>OX421963.1:97965146-98565146 GCA_949128115.1 Anaspis maculata | reverse complement strand
AAGAACAGGTTCATTTGATTCAATTTTTATACAGTTGACAACTGAATGTTATAATGAAGTTTGATAAAATGTAACAAGAGAACATGTATCAAATCTTTGTTTTGGAAGCGAAGCGGTGAGTTGTTCTACTTAGTTGGGAGAACCATTAGGTTCTACGGCCTGTCGATTTGCTATGTTGCTGATAGTGACGATAGCTGCTGTAGATCCTTGCTAACACCTACCTAGATGGTGGCATATAATTTCACTTCCTGCCACATCCATTTCGAAGTGTTGCTTGGGATCATTTCCTTCGCATACCTCCACGATCTGCTGCCAGTGAGGTAGTGAGCTCATATTTCTTCTTCTTTGTAAAAGGAGTTAGCTGAGGCTTCTTTTTCAGCTCAATTTCTGATGGAGGGTACTGCATATTTTCCTTGAATGGTTTTTAAGCCCACAACCGAGCCCACAACCTCATACATACTACTACTTGTAGTTTGGGGCATCGGATTCCAGCGGTGAAAAAACAAACTGTTGCAGGTAAGGGGTCAACAAAGTTCAAAGGTTCTACTTACATTGAAATGATCTTCACAGCAAAAATATCCGCCGCCCCATGGGGGCTGGGCTTTTGTCGCCGGTAGCTGTATGGCACTTGTTTCTCAGGGGTTGAGACTTGGGTACGCTGATGACAATTTTTTGTGGGGCACTTGAAAAGGTGTTGGAATATCCTTTGAAAATGCATGTTTTCAATTGCAGAATGTACCGAACAAATAATTCCGAATTAACCACCATTTTTGTCAAAAAAGACAATAACAAGGTGGCAACAGCGTCGCTCAAATAACGTTCCCTTGTTGCAAAGCTGCCAGATTTATAATGGACTCCCATTGCAAACACCAAAATTGATTGTTCATGCCTCAAAAATGTATTCCATTGAATCCAAAAACATACCTCCTAACGCGTTGTTTTTTCGAAGTGATTTTTTTTTAAGGAATATCAAAATATTCATGCAAATCTTGACTGCCTGTCACACAATTTGGCAACAAGGCTCCAGCTACGACCATCCCATTGCGCAAACTAAACTCGCCTTGTAATGGTACGCCCCCCCCCCCCCCCTCCCAGTGACACTTTCACGTGTTTGGCCTTTGATCGTCGGAATTCTACGTTGTGCCCGTTTTTGTTTGCATCTTAACCCTTTGATCCGCTTTTGTTCATGAGGAGGACGTCCCGAGGGGAAAGAAGGTGGAGTTCAAGGTTGACTTCAATGAAACACGCTCATTGCAAAGAAAATTACATTTACTCAAAACAAATAAGTGCAAAGTGCAAAAATTAGCCTTTTATAATTCTTTTCTCAAAACACCTAACGTGTGACTGACAGAATGGGCAAAATGTACAAAATGGACAATACGAACAAAATAATAAAACAATTGAAAAACAACACAACAAAATATAACCAACTGTCAAGTCAAAGAAAATGGAAAGTGACGGATTCGGAAAAAGAGCCCTCATGTGGAAGAACCCAGTCAAAGAAACCACTGAGTTAGGCTCAAAGAAAAAGGTTCTCAAACATGTTGTGACAAAATGTAAAACTCACTGAGACTTTGCTCTCCCTACCGCAACGCAGCAAATAACGCAAAGTAACGCAACACAACGCAAAGTTACGCAAAGCAACGCAAAGTAACGCAAAGCAACGCAAATTAACGCAAAGCAACGCATAATAACGCAAAACAGAAGGTCGCCACACTCACACAAACACACAAAAAACAACAACTGAAGACACGTTAGTAGACAAGGCATAATAAACAAAACACTACAATACAACTTCAAAATACAACAACTACACAATGGGGGTAATCCTGTTGCGAACCTGTACTCAAGGACACTGTAAGAGAACCTATCCCAATCAAACTGACATTTGCCTCGTTACACGAGTCGCAAGCGACTAAGTTGCAACCAACCGTTCGTATCTACCATGGCTGTCCCTGTCCCTCGCCCTGGCAGGTAGCATCAAATCATATCATCACAAACAAAGCAAAATAAATAAACATGACTCCCCAACAAAAAGTACCGTACAACCTGCTTGGACGGTAAAAGCCCTCTGACACATAGACAAAAGTAAACATTGAAAAAGTCAATTTTTACGTTGGGTAGAAGTGGTTGATAGTACAGGAACGACTTTCACGGTATTCAAGAAAATATTAGTAAAATAGGTACATCAAGGTCCGATCATACTCGCAAGCGCCATTTGCAAAACCCAGTGAGTAATTAAACAAAAGGGAAAATATTTGAGGACCGGAACAGACGGAGGACTCTGAATATTGACACAAAGATTATGAGACATCAAAGGTACAGCACTGACATTATAATGGAGTTGACTACACTGAGAGAAAAGTTTCATTTATAGGTAATAAATACTTGTTTCGTACCAATTTAATAACAAATACTGTAACAAAGTATATGTCACCATATGTCGTTTACATCAAATAATTATTTTAAAATCACTTATTCATTATAACCAAGGGGCTTATTATGCCAGTTGTTCATGAGAGTTCATAAGATTCAATGAATATATTATTCTGTATCAAATATTAGTCAAACTTTCCCACAAAATGATTAATTACATCCAAATTGCACATTTTGTTTGTGATTGAGCCGGTTTAATCACTATAAATAAATACATATTGGCGGACAATCACCTGTTCTTAACCAACAATATACCTGTGATCACTCCACTTTGGCACCATTTATTCCCCAATAATAACTGTGCATTATTCACAAACAATCGCTAAGTTACCCTCAATGAATTTAATCACTAGAGTGTCTTCGGATATTATTATTTATTATTGCCAATGTAATGCGTTGGTGGGGTGAGAGATTTCCACCCGGCGCCATTATTCGTGCATGGTGTCATTTGTGTCGTATCATCCCATGTCATTCATTGTCCAGTATCTCGTTGAAGAAAAGCAAATTTATTCATACAGGGTGACTCAAAAATGTCGGACCATCTTGAAAGTGCGTAATGTAGAGGTGTAGTAGAGTGCTGAAAAGTTGTTGAAAAGATTCTAATGTCTTTCAGTTTTAAAGTTGTGGAGGAACAAAAGTTGGTTCTTCGATCGCTTCTATTTTCGTTGTTTCAAAAGATTTTGGTGAACTGTTTATGGAAAAACAATGAGTGCCAGAAATCAACCTATAAATCTGTGATGAATTTCTCTTTTGTATGAAGGGTGAGTCATGAATCTTGGAAATTATTTTTTTCCAAAAGTGCCTGCAAACAGTCCCATATCCTATGTAGAGCACAATAAAACACAATCCAATTTTATAAAATTCTTTGCTCCTGGTTTCTTAGGAAAACTGAATTTTTGTAGTTCATGACTCAACCTGTATACAAAACAGAAATTCAATACAGATTCAGATGTTGATTTTTCGGATCCATTATTTCACTATATGTGATGGAGTCTTTGCTAAAATCTTTTGAAACAACGAAAATGGAAGAAATCGAACAATCAAATTTTGTACCTCCATAACTTCAAAATTAAAAAGCCTAGAATCTTCAAAACAACTTCCCAGTACTGTGAGTACTGTACTTTATCTGCATATCATGCACCTTCAAGGTGGCCCGACACTTTGAATCACCCTGTATTTATTAAACAAATTATAAGCTATTGATAATGGATTTATTATGTTTTATGATGATTTGGCAGAATCATCTATAGCCAGCAATAATGCATAAAATTACCTATGAAAACTAAATTAGATCATATTATTCATAGCTAATATTCTATCGTTACCACTCGATAATCGAATTGCTTATTATTATTCATGTTTCTTATTAATAAAACATTATCAAACTGATGTTTTGTAATTATAACCAAATATTAAATAACAGGAAACAAGGTATTTCAACGCTATCAAAACAATCCGCTTGGTGGATGCAAATAAATATTTATTAAGCCGTATTTAAATAAGGCATTTGTTAACAATAAACGAGTCTGTGTTTTCCATAATAAATATTCGAAATCTTTTCTCTCAGTGTACAAAACTGTTCATAAAAATGACAACATAAAAATATCGCAGATAATGACGTTCAGCTAAAATTTGACCCAGAATTACAGTCAAGTGCACACATGAAAAACAAATTACATACAAAAATTACTAATCTGACCATAGAATTATGACATAAAATTCAAACAGACAAATTCAATGTAATAAACACCTCACGCCGAATTATTCCAGTCAAAAGCGGCATGCGTGCCTTTAAAATGATCTGAGCGCATGTTTCCATGAAAAGGACGTACATCTAATTTAATTCGGCAGTGAATAATCAATTGAAACCAAGTAGTGTTCAAAAAGAAAACGACAAACGAATACACAATTAATTGAAAATACTACAAAAATTAATAGTTACCTACAAAAGCACGCAAAAGGAACAACACTTAAACGCGACACATGTCTTCAAGAGGCCGTGCGCGTCTCTCCCAGCATCCGTTCCTCGATTTCTTCCTAGACTCTGCAGACGAACGAGCCACCCTCATTTAAAGTAATAAAATCTCGTCGCTCGACCCATTTACAGTCTTAGGACGGGCGACACTATGGTCGAAAGTCCCAAATGTGACCGCATCAAAACTGCTCGACCATGGGTTAACACAAGTTTGCATTTTTGTGCCTGTTTCGTTGAAAGGGGAATTTTTAAAACTTTGCGTGGCTTATAATAATTAAAAATTTTAATATGGTAAAATAAGGTGAAATCCCACAGTCCCAAATTTATTCGGGGTTATTTCCGCCTCAATTTTCAACATTTCTTAAAAAAAAGGTAGAGGCTTTTGAGACGGACTATTATCATTCATGTAGCAAACTCACCTTGTAGAACATTTTCAAGTTATAAAAAAATATCGTATAAGACCCCATTGTCCGGCAAAGAATTGTCTGGCGGAAAATTGTCCTAGCACCGATTTTTCACCGGTTACCCGGGACCAGTTTTCAACCGCGGGTAACCATTAAAAGTATTCTGATTTCTGATTGTTTTCAACATCATCGAAGGCGTAGGTGGAGGAATCCAGGGGGACTAAATTCAAGTTTACCTTGAGCAAAGACAATAAAGTGCTGAGATATGAGAAGCTCCGATGCAAATGGCAGACTTCCACGACACACCTGGCTCGATGGCCATTAGGACGAGGGTGTTCCGGGCGACGGCGGCACAGGTCTCCTCGAGTTAACAAGGCGTCACGCAATTACCGGCCCGCCACCACAACACCATCTCCAACCCATGAAAGAATCCGTGACCTTCCCCCGTTTTACCGGGAGGCGAATTATCGCGTTTTTGCAATAACGCCTCGACTTTCACCATACAGCCGGCGCTCTTGTTTATTTTCGGTGCTATGAGGGATTCGCCCGTTCCGGCTATAAATCCTCCGGCGGTAATGGTTCGTGTCCCGACATCATTAGCGGACATGACACATGCAGCGTTCGCCATTAACCGGCCACCGAGCGTAAAGACGACACTGGCGTACGTTTATTGTGAGCCGCACGCCCGCCAGCACCGTCCCCCGCCGCCTCCTGCCCGAGCCGTGTGCTTATCTGCTCAAGAATGACCGTCCGTTTTCTGGAAATGTCCGAAATAGATTTTGCAGAAGTTTATTTTTCAGCGTACCGTACGAGTGTATACAAAGATGTGAGTTACGGTTGAAATAATAGGGAGCTAAAAAGTGACGTGTCATTAATACCAGGATTACCAAGGACTCTTGAGCTCTTCTGGTAACCGTATTTTAGTCGTGTAAACAAAGGAGGTTCACGCAAATCAACCAGGAGCGGATGGTTCGAGAAAATCAGTCAAATGTGGCGCACCTTATCAACCTTATTATGTGAACAGATCAAAAATTGAAGTGGTCCACCCCAAAAACTCGCTCAGGTTCAAATGAGGATATCGTGACGAAAAATGAACTGATTTGGAAAAAGATGGTGCTGGTGATTCAGGCGTTCCTCTGACTGCAAGTTTCTTATTTAGATATCGTGTTTACTGATATACTGTATAATATACAGGGTGACAAAAGGAGGAGTGCAGAGTGGTTCATTTTCAAGCGTGCGTAACTTTTTGAAAAACAATTTTAGAATTTTTCCAGCTATAGTTTTGGAGACCTCGCAGCAATAGCTCGGAACGGTTCTTGACATTTCACTGTCTTCTGTCTTTTGTACAGGGTGTTCACGTATAAATTAAACCCCCTCCCTGGAGATTTCCCCTTGAACATAATTTCAAAAATAGGAACGATTCTCCCTTGACTTTTTCCGTAGGTTTCAAATCTGTTCTCTATATATTTTTGGGACATTTTGCTTACAGGGTGTAACATCGAAAATTTTTCTTAGATTGATTCTGTATTTTGATATGGGAATCGCTTCCGTGTTTCATCTTGATAATTGATATACAGGGTCCTGCAACAGTGCGTCGGGCTCTCCTCGCGCCCTTACCTTGCAAAATAGAGAGAAAGGTGTGATACATAACATTATCAGTTGTTTGAAAAGTTCTACTTTATTCAATTATTTTCGGTGTTCAATTTTTGCGCTATAACAAAAACAAAGATTTTTTTAAATTAAATGCCAACTTTTGATTCCATTTTCTTGTTCAGCTCTTCAAGCTCTATCACAAGTGTATTTTTGTTTTTTAATTTGTGGCAGTGCTACCAACTGAAAAATTAAAAAGTTGAGCTTTTTTGTAATTTCAAGGTTCATTTTGAAAAATCGTAGAGGCCTCGTTTTTTGGGGTTAAGGAAAGAAATTTGGCATAACGGTAGTCGAACAGAAGCTGGATAACTTCATGACAAAAAAACTTGAGGTTTAATCATACAGGGTGTGCAAATTTTTTTTTCGAACTTCGCAAATTTCAAAATGCCATAAGTAATTTTTTTTAAATAGAATGCCCAATATTTTATCTCATCATTCGATAGCTTCTTTCTTCCTCTTTCATTTTTACTGGGGATACCCTACCTCTAAATTCCATAATTTCGGAGATAATCGATATAGTAGGTTCTCTTATGGTATCCCGTGTGCAAGAATAGACTAAAGTATTGTTACGAAGCTCGCGATCATCCCGGCTCTTTCTAGAGAGATCTAGAATTACGCGTTGCATTCGGGAAGCATCGAGAGACTTCAGCGGTAGGTCACGACACGTCGAGACGTCTGGCGGAGGTGCCGTAGAAAGTACGCGTATATTCTCGACGCAGATACCAGAAAAATCCTCGTGTGCTATAAACACCATCAGGAAGCATCCAGAACCTTCGATGCCACTATAAGAGAGGAACTCGACCTGGCCTCGAGAGAGTTTGAATCGAGCGATCGTGGCGTCAACACCCTAAGCGACATTGTGAATTTCTAAGCGATTAATAATTCTGTGCGTTATTTAGTTGTGTCGATAGTAGCTGATAAAGTGCAATTCTTGAACAGCAGGAGCAGAGACGGCTCGAAGAGAAGATGAAATTTGAGAAAATTCTCGAAGAGCAGAAAACAGAGCTCAGAGAAGTACTGGAGGGTCAATTGCATTATCTAGAGGAGGAACAAAAGAAGTTGAAAGTTGACATTCTAGATAATGTACACGAACAGATACAAGACGTGCATGGACAGATGAGGGACCAAATACAAACGGTCCAAGGATTTGTCCATGAGAAGGTAACAGCGATGGAGGCAAACATCTTGCAACTGGAACAACGTGTTAGAAGAACTGCCATTTCCAGTTCAGCGACGAGCACGGGCGGGATCCATCGCGTGAAGTTGCCGAATTTTGATGGACAAAGCCCATGGTCCACTTACAAAAGGCAATTCGAAGCAGCGGCCGAAGCCAACGGATGGACGGACGAGGAAAAGGCTACTGCACTGGTTCTTGCTCTCAGGGGTCCGGCATTGGAGCTGCTTCAGACAATACCTGGAAACGAACAGAAGTGTTTCGAAACACTGGTGAAGGTGCTGGAACTTCGCTACGGTGACAACCATGTGCAGCAGATACACCAGACTCGTCTAAGAACCAGGGTACAGAAGAGCAGAGAGAGCCTGCAGGAGTTCGAGGCCGACGTCCAGAGGCTGGTTAACATTGCTTATCCAGCCTATCCATCAAGTCTGCTGGCTAATATTGCGGAAGAAACCTTCATCAATGAACTGAGGGACAACGAGTTGCGCCAGATGGTCACAATCAGCAACCCAGCGACGCTCACCGATGCCTTAATCCACGCGATTTGCATCGAAGCAGCCAAGGATTCTCCACGTCACTTCAAAGTCGGAGAAGCGACATTGGAAGCACCTGAGAATCCAACAGTCAGGAAGGCCAGCGATTCACAGTCCCCGTCAGTCCAAGAGATGTTCCAGAAGATTCTCATCGCTTTGAAAAATAAGGAAGCAAGGACAGGGGGCAGGCCACGTTGCTTCGGATGTGGGAAACCGGGACATCTGCGCCGGAATTGCAGGCAAGGGTCGAGTTCAAGTGACCGTTCCGCGCCGGGGCGAAGAACTCCCAGCCCAGTTAGACGCAACCAGGAAAACTAATTCCAGCTAGCGCTGAGGGGCGCACGCTGGCTGGCAGTCCCCAATGCCCCAGGAGCTACTCCGTTTCGTTGCTGATGAAGACGATTGCGTTTTGGTTATTGTTACTGGAGCCACAAAGTCGATCGTTCGACGTGGAATGCTTCGAAAGCAACGGATCGTGGCGTTGAAGAACGGCACTCGCTTGACCACGGCCACTGGAGAGTCAGCTACATTGTACGGAGAAGCTAAAGTAAGCATTTGCTTTGGACGATTCCTGCTGCGAGAGAAGGTTTTGGTGGCTGACATTGTTGACGACTTCATATTTGGCCTGGACCTGATGAATAAGTACGGATTTGTCCTAGATGTTGGTCAGCGGACACTGAGGATTGGAAACGAGAAAATTGCTCTTAAAACATCCATGAAGACTGCTGAAGAAATCCGTCTACTTTCTGCTGAAACCGTACGTGTGGCCGCCAACTCCGAGAAGATCGTGTGGGCAACACTGAGTGGACAACCTGGAGGACATGTCGCCGGCATTGCTGAACCCGACGCAGCTGCCAGCTGTCTCCTGGCTAAGACATTATTTAAAATGGATAAGACGAGAATTCCGATTAAAGTCATTAACCCGGACAAGACATGCAAAACAATCAAGGAAGGAGAAACTATGGGCAAGTGTGAGCCCGTAGAATGGATCTCACGCCGCGAAGATAGATCGCCAGAAGCTCCAGCTCCGAAACTTCTAGAAAAGAAGGTCGAGGAGATGTTCTCGTCCCAGTGGGAGCACCTGAATGACAAAGAAAGGGAACTGGCAACGGAATTCATTCAAGAAGAAACTACAGCCTTTGCGATGTAAGCCAGTCCAACTGGGAGGACCAGTGTGATTCAACATCGCATCAACACGGAGAACGCTGCTCCGATTCGGCAAGCTCCCAGGCGCCCACCACTGGCAAAGCAAGAGGAGGTGTCCAAGCTTCTGAAGAACATGCTGGATGAAGGCGTGATTGAGGAGTCAACAAGCCCATGGTCTTCTCCGGTTGTTTTGGTTGAAAAGAAAGACGGAAGTACAAGATTTTGCGTCGACTATCGCAAACTCAATGATGTGACAAAGAAAGACAGCTATTCACTGCCTCGGATCGATGACACCTTGAGCACACTGTCCGGATCAAAATGGTTTTCAACGTTGGACCTGAAGAGTGGCTACTGGCAAGTCGGACTCCGCCATGAGGACAAGGAAAAGACCGCATTCTCAGCGGGCAGCGGTTTTTACCAGTTTACGGTGATGCCTTTTGGGCTTTGTAACGCACCGGCCACGTTCGAACGCCTGATGAAGTGCGTTTTGCGAGGTCTTACATGGGAGACTTGCCTGGTCTACCTTGACGACGTGATGGTCATCGGTCGGACGTTTGAAGAACATCTGAAGAACTTCCGGGAGGTGTTTCGACGACTTCAAGGTGCTCACCTAACGCTGAATCCGAGGAAGTGCGTGATTTTCCAGAAGCAGGTCAAATTTCTATAGGACACGTCGTATCAGCCAAGAGAATCAAAACCGACCCATCGAAGTTGGAAGCTGTTCGAGAATGGCCACGACCGAAGAATCAACATGAAGTCAGGAGTTTCTTGGGCTTATGCACATACTACAGGAGATTTGTGGAGAAGTTTGCAGACATTGCTAAGCCCTTACACAAACTGACTGAGGACCGTACTCCATTTTTGTGGACCAAAGAATGTGAGAATGCTTTCAAGACTTTGAAGATCGCGTTGTGTTCAAGTCCCATCCTGGCGTATCCTCAACTGCATGGACAATACATCTTGGACACTGATGCCAGCAACACCGGAATTGGAGAAGTGCTGTCGCAATATCATCAGGGCCAAGAGCGGGTTGTGGAGTACTACAGCAAGGTGTTGTACAAACCGAAAAGAAACTACTGCGTCACACGCAAGGAACTGCTGGCCATAGTGAAAGCTGTCCATCACTTCCATCAATACCTCTACGGCCGAAAATTTCTGGTGAGGACTGACCACGCTGCGCTTAAGTGGTTGCTGCAGCTCAAGACACCCGAAGGACAGCTGGCACGGTGGATCGAGAGCTTGCAGCAGTACGACTTTAAAATCCAACACCGTCCTGGGAAAAGTCACGGAAATGCATATGCTCTTCCTCGAAGACCGTGCAAAGAGGATTGCAAGCATTGCAAAAGAGTGGACCAGCAGAATGGAAACGTTGGCGTCAAAGCAATCGTTGTTGCGACCCTGAGAAATTGGACTACAGCTAATGTCTCGGCCCCGTTCATTGAAAACTGCATTCGTGTGCATTGAGGGTATGCAACCCAAAATATCCCTGTGTCGTCCAAGTCCTCACCCCTCACCCCCTGTTCGGTGTGCCTGGCACTTGGCTGTCAGGCGCAAGCGTAAACGAGCTCCAGCACTTTCTTCGGCCGTCTTCGGCATTCCTCGGCCTTCTTTCCGCTCGTGCCTTTGCCGCTTCGTTCGAAGCGGCGTTGATCTCCGTACGTCGAGCGGGAAGCCACGCCGTCTTTTTTTTGGTCATCGTTCTCGCGGCCATCTTGTCGTGCCATCGGCGTACATTCGTACTCGACCAGAAGCCCATCCAAGGCCCATCGCGTCCGATAGTGACTCCTGGAGGAGCTCTGCAGCATCTCCAAGTCCAGAAAGCGGCAGTTTTCACCGCTTTCACCGGGGAGCGGCTTGGATCAGCCAGCCGCACACAAAGCTCCAGTTTCGGACGGGATCGAGTCGTTCGTCCGCCATTTTGGTGACGAACACGGGCACTCGTGCATTTCACCAGGAAATCCACCACCAGAACGGCCATCCACCACGACGCCGCCTTCGGACTCCGCCAGGACGACGCCGCCACCGAATAAGATCCCGTAAGTTCCATATTTTCCATTGTTTTTACCATTTACCGTTTATTCCCGTTTGCCGGGGTGTATACCTTCAGTGCAGTTCGTCTCGTTTTCAGGACGCCACTCGGCGCCAGCGAATCTGCCCCCGATCAGAACCACTCGGATTTTTCATTTCATTTAATTCACATTGTTTTTTTTTTTAATTGTTTTGTAATTCTGTCTGTTTGTGTTTTTTTTCTTTGTTTTGCATTAAAGTTTTTGATTGTTGTTGTGAATTTTATTTCTGACTGTCGCTTGCTGCTTTCCTAATCCAAGAGTTATTGTTTTAATGCAGCCTTCATCGGAAGGCTGCCGTCTTTATGTGTACCGCGCTAACATATAAATTGGTCCTTCGAGCCGGATACAGGCTAAGCATGGTACAGTCAGGAGTTTAATTCACCTCACTATTGAAACTTTAAAGTCACGGGTCAAACCCACGTGACACTTGTGCGTTGGTCCAGCGTGTTGATCAATTCGTTTTTCGCCCGTCTCATTCGCACTTTTTCACCTGGGTTGGGTTCGCCATTCAGGTACGCCAACCTAAGGGTCAGTTGCTTTGTTTTCATTTTTCTTTGTGTCGTACACAATGGACGCAACTTTATCGTCCATCGCGATAGCTATTGCGCGCCTTGAGCCCCTTCTGGAACAAGGCGTCACAGCTACCACCGAGCCAAGCCTCCAACCGGCATTTTTAGCCACGTTTGACATTGCGGCGGAAATTTACAACGGTTTCAAGAGCACGGTCAACACTGCCCCTCTCCCCAGTGCCTCCGAGGAGCAGAAGGCTACATTTCTTGAACGTACACTCCGGGCAGACAGCTTGTATGGCAAACTTGCTGCGGTAAAAGCCTCGTTTGCGAATTCAGAGCCGACTTCCTCGCTCTCTCGCCAAGCCTCGCAAACTTGGTTCGAGACAGGCCGGAGCAATGTCCGATTGCCAAAAATCGCGTTGCCGTTGTTCGACGGAAAGTTAAAATCATGGCCACCATACTATGATCTATTCACGGCGTTAATACACAGAAACCAGTCTCTCTCAGATATTGAACGGTTCCAGTATCTGATCTCGTCTTTATCTGGTGAACCTCTCTCAATGGTTAAACACCTGCCATTGACGGGAGATAATTACATAATTGCGTTCGACTCGTTGGTTGAGAGATACCAGAACGACCGCGTGCTAGTCACTTTTTACTGGCAGTCGATGATGAACGCCTCCTCCGTCACATCTGACTCCGCGCAAGCGCTTCGCCATCTTGTGAACACGTTCAACGAAAATTTAGTGGCGCTCGAGCAGTATCCGCATATCGACCTGTGGGATTTCACCCTGTCGAGCATGCTGCTCCAGAAACTCGATGAGTCGACGCGAAAACGTTTCGAGGTGCAGTCAGCTGGCACCCCCTTCCCCAAATACGAAGACGTCAAGTCTTTCGTGCTCGACCAATGCAAGGCTTTCGAGGCAACTGCCTTAAATTCTAAAACGCAATCGAACTCCCGCTCCACACGGGCAAACACCGTTACCGTGAAGCCCGAGGTCAGCCGCAAGTCGTGGGCCTCACATACGTTGGTGTCTCAGACTTCATCTGCCCCAGCGACGTCGCATGAGTCAGCATGTTCTCATTGTGGGGCGAGAAGTCATAGAGTCACCGCGTGCAAGACTTTTCTGTCAATGTCCCCAAATGACAGATATTTGGCGGTCAAACAGAAAAGGCTCTGTCTCAACTGCTTGAGCACCAATCACGGCGCTCCAAAATGTCCATCGTCGTATTCGTGTCGGCAGTGCCACGCAAGGCATCACACCTTGCTGCACTTCCCCAAGCCACATAGAACTGCAGGTCATGAGTCACCCAGTTCTTTATCGAATCCAGTTGAATTACCGCAAATCGTTTCCCCTGGTCTTCCAGAAAATGTCGCGAATTCGGTGACGAATCTCGCCTCAAGCCTCAAGGCAGCTCATGTTTTGTTGGCCACGGCAATCGTTCACGTTCGTGACCGGTGGGGAGGCTACCAAAGCCTCCGTGCGCTCATAGACCCTGCCAGTCAGGCATCGTTTATTTTGGACTCCTGCGTGCGCAAATTGGGTCTATCCCCATCAAATCACAATGTGCCCGTTTTTGGCTTTGGTCTCACCCCCGCCAATTCGACGTGTGGCACAGTCACTTGCCAGGTCAAGGCTGATGATGAGTCTCTCCCAATCCCTGAATTGGAGTTAATTGTCCTGCGCAGGATTTGTGGTAACCTGCCAGACACCGCTTTGACCCCGGATCACTTCCACTTGAACTTATCGAATCTGGCGGATCCCACATGGTTCAAGCCAGGCCCCATTCAAGTGTTGTTGGGCGCCGACGTTTATCCGTCAGTCGTGAAAGAGGGAATCGTCTCGTCAGGTCCGTCACAGCCTGTTGCCATAAACACCATTTTTGGCTGGGCTCTTCTCGGTCCCTTTCAAACCCCGTCAAAACCTCTGCATTCCTTTTTGGTCTGCACTCCAACTGGAATCGACGAGTCTCTGCACAAATTTTGGGAAGTAGAGGAAATCTCGTCACCATCGTCCAAAACACGTTTGTCCCCAGATGATGAACGTGCAGAAATTTGTTTCCGGGACTCTGTCTACCGTTGTCCGTCAGGTCGTTTTGGGGTTTCGCTTCCCTTCAAAAGGGAGTCCCCCACCTTTGAACATTGCAGGTCTATGGCTGACCGCCGTTGGTTAGCTATCGAACGTCGCCTGGTCCGTCAGGACACACTCCGTGATCTGTACATAGCATTCATGCGCGACTACCTCGACCTAGGTCACATGACCTTGCTGGACGCAGAACCTCCAGATTCTGAGGCGTATTACATCCCTCATCATCCGATCGTCAAGATCGAAGACGACAGGCCGAAAATTCGCGTCGTTTTTGATGCTTCGGCGCAAGCGCCGAATCATTTATCTCTCAACGAGACGCTTCTCGTCGGTCCTAAGTTACAACAGGACATAGCAGCTTTGCTACTGCAGTTTCGGTGTGAGCCGATCGTTTTTACTTGTGACATCCGTCAGATGTATCGGCAGATACTTATCTCGCCCGAACATTGCAAGTATCAACTCATTCGCTTTCGTTTCTCCCCTGATCGACCCATTGAAACGTACCAATTGAACACCATTACATATGGTGTTTCTTCGGCACCGTTTCTAGCGGTTCGCACGTTGCTTCACTTGGCAGAACAAAGCGCCTCGAAGTTTCCATTGGCTTCGCAGGCAATTCGCCGTAATTTGTATGTAGACGATCTACTTTGCGGTGCGAACTCCGTGGAATCAGCACGGGAATTACAAACGCAGCTAATCAACCTGCTCCAATCGGGTTGCTTTGAATTGCGCAAGTGGGCAAGCAATCACCCTGATGTGCTGCAAGACATACCACTTGATCACGTTCGAACTCAGCCGTCCACTTTCAGTGACGTTGCTGGCAATACTGTAAAAATTCTTGGCCTCCAGTGGCAAGCGGCAACAGACACCTTTTCATTCACGGTTCATCCAAATGAACTACCGTGCACAAAACGGTCCATCTTGTCGGAGGTGGCTCGGATTTACGATCCGCTCGGCTTTCTGTGCCCTGTTGCATTTTTCGCCAAACATTTAATCCAACGGTTATGGAAACTTGGCCTTGATTGGGACGACACCCCTCCAGACATCGTATGTCAGCAGTGGTTGCGTTTTCAATCCGAGCTATCGCAACTTTCGCGGTTGCAAATTCCACGGCATACTTTTCCGTCGCCTGCAGACAGGTGCCAGTTGCACGCCTTTTGCGACGCATCTGAATCTGGGTACGCGAGCGTGTTGTACGTTCGTTACCTTCGAAATGGTGTTCCCACCATTCGTCTCCTAACCGCCAAATCAAAGGTGGCTCCAGTCAAATTGCTGACCGTACCCCGTCTCGAATTGTGTGCAGCGGTCCTACTTTCCAATCTCGTTGCCTTCACCGTTGCAGCGCTCGCAGGAACCGTACAGTTCGATGCCATATTTGCGTGGACCGATTCTACGGTTGTTCTCAGCTGGCTGCGTTCCTCTTCGCACCGCTGGAAAACATTTGTTGCTCACCGTGTTGAGCATATTCAACAGCGTGTCCCGCCTCAGTGTTGGAGACATGTCTCAACATCGGACAATCCCGCCGACCCAGCTTCGCGCGGATTGTTTCCCGAAGACATGCTTTCGTGCTCCCTCTGGTGGTCTGGCCCACCTTTTCTGTCATCAGCGGATGACACATGGCCGGATGACAAATTCTCCGTGTCCTCCCCAGACATTGCGTCTGAAGAGCGAAAGCTCGCTTTGGTCGTGCGTGTGCCGCAGCCGCCGCCGATTGACATCGACGACCTCTTTTTGCGCATATCCTCCTTACGGAAGATTCAGGGCGCTGTCGCCTATTTCTATCGGTTCTGCAAATGCAAGTCCGATGAGAAGTTCACAGGACCTCTCTCGGATACAGAACTCCATTTTGCCTTGTTGTACATTGTCAAACATGTACAGCAGAAGGTATTTGCCGTCGAAATCGCGTCGTTACGCAACGGCAAACCCTGTTCAAGACCCTTTCGAAAACTTTCACCCTTTCTCGATCGTGACGATGTTCTCCGCGTCGGCGGACGTTTGAAGCATTGTCATGAGTTGCCATTTGCAACCAGACACCCTGCTCTTCTTCCATCTCGTCACGTCTTGACAGGACTCGTCATTCGACAAGTTCATTCCCGACATTGCCACCCGGGACTCAACAATACCTGCTATCTCCTGCAGCAAAATTTTTGGATATTGTCCACGCGACGCGCGGTACGGCACTACCTTGCATCGTGTTACCGGTGCTTCCGGACTAAGCCGCAAACTTTTTCTCCCACCATGGGCGACCTCCCCTCGGCGCGAATTTCTCAGCTAAAACCTTTTAGCTGCGTCGGGCTCGACTATGGTGGCCCTTTTCCAATCCTCATGTCACGCGCTCGCGGTGTCAGAACTACGAAGGCGTACATCTGTCTTTTCGTGTGCTTCGCCACCAAGGCATTGCACGTCAAGGTTGCCTCCGATCTCTCAACAGATGCTTTCCTCGCTGCCTTGCGCAGATTCATTGCCCGGCGCGGTCGTTGCTCTACCATCTATAGCGACAATGGCACAAACTTTGTCGGAGCTCATAGGCAATTGACGACGTCAATGCAACTCGCCGCGGAATCCGAAGCCATCACTTGGCGCTTCATTCCTCCCTCCAGTCCCCACTTTGGCGGGCTGTGGGAAAGCGGCATAAAAGCTGTCAAAACTCATCTATCTCGCGTGATAGGTGATCAAATACTCACCTTTGAAGAGCTGACCACGTTGGTCACCCAAGTTGAAGCGTTGCTCAACTCACGGCCACTTTCGGAGCTGAGCTCGGATCCAAATGATCTGTGCCCATTGACGCCTGGTCATTTTTTGACGCTCGAGCCGTTAACGGCCCCACCTGACCCAGATTTGTCCCACCTCAAGATCAGCAGGTTGTCGCGATGGCAGTTGGTCCAATCCATGCAACAGCGTTTCTGGGCGCGTTGGCGCGACGAATATCTACACACGCTGTACCAACGCGGCAAGTGGCACAAGTCACGTCACCTTGAATCCGCAGATGTGGGGTCTTTAGTCCTCATCAAGGACGAAAACGCTCGCCCTCTGAAGTGGAGGTTAGGCAGAATTTCAGAACTCTTCCCCGGCAAAGATGGCATTTGTCGTGTCGCAGATGTCCGTACTCAACGCGACGTTCTGCGACGCCCAATGGTCAAACTTTGTCCCCTCCCTTCAGGACAGTGAGCATTCTGTGTTTTCACTTCCGTCATTGTTTTCACTATGCTCTTTCTTTTTGTATCATGTTTGATTTCATTAATTTTTGAACTTTGAAAATACCCCGAGTGGTATTTTGGTGGGGAGTATGTCTCGGCCCCGTTCATTGAAAACTGCATTCGTGTGCATTGAGGGTATGCAACCCAAAATATCCCTGTGTCGTCCAAGTCCTCACCCCTCACCCCCTGTTCGGTGTGCCTGGCACTTGGCTGTCAGGCGCAAGCGTAAACGAGCTCCAGCACTTTCTTCGGCCGTCTTCGGCATTCTTCGGCTTTCTTTCCGCTCGTGCCTTTGCCGCTTCGTTCGAAGCGGCGTTGATCTCCGTACGTCGAGCGGGAAGCCACGCCGTCTTTTTTTGGTCATCGTTCTCGCGGCCATCTTGTCGTGCCATCGGCGTACATTCGTACTCGACCAGAAGCCCATCCAAGGCCCATCGCGTCCGATAGTGACTCCTGGAGGAGCTCTGCAGCATCTCCAAGTCCAGAAAGCGGCAGTTTTCACCGCTTTCACCGAGGAGCGGCTTGGATCAGCCAGCCGCACACAAAGCTCCAGTTTCGGACGGGATCGAGTCGTTCGTCCGCCATTTTGGTGACGAACACGGGCACTCGTGCATTTCACCAGGAAATCCACCACCAGAACGGCCATCCACCACGACGCCGCCTTCGGACTCCGCCAGGACGACGCCGCCACCGAATAAGATCCCGTAAGTTCCATATTTTCCATTGTTTTTACCATTTACCGTTTATTCCCGTTTGCCGGGGTGTATACCTTCAGTGCAGTTCGTCTCGTTTTCAGGACGCCACTCGGCGCCAGCGAATCTGCCCCCGATCAGAACCACTCGGATTTTTCATTTCATTTAATTCACATTGTTTTTTTTTTTATTGTTTTGTAATTCTGTCTGTTTGTGTTTTTTTTCTTTGTTTTGCATTAAAGTTTTTGATTGTTGTTGTGAATTTTATTTCTGACTGTCGCTTGCTGCTTTCCTAATCCAAGAGTTATTGTTTTAATGCAGCCTTCATCGGAAGGCTGCCGTCTTTATGTGTACCGCGCTAACAGCTAAACTCAGGAAAGAGCAACGAGAAGACCCGGCTGTTGGTGCACTAGCTGAACGCAAGGAGAATCGTCAGGAAAGACCAGAGTGGGCTGAAATTCCTGACGAAGGGCCCGAATTTAAAGCTCTCTGGGCCCAATGGAAATCTCTGAAAATAGAGAACGGTCTGCTGAAGCGAGTGTGGGAGAGCCCTGATGGAAAGAGGGAGATGGTTCAATTGGTGCTCCCCAAGACACGAGTGAAGGAGGTCCCAAAAGAGATGCACGACGGCGTCACCGGAGGACACCTTGGGGGTGAACAAGACGTTGACCAAGGTGCGCGAGCGGTTCTATTGGGTGAACTGCCGGAACGACGTGGAAGCATGGTGCCGTAAATGTAAAGTTTGTGCGGCCAGCAAGGGACCAAGGACTCGTACCCGAGCGGAACTGAGGACCTACAATGTTGGAGCGCCCTTTGAACGCATCGCGATTGATGTGGCCGGACCGTTCCCGACAACAGAGAGTGGCAACAAGTACATCCTGGTTGCCATGGACTACTTCAGCAAGTGGCCAGAAGCATACGCCTTACCAAACCAAGAGGCTACCACAGTGGCGGGTGTGCTGGTGGATAACCTGATCAGTCGTTTCGGTGTACCACTGGAGTTGCACTCGGATCAAGGACGCAACTTTGAATCCAACGTGTTCCAGGGTGTCTGCGATTTGCTTGGGATCAAGAAAACAAGGACTACGCCACTTCATCCACGGTCCGACGGAATGGTGGAGCGATTCAACAGGACGATGGAGCAGCATTTGTCAAAGGAAGTTGACGAACATCAGCGAGATTGGGACCGTCATTTGCCATTGTTTTTGATGGCATATCGAGCGGCCATTTATGACACAACGGGCGAAACACCAGCCCGGGTTATGTTTGGTCGGAAGATACGTCTCCCTTGCGATTTGCAATTTGGCACGCCAGAGGACGACCTCAAAGCTGTTCCGGAGTATGTCGACGACTTAAGACAGCGGATGCACGACGTCCATGAATTAGTGCGGGACCGGATTCGACTCTCCACCGACCGGATGAAGACACGCTACGACCTGAAGGCGAATTCAGCAGGATTTCAAGCTGGTGATCTTGTCAGGTTATACAATCCTCAACGGAGAAAGGGGAGGTCACCGAAGTTACACCCCGCCTGGGAAGGACCTTACACGGTGGCCAAGAGAATCAACGACGTTGTTTATCGGATCCAGCAAGCCCCGAGAACCAAAATGGAAGTTGTTCACCTCAATCGTCTCGCACGTTACGCGGGGAGTGATGTTCAGCCTATTCGGGACGAACAGGCTTAAGAGGGGGGCAGTGTTACGGAGCTCGCG
The DNA here is from genome assembly GCA_949128115.1 of Anaspis maculata. Taxonomy (NCBI): domain Eukaryota; kingdom Metazoa; phylum Arthropoda; class Insecta; order Coleoptera; family Scraptiidae; genus Anaspis; species Anaspis maculata. The sequence continues at coordinate 98,545,556 of OX421963.1, read as the reverse complement.
ATCATCTCGGCTCTTTCTAGAGAGATCCAGAATTACGCGTTGCATTCGCAATAATATCCCCGCCTTGATCCTTGTCAATAATATCCCAGCCAAAAAGACCCCACCCAAAAATATCCTTACGACAAATTTTCCCAATCTGGAAATATAGCAAGAAGGTGACAGATCTTCAGCCACCTGAGAGGGTTCACTACATTTTTTGGGTTTACCTGTCACCAATTCAAAAATCGCTGTAACGACCAGAGATGATAATGACCTTCCGGGCGTCTGACGAGGCACATGTCAAGTCTACATCTTTTTGCGTCCAACTTATTCGTTAGACCACTTTCTGACGGATCTAGGAAAAAACGTCTCCCACAAAACGTCCCCGGAAAAAACGTTTCTCACAATACGTCCCATGGAAATTACGTGTCCACGGGAAAAAATGTCCCAAGGAAAAGACGTCTCAGGAAAAATACTTCTCAAGGAGAATACATCCCAAGGAGAATACGTACCCGGGAAAAAACGTCCCCCTGGAGAGATGTCCCTGGAAAATCACGTTCCTCTTCTGGATTACTCTGGATACTCACTCTGATGAGCTTTTTTGTGTCGTCATATTACTTTTGAAACTCCAGTGGAAACTGCCTCTTGTGTCCTCCATGTGTGTGCTCAGCAGGGGTTCAAACGATATCAAAGACACGCAAGGGAGCCCAGCGAACCTTCATAACTTGGAACTTGACATAACATATGAAGGCAAAAGAGGGGCTCACTGGTACTCTGAAGGCCAATAAGAAGTTGAGTGGGCTAATCAGAGCTCCATACTACACTCTAGGATACAAGGGGACCCGATAGGGCTCAGAGTATCACATTGAGGCACAAGGTGCTTACTTATGCTCCAAAAGTCTCGGAAAGATGTGAGGGGGCTCAGCAGAGCTTCAAAAAGACGTTGAAGAAAGAAGGGGGCCAAATGGAACCCTGTGTAACACAAGAGGGAAAAAGGGAGTTTGCTGGAACTCTGAGAGTCTTTAGGAAGCACAAAAGAGCTAATAAGAGCTCCAAACTACACTTGCGGATCACATGGGGGCCCATAGGGCTCCGTATGTCTCATGAAGGCACAAGGGATCAACACTAGGGTTTCGAAGCCTAAGGGCTCACTGGAGCTCTGAAGGCCACGAAAAAACATAGGGCTCCAAACGACACATAAAGACACAAGTGGTCCTAATAGAGATCCGAATGCCACGGAAAAATGCAAGGCAGTAAGGCTTCGAACTATACTGAGGACGCAAGGGGATCCAATGGAGCTTTACATAACATTGAAGGGAAAAGGGAGCTCACTGGTACTCTGGAAGCCAATAGAAACATAAGTGGGGCAATTGGGCTCCATCTCGGATTCTGTACTACACTTGAGGACACAAGGGGGAAAGTAACGACAAACGACTTGATATCGAGCGGGATCTGGAATTCTATATCTATATCCATATCTAAATATATACAGGCTGTCTCAGCTAAAACAATCCAACGCGATTGTTTTAGCTGGGACACCCTGTATACCATAAGATTTCATCCGAGATTTAATCTATATTTTTATCCGGGGCATTATCGGAGGGGATCGAAAGTTTTGATTTTGATTCCAAAAACTTTGACTTGAGGTGCGAAAAACTTTGACTAAGCACACCCACAAAAATGTTGATTTCGAAGAAAACACAAATTTGACAGCTTTTCATTCCAAATTTCGAGGTAGAACACGAAAAACATTGACTTTGAACTCTAGTTGTATTTCAAAACTTTGGAACACAAGAAATTCCGACATTACCATCAGAATTCCAATTCGAATACGAGGAATCCTCCACATTACACTCAAATTCTCGACTTTGAAAATGAAATGACTTTGTACTAGTGGACGTGGTACAACCGAAATAGGGAATATAAGTTGCAAATGATGATAAAGGCAAACCACTTGGCAGGGTTACAACTGAGATCTAAATAAACGATTTGACCCGCAGTGTTTTTATTTTTGTCCCTTAGGATTTGAATAGCGCCCTTTTTTCAAAATGGTGGATATTGTCTAGGGGCAGAAGGTATCGAATAGCCTGGTGATGTCCAGCTTAGTAGAAATATAGGGGGCTATGTCTCAATCGGTTTCTGGGACATCAAACACCAATTAAAAAAATGATGGAACATTGACATCTACCGCAGGCAAATTTGGTGGAGGCGCCAAGAGGAATTTAGTACTGTCATAAGAAAATTGCTGTAACATTTTTATTTTTCAACGGATTTTAACACAAGACATTTCATTTTGTGAGAAAGTGAATTTTTCATGTTACCTTATACCTATCATTGAAAAAAAATGTTGAGGAATGTTGAAAAAAAAATAAAAAATAATTTGGAAAAAAAAAAGATTTTTTACATTTTTTTATTTTTATGCAATTAGCCCTATTTGTAGACTTTGATGTTCCTTTTCTAAATTTGCACTTTTCCGATTTATATCCTTGCAGTACGCGCCGCCATATTGAAATAATGATGTCTGAAAAGAAGTTTTCAACAATATCTGAATTTTGGTCTCTGTGACATTGAAATGTTTATATACATATGAAAGCACATTGAATCCTCCACAGTTTGACATCTGAACCAGCTTTGTGCGACTCACGGTTCTTGAGCTAGACCTTCTGGAAGTATCAATTTTTGGTTCCAAAAGAAAGAAAAATCACCTCTTAGGGCTGTGCCAGGTCCACCAATGTTCATGATTTGAGATGAATGACTACGCGTTATCGATGGGTGACTTGATTGAGACATGGTGGCGATCCTGGTAAAATCCGGTAGGCACGGTCACTATTTAACACCGAAAATTGATACTTCCGGAAGCTCTAGCTCAAGAACCCCGAGTCGCACAGAAATGGTTTAGGTGTCAAATCGTGGAGAATTGAATTTACTTTCATACTTATTAAAACATTTCAATCTCGCATGGACAAAAATTTAGATATTGTCAAAAACTTCTCTTCAGATTCCATTTTTACTTTCCCGGCCCACCCACGAACACGGAGGGAAAGTATTGTAATCGTGCAGAAAAAAAGTTTCGAGATTTCACCGGATATATCCGTTTTGAGGTCCTCCAAGACGATTAAGACCATTTTCAGAATGATGTCTGTCTGTGTGTGTGTGTGTGTGTGTGTGTGTGTGTGTGTGTGTATGTATGTCTGTCTGTGATCTTCCACGATAACTGCCGTAACGTTGACAGGATCGACTTGATATTTGGTATACAAACATGGTTGTTTCCTGAAAAGAGCCCATTAGTTTTTGGCTGTCATCTGTCAAACCCAACTGTCACTATCATCAAATGTCAGAAGCTATATCTCACGGAACTCAACTTGCAATATGTCATTTGAAACCCCTTGAAAAACTGTATCCAGAAAAGTTAAAAACATTGTCCCATCTGTCATCTGTCAAATAATAAAAAATGTTAAAGTTCAAAACTTTACCAATTAATTATTCAAAATCTATTCGATGGATTGGAACCAGATTTGGCAGGAAGCAACAAAACAAAAGAACCAAATTGAGGCCGCAGTTGCAGTTTTCCACCATTCTCCAGTTGGACGTAATGAATTTTCAAAATTTCTCCTGGCCGTTGCCACTCAGGAGGGGCTCTCGCCGGTGTTTCGACCAGAACGACTCGCTTTTGTAGCAGGACTCCACTCAAAAATTTATTCCTGCTCGGGGATCGACTTTTTTTGGAAAATTTCAACTGATATCGAAAGTAGATTGGATAGAGCGTCGTGCAGGTCTATTTTCAAAGTCGACACAGTTCCGGTTTTCTGACTGTAATTTTTTCAAAATGATATTTGCACATTCCGTGAATTTGAGAAAAACGCAATGCAAACTTCTACATGCGGTAGGCCCCACGAAATATCAATTTTAGGTGCAGACATGCTGTAAATAAAAGTTGGAGGAAAGATTGAGCTAATTTTTGGAGAAAAAAGTTTCGAAATCGGATCAACAGTTGCCAAGTTTTCCTCTCTGGAAAAACTGCAAATTTTCCGACTTTTTATTCCGTGAACAGATTTCTTGGAATTTTTTTTTTTAGAGAATAGATAACTGGTTCTTGAACATTTTCCAATAATTTCTCTCCAATTTCCCGGAAATTTCCCCCCTGAAAATATAAAACCACTCATGCGATCGTACAAATTAAGCGGTTCTGTCACGATAATTACCGAATCATTGATCCGATCAAATCGAAATCAGGTACGGAGGCCTAAGTTCAGCCTGGAATGTTCTGATTAGACTTTGGGTGGATGATTTTGATCGGAAGCCCTCAGGTGGCACATTGGGTCTGGGTTTGTCTGCTCAAGCTCTAAATTGAAAATATAGAGTTGAAATTTGACACACAGATGCTAGATGCAGTGAAAGTTTTCGATCAAGATTTTGTAATTTCATCATCATATCTGAAGTAGGAACAAAAATTTCAATTAGGAACCAGCATTGCATTTTTGAGATATCACAACAGTTAGCTACCTAGTTCTACCTTTTGGATCATTTCATCACCTTGGAAAACTGACCTAACCTGTCATTTTTTCTGTCCGCTCAACAATGGATGCAGGATGCTTGCTAAACGCTCGACCTAATAGAATTTTTTCATCAATTTCCAAATCGAATCGCCCCCTCCCGAAGGGACACTTCGATCAAAATCATTACTGACGTCTCTGGATACCGCCGGGAAAGTTTTGTGTCGCCCCACAACAGATTTTTCAACATGGCGGTGCGCACTGCAAAGATATAAATCGGAAAAGTGCAAATTTAGAAAGGACACAACAAAATCTACAAATATGGCAATTTTCATAAAAATAAAAAAATAAAAAAAATCTTTTTTTTTCAAAATTATTTTTCATTTTTTCTTCAACATTCTTCAATGTCTTTTTTTATGGAAGGTATAAGATATGAAGAAGAATTTACTTTTCAACAAAATGAGATACCTTGTGTTAAAATCGGTTGGAAAATAAAAATATTACAGCAATTTTCTTATGACCGTACAAAATTCATGTTGGCGCCTCCACCAAATTTGCCTGCGACAGATGTCAATGTTCCATCATTTTTTTAAAAAGTGTTCGATGTCCCAAAAATCAATCGAGACATAGCTCCATATATTTTAACAAAGCTGGACATCACCAGGCTATTCGATACTTTCTGCCCCTAGATAAAATCCGCCATTTTGAAAAAGGGGCGCCATTCAAATCCTAAGGGACGAAAATGAAAGCACTGCGGGTCAAATCGTTTATTCAAGTCTTAGTTACGATCCTGCCAAGTGGTTTGCCTTTATCATCATTTGCAACTTGTTTTTTCCTACCACGTCCACTATACTTGGAATTTCGACTTTCAATGCAAAATATAATCATTTCAAGAAAGATTTCAGCTTGTTGGGAATCATTTCTTCACTGATCTTTCTGGTCCCTGTACTATTGCTTTTCCGACGCCGTGCAATAAATACCTAATAAATACACCTGCAAATGATTGGGTTTACCACAACTGAATCGTTGGTCTCTCTGCTTGAGTTAATTGGGCAACAGGCCGCGAATTTTCAAACTCGAACTTTATTTGATGGAATTAAAGTTTTTCACAGATCAACTTTTGGTTTTCCAACTTCTGCCGCCCGCTCCGTCAAAAATACAACGAAACAAAACCAACACGCTGGTGCCTCGGGCATATTATTGTAATTGATTTTCAGCTTCGATAATCCTCTATAAACTCGACTCAATATTGCTTTTAATCCGGTGGCGGCGGTGGCACATTCGCATCTGCTGGAAGGGACGGGGGCGTCGCGACGGCGTGAGTGTACATCTCGCCGCCTTCCCGACCGCCGTCGCACACCAGTTTCTCTGTCAAAGTCTTGATAAAAATACCACGACCGTAGTGCCACGCCGCCGGGTGATGCCGCGCGCCTCCCCGGGGAAAAACGACAGAGACGAGGCTTAATGGAAAAACTATAGCGCGCAATGTATTGAAGTGCAATTGATTGCATTTCGACTAATGCAATTTTTCCTTCTTATATTCTTTTCTGTCTCCGATGTTCAATGCTCAAACTTCGATACTACGGGGCTCGCTGCGCTCACTCGACGTGCTCTCGCCGCCCCAGTCGAGTGCAATTATTTTCCTTTCTCGTGATGCTTCTTTTCCGTTATTGGCGCGGAATGGGTCTGGAAAATTTAAACAACTACCCCAGAGTGCTTCACTTGTGTCTTTCTTATTTTGTGGGAAAGGGTGGTGTTGAATTTTTTATTACGATGTGAGTCATCACTTATCACTCAACAAAATATAAGAGAGACAACTTGGAGGACATGTCATTAGAATGACGTGAAGAGCGATCGCTGTCAAGTAGAACTTCACAAAGACGACAAAAGTAAGACGTTGTTTTCTTCGGCAAGCGGCCTTTACAGTTTACTGTGATACCTTTTGGACCCCGCATACAATTTTCTAGGCGACTCCCGAATAACCTTATACATTTCGCTTATAATGCTGCCATGCTCCAGAGCCGGCGCCGCCGCCAAATGGACAGATGTGTCTTGATCAGGCGTTGGAGTCTTTATGTATTTTCTGGGCATGAACTGGTTTTTATTCACTTCCACAAGGTACAAGAAATCATATATGATGAAACATTATCACAACGTATACTCCAGAAATGTCCGGAGCTCCGCGAATTTATACACTGCGGCTGTGGAAGGGTCTAAAAATATCGCGTGCTCATCAGATTGCACGGGAATCGTCCCTCGTAGCAATGGCTACGTTTACACCAGAGGACTAAAGCCGAACTGACCCAAGCACTGACCCAAATTACACCTAAAATGGTCCTTCTCTTCCAGCGTTTACACCGATAAACTAAAGGTCGACCTATTTCGAAATATAGCCCAGATCTACACCTTTTCCAGCTGTAGTTGAGAAAACTTCAGATGTATTTAAGAAAATATGAAATGTATTTAAGATTAACCAAATGTATTTGAGAAATTGCCAATGCATTTTAGAAAACTTCAGATGTACCTTATAAAATAAGAAATGTATTTTAGATTAACGAAATGTATTCGAGATTTTACCAAATGTATTTTAGAAAAAATTAAATGCATTCCAGATCCACGAAGTTTGATGGAGAAGTTGCCAATTGTATTTTCGAAAACGTTAGATGTATTTAACCCGGCATCCGACACGTGGGGTGTGATAAACCCAAGCGCCCGAAAATCGTAGTTTTATTATTCAAATTTTGGGCCTAGCCCCCGCATCTCCTCAGTAGCTTCCGGAAATACATGAATCTAGGTATTACTGCATCAGCGGCAGTGCAATTATCACCACAGAAGGAGTGTTTTCGTTTCAAAGTCGACTTGGGTTTGTCACACCCCACGTGTCGGAACTTGGGATTTTTCATGTGACTATTATTATTACTAATTTTGGAGGCATTTTTCACCAGTAGGCTGTGTTCTTCTTTTTTCTATATGGAGATTGAAGTTTGAGATGATTTTTTTGCGCCAAACACGCGGTTACGCTTGTACTGGCCGTACTGACGTCACAAGACCTTGAGCCTTTACTTGACAACCGTCGCTATCTAGAATCGGGCAGTAGCACAGTCAGGCTGTCAAAAGGCGACCTAATGAGCAAGGAGAGCTTTCGGATTGTCCTTACGTATCAAGGAGAGGAAGTCTAGATAAGTCTGCGGAAACATGTGGAAATTTCATTTGCCTTGAACATTCGTGGAACTTTTTGCAGAAATTGCACCAAGTTGGACAATGAATAAGTTTTTCATTTTTGTACCGATTTTCGTTGGATTTTTTTTGTTTAGAATATTGTAATTTGAAGAATCATTATGTTAGTTGAGTCTTTCTTCATGTATTGAATGAAGGTTTTCTTTCTCAAGTAAACAATATAACTTTTTTTTTCCAGTGTAAGATCGGGCTCGACGTATTTTCTTGTTTTATTTGTTCCAATATATTTTTTAACAAAACTTCCACTATCTATCGATGAAAACAATGTTCCTGAATCACAAAATGTTTTTTTATTGGAAAAAATGCCCATTACTAATTATTAGAGGTTACATGAAAAATAGGGTTTGACACACCCCACCTGTCGGAACTGTTGAGAAAATTTCACCTGTCGGATGCCGGGTTAAGATAAGATGAGTTGTATTTGAGATATTATGAAATGTATTTCAGATTTAGATATTTTTCTTAGGGTAGAACAGTGATGAAAAAGCAAACGTTGTTGAGGAAAACAAACTTCAAATTCTCAACTACAATTGGCGGTTTCTCACTTACAATTCACGTTTTCTAAACTACATATCCTTATTCTAAAATTCATTTGGTACCTTCTCAACTACATTTGAATATTCATTTATACAACTGGCATATTCTAAACTACATTTCTTGAATCTAAAATACATTTGTCAATTTCTAAACTACATTTCTCATATTTAAAATACATTTGGCAAATTCTAAACTACATCACTCATGTTCAAAATACAATTGGTGTTTTCTCAAATACATAACTATCGCTAATCTGAAATACATTTGATATCATCGCAAATACAGTTGGAAATGGTGTAGAAGATACAAGGGGGCTCAGCAGGGCTTGAAACGATTCAATATAGACACAAGAGAGCAGGAGCCTTTAAAAATTGGACAGAGGCCTGGTGGGGCTCACTGGGGCTCCAAACGATACTTGAAGACACAAGGGGGCTCAGCAGGTCTTGAAATGTTCTGATGTAGAACACAAGGGAGAATAGGGCTCTGGAAATCACAAGAAGGCTTGACGGGGCTCACTAGGGCTCCAAATGACACTTACAGACACAAAGGGGGTCCTGTAGAGCTTCAACCAACACATGAAGACTCACAGAAGCTAACAAAAGCTTTGAGAACTAACACAATATATAAAGGGGCTCTGCAGGGCTATATGAAACATGGAAACACAGAGGGCTCACATAGGGCTCCAAGAAACCTGAGAAGGGGCACAAGGGAGCTTCCAAAAATTCCATAATCTCGAGAAAACAGAAGGAGTCACCTGGGCTGCAGACGATAATTGAAGACACAAGGGGGCTCCATAGGGCTCCAAACGATATTTGAAGACACAGGGGGAGGCTCAGCAGAGCTTGAAATGTTCTGATGTAGAACACAAAGGAGAATAAAACTCTGGAAATCGCGAGAAAGCTTGGCGGGGCTCACTGGGGGTCCAAATGACACTTACGCCCAGTTGCTCACTTCGAGTTCAGCTTCAAACTTGGTTTGGTTGCCATAGATTTAATTGTTGCAACAATGATTTCCATAGTGACCAAACCGGGTTTAAAGTTAAACTTCAAGTGAGCAACCCGACGTTAGAGTCACAAAGGGAGCCCTGTAGAACTTCAAACAACACATGAAGACTCACAGGAGCTAACAAGAGCTTTGAAAACTGACACAATATACAAGGGGCTTTGCAGGGCTATATGAAACAAGGAAACACAGTGGGCCCACATGGGGATCCAAAAAACCTGAGAAGGGGCACAAGGGTGCTTCCAAAAATTCCAGAAACTCGAGGAAACAGAAGGAGTCACACGGGTTGCAAACGATAATTGAAGACACAAGGGGGCTTGATAGGGCTCCAAACGATACTTGGAGACGCAAGGGGGCTCAGCAGCTCTTGAAATATTCTGATGTAGAACACAAGGAAGAATATTGCTCTGAAAATCGCAAGAAGGCTTGACGGGGCTCACTAGGGCTCCAAAGGATACTTATAGACACAAAAGGGGCCCTGTAGAGCTTCAAACAACACATGAAGACTCACAGGAGCCAACAAGAGCTTTGAGAACTGACACAATATACAAGGGGCTCAGCAGGGCTATAAATGAAACATGGAAACACGGGGGTCACATGGGGCTCCAAGAAACCTGAGAAGGGGCACAAGGGAGCTTCCGAAGATTCCAGAAACTTGATAGAACAGAAGGGGTCACCTGGGCTGCAAACGATAATTGAAGACACAGGGGGCTCAATAGGTCTCCGAACGATACTTAAAGACACAAAGGGGGTCCTTGTGAAGGACTTCAACAAACACATTATGACTCACAGGAGCTAACCAGAGCTTCGGAAACTCGAGCAATGGAAAAGTGGCTCAGCAGGGCTACAAATGATACATAAAAGCACAAGGGGGCACATAGGGCTCCGAGAAATCTAAAAATAAGCAAAAGAGGGCTTTCTAAGGTTTCAGAGTATTCGAGAGATCAGAAGAGGAACATCTGGACTACAAACGATAACTAGAGACACAAGAGGAGGCAATAGGGCTCCAAATGATATTGAAGACACAAGGGGGCTCAGCAGGGCTTGAAATGCTTTGATGTAGAACACAAGGGGAAATAGGGCTTTGAAAATCGCAAGAAGGCCTGGCGGGGCTCACTAGGTCTCCAAATGACACTTGGGGACACAAAGGGGGCCCTGTAGAACTTCAACCAACACATAAAGACTCACAGGAGCTAACTAGAGCTTCGGAAAATGAAGCAATGAAAAAGGGGCTCAGCAGGGCTACAAATGGAGCACGAAGACACTAGGAGGGCACATATAGGGCTCCGAGAAACTCAACAAAGAGCACAAGAGAGCTTTGCAAGCTTCCAGAATCTCCGAGAAATCAGAAGGGGGTCACCTGGGCTGCAAACAATAATTGAAGACGCAAGGGAGCGAAATAGGGCTCCAAATGATACTAATGACACAAGGGGGCTCAGCAGGGCTCGAATTTATTATTATTATTATTATTATTATTATTTGGTTACTTCACCTCACAGGTCGAGACCCATTTCTGAGGTGAGAGAAGAAAGAGGGGGAAACACAAAATCGATCTAGTTCTCGATACCATCAATTTTCGAGAAAACGGCTCTGATGAATTGAGCATTACAGCTGAGAATATCGCATTCTTTCTCGATGCAAGAATAATTTCGGATCATCTGATGGACTGCAACTCAAGACAGTCCCGGAGCGTGTGAATCGATCTATACAGTTTCATATCATCGGCGTACAGAAGACAATTCACACCAAGACCGGCGACAATGTCGTTAATAAAGATGTTGAACAGACCGGGTCCCAAAACAGTGCCCTGCGGAACACCGGACGGCTATGTAAATGTAGCAGAACGAACGCCGTTAAGTTGTACGTATTGACCGCGACTATTCAAGTAAGATCTGAACAAATCAACAAGAGGGGCTGAAAAGCCCAACGATCCTAATTTATCAGTTAGGATAGAATGATTCAGCCGGTCGAAGGCCTTAGAAAAATCTCTATACATGACATCCACCTGGTGCTTTAGGTCCAAGTTCTCGGAAATAAACTGAGTGATACATGGTAAATTGGTCGTCGTTGAACGCCCAGGCATGAAACCGTGTTAGGACACCGTTAGCAACCTGCTCACGTAAGAAGAAATGTGATCATGAAGGATGAGCTCAAAGGCCTTGGAAAAATTGTTTATTATCGCAATAGAGCGATGGTTGTTTGTGTCACTTTCGTTGCCCTTCTTGAAAACTGGACTCAGACGGGATGTCTTCCAGAGATCAGGGAACGTCGAAGTTCTCAAGATCAGATTGAACAGGATGTGGAGAGGTACACAAAATGCAATGGCACAATCTCCCACCAAGAAGGCCGGTACCAAATCAGGACCCGTGGTTGGCTTGGATGGTATTCTTTTAAGAGACGATAAGACCGTCAACTCCGAAACTGATGTTAGTTGTAGCAAGAGAGAGGTCCCGTTACTTACTGGAGTCGGGGAAGGAACGTTATCATTATTGCCAGCGGTGGTAAAATTCCCAACAAATGCGTCAGCGAATGCGTCCACCATGGCCCCAGAGCCACGCAGCTCTGTGCCATTAAGGACCATCGCAGAAGGCAAACCCCCATCTCTTTTCCTAGAGTCAATGTGTGTCCAAAAGGATCTAAAGTCAGTTCTTATCTCGCGCTCGACACGAATGCTGTATTTCCTATTAGCCTCAACGATCAGATAGTACCTTAAACTTGCTATACCTAGTTTTATGCAGTGGAAATTTGTTTGTACCTGCTCCACGCTCGTCCCTTCACCCTCAAGAGTCTGATGATACTACCGTCGAACCAGACGCGATATGCTCCGCCTGACTTACCTCTCTTTGGGACGTGTCTATCTAGAATTAGTGTTGCCGTCTAGAGTTAGACTTTCTAGACTCTTGTCTTGAAAAGGCGTCAAGACTTAGACAAGACCTCTAGAAACTCTTGTCTTGGAATTTCTAGACAAGACAAGAGTAGGGCTGTCAAGATCAAGAGTCTTGATTAGACTCTTGAAAAGGAAAAATTACAAAAATCATATATATTCCTCTCCGTTGATGCTTTTTATTTTCTACTGAATGTGTGATTAGTTTGGAGATTTCTTTCATAGTTTATTGACAACATAAAATAGCATAAATAAGGTTAAACGGTATTACCGGGTGGGCCATAAAAAAACGTACTGTTTTATTTTCCTCGCCGATTTTTTGTTTCTTGACCGATTTTGACAAGCTTGGTATCATTGTGTAGCCAATTGAAGAGGCTACCAGAGCCATGAACAAATGATTCCTAAGTTTCAAAATTCAAAATAGCGGAAACAACTGAAAATAGGCTTGCTTTTGCAGTCGTTTTTTTAAATTAAAATTAGACGGAACTACCGAACTAAAGACGTTTTCTGAAAGAATGAACTATTTTCTACATTTTGAGACCTTAACCAGCTCAATTGGCTATTTCGATGGGGAGATGTAGCAAATTTGAAAAAAAGCTTATTTTCCATTGTTTCAATCCAAAATGAATGATAAAAAATATTGTTTCCCCTGCCAAATTTTTGTTTCTGAAGCGATTTTGGTCTAGTATCATTATGTGACAAATTAAATAGGCTTCAAGTGTCACATACGAATATGATCGAAATGTCAAAATTCAAAATGGCGGACACAACTGAAAATGAGCTTTCTCTCGCAGTCGTTTTTTCAAATTGAAATTTGACAGAATGACAGAGCTAGAAGCGTTTTTTGAAAGAACGAACTTTTTTCACATTTTGACACCACAACTAGCTCAATTGGATTATTCGTTGAGTAGATGTGGCAAATTGAAAAAAAGCTTATCCGCCATTGTTTCAATCCAAAACGAATAATAAAGAATATCACTTATTTTGTCTGTGAAATATTGAAGGGGTGGGTCCTGAGATATGATCACCATTTTTCGAAATATAATTGAAAATTATTCCACAGGGTGTTCACTAGGTACGTTCCTATCTATGGACGTAGACTCTCTGGATGCAAACATTTGAGGACTATCCTATTTTTTGTATTTGTGTTGGTCAAAGTTGTTGTTGGTTACCTGAATCCATTGTTAGCCTTAAAATAGACATGTCATGTAAGATAGGTTGAAATTTTATTGATGGTAGAAAAATAATCTAATAGTTTTTTCCACAACATTTTCACATCATTTTTCTCAAAAAGCCCCTTCAATTCTGTAATTCTGTCAAATTTCAATGAAAAAAAAATGCAAAAGGAAGGTTGTTTTCAGTTGTGTCCGCTATTTTGAATTTTGACATTTCAATCATATTCGTATATGACACTTTTAGCCTACTTAATTAGCTACACAATGACATCAAACCTATCATAATGGCTTCAGAAACAAAAATTTTAAAGACAAAACAATATTTTTTTATTATTCATTTTGGATTGAAACAATGGCAAACAAGCTTTTTTTCAATTTGCCATATCTCCTCAACGGATGAACCAATTAAGCTAGTCGTGGTGTCAAAATGTGAGAAACAGTTCGTTCTTTCAAAAAACGCTTCTAGTTCTGTCATTCTGTCAAATTTCAATTCAAAAAAACGACTGCGAAAGAAGACTAATTCTCAGTTGTGTCCGCCATTTTGAATTTTGACATTTCGATCATATTAGTGGATGACACTTGAAGCCTATTTAATTATTTGCACAATGATGCTGAATATGTCAAAATCGCTCCAGAAGAAAAAAATTGACAGGCAAAACAATATTTTTCATTATTCATTTTGGATTGAAACAATGGCAAATTAGCTTTTTTTCAAATTGCCACATCTCCCCAACGAATGAACCAGTTAAGCTAAATATGGTCTCAAAATGTAGAAAATAGTTCATTCTTCAGAAATCGTCCCAAGTTTGGTTATTCTGTCAAATTTTATATAAAAAAAACAACTGCAAAAGAAGGTCTATTTTCAGTCGTTTCCGCCATTTTGAATTTTGACATTTAGGAATCTTTTATATATGGTCCTGGTAGTCTTTCCAATTAGCTACACAATGATATTAAGCTTGTCAAAATCGGTCAAGAAACAAAAAATCGGCAAGGAAAATAAAACAGTACGGTTTTTTATGGCCCACCCGGTATATGACAAAATGCTATTCAAAACTATATCTACTTGAAATGGAAATGATTGCAAAGGGTTCTCATACCATTTTTCTCTCATTTGTTAAAATCAAAGTACCGAGATCACTACAGACGATATAAAATATCTCGTCTCAAAAGTTCCTACTTTTTTCAGAAAAAAATCTGGTAATTGGGAGTTTAAATTGGGAGAATAATGGAGCAATGCAATGAACCTGTTCTGCGCTTGCGCACTAGGCAGGCCATCATGTCATTATGCATTGACCGTTGTTGTCAGGCTGTGTCTGAAAGGCAGTCTACAGTCCATGAATATTTCGAAAATTAGGAGAAACAAAACAACACCTGGAAGCATTTTCCTGTATACATGTTGTGAATTTTATATATCAGAAGACAATTTGATTTTCGGTTTGTGGTGGCAGTTCACTATTTTATCAATTTTGCATCAGAGAACGGGATAGCATTGCCAGAGAGATGCCATGTCGAATTATATTAATGTCTTGTGATTATATATTCACATGACATCTCCTTCAGACTCTGTATGTCTCTACTGTTTTTTTTCCGGTTCTCATGCGGAAGTTTCGTCCAAGTGATTTTTTTTCAAGGACTGCTCCAACATATCCATTTCTACTTTCCCAAAAAATAGCTGCGCCTTCTCAGATCGCAACTTCTAAAAAATTAGGTAGCTCTATGAGGCTTTTGGTCAATAGCTGCGAAACAAAGTGTTTCTTGCCGATAAAAAGAGAATGATTCAGACAACATGCTGCAGCCAGATATCCTTCCAATGTACCAAGGTAAAATGTCGATTAGGCTGGTGTTCTTTTTACAACTTTAGTGAAGTTAGTCTTCCTGCCTGCGTCAGGTTGACACAAGCGGGAACCTGACACAGGTCTGCAAATAATCGGTATATTTTCGACAAAAATATTGGACCACGTCTGCACCACGACATCTAGGAACTCTGGGTCCTGCCTAAACCCAATTATTTACATTTCTTCGTCCAGCAGCAATGTTTCGAACACCAAACAGCAAAATAATATTGAAGTTGATTATTCAACTTTTTCTTGACTGTGACTCTTTTGTTGACTGTTTCTTGACGTTCATGGCAACCTGGTATTGTTTTTGATTTGCTTATTCATTCGATTTGAGCCTACGAACTGCGGTGAGTTGAATTTCCATATCCTTTCCCGGTGTCAGATTTTTTGAGTACTTTTTAAATGGAGAAGAGTTGACTATATTTATTCAGGCATCAACCTACGGCTATAAAATCGTATCTTGTCATTTTATATAAGACCCCATTGCAAAAATACGTTCATCAACAGGTCGGGGGTGGCGGTGATAACCTCTTCTTCCAGCATTCACACCAATGATAAATTTCAGTGTCAATCAAAGTAAGTCTTTGTTTTGAAATTTGAACTCAATTATACCCAAGTAGAATATTTGATTGAAGCGCAGTCCCTATTCGAAGGGTGCTCCTTGCTCTTCACAGTTTCTCTGTCTTTCTTACTAAAAGATGTTCATATTTCTTCCACGTATTTTTCTTGAAAGAAGGGGTTTTACAGTAATTTAATTTCAAGAGTCTATCAAGACTCTTGAAAAACTTCCATCAAGAGTTAGAGTCTTGTCTTGAAATTTTTAAATTATCTTGATATTTCAAGACAAGACAAGAGTAGGGCAACTCTTGTCTTGTCTTGTCTAGACGGCAACACTATCTAGAATTTTATAGAGTCTGTCATAGAAAGCAGCCAGTGCGTGGTTCGGATCGTCAAAAACGAGCAGAAAATCCCAGGCGAAGCCTGCAAGCTCACTGTATAGATCGATGAAGTTTGCCTTCTTGAAGTTGTAAGCTTTCAGTTGTACAGGTGGCTCAGATCTCCCTCGAGGGCAGCCACAGTCAAACTCGATAGAAAAGGCCGGGTGGTGAGCATCCTCAGCTAGAAGTACGTCAGGGGGCGTGACGACGCGACAGGAGAAATTACCCAAAACAAGATCCAACAGCCGCGAATTGTGGTTGAGCTTTGTATTAAACTGTGAGAGGTTATGAAATGCACAAAGGTTGTTGATCATTTGCTTTGATGCTTTGATGCTGAAATGCTTTGATGTAGAACACAAGGGGGAATAAGACTCTAAAAATCGCAAGAAGGCCTGGTGGGGCTCACCAGGCCTCCAAATGACACTAAGAGACACAAATAGGGCCCTATAGGACTTCAACCAACACATAAAGACTCACAAAAGCTGACTAGAGTTTCGAAAACTGAAGCAATCAAAAAGGAGCTCAGCAAGGCTACTAATGCAACATGAAGACGGGGGCCAGTTGGGCTCTGAGAAGCCGTCCAAGGCATAAGGACGAAGCAAATATCCAAAAAATTTGGAGATAATCAAGGGGGTTCATCAAGACCCCGAACGAAACTCATAGAGACAAGGGGGCTCAGCAAGGCTTGAAACTCCACGTAATTTAGTGAGGGATAGGGCTCTGAATGTCACAATCACACAACGCCTTATAAGAGCTCCAAAGTTCCCCGCGAAGAATTGTCCAGCGAAGAATTGTCCGTGCGAAGAATTGTCTGGCGAAGAATTGTCCGGGCGAAGATTTTCCGGTCACCAAGCCAATAATGTATTATGAAGGAATAGATCTTTCTTGTCAATTCAAGACTACAACCAGTAAAATCGGGTCATTGGCTGAGGACCTATTGCGAGTTGAAGCGAAGCCTACTTTCCGTTTTTTTTTATTTCCGCATAATCGATCCAAATTTAGGTGTTCTGTCCGCTAATCCGCCATATGCTCATTTCTCAACCAATTCTCTCAAATTTGGTATCAATGGCTAGCTTTTTCATATGACAAAATGACAGACCTGTCACTCGATTTTATCGGTTGTAGTCTTAAATTGACAAGGGAGGTCCAATCCTTCAGAATACCTTACTGATTTTGACTTTCAGGCAACTTTCAATAAAAAGCAACGAGAACAAAAGAAGGCCTATCTTCGATTGTTTCTGCCATCTTGAATTCCAGTATGTCGGCAATTTTGAAATACAGAAATGATAGCCTATTCAATTGGCTATCCAATGCTGAAAAGATCAATGGAATCGGTGGAGGAATAAAAATTTTAGAAAGAAAAATTCAGAGCATGGTTTTTTATGGCCCACCCGGTACATGAGCCCCTAGACTATGAACAAAAAGTGTTGATTATTGTCAGATTTGAAGAGCTGTAACTCCGTGACGCTTCGACAACTTACATTTAGTTCCATAGAGCGATGTCTTTACGGATTTACATCTTCATTAACTGCACGTAATATTGCAGTTTTCCGCTTTTCACCTCTGCGGTGCAACTTTTTGTTTTACAGGAGCTTTATTTTAAAAAGCCCCACCAGAGGATTCCTCATTTTCCCAGAGCAAAGCGCGTAAAGTTTGGCCGCAGATATCAACGCTCTCAAACGAAAGTTTCGCTTCAGCGGCATCCGAGCCGCGCCCGAACTTTCTTCAACTAATCGCCTCCCCCGCAGTCTCGGAACTCTACCAGAAAGAGCAAACCTGTGTCGGTCAGATAAGATCGCATCGCAAATTCCAAGAGACGCTCCCCCCCCCCCCCCCATAGTCACATACATAAATTGACCGAGAAGTAGTAGCGGCGACGGCGTGTGTATGTGCCGGATGGTAAGTACTTGTCTGACGTTGGGCGTCGTTTTATACTTGACGCTCCAATCGGCGGCGGCGACGCCGGGCGTCCACTTTGCTCAGCACACACCGAAAGCCTCGCTAACACCAAAGTTCCGATGCTATCGTCCTCTGTGTCTGCACACACACACTCATATTATAATACACGAACATACACATACAGAGAGACGACAGACGCAATCTGCCACAGCCGTGGAGAAGAGAGGACTTTACGGCGGGCTTATGCAAATCGACCCTCTCGGTCCTCTCGCTGATGCTCTCTGACTGGGCTGTCATAAACGGCGACGCTGCAGCACGACAACCAAATACGGAATCTGGAGGAAGATGTTTGCGATTTGATATCTTGGAATCGGTCTTTGTTCTCGAAAGTTCAACTCACGGGAATACATAAGTACCTAGGCAAGTACAGTGGCCGTCTGTTGGAGTGATGAACATTGGAAATTTGGCGGCTGAATTGAAGGCGTTGAGTTTCGAAATCAAAACTATACGTTCGAAAAACAAAAAAAGAGTCTACCTGTTATCCTTATTGGAACAACTGGTTCACTGCCATGTGCAATGTGGATAAGAAAGTTATATCAGGAAGCAAATTGGGCTTGCTCTTTTACTGCACCTTGATACTCACCTAGCGTCGGGTTCTTACAGTCGTACTCCGCCCGAATGCGGGACCGTCGAGGGAACCGTCCTTTGAACGAGAAACACAAAGGATTATTGTTTTTCTTGGTGGCTATCTCAAGTTGTAGATGTAGATGTAGATTAGAGGTGGTCGTTAGGTCTCGGAGGATCCTTCCTGCACTGCGACCCATGAGATCTTTAGTGTGTGACCATGCTTCTTTTTCATTGTCCCAGAAAATCCACCTCCTCACCGAATCGGATGATTTCCTTGGGAGACTCACCTCTCACCTCACCTAAGTTTTTTCGGTGCCAGTGCTTCGCACTCGCATAGTAAGTGCACGGTGGTTTCATCTGCCGATGCATAAAGCCTGCTGATAGGTGAGTTTTCCTTACCATTTTTTTGCAGGTGGTATCTCACTTCGCAGTGTCTAGTGAGTAGACCCGTAAGTAGTCTTATTTCGTTCTTAGAGAGCGACAGGATGAGCTGCGTCTTTGTTTTGGAGAGCAAAATAAGCTGTTTGGCTTGTCGTTGGCCTGGAATGCTCTTCCAGTAGGCCTCCATCTGCCTATTCTCTTATTCAATGGCTTTTTCCCTTATTAGGGATGACGACATCCCACATGTGGGCTCCGGTCCAACAGATGTTGTTTGAGCTCTTTTTTTTGCGAGGGAGTCTGCTTCTTCATTTCCCTCGATATCCCGGTGGGCAGGTACCCACATTAAAGTGAGTTTGTTGCTCTCAGCCAGCTGAATAAATGATTTTTTGCAGTTCCAGGTGGTTTTTGACTCACAGTCATAGGCCTCCAAGTGCCTTAAAGCCGCCTGGCTGTCTGTGGCAATGCAAATTCTTGCTCCTTGGTACTGTCTGGATAGGCATACCTGGGCACACTTCTCCACCGCCAGTAATTCGGTTTGTGGAGTGGACAGAAACCTTCCCACAGGCAGTGATTCCCTATACTTCGGGCCATATATGCCTATCCCGGCTTCTTCCTCTCTAGACTGGTACAAAAATTTGAAAAGACGCCTTGAATTACCTCCTAGAGGCATTCCATATAACATTTTGGAAACAAGTGTTTCTACACTAAATAGACCCTTCTGAATCTGAAAATAACTGTTACCAAGGCAAAATATTGACCAAAAGTAAGATACCCACGATAGTTGAAGATGGCGTCCAATGAGGCGAAACGGATTGTTTTCTGCCGTTATCTTTTGAACCGCTTTACCGATTAAACGCAAATTTTATTGCAGATAGTCCTTAGGTACGTGTCCATGATTTGATGAAGAAGAACTTCAACAAAAGTATTCAGTGTAGATACTGGTTGGTCGACTTTTCTTCTTGTTCAAATTTTCAAGCTGCTGTAAATTTTCTGAAATGACCATAATTTTGAATTTTGGATTCAATTTTGACGCTTAGATTTTCTAACGAAATTAAGGATATACTGGTCAACCTGTGAAATGGAACACACTATAAGTGGATGTGGAATGAAAATTATTATGAAATGAGAGAGAATTAATAAATTTTGTAACAGTCCCATTAACTAGAAGACATTCATTCACTTCTATGATCGGTTGCCGACGGTCAATATTACTCTCGTGAAATGTCCATTTCTTCACTCTCATGATTAGCATCACCCAACTTCGTCTCGTATTCAAATATCATGCTTGTGAAGAAATAAGGATCATTCCTTTTCACTCGCTGTATAATGATTACGCCTCATGATGGCAAACACGGCTTCGAACCTAAAAACGCGCTCTTGTATCGAAAAATACTATTTCACGCAAGAGGACCCAATTATTGACTTATTCATTATCTCACAATGGGTCCTATTATATTTCTTACAGCTCAAGACTGACATAGGTACCAGTGAGTAAAAAGGCTCGAAATTTTTTGTTTTCGGCTGTTGAGAAACCGGAGTCGCTTCCTCCCACTCAGCAATGTCATACAGCTTCACATAACGGAAAGCCATTATCAGGCTGCAAAACAAACTGTGGGACTCGAATTTGCTCTTGCAGAAAGTCTGGCATGAAATGCCTGAAACTTTGCAAATGCAAAGGATTCTGCTTCAACAACCACAAAATAGATGGATGGGTCAAATAATTGCTTCATCAATTGTTATTTTTTCTTTTGACTGCATACTAGTCCTGTTGAATACTACTTGATTTTCCTGAATCTGAAAAGTGCTCTTGTGTTGATACTAGGTCAGTGTTGGGTGTTGAAAAGATTCTTGGCAAGGCTCTAAGCAGGTCTTTCAAGTATAGTAAGTCTGTCAACTAGGTTTCTTTCAATCGAACTAGTTTTTATTAGTCTCTAAAACGGTTGAGTATCCATTTCAAACTGTATATTTTCCCGATTCTAGATCTACGAATAGGCAAAAACTGGAGGCTGAAACCATCAGTGAGTTGCAAGTGCTGATGATGTTTGGATAGAGTGACGAGAGAAGTACAGTTTCTGAATAAACTCGTAGCTGGGTTGAATTCTGGACTCCGCAGTATTCCAGAGGGCCAAACTATGCTTGAAAATTTCAGTTTTTACTCTTTTTTCACTTCTTTGGGATCCGATGGTTATATCTTTGATCAAGGAATGTGTGGTCAAAATTCTTACATGGTCCATCAGGCTTGAGTACCTTACACTTCAAAATCATATATAGAAGAGCATTATGTTTCAAATCTATCAGGAGATTCTTCATATGCGAAGGCTGCGTAAGGTGAATTTTTCACCCGAGAATTTTACAGTTTCCGCAGTAAAACCAATATTTTGGCAAAACCACCAGACAAAAAGCAATGTTTTTGCATTTATAGGTAGCAGGAATGCTCTCTCTACAATTCACAACGGTAAAAAGCGGAAATTGAGCTCCATAAAGGTTGTAATGCCAAATATGGAGCAAGTGTGTCTGAGTTATCGGTCAAAAATTGAAGTCGAACGGCCTTGAAAACAAATCTATATTCAGATCTTGTACAAATGAAAGACACATAATATAGCCCATCATTTTCAGATGTACTCACTTGTGGCTAATGATTCACGAAAGAATTCCGACAGCATTATCCATGACAAAGATACATAACTTGACTAAAGTTCAGGAGAAAAAAACGTTAAAAAACATGTTTTTTTATAAAAAAAACTACTTTAAAATTGCCTCTAATCGAGATGTGGAGCCATTAGTTGAGTTCTAAATGTGAAAAATATTCAGTTGGAAACGACACAAAACTCCACAATATTGACCCAAAATCAACAAAATTAGAAAATCACTAACACAGGCCAAAAGGCCTCCGGCTAGCTTCTTCCTTGAGACTAAGTGACACTTGGCTTGTCAGTTTGTTACGACATGAACTTGGTTGATCGATATGAGGTGTGTTTGAGCTCACATCTGTGACAGGTTGAAATTCCGGCATTTTGATTGTTGATTTTACCCCCCCTCCTCCATTGCAGCTGTCCTGTCAAAATTTCGAGTTGGTAACAGGCATTTTCGTATTCAGCGAGGCCCAAATACCCCAGAATGCCTTGTTACCAAAATGTTACATAAAATGCTTCTTGCATATGATTTTTTGAGAAATAGTTCTAGTCTTTTCTTACGGATCCATTTGTGTACCGGATCATGTTGTTTTTCTGCAGCCGGACCACCCTCCGGGCGCTTTCCTGACGGTCATTTACGACCACTGCATGGGTAGCCCAGAAGTCGTACTCAATTGGCATGAAATCCCTTGGGCTCGTGAGGAACTGCTTCCTTATTGAGTCCAATACTTTCAAGTGTTCTCTTCTCAGGTATTTGGGTCCTATTCTGAGAGCACTCACTAGTCCTTCCCTTTCTCCTTGTTTGTGCAGTGGGAGTAGATCCAGCAAAACCTCCATCGCTGCTGTTGAAGTTCCCACATATCTCCTGTAATACCTAGACAGGCAAGTCTCTGAAGCTTCTGTAGCTTCTGTTGGCTTGTCTTTTGTCTAGTTTCATCCCACCAAACGAGTGAGGCGTACGTGGTGACCGGTCTAACCGTCATTTCCGACCAATAGATCATACCTGGTTTCAGACCCCAAGTCCTTCCGAAGAGTTTGCGGCATATCCAGAACGCCGCTGTGGACTTCGAAAGTGTCTTGTTCAAGTGAGAGTCTTAGGTGAGTTTTCCATCCAGGATGATTCCCAGATATTTGACCTCCTCGGAAAACCCAATTTCAGTTTCCCTCAGTACCGGAGCAGTCAGTTCGACTTTTCTGCGGCATGTGAACGGGACTATCACAGTTTTGGCCGGGTTCATGCTGAAGCCCTTTCTCAAGCACCATTGATTAATAGTGTTTGTGACATTTTGTGTAAGAGTCGAGTCGTACCTTCAAACTTTCCTTTGACAACGACTGCTACCTCGTCGGCGTATCCGTAGCTGCTGTAGCCCCGTTCCGTCAGCCTCCTGAGCAGTTTATCCACGACAAGACACCACAGGAGGGGCGATAAGACTTCATCCTGTGGACACCCTTCTCCAGTGGTGACTGTCACGGACTCTCCTCCAAGGTCTGCGGCTACTTTCCGGTCCACAAGCATGGATTGGATCCATTTTAGGGGAGGAGTATCAATTCCCTTTCTCTTGGCGGCTCTTCCAATGGACGAGTGAGTGGTGTTGTCGGAAGCACCCTCCACATCCACGAATGTGCCAATTGCAATTTCTTTTGCTTCCAGTGTTTTCTCTATCTCTGACACTAGGTTGTGTAGAGCATCCACTGTGAATTTTCCAGGCTGATATGCATATTGTCGCATATGGAGTGGGTTCCTTTTTAGAATGTCATTCCTCAGGTAGTGATCTACAATTTTTTCCACGGTTTTCGGAAGGAACGATGTGAGGCTGAGAAGGCGGTAGGATTTAGCCTCTTCCGGAGGCCGTCTCCCTGCCTTGAGTATGAAAATTACCTTTGCCTCTTTCCACTCTTTGGGAGTGTAGGCCAGTACATAGCAGGCCTTAAAGATTTCTTGCAGTTGCAGGGCCAGGTATTCGATGCCCTTATGCAGTAGAGCAGGAAAAATCCCATCTCCACTTGGCGATTTATATGGGTCGAAGCTTCTAACAGCCCATTTGATTCTCTTTGAATTGAAAATTTTGTTTGCAATTCGCCAACCTTCGGAGATGGGCTTATGCTCGAAGGGTCCACTGTTCGTCCCATTTTCGGCAGATTCACTTGACCCAGAGAAATGAGTCTGTAAGAGAACTCTTAAGCTTCCCTCAAGGTTCGGTGTAAAGCTACCATCAGCCTTTTCAATCAGGCCTATTCCATTGGAGTGGTCTTTCGCTAGGATTCTTTTGAGTCGCGCTGCGGGGGACCTTTCAGTAATCCCTTCGCAAATTTTCTCCAAGTTTTCCTTTTAGACCTTCTCAGTTCTTGATTATATCCAGTCAGAGCCTTGCGATAGGCCTACCAGTCCTTTGTTTGCTTGGCTATATTGAAAGCCTCCCTGGCTAGGGTCTTGAGACTGCTTAGATTCTTGTTCCACTACGAAACGTCCCTTGAGGCTTTTCTCCTCTTCAGTGGACAACCAGTTTCATAAGCATTTTTTTGATTCAGGTGAGCAGAACCGTTGCTGTTTCCAGTTCGTCCCTTGTGGTGATTTTGGGGCGCACACCTTCGAATTCGTTTTTGAGTATCTTGATGGTGTAGAGATCCCAGTCCGTCTTCTTTGGGTTTCTGCACTCTCTCACGTTGTTCACGCTGCCCTCTATGTCGGACACAATCGTTTGATGGTCCGACATGGAGCTTTCGTCAAGAACACGTCAATTGGTGGTTGAATGTATCGTAAACATATCAGCTAGAGTTATGTCTGGAACCTCCTGTCTGTTGCTAGTTACAAAAGTAGGTTTACTACCTTTATTGATAATCTCTATATTATCACCACAAATGAAATCAAGGAGTTCTCTACCTCTGTCGTTGGTATCCGTGCTGCCCCAAATGCTGTGGTGAGCATTTGCGTCGCAGCCCAGAATGAGGTGCTTATGCCCCTTCTTGCACCAATCATTAAGGCGTCTGACTTCCTCTGTTGCTGGGTGAGTTTCTTCTCCAGGGAGATACGCCAAGGCCATCACTATCTGCCTCTTGCCTTTCCCCGTGGGTATTTCTACTAAACCTGTTGCTGAGTGTTGTGTTGTAAACTCTGGAACAGATACAAATGTGATATCTGTGTGTAGCAGCGATACTGCTCTTGATTTTTCGCAGTCAATTTCATATACCAACCCACATGTGTCGGTAGGTAGCCTTTTTACCTTTCCCCTGTATGTCTAGGGCTCTTGCAGAAAGCCTACCCCGGATTGTTTTATTTTGGATCTCCAGTACAGGGCACAAGAAGCTACCTTAGAATGGTGGAGATTCGGCTGTGAGCACTTTACTTTTGCCTTCATTTTTTCGCCTTGAATTCGCCCTTAGACTTCGTAGGGTCTCCCGGCTTTGTCGGCTTTTCAGTAGGTTCCGCTACTGCTTTCTCACTTCCTTCTTTCGCTACCTCCGGTTGAGGCTTGGATGAATCCTCTGCGTCGGTTTCCATGGGAAGGACGGTTGAGGTACTGGGCTCCTTTACAGGCTTCCCTTGTGCCTTCTTGCTCTTACTGCGGAGCTGGAGCTGTCCGAACTTGTAGTTGATTTTCAACTAACTGAGCTATAGCTTCCTCATGGTCTGGGCGGCGACCGAGAAGGTGACTTCCAGAGTCGGACTAACCGGGTTCCTTCTCAAGACCCTCCAGCAGGTGGCCTCAAAATCGTTTTGGGCTTCTATCAGCGTCAGTATCCTCTCAGTTGAGTATTTCTGACTGCCCGGTAGATAGCCGATCAGGATCTCAGAGTGAGACATATCTTTGTCCTCTACCACCCTCAAATCGGCCCCTACCCATGGTTTTCAAACTCCGCTCAAGCCTTTGAGCCATTCAGCTGTAGACTTGTCGGCACAGACCAGAGCAAGCCACGCTGACCGGTGTTGAACTTGAAAGAAGTGAGGCTCAGCTGGGCCTTTCTTGCTTTGCTCGATGATGATTTGATCCAGAACTGCTTCCTGTACGGCTGTTGATTGCTTCGTTGTTAGAAAGCTTTCTGAATAATTTCGGGCAATGATGCCTATTTTTGTTCCGGTACCTGCAGCTTGGCTGGAGGCAAGTTTCCGGCCACTGGTTACAGGCGCTGACTGCCTTTTAACCTTTTTGGCCTTGTTTACCTCCGGCGTGCTGCTGTCGGAGTGAACACGTTTTGTGTTGGGCGTCGAGTTTTGACGAGCTTTCTCCGGAGGAACTCCTTTCTTGATGAGGAACACCATCTTTTTCCTAGCTGCGCCGGACATCCTTACCTTTCGCTTTGAGGCTATTGGCTAGGTCGTCGTCGCTGTGTCTCAGAAGGTCTTCTTCAGCCTTACTATCCATTTGGATGTCTGCAGGCTCTTCTGCGCTTTTTGTGTTTTTTGTGTTAAGGTTTTCTTCAGCCTCTTTGTTGGGTACCATTGAGAATGTTATCCTTCAGGTTAACTCAGGTTATTTATCTTATGTTACTAGGTTTATACTACGGTTGCTGCTGCTGTAAGGTGAACAAGGTACCTGTCAGACGAATAAAGAAACACAATGACCGGCAAGTTTTTCCGTGGAAACCACGGCTTCTGTCACTCGTTTTCCAAAATGTCCTCAAAACTGGTGACGAATTTTGTCTTGAATCTGTTTTTCTTGCTGACGCCTTGCCCCTTTTCAGTTCGCCAAGTTCGGTCATCAGTGTTTCATGCCGGACGAAGATGACCTGCTGGAGAAGAAGTACCCGGGAGAATCGTGGCAGGCCCGCTGCAAACGACGCTGTGTCAATCTTTTTTTGGTTTCCGAACACATGTGCCAGTCCTTGTCCAGCCACCTCAAAAGTCACGGAGCCGTGCTCGATGAGAGGGAACGTCAGTTGGACCACGAAAATAACGTTATCCATCCCTTTTCTCCGTTCAGGTGAAACCTCCGTGCGTAACTGACCCACTCAGGTTTAATGCAAGAACTAACGCTCATCATCAGGTTTTACTGGGACGTGGTCATGATTGTCGTCAGCTATGTTCAACTGGTCATAACTCCGATCGATGCGATGCTCTATATTTTACCGATCATGTTCCCGTTCGTCAGTTCATATATGTTCAAATCGATCAGGATGACGTTCGATTTAGTTTGCGTCTTGGATTTGATTTTGAATTTCGCCACCGGATACTACGACGAAGCAAGGAAAGAGGTTGTATTTGAGTACAAGACAATCTGCAAGTGAGTCTCTGGTTTCAACATTGTTGACCTCACTTTGAAAGGTTTTATTGAAGCTCTTAGAACTACGTGATGGACCTTGTTTTCGAAAACCGGGAACAGATCGTATTCATTTCACATCTAGCTGTGATTGGCTAGAGTGCTTGTAACTGATGCAATGTTTGGTTAAATGATTTGATGTGATTCGCTTATTTCAGCTGAGAAAATCAAGTATCTACCTATCATGTGTGATAAATAAAACCTTGAATAAGATCCCCAACGCCTTTCAAGAAAGGATGAACTTTCACGATTACTTATTCTTTAGACATTATTTGAGGACCGCATTCATTTTCGACGTAGTTGCTTCGCTTCCTACTCATGTTGACCTGCTGTTTGATCTAGAAGTTGATGGATGGACCATGCACATTCTCCAAGGAGTGAGTTTACTCAAAATTTGTCGGTATTACATCTTGGAACAATTGTTCAATAAAATTTGTAACGTGAGTGAACTATGCGATATTTGTTCTTAGAGATCTAATTGATAATTCTTCAGGTACGTAAAGTTGATTATTATGTACGACAAGCCATTTTCATCACTGTCAGCGTTGGAATGTTTTGGTTGATTGCAACTTGCGTCCACTTCTTCACAATCAACATGTCAGGCTTCGCACGTCGGAGGTTTTATGCAGCGTACTTACACAATACTCGCTGTCGGGCGATATTCGATATTTTCATGTTATGTATTCAACAGAGATAAGAAGGAAGAAGTCCATTACTTCTTCAAGACACCGCTCAACTTCATTGCGTTTCACTTGTACAATGGAGCTCTTTTGATCAATGGCGTGTCGGCTGGCCTGTATCCAGTTGATCGAGATAAAGTTTTATCACCGCTGAACAGAATTTTTTACTGGTCCATGTCACGGATACTCTTGATCTACATTTTGGGTGAGTCAAGCAGCATCAATCGTTGTTTCTAACTGGTTCTGAGATTTGTATATTGGTCAAGCCAAAGTCATCGAATACATGAACGTCAGGACGGCAGCGTCGCGCAAATACAAACACATGATCCAGCTGCTGACCGAGTTCATGCGCCACAAAGAACTGCCGCTGCCCACGCAGCGCAAGATCATCCAGTACTACGAGTACCATTACCAGAAGAGCTACTACAACGAGAAAGAGATCATGGCGACCATTTCTGGCCAGCTGAGACAGGAGATCAGCATGCACAATTGCCGGCAGCTCGTCGAAAACGTCAAGTTCTTCAAAGGACTGCCGCTGACTGTCCTCGTGAGGATCGTCTCCTTTCTGCATTCGGAAACGTACATGGCCAACGATGTCATTTGCCGATCGAACACCGTCGGAGATTGCATGTATTTCATTTCGTCGGGCACCGTGGCCGTTTACAGCGCATCTGGCAAAGAGGTACCTACCTGAGCAGGTATGTGCATCTTCACCGAATCTGACCATAACCGCCATCTGTCTCCAGATTTGTCACTTGTACGATGGAGATTACTTCGGTGAAATCGCCTTAGTTACGGATGATTCGATGCGTGTGGCGAATGTTCTGGCAGTGGAGATGTGCGAATTGTATCGCCTGGAGAGGAAAGACTTCATCAAGGCTGTCCATCCGTACCCTGATCTGCTCGAAGTGATAAGAAGGATCGCTGCTGAACGGCGAGAAGATGCTTTGGAGATCGATGTGAAGTTCAGAAGACAGAGGAGCGCTCCTTGTTGAACTCAAGGTTCATCTTCGCAACATTTGAAGTATTGTGCCTAATCTAGTAGCTAATAATTATCATCAAAAGTTCTTGCAATAATTGTCTTTATTCTCTTCTGAACCTTGCGGTTTGTGAATGAACGGCATTTCCAAAAGCACGTAGTTTTTACGGCGCCGGCGAGTCAATGACGTCCTCTTGCGCGTAGAGTCCTTGTGCAATTAAGTTATGAATTCCTTTTGATTACCACTACTATGTAGCTACAGGATGTTGAACAATGGTTGTTACAATTCTGAAGGATGATCCCTCATCAAAGGTGAGTTGGAAAATGAAAAAACTCATGATTGTAATGCTCAGTTTATGATGAGCGATACCCGGCGGAGCGGAGCTGAGCTGAGCGATTTTTTTTTGTCTGGACCAATCCTGTCCATTCATGATGTCACTTCCCCGCATCGTAATTGGCCTAGGCAAAAAAATCGCTCCGCTCCGCTCAGCTCAGCTCAAATCGCGGCAAAAAATCGCTCATCATAAACTCACCTTAACGCTTTTTTCATTTACGTACAGGAAGTTGAAGCTAACAATGCTAAAAAGCCAAACAACGAATCACTGCTGGAAGGAATAAGTTCCTTTTTCTCAAAACTGTATCGCTTATGGAGCGAAGTTGGAAGTAGGATACTCCGTTTTTTATTCTATGATGCGGTTCGAAGTCGCCTTGTTGCGGATTGATGTCTAGAGAGGGGATGACGTGAGTCTGTCTGTATCCGTCTTGGTTCTCTCCATGTTAGCAATAATCATGTTTCTTCGTATTGGTATTCAAAAGCTTCATTTACCCTACGGGTCTTAGGCTCTGGCTATTCACCATTACCACTTATAGACACTTCATACTCCCAGGTACTTGGTTTCTCTGACCTCCTCTATACTTCCCTTCATCCATCCTTATTCCGTTCGTCTTGTTCTTCTTCCCACAAAAACCATGACTTCTGTTTTATGGACAATCAGTTGCAATTTCTCCCGTCTCAAAAATTCTTCCAGATTTTTCATCATCCTAAGGTGAGTTTATGATGAGCGATTTTTTGCCGCGATTTGAGCTGAGCTGAGCGGAGCGGAGCGATTTTTTTGCCTAGGCCAATTACGATGCGGGGACGTGACATCATGAATGGACGGGATTGGTCCAGACAAAAAAAATCGCTCAGCTCAGCTCCGCTCCGCCGGGTATCGCTCATCATAAACTGACCATTATACTTTTTTTTTAAATTTTGCATCAACCGCTTCGGGTTATTAGCATTCTAGCCTTGCGATTTGTAGTCCTGGCAATGAACGCTCAAAAAGGGGGTCTAGAAGGAAATGCCGAGATCCCAATTTTTGACTTCAGGGCTGTGTTTGGACTTGTTAGGAGGTAAACATACCAAAAGTCCCTGGACCTAGGGGGTGAGGGGGGTACAGGGGGGCACGAAGAAGATACCGGTCTTTTGTTTTTCGCCTATATCTCGAAAACGGTTGGTCCTGGTCAAAAAGTAGTCGTGTAAAAATTGAAGCTAACAAAATTTACCACAAGAATAATCGGATAATTTTTTTCATATATGTTATAGTTTCCGAGCAATACGCTCTTGAAAATCGCAAAGTTTCAAAATTTTCAAATTTTCTGTGTTTTGGAACACGTTTTTTTTGTAAATTTGGCCTCGTAACTTCTTTACCGCTCATTTGAGAAAAAATAGGTTTTAGAGGAAGTGGTAAAGCCCTCAATTTTCTTTGAAATGAGTATATTATTCAATATATTATCTTATTGTGATCAAAAGTTAGAGCAATTTGGAAACTTCGAGACATATGACACAAAATGGTGTATTGCACTTTCTCGCGTTATATTTTATTGAGTATAATAATACCGTTGTGGAAATGTTATAATGGGGTGTATCTACACCGTAATACGTGGAGGAGGAAGTTATACCTATAGTTAATAAGTTATTGTATTTAAAAAAACTTAATTTCTTAACTAATAGCTTAAATCAATTTTTTTCCAAATCATCTTATTGTTGAAATCGTTAATTAAGCTTCACTTTAAGCTCCATCATCCAAGTCCGGTCTCGATAACCGAGGCCGGTTTTATATTTCCAGCAGGAAAATTTCCGGGAAATTGGAGAAAAATTGTTGGAAAATGTTCAAGAACCAGTTATCTGTTCTTTAAAAACATATGGTGGAAATGTGTTCACGGAATAAAAAGTTGGAAAATTTGCAGTTATTCCAGAGAGAAAAACTCGAACACCGTGGGTCCAATTTTGAAAATTTTTCCTCCAAAAAATAATCCAATTTTTTCTCCAACTTTCATTTGCAGCATGTCTGCACCTAAAATAAATATTTCGTGGGGCTCACCGCATGTTAAAGATTGCACTGCAGTTTTTTCAAATACACGGAATGAGCTAATTTCATATTGAAAAAATTACCGTCGGAAAACCGAAGCTTTGTCGATTTTGAAAATAGATCTACGCGACGCCCAGTTTAATCTACTTCCGATATCAGTTGAAATTTTTCGAAAAATGTCGATTCTTGAGCAGGAATAAATTTTTGAGTGGAGTGCTGCATCAAAAGCGAGTCTTCCTGGTCGAAATCCGGGTGAGAGGCCCTCTCGAGTGGCAACGGCTAGGAGAAATTGTGAAAATTCATAACGCCAGACGGGAGAATGGTGGAAAACTGCAACTGCAGACTCAATTTGACTTTAATGTTTTTTTGCTTCTTGTCAAATTTGGTCCCAATCCATCGGATAGATTTTGAATGATTGAATGGTAAAGTTTTGAACTTTGACATTTTTTATTATTTGACAGATGACTGATAGGGTGATATTTTCAACTGTTCTGAATACAGTTTTTTATGGGCTTCCAAACGGCATTTTGAAAGTCAAGTTCTGTGAAATATAGCTTCTGTCATTTTTTGATAGTGACACTTCCGTTTGACAGATGACAGCCAAAAAGTAATCAGCTCATTCAACAGCAAGACCCTGTCTGTGTACTAAATTTCAAGTCGATCAGACTACCGGTTCGGTAGCTATCGTGTCAAAACGTTTTTCCTGCATCCTGCATAATCACATAACTTTCCCTTGGACAGGTCGGAAAAGTATATATGGAAAAATGAATAGATCACTCTTGTAGGAAATTTTGTCAGCTTCAATTTATACACGATCACTTTTTGACTAGGGCCAACCGTTTTCGAGATATAACCGAAAAACCGAAAACCGGTACCTTCTTCGTGCCCCCCTGTACTCCCCTCACCCCCTAGGTTTGGGGACTTTTGGTATGCTTACCTCCTAACAAGTCCAAACACAGCCCTGAAGTCAAAAATTGGGATCTCGGCATTTCCCTCTAGACCCCCTTCATTGACTGGACTATTGGCATTGGCCACCTTTGAATTTGTTTGTGGATGGTGGTATTGTTGTTCAACTTTGGAGGGTTGTTGGATGACGTGACATAAAACTGATTTTGGCACTTGCTCTTTGCGCTTTTTCGCTGATCAGGATTCCACCTGTTCATTCACCACGTCATCCAACAACGCTGGCTTGTGGGTGCCAGAGGGTCCGACATGGAAACTTCGATTGGGCACACAATGAAGATCACGGGTTGGGGGCAAAGTTTGGGTGATAGTGTACATGGAGTCGAACTAGTCTGCATTTAAATCTGGCCATTATTTAGAAACTTCATTATTGTTCCGCTGACAGTGTTTCATAACGTCCCATTGTTGTTGTCGAAAGTATTCTGAACTGATTCTGAACGCTCACGTTGAAATTTTCTGCATTCAGTGAGGATATGGGAAATAGACACTTGGGTGTTGCATGCGTCACAGATACATGTTGTCCCGAGAATATGGTAACTGTGAGTCAAATTTGTGTGTTCAATCCTCATCATCTGTTCACCCTGATCTGGTCTCTCTTTTCTTCAAGGCATTGGAGCCTTCCTTCCACTTCCGGTTTGATTCTGTATAAAAATTTCTGGGCCTGGGACCATGTTTCTTGCCATTTTCGGTAAGTTTGCTTTTCATGTGGGCTTTTACGTTGTCGGGTAAGTGGAGGTGGATTGGCATCAGTTCATGGGAAAGTGCAGCCTCTCTCGCAGTTTGATCTGCAGTTGCATTGCCTTTGATGCCACAGTGGGACGGAGAATGAACAAAAGCCACTTGGTTATCGATATGATGTCGATTTTCTTGAATGTCTTGTACGAGGGGGTTATTCGAGTATATTTGTTTTAGGGTGGTATTTTTCGGCCCGACAAAAAAGGACGAAAAAACGACAAAAAAGGTGTAAATCACAGCAAAATAGTTGTTCACGCGACAAATGATTATTTTCAACCTCGTTTTTAACGCTAGACATAAAACGACAGAAAGTGTTCGAATAACGGGAAATTTGGTCTTTATCACGGCAAAAAAAAGGGAAAATCACGACAAAATGAGGGTTTGCACGACAAATTTAAAAGATCATCCTAGATCGAGGGTTGTTTTTGTCATAGATTTTTGTACATACGTTGGAATCAAAATGTCGCAGTCACGTTGCAGTCATGCAAATAGGTATAGTAGGTTCACTTGTACCGTGATTCTAGTTGGCTGTAAGATTTTGTTTCTAAGTTTTCAAATCTGATATTTGAAAACTCCCTAGAACTTGGCAGTTGGTTGCATTGATTTTTGAAAGTTGAGGCTTGACGACAAGATCAACAACTTTACCGTTTGTCAGATCGAGTGTCAAATAGACTAAAAATCACGAGTTTCACGAAAATTGTGGTGAAATTATGCCCATTACTGTGAAAACTGTGTTTGCGCCTCAGCTTGTGTCTTGAACAATAACGTCCAGTGCCCATTTTAAAGTCCTCGAGAGTGCCATCAAGAACTCGCTTCTAGGAGAAAAAATGGGCAGAATGGGTGTTGGGCATGTACCCCATAACGTTCAGCTTTGCGGAGAAGACGTGAATCTATTTTCAAAAACCACATATTATGGAAGCATTGTGAACTATTCCTGGTTTTTAAAAGAAGTACCCACACTCTGGAAGGCTGGAAACGATGGGAAGCTGAACCCTCCTTATTTTTGTGGGGATGGGATTCATCGGCGTTAATACTTGATTTCACTGCTCAGGACATCGTACTGGAACAAGAAATTTGCGGAACTTGTGAAAGGTGAACAACATCCACTCCATATTTGCAATTTGCAAAGTTGATTTCGGTAAATTTTTCATTTTTGACAGCAACAGTCAACATACCATCACACCAACATAACCTATCTTTCGAAGCCAGACGCTCAGGCGCACACTAGGCAGTTGGACGTGAAGTCTACAATGCCAAACTGTGAAATTTGCCCAGCCTACTAGAATCACGGTACAAGTGAACCTACTTGTATTATATAGCATGTTTTTTCTGAGAGATGATGGTGCAAGAGCATCACTTTCCATAGCTTTCAGACTGTCATTCAGGCCCCTTTACCAGTCCTGTGTTATCAAGAGCTCTATTGGGCCCCCTTATTTTGTCTTTGATCTAATTTGAAGCTTTGGTGAGCCCCTTGCATTTTCCGTGACCTCTGAAGCAACAAGCAGCGTTGTGCCGTCATGTTGTCATGTTCGGAGCCATATCCAGCTCCCATTGTGTCTTCTAGGGTAGTTGGAATCCTGTTGAGCCCCTTTTTGTTTTGCCATGGCAGTCGGAGTAGGTACCAGTCAGCTCCATTTTGCGTTATTTTGTTATACAGAGCGCCATTGGGCCCCCTCGTGTCTTCAGCACCGTTTGAAGTTCTGTTGAGTCCCCTTGCAACGGACTTCCATGTGTCTTCAAATATAATTTGGAGCCCTAATGAGCCCCTCTATCTGCTTCATGGCTTCCAGAATTCCACTAAGCCCTATTTCGCCATCTTGTGTTATCCAGGCCTCATTGGCCCCCTCATTGTGTTTTCAATGTGATTTGAAGCTCTGCTGAGCCCCCTTGCATTATCCGTTACTTTTAGAGCATGGTGATCACCCTTGTGCCGTCATGTCATTCGGAGTCCTTTCGGGCCCCCTTGAGTTCTCAATTGTAGCTGGAACCCTAATGAGTCCCTTCGAGATTTTTCGTAGTTTTCAGAATTCCACAAATCCATCTTGTGTCTTCTTGCATTGCTATCAGCTCCAGTGTAACTTCCTTGTGCCTAAGTCAAGCCCTAGTTAGTCCCTCATGTTTTTCATGTCTACCAAAAATCCAGTAGCCCCCTGTTGCCATTTTGTATTATCCAGAGCCTCATCGGGCTCCCTTATTCCTTCAACGTTTTTTGGAGCCCTGGAGCCGTGCTGAGCTTCCTCTCATTTTTGCGTAGCTTTCGGAGAATTAGTGAGCACCTCATGCCTTCATGTGATATTTGGAGCCCTCTAGGGCCAGGGCCCCTTGTACCTATTCTAAAATATAGCATGAAGCCCCAGTTAACCTATTCATGTTTTTATTGGCTTTCAGAGTAACAGGAAGCCCTCCTTTTGCTTCCATTTCTTATAGGTATAAAGTTCCATTGGACTCCATGTATCTTCAATAGGTACCTATCGTTTGAAACCCTGCTGAGCCCCCTTGCATTTTGGTTGATTTTCGGAGCTCTATCGCACCTCCTTGTACTTGCGAATGGTTTTAGGAGCTCTTCATTGAGCCCCTTTCCTCTCCTTGTCATGTATTCAAGCCCACTTACGTTCCGAAGCCTTATTAAAGGTGGGTTTTTCTTGTTGTTGCTCTGCGACCTCGGTTGCGACCAATTGCCTGCGGAGCGCATCGTGCCCTAGCACTCTCCAAAGAGCCAAGGTGCGTTAGGGCCTCAAGGTGATAAGATAAAATTGACGTAGGAGAACTTCAAAAGGGGCCTTTGCAGTTGCAGACAAGAGAGCCAATGTTAAACTGATAGAATCTGCAAAAGACTGGGAGACTAGGGCTCCTAAGTAGCAAGATAAGTGACTCGGGTAGACTTCAAGGGGGCTTCCGCAGTTGCAGACAAGTTAACCAGTTGAATTGATTATAAAGAGTGCAGAGGGCACTAAGGCCTCTTTCAGACCTGCTAATCGGCTATATCAGATTGTCAATTAAACTATAGAAGATTGACTGGAGGCACTAGTTCCCCAGGTACATGATTTGATGCTTCATAGGAGTTGCAGAGAGGATACTGGGCAAGGTACTGGGTCTCTGAAGTGAAAAGATCAAAGAGCCTCTGCAGTTGCAAGAAACCATATCAAAATTGACGCTTCAAGATTCACAAATGCGAAGAGACACAAGGACCATCAAACTGTTTCGCATTTAGATTGCCAGTAAACTTTTGGAAGACTTCAAGGAAGCACGGGGCTCCCAAGTGACATGACTAGGTTAGGATTTAAAAACGTCAAGGGTGATTTACAGGGTGACTGTTCTGTCTTTCGAATTTGTCGTGCAAACTTTAAGTATGGTTTACTGCTTTATTTTCTTCAACTTTTTGTAAGCACTTGGAAAACCGCTTTGTAGGTATTGTTGGGGTTGCTACAGAAGGAATGAACTTATTTATTATTTATTATTTATTTAAACCCTCATTCTGTCGTAAATATACCCTTTTTGGCCGTGTATAGTATGTCGAACCATCAGAAACATCGAGGTGGTTTCCGTCTTCGGGTATATTAGGACATGGATCGGCCTTGTGTTCTTTTGCTTTGCACAGAAAGCATGCCATTTCCCCGGAACTGATGAAAATTCGGTAGCTAGTATCGTCATGATAAATTTCGATTGATGTTGGGAGTTCGTTGGAATCATCTGGGTGGACGAATATCAAATTTGTCGTCTAAAGCTAAGAATATGTGAAAAGTCTTCCCCACCAAGTCCCGCTTTTGGGGTCGTCATGCGTGGAACAGTTTTGCTCCCAAAATCTTTGAGAGGGTGTTTTCGAGTAAGTCGTTGGGAATTGATGGACAGACATTGGAAAGTATCACCCTTTTGGACAGAGTAGTAACTCGGCGGGATGCCGAGATTTTTACCATCCACGACAACCGTAGCATGATTGGCGATCAATTCATCAACGAATTTCAATTCCGACAGATGAATACATATACGGTTTCGTGATATGCAAGAAGCATGTGTAATATCGTGGACTCACTATTTTGCCTAGAGGTTTCATACAGGGCGTCCCAGCTAAAACAATCCAGCGCGATTTTCTCAGAAAATGTCAAGACAACAAAAAATCAATTTCAATTGGGAGGAAGTGTGACCTTTCAGCTTCCTTTTGATGGGACGCCGATGCTTGTGGGTGCTCTAGTTTCCATGAAAATGCAGTTTTAATCGGGCGAGTCACAAGAATTCAAAAATTCATGACCGACAAAACAAAATACTCAAGATGAAAAAAAAAACATTTTTTTTTTGGGCTTTCCATTGATGTGTCGCTGACGTCTGTTCCTGGTCCAGTAAGCCAGATATTGTGTTTCACAGTCCAGGAAGCGCAATAATCGGAGTTCATGATGACGTCGCCGATCACACACTTGTTGATTTTAACATCAGTCAGTATTCATTGCTATGGTGAGTCCAGGTATGGTAAGTGGAAAAGTGCTAGTAACGACCAGTATCAAAATCAGCAAGTGTGTGATCGATGACGTCATGACTGTAAAACAGAGAATATCTGACTTACTGAACCAGGTACAGACATCAGCGACACATCAATGGAAAGCCGAAAGAAAGGGGATTTTTTCAACTGAGGTACTTTGTTTTGTCGGTCATGAATTTTTGGATTCTTGTGACTCGTCCGATTAAAATTGCATTTTCTTGGGAACTAGAGCACCTACAAGCATCGGCGCCCCCTCAAAAGAAAGCTAAAAGTCAGGCTTCCCCCCAATTGAAATTGTTTTTTGGAAAAGGATAAAAAAAGCCAATGATGCTGAGCCATGATCTTCTGCTGGAAGCTGAATCAAAACCCATCGATGCTGATTTTCGATTCTCTGCTGGAAGCTGAATTAAAGCACGTTGACGCTAAATTTGTATTCTCATCTGGGTGCCGAGAGTTGAAGCCCATGATAGTAGGCACCAGACCCCACAGCTAGGACCCTTGGACAACCGGCTGCTATTTCGGAGGACGGTGCCAGGTCCTGTTCGATCGACAAAAAGTGTGGTTTAGCATTTTGGGGGCTAGCCAAAGATTCTTGCGGAAATTCCTGGACGATGGAAAGAACCCATCAACTCACCAGTACGAGGGACCTGAACCCGGGAAACAACAGCTTCTCGTGTGTTGCTGCCGATTAGTCCATGACACACTGTCTGAAACACGTGCAGATTTGAAAATTCTATGGGCGTGGATGAATAATGCCGTATTTCAAAATGGTACTCTTTGAAAACGGATGAGATTCTAGATTTTCCATATCCCTTCTGGTAGAGTCCACGACCATGTGCAGTGCGGACTCAACAGCAACGTAGATTGCTGGATTCTCAGAGTTGTTCTCCGTCCAAATGCGGAACCATCCTCTGAGCGAGAAAAGGAACCGATTGTTATTTTTCTTGATCTGTTGTAACTAGGTTCATACCACAGATCCTACCGCTGTTGGGTGAACGAGGTATCAAATGATTGAAGTATGACTGGCATTTATTGTCGTGGGAACCATAGACAAGAAATGTCAAAACGCTGCCGCGGCTTCTGTCACTCGTTTTCCTGAAATGTCTAAACTGGTAACGAATTTTGTCTCCTTGAATCTGTATTTCATGCTGACGCTTTGCACCTTTCCAGTTCACCAAGCTCGGTCACCAATGTTTCATGTCGGACGAAGATGACCTGCTGGACAAGAAGTACCCGGGAGAATCATGCAAAGCTCGCTGCAAACGATGCTGTGTCAACCTTTTTTTGGTTTCCGAAGACATGTGCCAGTCCATATCCAGCCACCTCAAAAGTCACGGAGCCGTGCTCGAAGAACGGGAACGTCAGTTGAACCACGAGAACAGCGTCATCCATCCCTATTCTCCGTTCAGGTGAAACCTTCAAGCGGAGCCGACCGAATCAAGTTTAATGCAAGCACTAATGCTCGTCATCAGGTTTTACTGGGACGTGGTCATGATAGCCGTCAGTTACGTTCAACTCGTCATAACTCCGATCGATTCGATGCTGTTTTTTTTACCGGGACTGTTCCCGTACATCAGTTCTTATTACTTCAAAAGTACCAGGATGATTTTGGATTTGGTTTGCGTCTTGGATTTGATTTTGAATTTTATCACTGGATACTACGACGCAGGAAGGAAAGAGGTTGTATTTGAGTACAAGGCAATTTGCAAGTGAGTTTTCAGTTCGAATATTGTTAACCTCGCATCAAAAGGTTCCGTTGGAATTCTCAGAATTACACCACGGACCCTATTTTCGGAAATTGGGAAAAGATCACAGCTGACCACCAAATTGTTAATCCGTTATTCGTTGAATAACGAAGTTAGCTTTTCGTTCAACGATTCAACTTTTAAGCCAACTTGAGAAATTACTCACGGACTGAGTAGCTTCCGTTAACTCTCAAGTCCTTTAACTTTCAAAGCCCGGAATAGAAAAATTCTAAAATGATAAAGTGAAGTTTTTCATCTAAAAAATTATCAATCATCACAAACATTTTCAGAATTGGGCAACTTTTTCCATAGGTATCTCCATTTTTACCGAGGCAAAATTTTGAGTGTCCACTTCAATTTTGGTCCAGTTCAGTTAGGTACATAATGCTGGTGTAGATAGTTTCGTCGCTTTCAAGGTGGTGTTCGGGTGGTTTTGGAGATGACAATTTTTGGTTTGAAATGAAAAATTCACTTTGACGGTTCAACTTAAACTTTCGATATATTTTCGATCATTGACCACGGGTTCCACCAAACTTTCGAGAGCAGATTGAATCTATCACGCTGATAGTTGCTATGCACCAGCCAATAGGATGACCAGTTGCTTGGTTACTATCAGAGTGATGAAGTTATCGCGTTGATGAAAGTTTGGTGGAACCAGAGGTTGACTGATTTACGATAAACGGAGTTAACTTTTCCGTTAACGGTTCTCACCTTCAGAAAGGGTGGCACGTCCAGCTCTGATTGGGTAGAATGCATGTCACTGATTTGATTGCTGGCTAAATGATGTGATTTGATCCGTTCCTTATTTCTGGAAATATGGGGCATCTAGATCATGTACGATAAATTAAACCCTAATAATTACCTGAATAATTACTATGGTCAACGCCCTTAATGAAGGATGAACTTCTACGATTTCTTTTTGTTTAGACATTATTTGAAGACCGCATTTGTTTTCGACTTGGTTGCTTCGCTTCCTACTCATGTTGACCTGCTTATTGACATAGATAATCATTCATCCACTATGATGATTCTCCAAGGATTGAGTTTGCTCAAAATTTGTCGGTACTACATCTTGGAACTTTTATTCAATAAAGTTTGCAATGTGAGTAGGTTCTGCAATATTTTTACTCAGGTATATAATTGATGTTTTTTCAGATA
Source organism: Anaspis maculata (assembly GCA_949128115.1). Taxonomy (NCBI): domain Eukaryota; kingdom Metazoa; phylum Arthropoda; class Insecta; order Coleoptera; family Scraptiidae; genus Anaspis; species Anaspis maculata. The sequence goes on along the minus strand of OX421963.1, from coordinate 98,505,596 downwards.
CGTAAAGTTGATTATTATGTTCGGCAAGCCATTTTCATCGTCGTCAGCATTGGCCTGTTTTGGCTGATTGCAACTTGCGTCCAATACTTCACATACATTTTGATGCTTTCAAGGCCCAAACGTCGACTGTTTCATAAAGTGTACTTACACAATATCAGCTGTCAGGCGAAACTCGATTTTGACATAATATTATATTTAACAGAGATGAAAAAGGACAACTTCCTTTCTCACCATTAGAGTTCATCGCAAGAAACATGTACAACGGAGCTCTCATTCTCAACGGCGTGTCGTCTGGAACCTATGAAATTAATTCAGCTGAAGTAGCAATCAACAGAGTGATTTTCTGGTCTGTGTCACGGGTAGTTCTGATCTATATTTTGGGTGAGTCAAGCAGCATCAATCGTTGTTTCTAACTGGTTCTGAGATTTGTATATTGGTCAAGCCAAAGTCATCGAATACATGAACGTCAGGACGGCAGCGTCGCGCAAATACAAACACATGATCCAGCTGCTGACCGAATTCATGCGCCACAAAGAACTGCCGTTGCCCACGCAGCGCAAGATCATCCAGTACTACGAGTACCATTACCAGAAGAGCTACTACAACGAGAAAGAAATCATGGCGACCATTTCGGGTCAGCTCAGACAAGAGATCAGCATGCACAATTGCCGGCAGCTCGTCGAGAACGTCAAGTTCTTCAAAAGTCTGCCGCTGACCGTCCTCGTCAGGATCGTCTCCTTCCTGCATTCGGAAACGTACATGGTCAACGATGTCATTTGCCGATCGAACACCGTCGGAGATTGCATGTATTTCATTTCGTCGGGCACCGTGGCCGTTTACAGCGCATCTGGCAAAGAGGTAGGTACACCTGAGCAGGTATGCGCATCTTCACCGAAATTGACCATAACCGTCATCTGTCTTCAGATTTGTCACTTGTACGACGGAGATTACTTCGGTGAAGTCGCTCTGGTCACGGAAGGTTCGATGCGAGTGGCGAACGTTTTGGCGGTGGAGATGTGCGAACTGTACCGCCTGGAGAGAAAAGACTTCGTCAAGGCCATCTATCCGTACCCTGATCTGCTGGAAATAATCAAAAAAATCGCTGCTGAACGGCGAGAAGATGCTCTGGAAATCGATGTGAAGTTCAGAAGGCAGAGGACAGCTGCTTGTTGAACTCTAAGTTCACCTCATACACTCGCAAGTTTTGGCGTTTTGTGTTGGTCTAGTAACTATCAATAGTTATCAAAAGTGTCTTTAAAAAATTACTGTCCTGTCTCTTTTCCGAATTTCGCGGTGCCGGTGTTTCTAAAAGCCTGTAGCTCCCGACGGGTCGGTCACGTTGATCTTCCTGCGTTTATGCGTGAAGGTTCTTATGCAATTGGGCTATGAACTCCTTATGGTTAATTCTGTATGATCGAGCGTCAAAGTTGTTTCTTTGACAGTTTGTAACTTCCGACAATATGTCATAACTGTCACATGTTCTGTATAGAGTCTCTCAAGAGCTTCAAAATGAGCTGTCAAAATCGAAAATTTTCTCTTGGCAACAGCAAGGGGAAAGATAATCACGTTTATCCAATCTATATCCAAGTATCAAAATTCACGAGATGGCCTATCTTCAGAATTGAAAATCCAGGATCCAGTATCGTGGTTGAAAAAATTTGTTTTTCTTACATAATAGCATATTTTCCATTTTTCTTTTCCGTGAAAAATTACATCGGATTCCAAAAATATCTTCAAGAAAAATGCCGGTAAAAAATGCATTGAATCTGATGATGGCATTTCAAAAATCTCTTGTAATGGAACAATTTTGAATGTTGTTTGTATTTTGAGCTTCGAAATCTTCTAACCATTACGTTATTGAAAATTTCACAAATTCTCCTTTTGATGCCTTTTATTTCGAAGTATTGTGAAACAGGTCAAAGTATGCTGTGCGATTTGACAAGTTCTTCACTGGCATTTTTTCTGTAGACATTTTCTGAATCCGATGTCATTTTACCCGGAAGTAATCGAAGAATATGCCCAATGTCAAAAAGAACAAACAAGTTTTTTCAAGAACGGTCCTGGATCCTGGATTTCAAATTCTGGCAGTAGGCCATCTCAGGAATTCAGGAGAGCTTTGGAATGATTTCAAATTAATTTTGACGAACATTAGGGAAGAAAAATACAGCAAAATTGCGAAATGTAGTAGAAGAAGTTCTTCTTTTCATCTGTTTCCGTGAAACTAGTTGGAGTGTGCCGTACGATTTAGGAAGTCTATTTCATAGCATTTTTTCTGTACTTTCCGAATCCGATGTCATTTTTACCAAAAGCGATCGGATAATATGCTTGCTTTCATGTCAAAAAAAAACAAACAAGTTTTTTTCAAGTACGGTCCTGGATTCTCGATATCGATAGCGAAGAACAGCAACCTTCTATGTCACCATTCACAGAAATTCAGCAAGCTTCTATGTCAAAAAGGGGTACTTCTCAGGAGGTTCAAAATTGCACTTTAAACGTGATGTACTATACTTTCTTCCATTTCAAGTTCAAATAATATTCACTATAAATTAAGGTGACATAATGGGGTATGAAATTTGATATTATTCACTAGATTTGCCTATGAAACGTGACATAGACGGTTTTATCAGCAATATCTTGATATTTTCGAGATAATTTCTAAACATAGAAGCTTATGGCAGCTTTTTTTTGTCTGACATTGGTTTTTTCTCATCTTGTTGTTAAAATTTTGTGCAACAACCTCCCATCTTTGACATAGAAAGTTTTATATTCTGCCTTGTCATCGTATTTTCTGCTGAAACCTCCTTTGTCTGACATAGATATTTTGCACTTGACATACGAATTAGTCCTAATTGGAATCGGAGGCTTTGTCAGTCGATTAAAGGCTGGAGTGTCGATCGTTCCATTCACTATTTTCAACTTTGCTGAAATTGACATAGGAGGTTGTTGATTTTCTGCAAATGGTGACATCGAAGGTTGCTGTTCTTCGCCATCGACATTCAATTCTGACAATAGGCTATTTTTTGTACATCTACAGAAGGGGAGCTTTGGAAACAATTTCGGATTAATTTTGACGAACATTAGGAAAAAGGGTACGGCAAAATGTGTGAAAGTTCTTACTTTGATCTGTTCTTGTGAAACTGGTCGAAGTGTGCCGTGCGATTCAAAAAGCTCATTTTATAGCTATTTGTTTGTATTTTTCAAGTCCAATGCTGTCTTTTTCGAACATCGATCGGAAAAATGTGATCTTCTGTCAAAAAAATGCAAACAACTTGTTTCAAGTACGGTCCTGAATTTTTGATCTGGAGATCAGCCATCTTGAAGAACTTCAGTAGAGGAGTGTTTCTTCTGAATTTTGTCGGATCGTGTCAAACCGTTGCAAAGATATCGCACGTTGAAATTCAAGCCCAAACACATAGGAAACACCCTGTATCTTCGTAACCGCTGACCAAAAAAAAATTTTTGACACAGATTTAGACTTGCCTGAAGTCCTCTACCTGACATTCAACCACGTCGTATCAGTCATGAATCACCCTGTATTGGTGAATTTTTTGAACCCACCGAAACGTACTGTAGTTTTCCACGCAGATAGGAATGTCTAAGTTGACTACTAGTTTCATCAAAATCACACAGGCGAAGCTTTCTGATAATCGTTCCTCATGGTACACACAGTCAAATGCCTTCTGCAGGTCACAAAAAACGGCTCCCACGTATAATCTCTTGTTGACACCGTCAGTTATGATTTCTATCAACTTATTTATAGCCATTGAAGTGTTCTTCCCATTCCTGAAACCAAACTGATTTGGAAAAAAGATGTTGTATCTCTCAAAATGTGTGACAATTTGAACCTTTGAGACATTCTCAAAAATCTTCGATATTACCGACAAAAGTGAAATGGGCCTAAAATTGTTGGACTGTCTGTCGGTCCACCCTTGTGTATCGAAATCACCTTCGATATCTTGAGGACATCAGGATATACAGCGGCTATCATATGGATCACGTGGACCTTAGTTTTTTAACCTATTTATGATGTCCCTGATTTCAATGTAAGTGACCTCCCTCAGCTTGAACTTTGGAAACACTTTCCCAGCGAAAAAATCAGGTTTAGCACGGTCTTGAGCCGATGGTAGTCCATCACCTAGTCCATCACCCATATGTCTGTCTACGTTTACAAAAAAGTCGTTCATATCATTCACATCAATTCCACACCTTCCCTCCGCCTTTCTTGACTTTCTGTGTATATTGATGATGTTCCAGCATGCCGCCGATCTATTCCTAGAGTTCTGCAGATAATTGCCGTACACACTCGTCCTCCTCAGCCAGCCCCGATACTCTCTTCGACAACAGTCAAGTTTTCGTTTTGTGGATCCATTTGGCACACTTTGATAGTGATCCGCGAATAATTTAACCTTCTCTCTGAAAGCCCTTAAGAGTCCTCTGTACGCTCAGAGTGGCTCCAACTAAAATGCTTCTAAATCGAAGCCGGTGATTTTCTTTGAACTGGCATTTGAAGATTCCACTTCATATCTCTATATAAACATGTTACCGGAAAAAAATCCAAGAAAAACCGATCACAGCCGAAGATAGTCAAATCTTACGCGCGCCACCCTAAGGCCTTTATTTGACTCGAAACAATAACAATTTTTCCAGGGTGGACTCTGAACAGTATTCTGCACAATCGTACTGGGTGGTTTTTTAGTAAAAAAATTTCAGCTGAAGATATGGGGCTCCAAATTTTTGAGCATTTTTTAACAATTTTCACAGCCAAATAATTCCGGCTCCAGATATTTTATTGAAAAATCACCTAGTACGTTGGTGCAGAATACTGTAGAGAGTCCACCTTGAAAAAAAATCTCTTCCAAGTCAAATAAATGCCCTAGGATGGCGCCCGTAAAATTTGACTATCTTCGGCTGTGATCGGCTTTTCTTGAATTTTTTCCTTTCACATGTTTTTATGGAGATATGAAGTATAATCACAAAATACCAGTTGAAAGAGAATAACCGCCTTCGATTTGGAGGCCTTTTAGTCGGAGCTGCTTTAACCGTGGGTTCCACAAAACAGATAATACGAGATTAGTTGATTTGCGATTTTTGTTTGTCAATTTGTAGCTGACTGATCGATGGAAATGCTGGTTTATCTCTCAATAATGTAAAGATGATGGGTCTAGGACAGATTCCAGGCATTTTTTGTGAGTAATCACCTAGCATTCAGCAGAAAAAAGTACAGTTAATCTGCAATCAGCCTTGATCGCTGATCATATTTTTTGTGGAACTGACGGTAAGCGTACAGAGAGAACTCTTAACTGAGATGTGAACCGAATCTTCAATTTATCACCTACCCGCAGCCGCCCTCTCGCAGTCTTTCTCTCATATGGAAAAACCCTTTCAACATTATCCTCTAAGACAGTTATAAACGCGGCGAAACAATCGTTCACATTCAGATCCGCGTCGCCCACGAAATTCCAACTTATCTGACTAACATTATGGAAAAAATGTATTTCTACAAAGCCTTGAAAATCTGCGAGTCATCTCCACCCGTCCCTCAAGATCAGGTCGCGCACAATAAGTCGTCAAAAGAGTAGCCCTATGGTCCGACAAGCCCGGGTCCATCACGTCCGCACCTCGCGTATTTTCAAAGTTAATAAGAACATTATCCAAGCAGTTTCCAAGTCTAGTACTTTGACCGACCATCGTTTCAAAACTAAAAGAATGAATCAAACCAGCAAAAGCACGGTCCCGCGTGTCACCACTTCCAAACCTTATATTGGAATCGCCGTTGATGACAATTTGTTTGTTTGATTTTTTGAGCTCACTTAAGAGAGTATTGAAAATCTCAACAAAAGTTCCAAAATCACCGAGGGGGTTCGATATACGGTCACCACAAGTATATCAGAATCCCTCAGCTCCACCGAGGCCTACTTGCACTGACACTCAACCGGAACGGCCGTTATGTCATCACGAGCAATGTATAGTTTACGTCGCCTCCACACATGATTGCGACTCCACCATGAACGCTGAAAGACCTACAAGAAAATGAGCAGACTTTCAAATTTGGAATACTGGAATTACAGATTTCATGTTCAGATAAACAATGTTCAGACAGACATATCACACTGAAATCAGGTTGAAAAAGAAACGCTTCTAATTCTATCACTTTACTTTTCTGTGACTGGATGTTGTATTGGAAAATCTTCATTCTGTCTCCAGGGAGCGATGTCTTGGGTGGAAATTCCTTCAACTTTTTTCTTCTTCCAATAAATCAGTTGTTTTTGAAGATATTGAGCTGGAACTTGATATTCCGGCAAACAAATATGTTTTTGATCAAACGCCATGTGAAGCCATCGACAAAGCCTGCTTGATTCGAAACTGAGATCTTCAACTTTTTTCATCGTGAGCGTCATCTTCAAATTGCCCTCCGTGAAATTTTTGAAAAAAACAACAGGTAACGACTTTGTTGGACACACACACGATGTTTAATCATGAAAAACCAGGTACTGAATTGTGTCAGTGACCTCTCCGCCCAATAAACGTTATCAAGTTCGTTTTTCCTGTTTTTCCTCAACTTACGTGACAATCATGACCAAATGAAACTCTGGATCAATTGAATGTTTGCGGTATTTCAATCAACATTGTTTTGCAACGTCAGTCACCAAATTTCATCATCATCAGTCAAGTGGTGTCCTTTTGGCGAACAGTTGAACAAAAAGTCTGCTTAAATATTTGTGAAAAGGGCAAAAATGCAGGGTCAGCTTTATCTGTCCTCAAACCCGATCAAATGGAATATGTAGCCAAAAGTGCAACCAACTGACACTGGAATGATTTGGAGGAATGTGCTCCGTAGTTTAAAGCCAAGCTCAAACTGATTGTTACATTTTAGTTTGCAGGAGGGACGTGAAAAGTGTTGCAACAGCTTATATTCAAAGCGTTTCTGACAATATTCAACAAAAAACGTTTTAAATATTAAGCTGTAGCCACACTTTCGACGTCCCTTCTGCAGAAGTAGGATGGAAAAATCCATTTCGGTGAAACTTGAAACTACAGCAGACATTCCTCCGAACTTTTTCAGTATCAATTGGTAGCATTTTTGGTGACAGATTTTCTCCAATCTGGTTTGAAGGAACGACGTGACCCTGCCGTTTTTGCTGTTTTTCACAAAAATTGAAGCAAACTTTTTGTTCAACTGTTTGCCAAAAGAACACCACCCTGATTGATTATGATGGAATCCAGTGACTGGCTGCACAAGATAATGTGGATTATAATGTCGTCAACATCTAATCGATCCAAAGTTTCATTTGGTGATGGTTTTCATCTACTATCGGACAAAAGTAGAGCAACACTTGGAAAAAAGTACATTATTCCGGATTTCCAAAATCCTGATGATTTCAAAACAATTCGAATTGCCGAGATACATCATTTCAAGAATATTCACATTGTTTATTGAGAGGGGGCACTTGGAGAAATTACCAAAGTCTAGAAGGCCAAGAAAAACCACGTTATGGATGGACAGGCGTATCTATATCTAAACGGATCTCTCAAAATGATCCGTGGAAGTATGGACCGAGAATTATCGCCAAGAATCCCGAATTGGAAGTTAGCCCATAAACTATTCAGAGGCGGCTAGTTGGAGCAGGTCTCTTCGGTAGACCTTTGGCTAAAAAAACCCTTATTTCAAGAAGAAATAGGCTTGCTAGGCTACAGTTTGCCCAGGAACATTTGAACTTGACAGTTGAAGACTGGGGTGAAGTTTCATTTAGCGATGAAAGTCGTTATAAAATATTCAACTCAGATGGAATGGAACGTGTAAGACGGCCAGTCAACACCAGGTTCAATCCCAAGTACGTGACACCGACCATAAAACATGGCAAATGTAGCGTTTTCGTATGGGGCTGTTTTTCTTCAAACGGAGTTGGTCCTCTACACTTCATTGATGGCATTATGGACCGTTTTATGTACAGGAATATCCTCAGAGACGTCATGTTGCCTTATGCTGGGTGGGAGATGCCATTGCGTTTTATTTTTTAACAGAACAATGACCTTAAACACTGCTCTCGGCTTGTAAAGGAATGGTTAGAAGAGAACAGCGTCAGGGTTTTGGAGTGGCCAGCTCAGTCGCTTGACTCAAACTCAATAGAGAGAAAACTTTATTCAAATATAAAGTGGGCTGCCCGTTTACTCCGGGTTGCAAAAGTACACAGCATACTGATCAATCCAATAAGAAAATATAAAATATATAAAATTAGAAGATAATAATAAATAAAGCATATTATATATAAATATGTTTGTGTAAAATCCTGATTGCGTCAATCAGAATTTGTTCTGATATATCGTTGATCACGTCCATGTCGAGTTTAAAACGAATAAAAAAGTCCATCACGCTTTTTCCTACAGTGCCTCGGCTTCCGAACCAAAGGCCAAGCACTTCCCATTTCCGAGTACCATATTTTGGAGAGAATTTGCTTTCGTAGTAGCCGAAACATTTCTCGTAGATGGCACGTTTTTCGTCACAGATTTTTTCATCTTGATCCTCATCGTTTGTTTCGTATCGAACTGTAGGGTCGATTATATAAGCCGAGTCAGACTTCGAATCGAAAGCAACGATGTCACTGAAGCGATTCAGGCCGTCAGTGTCGATAGCGTGTACCTCTTCGTAGCATTCGAAGTTCTTTTTCCTCAAAAGTTCAGTTATACGGTGTTTAACTTTGTGATGACGATTGGTGATCTGGGTGTTGTTCGCTTTACAGCTTCCAATTACATGTGAGGGTATTTCTCTCTGCTGGTCATTACAACGTCGGCAGAGGATGGAGCTGTGTTGTGAACCAGGTACACCGTTTAAGTTTGCGTAGTTGACGTTAAGTTTGATAGCTGCAGTCCAATCAGATGTCGATAATGAGCTTTTTGTGAAAATGAACTTATTTGTTTTCGTGTAGGTTTGAAAGTGTGTGACTCCTACGCCTTGATAAGAGCATTTGCTCCATTCTTCAAAAGCTGATGATCGGAGTTTAGTCCTCAATTCTTTCGTGGATTTGCCGTCTACTGATAATGACTGAAGGCAGTCTTTTTGCTCTTTTTCGAAATCGCTTATAGTGCTCAGAAGACTGTCATTAACTTGGTTCAGTTTAAGTGCTATTGCAAAATGTTGCAACTGAACTTCCCATTTTGCATTCATCAATGCCAGACCTCGATGTTTACGAGGAGCATAAAACATACCGTTATTGGTGTTGCTCGGAAGACCAATGATTTCTTTAACAGTTCTTCTGATCATCACGTCCAACCCATTAGTAACGTATGCTGGGATTTTGTTGACTGGAGCAGCTTGAATTGGATACGTAAGTGTTGGAAATATATATTGATTGATAATATTGATTTTCTGATTTGGTTTCAAAAGGGGGGAATTTGATAGCTTTTGCAGATTTGTTTGTAGGCATTCCACTATGGTATCATCAAATAAAAGTTCACTTTCGAAGTTACATCCTAAATAGCGTATTCGCTCATACTGCTTAAGGCTTTTCAAGATTTGTCCATCTGAGAGCACGAGAGGATTTTCAGATATTTTTCCAGAAGAGATATTGATGACATGGCTTTTTTTATGATTGATTTCAAGACCAATTTGATTGAAAAGGGCTTGTGTCAAATCAATTGTTCTTATAGCTGACTTTTCATCTGAAGAAGTCACCACCTGATCATCGGCAAATCCTGAGAGACATATCCGGTCGTAATTACTATCCAATTCGTAACCATGTTTGTTTGCATAGCTAGGATCACAGATTTCTTCGTAAATATAATTTATTGCGATGTTGAATAAAGTCGGTGAAGATGGCCCTCCTTGAGGAACACCTCTTCTGATAATAATGGGGCCGCTTGAAATATTTCCTATCTTAATGGTGATCTTGTTATTCGAAAGCATATTTTTCAAGAGTGAACAAATATTCTTTGAAACCCCACGTGATTCTAGGCATTTTTCAATGTGAAGGTGGCCAACTCTATCAAAGGCTTTTGAAATGTCTAGAAAAGATATTACACAGTTTTCTTTTTCTTTTTTTGCTTTCTTTAAGCAACCATTGATAAGTCGAGTATTGACATGACAACCAGGTATATCGTTGACAAATCCACGTTGATTGTTGTTGATCTCTACTTGTTGTCGAAGACATTCGTCCAACGCTTTTTCAATTATCCTTCGAATCACTGAGTATATTGTTATTGGTCGCCAATTAGATATATCTTTTTCATTATCGCCTTTGTCAATTAGAATCATACGACCTTTTCGAAGTGCTGATGGTACGAATGCAGTGCGCAACATGATGTTAGCTATTGCTGTAATTGTTTCCGCTGTATCCAGGCTCTTGACTGTTCTCGCAAGTACTCGGTCAGGTCCTGAAGAAGTATCGAAGTTTGTTGATTTGATGTGTTTCCTAATATCATCTGGAATTAGTCTAATATCAGGATGTGTTATGTATGATGGATATGATTCGAGAGTTTCTTCGTTTGCGTTTTCAAATATGAATTTAAAATGGTTTTCGAGTTCACTGATGGGAATTTTGCATTGACGCTGAATGCCTCCGTTCATGATTTGTCTCACTTTGAACATTTAGGAAGAGATTGAGAGACGCATAAGAACCGCAACGTTTCCTTACAAGCAGCCGCTTGTTGATAAAATTGAAGAAGTGTGAGAAAATCTCCCCCACGAAGTCCTCCATAATCTAATTGGTTCAATGCCCAAACGTTGCCGGGAAGTTATACGCAACAAAGGATATAGCATTAAATACTGATGCCATTTCATATTACTGTTTAAATAAAATTTTTGTTTTATTGTTCATAACGTTGAACAATATTATATTTCAATTTTTGATAAATGTTTCCAACTTTTGTCATGAGTATTTTTGTCAATTCTTCATCCATTTTTTTTCCAAGTTGAATATTACTCAGCTATCCCCAAGTTACGTGATAACATTCGGAAAAGTTAGGAAATGAAGATCGATTAGGTCACATACGTCAATGTGAAGTATTCAAAACGTACGGATCAAAGTTCCATTTTTTTAATTTTGTTGCTCAACTTTTGTCCGATAGTGTAAGTTGAGGAAAATCAAGGAAAACTAACTTGATAACGTTTCTTGGCCAAAGAGGTCATTGCTGCAATTCGGGACCTGCTTTTTCATAATAAAATGAACGAGTGTGTCCAATAAAGTCGTTACCTGTTGTTATTTCAACAATTTCACCAAGGACAATTTTAAGATGGCGCTCACGATGGAAAAAAAATTGAAGATCTTAGTTTCGAATCTAGCAGGCTTTATCGATGGCTCCACATCGCTTTCAATTAAAAACATATTTGTTAGCCGGAATATCAAGTTGCAGCTCAATATCTCCAAAAACAACTTATTTATTGAAAAAAGACAAAAGTTGAAGAGATCTCACTTCTTCCAACGTATTTCGGAAACGCCTCAAGATATCTCGAAACTGTTTGCAGCATCTTCATTGGCATGGAATCAGTCATCAATATCCCGATCTACATACGTCCACCGGTTATGATTCACGATTCACGATTTTTCGACCAATTTTCTCCACTGAACCCTGTATAAAGTGTCTGCACAATTTCCGCAGATGATGACAACATTTCTTAAATTGAAGGGTAGGGTCTAGTGAACAAGTGTGGAAAAATTTCGTCGCTCGTCTCTAAAATGCAAGGTGGGTCCCATGGTCCCATACATGTAGCCAAACGTCCGGACTAACAGGAGAGGAAGTCAAATGACGATTCATCGCTCATGATTTTTGAGGCTTCCTATAGTGTGTCAAGGGTAGGTACTACATGTTATCACATTAGGCCTACGAAAGACTCTATTACGCCTCTGTCACATGTCTTTGAACAAAAGACCAAAATTCATCGCTGAACAAAACGTAGCTCCAGTTGTTCATCATCTGTCCTATGTGTTCTTGTTCAAAAAGCGGTCTGTGATGATCCGGAGTCAACTTCGGGCTTTCTGCTGGCCTCCTCGGTCTTATATCCACTTCCTGTCTTTATTTCCCGATCGTCTCCAAGTTTGGGTGAACATTGTAGATGTTCACAAGTGTCTTTGGAGACTACGCGTTGTTGGAAAAATCTTTGCGGAAGAGCCTCCTTGTCAGCAAAAAGCGATCTTGAATCACTGTAGATTTCCGTTTTCTTCCCTGAACAAGCCTTCTTGCGTGGGCCTCAGTCTTTTGTTGCCTGCAAAAGCACGCTGGGAATTATTGATTGACTGACCCCAGCCACCGCAGCTATGCACCGCTGACTCCGTCCCTCTTCAGCCACTAGTGGGAACAAAATGATTGACAAATATTTCCGTGGGAACCCCGGCTTCTGTCACTCGTTTTCCTGAAATGTCATCAAAACTGGTATAACGAACTTTGTCTTGAATCTGTTTTTTTTTGCTGATGCTTTGCCCCTTCTCAGTTCGCCAAGTTCGGTCATCAATGTTTCATGCCGGACGAAGATGACCTGCTGGAGAAGAAGTACCCGGGAGAATCATGGCAAGCCCGCTGCAAACGATGCCTGGTCAATCTTTTTTTAGTTTCCGAAGACATGTGCCAGTCCATGTCCAGCCACATCAAAAGCCACGGAGCTGTGCTCGAAGAAAGGGAACGTCAGTTGCACCACGTGAACAACGTCATCCATCCCTATTCTCCGTTCAGGTGAGACCTTCAAGCGGAACCGACCGGATCAAGTTTAATGCAAGAAGTGATGTTCGTCGTCAGGTTTTACTGGGACGTGGTCATGATAATCGTCAGCTACGTTCAACTCGTCATAACCCCGATGGATGCGATGCTGTATTTTTTACCGGGACTGTTCCCGTTCTTCAGCTCTGATTACTTCAAATCGATCAGGATGTCGTTGGATTTGGTTTGCGTCTTGGATTTGGTGTTGAATTTCATCACTGGATACTACGACGAAGCAAGGAAAGAGGTTGTATTTGAGTACAAAGGCATCTGCAAGTAAGTTCTCGATTTTGATAGTGCTAACCTCGCTATTGAAATTCTTGGAATTACACCTGGGACCCCATTTTAGAAAACAAGGAACGGATCACATCCATATCATGACCAGCTGTGATTGGTTGAAATGCATATTTCTGATGCGATGGTTGGCTAGATCCGTTTCTTCTTTCCGGGAATATGTGACACTAGCTGCGTTCCTTTTATCATCTGAACTGAGGATTCTCACTTCATTTGCACGTTGTGTTTCTCTCCCTCTCATGCAATTCTCGCTTTTTCTCTCTCTAAGTGAGGTGAGATTATCTGAGATTTCGTGTAAAAGGAATGCAGCTATTATAAATGATAAATTGATAAATGGAACCTTATTGAATAACCATCGGTACCCTGTTCAAGAAAGGATAAACTTTCAAGATTTTGTTTTTTTTTAGACATTATTTGAAGACTGCATTCCTATTTGACCTAGTTGCATCGCTGCCCACTCATATTGACCTGATAATAAATATAGATGTTCATGACACGACTATGACCGTTCTCAAAGGACTGAGTTTACTCAAAATCTGTCGGTATTACATCTTGGAACTTTTGTTCAATAAAGTTTGCAATGTGAGCAGGTTCTGCAATATTTTTACTCAGGTATATAATTGATGATTTTTCAGATACGTAAAGTTGATTATTATGTCCGGCAAGCCATTTTTATCGCCTTCAGTGTTGGTCTGTTTTGGCTGATTGCATCTTGCGCCAACTTCTTCACAATGAGCATGACGCTCACACACCAGGAACGCGAAGACTTCCACGAAGCGTACTTATCTGCTGTCAGGCGATATTCGATTTTGACAGTTTGTATTCAACAGAGATGAAAAGGGAACAATGCAATACTCAGCGATACAGTTCCTCGCGGTCAACATGTACAACGGGGCTCTTCTGATCAACGGTGTGTCGGCTGGCGTTTTCCCAGTCAAGAAGGCTACAACAGCAATCAACAGAATTGCTTTCTGGTCTGCGTCACGGATACTCCTGGTCTACATTTTGGGTGAGTCAAGTGGCAATCGTTATTCCTAACTGGTTTTAAGATTTGTATTCGGTCAAGCCAAAGTCATCGAATACATGAACGCCAGGACGGCAGCGTCGCGTAAATACAAACGCATGATCCAGCTGCTGACCGAATTCATGCGCCACAAAGAACTGCCGTTGCCCACGCAGCGCAAGATCATCCAGTACTACGAGTACCATTACCAGAAGAGCTACTACAACGAGAAAGAAATCATGGCGACCATTTCAGGTCAGCTCAGACAAGAGATCATCATGCACAATTGCCGGCAGCTCGTCGAAAACGTCAAGTTCTTCAAAGGTCTGCCGCTGACTGTCCTCGTGAGGATCGTTTCCTTTCTGCATTCGGAAACGTACATGGCCAACGATGTCATTTGCCGATCGAACACCGTCGGAGATTGCATGTATTTCATTTCGTCGGGCACCGTGGCCGTTTACAGCGCATCTGGCAAAGAGGTACCTACCTGAGCAGGTATGCGCATCTCCACCGAAATTGACCATAACCGTCATCTGTCTTCAGATTTGTCACTTGTACGACGGAGACTACTTCGGTGAAGTCGCTTTGGTCACGGAAGGTTCGATGCGTGTGGCGAATGTTTTGGCGGTGGAGATGAGCGAGCTGTATCGCTTGGAGAGGAAAGACTTCATCAAGGCTGTCCATCCGTACCCTGATCTGCTCGAGGTGATAAGAAGGATCGCTGCTGAACGACGAGAAGATGCTTTGGAAATAGATGTGAAGTTCAGAAGACAGAGAAGCGCTGCTTGTTGAACTCAGTTTCGTCTTGTACCCACGCAAATTTTGAATTATCGCACCTAGTCTTGTAGCTATAGTTATTATCTAAAGTTATTGCAATAATTGTCTGCCTTCTTTCCTGTATTTCGCAGCTTGTATGAATAGGCGTCATTCCCAATGGCTTGTCGTTCCTTTGGCAAGAAAATGACGTCCTCTTGTGCTACTGCCAGGGCTGGGCGTTATTCTGAATACAAGTGCTTGAAATACGTGTTTGAATACATTTCAGTATTCTCTGTTCGAAAACATTCGATTACAAGTATTTTCAGTTTGTATTTTGGTATAGTTCAGGTAGCTAGTATTTTGTATTTCATACAGAGTGTCTAGCGAACAGCGGAAAAGCTCTGCAGCACGTTGTGCAGAACCCTTCAGGGAATCCCGAAAATCTGATTGAAAAAAATCTTCGACTATCATTTCTGAAAAACTTTTGGGTAAGAAACTGGAACTTGGAATGATCATTTTCTCAGTTTCTGACTCACCCTGGAAACAAACAAAAATCAATACACATCCATTGGTAGGATATTCCTCCCACACAATAATGCCGTCAACAATAAGCTGAAATTATTCAGATTAAAAAAACCAAAAGGATTCAATGAGCCGTCCCTTGACCCTTCATAACTCGAAAAACATTTTCATTATTTTCCCAGGGTTCCCTGAAGGGTCCATCACAACGTACTGGAGAGCTTTTCCGCCGTTTTCTGTATATAAAATACATTTCTCGGGAGAGGATTTTGATTTGAAAAATACAAAATACATTCATTTTCCACGCTCCGCAATCTGTATTCGGGCTGCGATTGGTTTGGTGGCAAAATACTGATACCTTACACTCCACCCCACTTCCCCATTTTGAGTTTGCACACACCATCTGGAAAATCAGTTAGGTTCCATTTATTTTGCGTCATTCTATAGCTGAATTCTACGCAAAACTTTGTTTCAATTCAAACTGTCATCTGCCAAATTATCAGGAGAACCAAAAAAAGGCATTTGATTTTACAAACCACCTGTCAGACGTTTCTGTCATGCCTTCAGATCAGCCGGACTTTTTGTTAACTTGATTCTAGAATAATTAGTTACAGCTTCTCAGCATAACCATTCTCGTGTAAAAAAAAAGTGTAAAAAAGCTGGATCGCTTTTCCATTTTCCTAGGGATTTTTTGAATCAATCCACCAGAACCTCCTTACATAATAAACGTTTTTCCCACCCACTTGTGAAGTTGAATGAACATGAACAATCCTGCAGAATTTATCAGTTGATATAAATTCAGAATTCACAAACAGGCCAAAATCAAAATGGAACCAGTTATTACAATGTTGACATTCGGAACAATTAGTGTACTTGAAATAGTAAAAAAATATCTCTTGCTTGAAGAAAGTAGTTCTCGAATGGTTTTTTGCTATTATATGGTTAGCTTATCCCCACCTGTTCAACATGTTGAAAGCATACACCCCTGTGACGCGTAATACTTGATATACAGGGTGAAAATTAAAAAATAGATCTTTATTCCACCCTGTATGTCATGTTTAAAGAGTTCAAGAAATGTGACATTTTCATATCTTCAATGAGAGGTTATAGACTTCCAACAGAGCCGGAATTGGTCTTTGTCTGGATTGATTTGATCAAGATGAAATTTATTTGAAAAAAACTGATTTCACCTCATACGTAGAATACCAGCAGCTATTCAGGGGTGAGTTTTTCACACGTTCAGTGGAAGAACATAAGGTTGCTGAATAATGAGAGGCTGTTTTTTTCGAGAAATATTTCACCGGAATAAAAAAGTTTGAAGATTTATTTTTTTATTTTCACCCTGTATACTAAGTATTACGCGTCACAGGAATGTATGCTTCCAACATGTTGAACGGGTGGAGATGAGCTAACCATATAGCAAAAAACCGTTTGAGAACTACTTTCTTCAAGCAAAAATTCTAATTCAAATATACTAAATGGTTCTTCTAAATTGCTAAAGATTTCTGGAAATGTCTGGAAATTTCTACAAGATTCCTGACAACGTATAAGGATATGGGAAGGTTCATGCTAGATTCCTAAGAGTTTCTGGAGAATTTACAGGATCCTTCTGAAAATTGCCAAGATTTCTCGGGATCACTACGAGATTTTTAAGGATTTCCGAAAATTTGTTAGGAATTTATAGGAATTTCCACGGCAGTTCTGAGGATTTCTGAGGACTTCTGAAGATTGCCAATAATTTCTGAAGATTTCTTGATATTTCTACGGTTTCTAGATATTCTCAAAAGGTCCAAAGGTTCTGTGGGACTCCTAGGAATTTGTGAAAAATTGTGTGAGATTTCTAGAGGTTACTGGAGATTTTTCGAGATTTTTGAGTGATTTCTAAAGATTTTCGAGGGTTTTCTGAATATACAGGGTGGTCCAACTTTCATGTCTACAAATTCAAGGATCGATAGAGAATGAAAAATAGAGGGGACTTCCTCTAGAAAATACATTCGAAAAATGCTTAATAACAGAGATCTTGCCCTTCAAAGTTGGAAATAAATAATCGTTTTTTCCGCATAGCTTTTGAACCGTTCAACCGATCTGATTCAAAATGGAACCAAAGCTCCACTGAAGTAACCCCCTGTCGAACAATCATAACATGTTCCATAAAAAAGTTCCAGGGGCGTAGACATTGGAGGGTGTTCCTACTTCCCCCCCCCCTCCTTATTTTAAACTTTCTCAGTTATTTCTGAAAACTGTTCATAATTTTGAATTCTACGTCCAAATTGGAAGGGAGAGTCACTCCTCTAAGATTTTGATCAGAGGCTTTGTTTAGGAGATATTTGAGTTTGAAACTTTAGAAAACATCCAGAAATCGCCACCTTCCAGAGCCCAAATTTTTTTTTTCCTCAAAATTTCTCGTGTTGTGGGAAAAATTGTGGTTTATCACTCAGAAATACTGGGAAACATATTTCAGCTGAAGAATCATAAGTTTTTTTTGGATTTTAATTTTTAGACCTTCGGAAGTTAATAGTCCAGGCAATGGTAGGTTCTACCTTGCAAAAAGCCGCGGAGAGTCGAGAACTTGCCGTCTGTGGTGAGGTTTTGTGTCCTGATTGAATAACATACTGAGTTCTCGAATTCGGTAAGCCGCCGCTTGGTCCTCCACATCGAAAAGCTGGTGCCGAAGGACCCAAAAGGAGCCACTTTTCACTAATCTATTTTGCATCGCCGTCTGACTTACCGCAATGGAACCACATGACTGATGTAGTGAAGCCCTTGATAGCATTCACTGCCAGGCCAGTGCGATCCTTGCGGTTAAAAAGAAATAATTTCCTTGGCAAACGTCTACTTTTTCTTGATTTTGGGAAGATTTTTTTCTCATGCGGAAATATCACATGCACATATTCCCAAAAACCACTAGGGAGGTAGAAAATAGAGGGAGGGGGGAGGGGGGGGAGAAGGGACAACTATAACAGCACTGTGGTGTCGTTTTTGACTGAATTCCAACTTCTGAGTTCGATAAAAATGCTAACTAATCGATATAAACAAGTTTAGACTTGTTTTTATTGAGAAAAATACCATTTTTGGGGACTTTCCTTTCACTATCACTAAATGGGCTCGATACCAAGTTGCAGGCGCAAAAGTTAGGACGGCGTAACTTGCCAAATAGAGCGATCTGATTGGCCGTTGCTATAGTAACCGCACTTACGGCGGTCTCAGCCCCAACTTGGTATTGAGCCGTTAGCCATTAATTTTATTTTTTCTCGAGTTTTTTTCTCCATATTGTTGCTTCCACGAATGATTGAAAGAATATAAGGGTTCCGGAAATACGACATTTCCCACTGCTATTGTGGGTGCCGCGTATCAAAATTCTGGAAAAATGAAAGTTAGACGAAACTTGGAATACCCAGCGGTTCGGATCCCACTCGAAATCATAGGTTCCATCGAACTGAATCAAGAAGGGTGGAGAAGTAGACTGTGGACTGTGAACAGACTTCAACTCAAACTCAAAGTTTAATTAAAGGGAAAGTGTACTTAATATTTACCTACCTACCAACCCCTGCAAAACCTCTTCTCACTTTGCTGTCATGACTCATGAGCATGAAACACGTCAAACAGAATATCGTGGTATTTCTGATTTTTTTAGTTCCAACCCAACGTACCTACACTTGATCAGGTAGGCGTACTGACAACTGAGAAAATAGAAGGTCATTAACCTTGGGTTCCACCAAAATTTTAAGAGCAGATTAAATCTATCACGCTGATAGTTGCTATGCACCAACCAATAGGATGGCCAGTTGCTTAGTTACTATCAGAGTGATAAAATTATCGCGTTGATAAAAGTTTGGTGGAACCCGACGTGTGTTAGGTATCATAATCATAGCTCGATTAATAGTATAGAATGATGGTTTTTTCCTTATCGGTTCACATTGGGCTTTCAGCAATTATTGGGTGAGGCAACGGTGAAAGAATTTCTAAAAGACCAGAGGTTATCTAAATGTCCAGAAAAGTCAAAAATGGGGCCCTGGGGGCCCAACGGTCCAAATTTCGAGGTACCAAGAAGGAGTTTCTTATTCAGCGAGGTCCAAATACCCTAAAAAGCCTTGTTGCCCAACTGTTTCATCAAATCTTCTTGCATCGTTAGGAGAGCGATTTATGAAATTTGGTCCTAGTCTACGAGGTAGTATGGGGACATAGGTCGTGCCGTGTGCAGCTTCGTAAGGCTAAACAGGGTGTTTCAGTGACCTTGCATGATACTTCGGGAGGTGATTCTTCCATAAAAAAATAAGTCGAAAAGTAGAAGTGAAGTTTTGTCCATAAATGCTCCCTGAGGGAGTTACAGCTCCTCAGAGGTACAAAATGCAACAATGTTTTCAATTATTTGCTTAAGAACTGTCAAGGGTAAGAGCTTCAAATTTAATGATTTCAATAGATCCGTTTAATCCAAAGCCTTTATTCCTCTTGCATTTTTGTCGTGAATGCATCGTTTTGACGTAAAAGTGAAAAAATACGGACGTGTCATAAATAATTTTTAACATAATCCCAATCCCCTCTAATTTCACTGCCACTGGTTAGATTTGTTTAGAGCTTTGCATGTACATTTGAACTGTTGAGAAACTTCTCTATGCCAAATTTGAAGTTCCTTCCTTTGACGGTTTCTCAGCAAATGATCAATAACTTTGTTCAACTTCGTACCTTTGAGGGGCTGTAACTCCCTTAGGAAGCATTTCAGGGTAAAATGTTACTCACACTTTTCGACTTATTTTCTTGGGAGGAATCACCTCCCGGAACATTATGCAAGGTCACCGAAACACCTTGTATAGGGATATGTGCCAATCGATTTTTGGACCATCAAGGAATGTGAAAAATTATGGTGGAACATTGGAATCTGCTGCAGGTACATATGGTGGAGGCGCCAAAATGAGTCTCACTCGTTAACAAAAAAATCCATGTAACTTTTCCATTTCACAACGGATCTTGACATTTGTTACGTCAATCTGTAGAAGAAAATATCCTCTTGGTATCCCATTTTTGGAAAAAAAATTCCTCTGAAGCTGTCATAGTAATCGAGTTCTGCAGTCTCTTTTTTCCTCCTCTTCTCTCTTAGCTTGATGTGCGCCTCACTCTGTTAATGGGTATCTACCTGTTGAGTTGGAATCTCAACAAAAAAAAAATAAAAAAAAACTAAATAAATAAAATAACATAATATCATGAGCATCAGTTCTTCAGATGCGGAAACCAGGAATCTTGTGAAGTAATAAAAAGTAAATTTCACCCCCGAGTACACCCTGTGAATCTATGAAACGACAGTGATTTACCTTCCGTAAGTAATAGCGAAGAACTGTCGACGGTCAACTTGGTTGTGACATGTGAGTGGAGCAAAGTAGGTATAGGCGTGGTGTTGGAATAGCGAAATTCAATGCTTCCAGAAGCTATATCTCGAGCACCGCAAATCGCCTAGAAATGGTTGAGATGTCAAATGACAGGTAATTGAATAAGCTTCCATATCCTTATGATATTTTTTATCTTACATTAAGTGAGTTTGAGATATTGTCAAAAATGTGTCTTTTTGCCGCCATTTTTTCAATATGGCCGCGCGACTGATGGAAATTGAAAGTTGGGAAGTAAAAATTTGAGAGCACCAAACCAGAATCTATCAAAATGACAAATATCAAAAAGATCCAAAAACTTTCAAAAAATCCCGTATTTTTGCATGAAAGAATTCGATTACTATGACAGCTTCAGAGGATATTTTTTTCAAAAAATGGTATGGGATACCATAAGGATTTTTTTCTCTACAGATTGACGTGACAAATGTCAAGATCCGTTGTGAAATGGAAAATCTACATGCATTTTTTTTGTTAACGAGCGGGACTCATTTTGGCGCCTCCACCATAATTATGTGCCTGCAGCAGATCCCAATGTTTCACCATAATTTTTCACATTCCTTGATGGCCTAAAAATCGATTGGCACATATCCCTATACAGGGTGGTCCAGGTTTTAGTCGAAAAACTTTGCAGGCTGATGGAGGATGAAAAAAGAAGTCGACTTACCCCAAAAAGTACATATTTGAAATATATAAAAAAGTTACAACCCTTCAAAGTTGCAGACAAAAAATTGTTTTTTTTCTTGATGACTTTCGAACAGCTTGACCGATTTTGCTCAAATTTTGCACAGATGGTGAACAAACACGTCTCCAGTGATTTCTTGGAAAAAATTCTGTTGGAATGACGCAGTGCCATAGATATAGGGGGTACTAACGCTCTTACCCCCCTACTTTCTACGCCAAAATTCGAGCAAGCTTTGATCCATCAACTTTCAATTTTTTTTTTCATTTTAAAGTTCATTGATTCATAATTTAGCTCATGAGAAATTGAAAATTGGTTGAGAAAATTCCTAATTCCAGTAACGTGACCAATAAGAAACAAATGGCCCTTGTTTCTTGTTCTTACTAATTACTAAACTTCTCAACTATCAGTAAGTGAATAGGTACCTATTGAATATTCAATTGTTGCTGAAATTATGATTTTTCACAACCAATTTTCAATTTCTTATGAGCTAAATTATCGATCAATGAACTTCAAATTGGAAAAAAAGTTGAAAGGTGATGGATCAAAGCTTGCTCGAATTTTGAAACATTTGCGTAATTCGGTGTTTTTGAACCTTTAAACACAAATATCTCCGAAACCGCTGCTTCACATGTAGCAATGACGCGCCAATTTTCTCTTTAGAATTGAACGCCAAATTTAATACTTTGACCGTCAGTTCCACAAAAAATTTGATCAGCGATCTAGGCTGATTGCAGATTAACTGAACTTTTTTCTGCTGAATGCTAGGCTATCAACCACAAAAAATGCCTGAAATCTGTACTAGACCCAGCATCTTTTAATTATAGAGTGATAAACCAGAATTTACATTGATCAGTCAGCTACAAATTGACAAACAAAACTGCGAATCAACTAATCTCGTATTATCTTTTTTGTGGAACCCACGGTCAACGGTTTTCCGAAATATCCAGTGGCGTAGAAAGTAGGGGGATAAGAGGGTTAGCACTCCCTCATATCTACGGCACTGCCGTCATTCTGACACAATTTTTGTCAAAAAATCACTGAGGACGTGTTTGTTAACCATATGTGCAAAATTTGAGCAAAATCGGTCAAGCTGTTCAAAAGTTATCAAGAAAAAAACAATTTTTTTCTGCAACTTTGGAGGCCTGTGACTTTTTAATTATGCATTTTAGATACATATGTACTTTTTGAGGTAAGTCGACTTTTTTTTCTATCCTCCATCAGCCTGCAAAGTTTGTCGACCAAAACCTGGACCACCCTGTATAGCCTCACGAAGCTGCACACGGCAAGACCTTTTGCGACTCTATGCCCCCATACTAAGGGGTGGAAAAGTCAAAAAAAAAAAGTTTCCAGAGAGAGAATTCAATTCTCTTCAATCGGATGTATCACAAGGTAGGTGGTGTCATTCAAGATTTTGAAGTTGGGGTGGGGAAGAACAAAAGGCTCAATTTGGGTAGTACTTTTTCCACCAACAATTCTCTTCTTCTATGCTATCTAGGATGAACTGACTAAACCATGTACTAAATTATGTGGTGTGGGCTAATCGCAGTTGAATCGATGAATCATCGGCGGAATCATGAATTTCAGCATGAAACTAGGAATTATCGTACTGGACAAGAGTGAGTTTCAAGTTTCATGAAAATCGTTACACTAATAAGAAATTTCAATATGGCAGCCACGATGGCGGCAAAATTATGAAATTCGGCTTGAAAATGAGAATGATCGTACCAGACAAGGATAAGTTTCAAGATTCATGACAATCGTTTAACTAATAAGGGATTCCAATATGGCGGCCAAGATGGCAACAGAATTATTAAGCCAATCTGCTTATTTGGTCCTTGAGGATGTAAGCTATCCATCGGATAAAGTTCAAGGGCTGTACCTTCATTCCCAGTCGGTGCACAGGTTTTTTTTTCATGATAATAATGATAACTATGCATGGATAACAAAAACAGTTCCCATTGGCCACCCTTGAAGACATTAGCTATCCATCAAGTTCCAAGGCTCTTGCTTCGATCCCCCCGCTAACATCAGACATTTTTTGAGTCCTTTCAATGTAATACATACGGAAAAAGCTATCGTTTCCTAGAAATCAGTGATCTTATTTCTGAAATTCAAACAAACATTTCAGTTCCTGCGATAATAATCTTGCAATTGATGCACCATGAAGAAAACATCAAAAATTAAAAGAAAGAAACCGGCCATATGAAGCGTCATTATCTTGCTCTATGCGACTATGCGCTACCAAAACACGCACACGCCCGTAGTGAGTCGTACAGCTTTCCAATTGCGCCAAGCCATAGCTTTGCGATCGTTTTCAAAAATTAATAACTTATAATTCGGGGCTCGGGGGTCGTATCGAAGTGGAGATTTTTTCAAAAGAAAGTTCAAATTTTTTTCAAATATAACCCCGCACATGTGTATTTCCATATAGGATACGTACTTCTCCGCATGTCCTAATTTCTTACATTCAAATGTGAAACTCAGCAATAATTTCGCGGCGCCGCCGCACACTCGAATGATATTATTGTGATAGTTTATCGTCATTTCGGCAAGCTTTTTTCAGGTTCGTGTACCAAGATCGTGAGTTACTCATATTTGAGTTGAAATTTTCTTGTCAAGCATTCCATCCCGTTCAGAGAAAAAGATTCCAAGCCCCAGCAAACAACGAATAATCATTTGCGGCCGAGCCCCAGCTTCGGAGTCATTTTCAAAAATTTATAAGTACTGACCCGTACCTCGCACCGGTATGGAATTTTTCTTAAAACGGAGTTCAAATCCTCCTCTAAATATAACTTTGCTTATTATGTATTATTGTAAAATGAAAAGAATGGGTACTTGATCGCATGTGATAACTTTCGAGATCAGGCCGGCTTCTGAAATGCAGCATTCAACGGCAATGCCGCGTCACACTAATTTTGCCGCGTCACACTAATTTGTTACTATTGTAATTGTTTATCATTATTTCGTCAAGATTTTTCTTGGTTCGGGATACAAGGTCATGAGCTACCCATTGGAGTGAAATTTTTTTCGCAAAAACCTTTTCGTCTAGGACTAGATACTGTGACGGACGGACGGACGGACAAAGCGAGGACAAAAGCGCCTTCCCGTTTGGAGAAGTGCGCTAAAAAACAGCTGTTACCTATTGTTACGGTATTCGTGTTCGCCTATCTCGGAATTAAATGCGCTGATTTACTTGTTAACAAACTGCACTTTATTAGCTACTACCGACACAACTAAATAACGCACAGAATTATTAATCGCTTAGAAATTCACAATGTCGCTTAAGGTGTTGACGCCACGATCGCTCGATTCAAACTCTCCCGATGCCAGGTCAAGTTTCTCTCTTATAGTGGCATCGAAGGTTCTGGATGCTTCTTGGTGGTGTTTACAGCACACGAGGATTTTTCTGGTATCTGCGTCGAGAATATACGCGTACTTTCTACGGCACCTCCGCCAAAAGTCTTGACGTGTCGTGACCCACCGCTGAAGTCTCTCGATGCTTCCCGAATGCAAAGCGTAATTCTAGATTTCTCTAGAAAGAGCCGGGATGGTCGCGAGCTTTGTAACACTATTCACGAAAGTAGAAAAGTAGACCCTAGCCAGGCCATCCACAGACACCATCGGCCGAACAAAAGAGTCAATTCCACAGCGAGTTGAAAGGATGGATCAAAGATGAATCTTACACTGCAGGTGGATACTGGATACGCCGGTATAGTTTCGGAAAAGCGCCCAGTCAACACCGCAGTCCCTTTGAATTACGCATCGCCAAAGCGAAAGCTTTGTACGAGGCGTGCTTAGTGGTCTGCGGCAAAGGTATGTGCCCAGAGTACGGCGTTCCGGAATTTAATTACGCCCGTGATTTGGTCCGCCGCAAAATAAAAGTGCAAATTTTTCAGACAGAGCGAGACACTCAAGCCGAAGCGTGTGTGCGTTTGCGGGAAAGCTTGGCGGAGGCGGCGGCGGCGGCGATGCAAAAAAAGTCCTGTCCGGTCATTTTGATGCGAACCACCTACAAATAAAGAACTTGCCTCGGAACTTGCGCTTAAACAACAACCAAAAAAAAAAGCACAGACTACAAGCTTTACCATCTGCTCATCGCGAAACTAATATAAAGTGCATCGTGTTTGCGTCTGCGAAAATCCTTTGATTCTGCTGCGGGCGGCGAGCGAACTGGATGAGCGTCTGGCACATAGACTCCAGCCAGTGTCATAAAAGAGTTAATTCCTATGTGTACGCCTTGGATGATCAGATTATTGGCAAGCGCCGGCAGACTAATAGAAAGTGCACACTTGGGGCCGCCATCGATCACGATGAACACGTCCCGTGAGCATTCCAGAGCGGGGGGGGGAGGGTGGTCTGGATAGCGGCAGCAACAGCAGCATCGGCTTCGAACACTTTGTGTTCTTCCAGCCGCCGACAGCATGGCAGGCGGCAGAAACGAAGGGGATGGTATACATGAAAAGCATGTCGGAAGCGATTGCCTGCATGCATCAAACGAAGTAACGTTTTATTGTTTTCTGGTTATGTTCGCGCGATCGATACAAGAAGCGATGCAAAGAGGATTAGTGCGTGCAAAAACTGTCGACAACAATGTATCGAAATCACATTCGAGCTCGGTACCTACAGTAGCCCAGGCATTTTAGTCGAAAAATCGTGGTAGCCCGTAACAAATTTCCTCAAAGCTGAATTTTGGTATATATGTTCTATTGGACCTACGGAACAACATATCAAAATACTCGGACTTACACCCTCGTGCGTTCTTTGATTTTCTTCCTCAAAGGTGAAGTTCTAAGAATTAGAGAGATACCTATATGCCGATCAGCTTTTAAATTCAGCACTAGAACGGTAATTTTCTTACGCCAAGTTGGCAATTCTGCGATAATTGGGGATGCTCAAATTTGTAATGTTGGATCACTTTTTCCCTAGATGACCTTGAATTTTTATTGTCAATCGAGTACAGCGCTGTTGCAAGATTGTATAAACGTTCAAGGCGTCTTGATTTTGGTAGATTTTCGCCAGTTTAAATGGGCGACTGGTGAAATGTTTTTTCCAAGGTTTTTTCAAATAAAATAATAAATTACGTTGAGGAAACTGTTCTAATTTTTGGTCAAAAATAAAGGTCAATAGCTGATATCTAAAATTAATCTGTGCCTTTTAAATTTAACACTAGGTGATAGATTTTACAAGCTCTCGAAGGAAATAATTGAAAATTTCACAATTTTTCTGAATTAATTGCTATGCCTGTACTAAGGATACAATATTAGTGACAACGTAAATCAACTTATATAGTGCAATAGTACCTAGTATCACTATATGTAGGTACTTAAGATACATTGATACTATAACTAAATATATACAACAATTCTTGAAAACCTGTGAGATGAATTAACTTCAGCGACAGCATTCGCTCGAAGATCCATAGGCCAACCACAGAAAAACTGCTCGACGTAGCTTTAATGCAAAAAAAAAGGAAAAGATGTCAGCGAGGCTGATATCAGTGGCCATCTTAGGGAACAGAGGGTAGAGTAGATGCAGCAAGTGGGCGAGTGCGAAGTTGACGATGGAGATGTTGAGGAACTACAGGTCTAGCTCAGATGCAGTTTTTGATAGCCATTGTCCGCGGACACCTACTCCGCGACGATGTGGTTCATGGTCTGGTTCTCAGTTCCACACTCAGAACTCGGATCTTCTACATATCCTCACTGATAGAACTGAAATCTGCATTTTCCCTGCCCTGTTCGTATCCTATTGAATCCATACTTTCCTTGGAAGGGAGAAGCTCTTCGGATCCTCTACAATCGCTCTGTTCTTGACGGCGGCTTCAGTATCCCATATTTCCTTCCAGTGTCTTTTCATCTCGAAATCTGCAGCATGGATTTTTGGCTGCGATGTTCAAAATTGGCAGCCAGAAAGTCTGGGTAGATTTGACAACTCCAGCAATGATTCTCAATGCTTGGTTAAAAATGACGTCAATGATGTTGTGTGTGTGTGCTACTCATCCAAACAGGAGCGTAGTATTCCGCTGTCGACTAGACCAAGACAATGGTGGATATCCAAAGAGTAGTGGCGTCGACACTCCATGTAGTTCTCGCAAGTCTCTGAACCAGGTTCATTCGTGTCTTCGTCTTGGCAGTGAGTCTCTCCAAGTTGATCTTGAAGGATAATGTTTGGTCGAAAGTCCCACCGAGGTACTTGGAGTGGGATTGTGCTGCAGATGAAGTCCGGCCATCAAAGCTGACATTGAGGTGACGAACTGCTTCTGTCGTTCAGATGAATGGCTCTAGTCTCTATCTCCAGAGAGTTCGGATTCAATCCTCATTTCTGAAAGATGACAAAATTCTGTTGGAAAATCGTAATACATATTTATTATGTGCAGAAATATCATAGTGAAAAATCAGTTTTGACAAAAAAATACAAGGTAAAACTTTGGATCAAGTTTTCATTTTTGGCTGGTCATAATCTACTCACTGTTCGACTGAATTGGTTCAAATTCATTTCATGGCTTGTCTCTGTTGACAGAAGGGCTGGCCTAAAAAGCTAAAATTACAGAAGCCAACTTTTTTCAATCGAGTCACATCGCAGGTCAACCATTAAATTTGCCTCAATATGGCTCGAACCCGATAACAGTATTCCCAAAAATGTAAATTTGACCAAATAACACAGGGATACATTTTTCCGAATCTGCGGCCCTAGACTTTGACTTACCCAGTAATTCTTGACAAGTTTTAACAGAGGAATATTGCTGGTAAATCCAAACAAAATTGAAATCCCCTATCTGCCATTGGTCTATGTAACGGTAATGAATAACCTTATAGCGTGGAGACCTCAGGTGATAATAAGCGCCGCAAAGCAAGAGCGCCTTTCTCTGGTGGTGGTTCATGCGTGGCCCCAAGCCATTGGCAATTTGTGGAAACTCCCTGGAATCCCGTGGCTATCCATTTAATTTGAAGAAATCGTATCCGGTGGAAATCCCGTGGTAATCCCGTGGCAATCCATCACAATCCGTTGAACGTTCTGATGTCCCAGTAATTCACCCGAGGATTCACCCCATGATCATTTGCATCTGAAGTCAACTTTGAATGAAAGAAAAAATTTACATGAACTTAAGTACTCAGACAAGAGTGTTACTCGTACTTACCTTATAAATATACAGGCAGAACCATGAATATAGCAATAGCAGAACCGAGGGCAGAACACTTAATGAAATTTTCCCAGGAATGTGAACAACTATGACACTCACCTGACATCATGACAAACAACGGCCAAGGCAACAGGGCAGCGGATATGAGGCAAGGAGACGCCAGAACTGGCATTTCTTGTCAAAATTTTCTAACCTCTTTGAGCTCAGCCCGTTTTCGCTCAACTTGGTCTATGAGCGTCCGTTACACTCTAGGCAACAAGGCCAACCGCGTTTTATTTTCTACTGAATTTAAAACGTGATCGGCATATATCTCCAAGCTGTTCCTGCAAGTGAACGGAGTATCCGATCGATAAAAGATATGTTTCAAATGAACAGAAGAGATTTGTTGTTGGTGCTTAAGCTTAGGTGTGTGAGGAAGCCTTTGTAACTCTTCCGATTGGTTCGTTTTGCGGGAAAGGCGGTTGAGTGTGATTTGTCGCCCGGATATTTCAGGAAAAACCATGTAAGAATAAAGCCTCAAGCAATGTCGCACAAAGTCGAATATTGATATATAACTGGTATGATCCCTCAGGAAGAACATATAAAATATTTGGACTTACACCTCTGTGCCTCCTTCGATTTTGGAGTTTTGAATAAGTCAAAACATTCACCCAGAAACTTTTCTCCAAAACTGTTTCTGTGGACAAACCAATCATTGTAACAATAGGTATGTATAAGGTCGGTCTCGAAGGAAACACGATATGTTGTTGCCTATGAAGTGGACTCCGGTAGCCATGGAACATTTCTGCTTGATAGTGGCGTGAATAGTACGCGCATGGTGAAATTTCTCGCCTGGATCTTCAAATGAGAAACATGTAAGAATATTTTGTGATGGCCAATAAAGCTGAGCATTGAATATAGATTCTTCTCCTCATCTTCGAAACAGACCCAAGTGATGAGACTGATGAGTGAACAGTTGATATTCACAGTGCTTATCCCGAAAATAATGAATTCTCTAGAAAAGAGCTGTGGTTTCTTCACTTAAGAGCATCATTGTCTAAAGCTGTCAAGAATGAAAATTACCAACAAATCCTATATTTATGTTTATCTTGGACAAAAACAGCATCAATTGCTTACGCCTATCAATATCACAAAATCAGAGTATCAATTTTTTGTCAAACAAGTTTCACACCTACTTTTTTTTCTGGAAATGGAGTAACGGCTACAGAAAAGATGATTTTATGTTTCTATTGCCTGATAGATACAATAGCTTTTGGTATTTTCTGATAGAGGAAGAACTTCACTTAGTATCACACACAAAAACAGTGGAACTGCTCCATCATTCATCAGTGAAAAAGAAAAGAAATCTGTTGTGGGGCGACACAAAACTTTTCCGGCAGTATCCAGAGACCTCAGTGATGATTTTTGGCTAAGCGTCCCTTCGGGAAAGTGGGACTTGATGGAGAAGTTGATTGAAAAAGTTCTAGTGAGTTGAGCGTTTAGCAAGCATCCTGCATCTATTGTTGGGCCGACAGAACAAGTGACAGGCTCTTAGGTCTCCACGGTTATGAACTATTCCGAAAGGTAGAACTAGGAAGCTAATTGTTGCAGAATCTGAAGAATGCAATGCAGGTTCCTCATGAAATTTTTTGTTTTTACTCAAGAAATGATGATGAAAATACACAAACCTGATTAAGAACTTTTACGGAATCTGTGTCAAATTTCAACTTAATATCTTCAATTTAGAGCTTGGGCAGACAAGCCCATGCAGACCCAACGTGCCACCTGAGGACTCTCGATCAAAATTATCCACCCAAAGTCCAATCAGGTCACCCCAGGCTGAACTTATGCTTTCGTACCTGATTTCGATTTGATCCGATCAACAATTCGGTAGTTATCGTGGCAGAACCGTTCAATTTGCACGATTGCATATTAAGTACGTCAGTAATGAGTTTGATTCAGGCGTTCCTTCGGGAAAGTAGGATTTAATTGAGAAGTTGATTGGAAAAGTTCCAGTGAGTTGAGCGTTCAGCGAGCATCCTGCATCCATTGTCGGGCCGACAGAACAAGTGACAGGCTCTTGGGTTTTTACGGTGATGAAATATTTCGAGAGGTAGAACTAGGAAGCTAACTGTTATTGTGATATCTCAAAAATGCAATGCTAGTTCCATATTAAAATTTTTGTTCCTACTTTAGACATGATGGTGAGATTACACAAACTTGACTGAGAACTTTCTGCATCTGTGTGTCAAATTTCAACTCTATATCTTCAATTTAGAGCTTGGGCAGACAAGCCTAGACCCATTGTGCCATCTGAGGGCTTCCAAACTAAATCATCTACCCAAAGTCTAATTAGGTCATTCCAGGCTGAACTTATGCTTTCGTGCCTGATTTCGATTCAATCCGATCAACAATTTGGTAGTTATTGTGGCAGAACCGTTCAATTTGCGCGATCGCATTATGAAGTAGGTACAAGATGACGATATAATTCTAAAGATAGAACTAGAGGTAGTTAACTGTTGTGATATCTCAAGAATGCAATGTTAGTTCCACACAAGGGGGTTTATGCAGCCTCAACAACACTTGAAGACACAATTAATCGGGGCGCACTGTTGCCTTTAATGATGCAACCTAAATTATTGTTTGAAAAAAATCTGGTGAAAATCAGTTCGCGGATTGAAAATCTGGGGCAGAGTTCTAATTAATTGCAATTCAGGGCCCCCAAGTAGTGACCTGTGAAATGAGACTTCGAGCCCATCAAGAAGTTAGGTCCGAACCACACCTGACGGCACGATCGTTCTGGAAACTAAAAAAAAAAAAAGAGGGGGGCTCAGTGGGGCTTCAAGGGACACCCGTAGACATCAGGAGCCCAAAGGGCTTCAACGAACCCAAGAAGACACAAGGCCGCAGTTTTGGCCTGAAACGGCAAAGTCTGATAGACACAGAAGGGGGCCCCCTTAGGGCCTTGAACGGCAGACACCATGGGGATGGGGCCCTGGTACCGAATCAAATAAGGGAACTGCACACATTTACAGTGTGTACATAATATACGTCAATGGAATAGGCATACTGAAGTTGCTAAAGCTACAGAAAACACAAGAGGATTTACGGGGCCCCAAACAACACAAAGGATCGGTTCGCACTGTTGCCTCAAATGATGCAAGAAGATACAAAAGAAAACACCGAAAACCTGCCGAGAACAGCGTTCATGTTGTCACTTTGACATTGATACGATTCATAACAAAAACGTAGTTACCTACCGGTTTGGTTGCTATGTTGCTAAAAAAATTGAATAGGCCAAAAATCGAGGAACAGGCAAGCGAGGCTGGAATCGGCTAGAAATTTTTTTTAAAATTCATAGCGCTCGGCTGGTGATTGATGGGAAACACCAACTTCAGCATTAGTTTGATTCTTTGGTAATGTTGCTTCCTGCCGAGTTTGGTTCAAATCTATCGTATAGATTTTGGATAATTAAATGACAAATTTCCAGACTTTGACATTTTTTATAATTTGACAGATAATAGATAGGGAGATACTTTTAACTGTTCTGAATACAGTTTTTCAAGGGCTTTCAAATGACATATCGCAAGTCAAGTTCCGTGAAATGTAGCTTCTGTCATTTTTTGATAGTGACACTTTTGTTTGACAGATGACAGCCAAAAACTAATCCGGTCATTCCAGGGTGAAACCACGTCTGCATACGCAATTTCAAATCGATCGAATCAACGGTTCGACAGTTATCGTGGAAGATTACAGACATACAGACATACGGACAAACATCATTCTGGAAATTGTCTCAATCGTCTTGAAAAACCTCAAAATGGATATATCCGGCGTAATCCTAAAACTTTTTTTCTGCACGATTACAATACTTTCCCTCCGAGTTCGTGGGGGGGCCGGGAAAGTAAAATGCAAAAATTGTATGCATTTCCGGGAGAAAATTGGGCATGTAATCACTCCCACAACAGACCAATTTTCTGATCTTGTAATGAATACAGGCACATTGTTTTTTTCGTTCTCAGGTATAAAATGGTTAAGAACAATGAATTCTGTTGGAAATATTCAATTGAGATGTTTCTAACCATACGGAATCTGAAATTACAAACCGACAATTTCAGATGGCTGAAATCGTCGTTCTTTCAGTAAAACTTGTTGAATCGTGTTTCAATTCAATTTTAAACACCATATTTGATATTAAAGGCCAAGGTTCAGTTGGAAACGATACCACACTTGCCGATATCAATTCGAGGTTTTTGAGAGAAAAACAAAATAAATTTTACCGATCTTCTTTTTTTTGCAGGCAACCCAATCTACTTATCAACAATTCAAACATCAATCAAATATTTTGAAGCTTTGGGGCATCTAAATATGATTTTTTTTTCATTTATATGAGCTAGGGTGTCATTTACGCATTTAAAATGGCAATATTTAGCCCCCTCCCCCACAATCGATGACGCATAAGGGTGTGGCACCGAGTATTTTGGTATGTTATTCCTGAGGTCTTACAAGGCCCGTATACCAAATTTCTGCTTCGTGGGAGTTTGTTGCGGGTTAAAACCTAATATGCCTGGGCTACAGCTCCTGTTCGAAAGGAAGCTGGTTGATCCTGTCTAGATCTGGTCCAGATCAAGGTCAACTAGGACTTTAACCTCTTAATTGTTGCATCTCAATACTGTGCTGGAATGGTTTTGTTTTCGACATTGCATAATGATTGTACCGTATGTTCATCAAAAACTTCAATAAAGGGAGGCTGTGACGCAGGCCATTCGATCCGAAAACGGCCAGGTTATCATCGGTCCACGGCCTCCCATTATTGAATTTTTTAATGAGCATACTGTAGTTGAACGTTTCACCCTTCTTCGATACTAACACCGCTCCCAAGCAAAGAGAATAACAATGCAGCGGCGGACTAAGGGAGGGGGGGGGGGCGGAGAGGGCGGTCCGCCCCGGGCCTCGGGGCCTTCATCATCTGATGGGGCCTCCAATTCCTTTTGTTTGTAAAAAATACTGGAAAAAAACTGGGATGAAATCCAAAATTTTCAACTTTTTCCCTCAATGGTAATTTTTTTCGTATATTGTGGTGAGTAACATTGTTTTTTTTTCAGTTCAAAGTTACCTTGGCAGGCCCCATGACAAGTTTGGGGGCCTACACACAGGTGTGTCTGTATCACGGAATCTCCAAAAACTATTTTCACTTTGGGCTTCAGGGGCCCCGGCCCCAAATGTCAGAGCTTCAAGCCTTCAAGCTCTTGAAATTTTGTGTTTCATATTATTTCCTAGAAGGAAAAGACAAAACAATGAAATTGGTTTGTCTGCGCGCTGCAGGTAGTAGAAATTCATATTATTCCTAATGTTGTATATACGAGGAGGTTTTAGCACTGAGTCAACAGTCCAAATCCAATTCAACATCTAAAGCTGGAACCGAAAACTTCTTGTAGGTACTGGTGGTCAGTGGCATAGCCAAGGGGGGCGAGAGTGAGCTAATGACCCCACTCTCCCACCTTCGCCCATGGCACTTCATCGCACACTGAACCGATACAGAAAAAATTTCTGGCGAAAATTTTCTGAAAAGAAGTTTGATTATCAAGTAATTTTGGCAAAAATGTCAAAAACCAAAATCGCGAAACGCATGGAATATACCGATTATCATCAGCATCATTATTATCATGCCAAAAAAATTGCGCCTGCGGCGCTACCTCTCGCCGACTTGCACCCTCGTCATTGCGTTTGCCCCTCGATCTGCCCTCTCCGCCCTCAAATTCTGACTACGCCACGGTGTGTTCTATAGTCAAGTTAACAGCTCATTCTTTTGTTTCTTAGGCTTGTGCTCACGGCGGGGCAGGGCGGGCCAAAAAATCTGTCGGCCCCCCTTCATATTCTCAACTTGTACTCTTTAGGGGCCCCATCTCACAGTTCCGCCCAGGGCCCCCAATTCTCTTAGTCCGCCACTGTAACAATGGTTGAAAAGTTGACTTCAACTTTTTGTATCTTTCCTCGAATCACCACAAAATGTTCGAAGCGTGATATTGGGGTGCATGTCACCCCAATATCACGGGGCAATATATTGGGGTGCTCGAGATATAGCTTCTGGAAGCATTGAATTTCGCTATCCCAACACCAAATTCACCTCTGAGTACACCCTGTGAATGTCTGAAACGATAGTGATTCATCTTCCGTAACTGATAGCGAAGAGCCGTCGACGGTGAACTTGGTTGTGACATGTGGGTGGAGCAAAGTAAGTATAGACGTGGTGTTGGAATGGCGGAATTCAATGCTTCCAGAAGCTATATCTCGAGCACCGCAAATCGCATAGAGATGGTTGAGATGTCAAATGACAAATAATTGAATAAGCTTTTATATTCCCATAACATTTTTGACCTCACATTGACTAAAGTTGAGATATTGTCGAAAATGTGTTTTTCGGCCGCCATTTTCTCAGTACGGCGGCGTTACGGATGAAAATTGAAAGTTGAAAGGTGGAAATTCGAGAGGGCCAAACCAGAGTCTATCAAAATGCCAAATATCAAAAAGATCCAAGAACTTTGAAAAAATCACGTATTTTTGCATAGAAGAACTCGAATACTATGACAGCTTCAGAGGATATTTTCCCCAAAAAATGGTATGAGATACCAGAAGGACTTTTTTCTCTACAGTTTGACGTAACAAATGTCTAGATCCGTGGTGGAATGGAAAAGCTACATGCATTTTTTTGTTAACGAGCGGGACTCTTTTTGGCGCCTCCACCATATGTGCCTGCAGCAGATCCCAATGTTCCACCATAATTTTTCAC
This sequence comes from Anaspis maculata, assembly GCA_949128115.1. Taxonomy (NCBI): domain Eukaryota; kingdom Metazoa; phylum Arthropoda; class Insecta; order Coleoptera; family Scraptiidae; genus Anaspis; species Anaspis maculata. The sequence goes on along the minus strand of OX421963.1, from coordinate 98,470,370 downwards.
ATTCCTTGATGGTCCAAAAATCGATTGGCACATATCCCTATATAGCCTCACGGAGCCGCACACGGCACAACCTATGCCCCCATACTACGTAGTGGTGCAATTTCACCAGAAGCAGCTCATGATTGATAAGGTCAAATGCCTTGGGGTGACAAGCAGGCCAAGAAGCGTGACCTCCGAGCCGCCCATCTCCACCACAATATCAGAGCACACCCTCAACAGAGCGGAATTCGTACTATGTCCCTTTCGGAAACCATATTGGGTACGTGGTAGAATATGTTCAACTGCATACTTGTAAAGTTGTTTGAAGACCATTTTTTCCCTAATTTTGTGAAAGGCAGGAAGGATGCTGATAGAACTAGGGTCAGGAGGCTCCTTCGGGCCAGAAACCTTGGCCACAGGTGTTACGATCGACTTCTTCCAGATAGCCGGGACACTCGATGTTTGCAGCGATGTATTATTGACAGAGTTAAATGCTCCGGTACAGAATGGGAGCACAAGTTTGAGCATTTTCAGGTCCAAACTATCACTTCCCATTGCATTCGTTCGAATCGACGAAACAGCTTCCATTATGTCCCCGTCAGTCACCACAGCAAATTCAAATTTTTCGAAGATATCCTCCTTCACATGGGAGTTGAAAAATTCAATTCTCCCCTCACTAGCCCCAGTGGAAGTTATCGAGTTCACAAAAAAGTCGTTGAGGTCCTCTGCATCTACTAGTCCGGTTGGTATAGAGTACTTTGTCTTGCGATGTATAGAAAGTTTATTCAAGTTTTTCCGGAGTTCTCCAAGCTGCTTTGTATCATTGATGTTATGATTAAGATACGCTCATCTCTCTGCTTTCATGACCGAGGATGGATAATTTCTCAACTCTTCACAATACGTGAAGTCACCTGCACTTTTTGACTTTGTGAACTGTCTTCCAGCTTTTTTCTTGAGTTTAATAATTGATCTGATAGTTGGTGTTACATAGAGATGTTTGGTGCTATCACTACGGATATTGGTCTTAATTTCCCTTAGCGGTGCATGAAAGTTAAACAGAGACAAAATTGCGCTATTGAAGAAGCTCACCGTGTCATCAATGCCGCCGAGTCCATGCAAGATATTCCAGTCTATGTTTGATGCGTCTTTTTCAAAAACCAACGGTTCAATTTAATTGTAATCTCTGTAACAGAATGTCTGTCAGAATCATTGACACGTGGTTGCAATGATCCAAAAAATACTCATTATGCAATGGATTGGTACTGATGGTGTCTTTGAACCGCCCTGTGATAATGAGGATGCAATGTATCGGTAGAATGTGTCCCGTTTGGAACAGGGGGCTGCCGACGTTCACGTAGGGTAGCGTTCCTGATGGTCACTGGGATCAAACTCACTCAAAGGCTATTTTGTAGGGCAAAGTGATGCACTTCTATCACATTTGAACCAGGAACATGATCTTGGAGAGAACCGGCATCACAAAACGTGAATTTGTCAAAAATTGACACATAGCCTTGAAAACTCAGATTAGGGGATGAATCAGAAACCGTTTCGAGATATTGTGATGAGCTTTTTTCAAAAATACATTGGGCAAGAATCTAGGATTTTTTTTCGAAAAGTTGTGCACTGTTGAGAATTGACCATCTTGAGACTCGTTTTGTTATCACCCTGTACATGGTAAACAATGTCAATGGCCACGTGACTCAGCATCGCATTTTGTAGCCAGAAGAATGACGACCCACCCGACATGACCACGTTCTTTGAGAGCCGTTGTTTTTTCTACGAGATTTTTGATCTTGAAATAGAGTGGAATTTTTAGGTGGACCAGTTCAATTGATCACCTGTTTATCACGATCAGCCCAGGCATTTTAGTCGAAAAATCGTGGTAGCCCGTAGCAAATTCCCTCAAAGCTGAATTTTGGTATCTATGTTCTATTGAACCTACGGAACAACATATCAGAATACTCGGACTTACACCCTCGTGCGTCCTTTGGTTTTCATCCTCAAAGGTCAAGTTCTAAGAATTAGACAGATACCTATCTCCAAGCTGTTCCTGCAAGTGAACGGAGTATCCGATCGATATAAGATATGTTTCAAATGAACAAAAAAGATTTGTTGTTAGTACTTAAGTGTGCGAGGGAGCCTTTGTAACTCTTCCGATTGGTTAGTTCTGCGGGAAAGGCGGCTGAGTGTTAATTTGTTGCCCGGATATTTCAGGAAAAATCATGTGAGCATTTGAAGCATCAAGCAATGTCGCACAAAGTTGAATATTGATATATAACTGGTATGATCCCTAAGCAAGAACCGAGGCAAGAACATATCAAAATATTTGAACTTACACCTCTGTGCCTCCTACGATCTTGGGGCTTTGAATATCTAGTCAAACAATTCACCCAGACATTTTTCTCTGAAACTGTTCCTGTAGACGAACCAATCATTTTAACAATATAAGGTGGGTCTCAAAGGAAACACGGTATATTGTTGCCTATGAAGTGGACTCCGGTAGCCATGAAACATTTCTGCTTGATAGTGGCGTGAATAGTACGCGCAAGGTGGAATTTCTCTCTTGGATCTTTGAATGAGAAACATGTAAGAATATTTTGTGATGGCCAATAAAGCTGAGCATTGTTAATAGGTTCTTCTTCCTATCTTCGAAACAGACTCAAGTGATGAGACAGATGAGTGAACAGTTGATATTCACAGTGCTCATCCCGAAAATAATGAATTATCTACAAAAAAATTGTGGTCTCTTCATTTAGGGGCATCATTGTCTGAAGCTGTCAAAAATAAAAATAACCGACAAATCCTATATTGATGTTTATCTTGGATAGAAACAGCATCAATTGCTTACGCCTATTTATATTAAAAAGTCAGAGCATCAATTTTTTATCAAAGAAGTTTTACACCTACTTTTTTTTCTGAAAATGGAATAACGGCTACAGAAAAGATGATTTCATATTTCTATTGCCCGATAGATACAATAGCTTTTGGTATTTTCTGATAGAGGAAGAACTTCGCTTAGTTTTACACACAAAAACAGTGGAACCGCTCCATCATTCATCAGTAAAAAAAAAGAACTGCAAAGATTGTATGCATCTTTGGGAGAAAATTGGGCATATAATCACTTTCACAACAGATCAATTTTCTGATCTTGTAATGAATACAAGCACATTGTTTCCATCGTTTTCAGGTATAAAATGGTTGGGAACAATGAATTCTGTTGGAAATACTCAATTGAGATGATTCTAACCATACGGAAACCGAAATTACAAAACGACAATTTCAGATGGCAAAAATCGTCGTTTTTTCAGTAAAACTTGTTTAATCGTGTTTCAATTCAATTTTAAACACCATATTTGATATCAGAGGCCAAGATTTAGTTGGAAACGATACCACACTTGCCGATATCAATCCGAGGTTTTTGAGAGAAAAACAAAATAAATTTTGCCGATCTTCTTTTTGTTCCCAGACAACCCAAACTACTCATCAACAATTCAAACTTCAAGCAAATATTGCGAAGCCTTGAGGCATCTAAATATGATTTCTTTTCATTTATATAAGCTACAGGGTGTCATTTACGCATTCAAAATGGCGATATTTAGCCCCCTCCCCCCACAATCAATGACGCACAAGGGTGTGCCACCGAGTATTTTGATATGTTATTCCTTAGGTCTTACAAGGCCCGTATACCAAATTTCAGCTTTGTGGGAATTTGTTGCGGGTTAAAACCTAATATGCCTGGGCTAGATTCTCACCAATGAAAAACTTTCCGCGTGTATTTTGAAGTGAACTGATATTCCAGAATACATTACCCATCCGTATGGTGAATAAAACTTTGAAGCCATTCAAGATTTTGATAGAGACTTGTTCGTTCCAAAGAAATTTACAAAAATCCATGAAAAAAATAGCAAGAATAAATTGGCTTCAAGTTCCATCGTTTGATTGCCCATAAATATTGGTTTCAAATGTTTTTTTTATTTTTCCATTATCAATTAGCTTTTTCTCACTCCAGTGGGCTGCAGTGATATTCTCTATGAGTGGAATATGATAATAGACACAAAACTGTCGCACTAGTGGCAGCGGTGGGATATTACAAAGTTTGGTAAGATTTCACCTAGTCGTACTCTTTGCCATTGTTCGTCAATAATTAGCATTTCTCAACTCCAACAGGTCGCAGTAATTTTTTTTGCCATAATGACAATATGAAAACTAGCATAATATGTACTGTCGCACTGGTGACAGCGGTGGGATAGCTGCACAGTTTGGTGATAATCCACCTATTCGTAAACGATGTCCGATGCACCTATGATGATGTTTTAGATGATTTGTGGGGCAGTAGGGTGAGTTCCGAAGAATTCGAGTTCGTAGAATGGTATCTCTGGTGATTTTGAAGTGATATCTTTGATTATTCCAAGGCGAAATCCCCCAGTGAAGTAAAGCGATAGATTGTAAACCAATAATACTGAACGATAATTCTGGAGTGATAATCCGAAAGATTATAGAGCGACGTCTCTGAGATTCATCATAATGTATCATATAGGGTGGTCCAATGGAAACGAGCCACCCTGATTAGATTTTTGCCACGTGATTTTCAGGAGATTTCCCGAGACTAGTCGATTTTTGTTTCGAAAGGCACCTCCAAAGCATCAATCGCCAAACTTCTATTTTCAACCCTCCCACTTCCACCCACCCCAACTTCGAAATTTCGAATCACACAACCTACCTTGCGGAACATAAAATTGAAGAGAACTTGATTTTTTTCCTGGAAATAATATTTTTGAAATTTTCAACACCGCCCCTTTTTTTTCCAAAGCTCTTCGAGTGTTCAATTTAATATTCTCGGTTCCTAAATTCTCGTTGATCCATTCACTTTCATCCCAAATAGCATCAAAGTAAAAAAATGTTGGTACAAAAAGTGCTACCTAGCCAAATTCACCCCTTCGCTCTTCTCCACTCCGGCTCAAAATTTTCCAATACACTATTTACCTTCCTGTGATACATCGGATTTAAGGGAATTCAATTCTGCCTCTGTAAAACATTGTTTCAAGTGAGAGTCGAATTCTTCCAAGATTATAGAAAAATCCCACGTATATGATAACTTTGTAAATCAGCATTACACATCAATCATAATAATAAACGAAAACATGAACTGTATTACTATGGAAGATTTGAAAACGTGCGGCAACGAGACATTTCCTCAGCCCTATCGCTAAGGCCATCGAAACACCCCAAGGTGTTACACAACGGTGTTAGACAGGTGATCGGTTTATGCAAGCGCATTTTATTTACATTTCGGCCGTCTCGGGAATCTTGCTTGGACCCCCTCTACCCCACAGCTTCCTCCCTCACCCCGCTGCCCCATCGAAAAAAGCTGTTTACGTTGAACGTTCATTAGCATTTATCAATAATTCATCTCGACAGTAACTGAATGCAAATCCATTCCGAGGGCCGAGTGGAAATCCTGGTGGTGGCGGTGCTAGTAGCGGGACGGGGGAGGGGGAGGGGGCACGCCGCCGCCGCCGCTACTCCAGCAGACCTCATTCGCAGCCGCCGCCACCACAGCACGGGAGTAAATGGACATTGCATTTACTCTGCTGGTGCTGCCTCCGCTTGCCGCCTCCGACCCACCCCCGCGCCCTTACTCCCGTTTCCTATATTGCAATTCTGGGGAGGTGTGGGAAAGGGAAGGAGGCGGCTGTAGCGGAGGCACAATGCAAGGCATTAAATTCAAACGCGCCCTCGACAATAAGAGCAACATTTATACGACATTAGCTGGGAAGGCAATCGGGCCAACGGCAGGCGTCCATGGCCAGGGTTAGGGTTAGGGTTGGAGCACGCCAGATAAATGACTCCGGGATGGAACATGTTGGTTCCTGTAGTAATAGTGCGCCGTTGGCTGTGCCATTCTGTAACATTTATTCTCTTGTCTTCCACCACCTAGATACCGGAGTTATAGATTATCTTGTTCTGATTGCTGGTTTTTTCTTTCAATCTGTACTGATGCTTCAAGATGTACATAAAAGCTTGTGCTCAAAGCTACTCGAATTTCCGCATATCCGTATCACTGTATCTATTATTGACTGTTAAAAATTGCTAAATTGCCGGTTAAAAGTGCTGAAAAAAGATAAAGTCGACGAGAGACAGCTTATGATGGCGGGAGAGGGAATGAGAGGGGTAACTGTGTATAACGGAGTGGAGATGAATGAATGTGGAAAGAAACTCGAACATTGCATAAAAGATGAATCAAGTGGGATGGGTAATAATCGGAGGAGATTTTAACGCATGAATAGCAGGCGAGGGATCATGGATAAACGAAGAAGACGAACAGAAAGGCAAAAAATCGAAAGATGAGGTAATAAACAAGGAAGAAGCGATATTTTTGAAAATGGTGGAGGAAAGAGGATGGCAAATTTTGAACGGAAATATGGAGGGCGACGTGAACGGAGGATATACGTATATTGGAGTGGGTGGTCAGTCGGTGATTGACTATGGATTGGTGAATGTGGAAGCACTAGAAGAAGTGCAAAGTTTCAAAGTAGAAGATAGAGTGGAATCAGACCACCAGCCACCACGACTTACGCTCAAGGTCTTGGGAAAAGAAAGGAAGACAGAGCAAAGAATTAGAACCAAAGCAATTGAAAAGTGGACAGAAAAAAATATAGGGAAATATAGAGAAAATTTAAGGAGCATCAAGCCGCAAGAGGGTCAGGTAGAACACAACTGGAAAGAGACAAGAACACCTATAGAGCGATCTGTTACAAAGGGAAACTAGACAAAGAACAGAATGGAAAATCGAAAGAAATGCTTGGTGGAATAGAGAATGCAGATAAAAGAAGAAGGAAGTGAGAAGACGATTGAGAGAATGAAAGAAAGGAAACATAGAAAAAGCTTCTTACCTACAAGAACTGAAATTGTACCGACAGAAATGTGGAGAAAAGAAGGCAGAAAACAGAAAAAAAGTGACAAAGGAGTTGGCAAACATCAGGACGGAGACAAGAGCATGGAAATTCATGAACAGATAGCGGACAATTGAAACTGAAATTAGTGAAGGAATAAGACCGGAAGAGTGGAAAAAATATCTCATGAAACTACTCGGAGAAACAGAAGAACATGATCAATAGTGCCGGCTTTACGTCGACTATAGTAGAGAATATAATAGTAAAAGAAATAACGGAAGAGGAGGTTAGAACACAGAATAGCAGGACTGAAAAAGGAAGAAGCAGCAGGTACCGATGAAATAAAGAATGAAGCATGCATCTACGCAACAGAAGAAATGATAATAAGTGTCTTGACGAGCTTGTATAACAAAATATGGAACGAATGAATGATACCGAGGATGTGGAGAGAAGAAATAATATGCCTAATCCACAAAATAGGGAACCAAGAGCAAGTAGAAAAGTAGAGGGGAATAACACTTCTAAGTAAAGTTAATAAAATCTACGCTATGATCATAGAACAAAGATTGAGGAAAGAAATTGGGAACAAAAAATTACAACCAGACGTTCAAGCAGGATTCAGAAGAAACAGAAGCACAATAGACAATCTGTGTGTTTTAAACTACATTAACGAAAAGGAAATGGCCAGAGCAAAAGGAAAGGTATTGGGATTTTTTGTGGACCTAAAGAAGGATGGGAGTGAAAGAACAACTGGTGAGAAGAATAGAGGAGATCTATCGGGAAACTATAAATACTGTCAGAATAGGGGAAGGAGTCAAGGAAGCATTTTGGACCATCAAAGGCAGTGGCAACGCTGAGGGGGGTTCAGGGGGGGGCAGGCCCCCACTGAGAGTCCGTCGGCCTCCACTGAAGAAAATCTTAGGGCGAGCCATCTATTTTCATGTTAATGAAAATCCTCAATTATGTTTTACATTCATTTTGCTAATTTTCTTTCAAAGGAAAGTATTTCAGTCGTAAATTTTGCAGGAAAAAAAGCTTGCGGTGGTTGAAATTGAAAACGCCTGTTTATGTGGGCATTGCTCTTACCTGTTTTGTGATATCCAATCTTTTGTAATTTTGTTATGTTCTCACATGCTTTGTGATCTTCAATTGTTAATAATTTCGTGATTGTTTATTCAAATATAATTTTTTTGATATTTCAGATATTCGAGAAGGTGAGGTACCTACCATCGGTAGCTATTGAATAACAGTAGCAGCTGTATTGTTCTTTGTTCATTTTGCTACCAGGTGTTTTGATCATAATATAATAATACAACTTTGAATTGCGTGTTTGAAGAATGATTATAGAACCAAAAGAGTAGTAAAGTAACTCAAATCTACTCTATGTGTAAACTTCCAAAGTTTCTCCAATTTCTTGTTCCAAAATTTTGAATGACAAAAAAGGTACTTGCAATCAAGTTAAAAAAAGATATGAGAGTGTTTTAAAAGGAACTGAGGGGGACATTCCAAAGTCGGGGAGGACTTTGAGGGAGGGGCCCAATTGTGAATGAAATTTCGCCTGCGGCGCCAACGGGTGGCTCTGCCCCCCCGAACCCTCGCGTCTAGTTCTGACCCCCTCCGATCTCTCTGGCCCCTTCTCGCCCCCCCCCCCCCTTGTCTAAAATGCTAGCGTCGCTATTGATCAAAGGACTCAGACAAGGCTGTCTGATGAGTCCAACTCTATTTTCTTGATACAAAGCAGGACTGGAAGAGATTATGAAAAAAAGTGAGGAAGGTGGAATCGTAGTGGGGAAGAAGAAGATCTGGACCATGGCACTTGCAGATGATATAGTTCTGCTGGCAAAAAATGAAAATGAGATAAAGATGATTATAAAGCGATTTGAAAAATACCTAGACTAAAGAGAACTGATTTTGAAAACAGACAAATCCAAGATTATGATTTTTAAGAGGGGAAGAGGAAATAAAAAAAAGCAAGAATGAGAATAGGGTGACAGCAGGATAGAGGAAGTCAGAGAACTGAGATACCTGGGATACGTTCTGCAAAAGAACAATGGAACCAAGGCACGCATTGGGGAAATAACGGAGAAACGAAGCGAAACGAAGAAACGTTGCCTTCGCTATTTCACCAATGCGTGCCTTGGTTCCATTGTTCTTTTGCAGAACGTATCCCAGGTATCCCAGTTCTCTGACTTCCTTATGGGGACAGAACATCTACTGCGGAGGAAGTCTGATTAATTCTTGAGAAAAACACACACAAAAAAACTCCGAACGAGCTTAGCAGGAGAACTGCAACAAAATCAATGCATGGGCTACAAATAGAGAAAAATAAATAATCTGAGAAGTTTAAGCCCACTTTAAAAAGCTCTGGTAAACTCCAAGGAAGCTTGGGGGACTCAGCAGGGGAAATCTGGAAATTTCAGTGGTGGAAGTGACCTTTTCTCGCTGATGCTGAAGATCTCAAGGAACCGGATATCCTAAGTGAATCGCTGGAAACACTTCTTCCCGGAAGAAGAATTCCAGGAAAATCTGGAGGAGCTTCAAAGCAATCCAGCAGGTCATCCGCAAGGATTTCAGTCTTAAAATTTGAGGTAAAAGTGATCCTTTTGTGAAAGTTGAAGAACATTTAGAGGGAGTAAGCATCTCCAGAAAAAATTTCAACAGGAATTTCGACGAAACCAAAAGTGACCTTTGAGAAACTTAGCATGGGAATTGCAACAGAGAAATCCGGATGGGCTCAATCGAAGACTAGAAAAAACCAGTGTAATTCAAGCAGGACTCAGCGTAATAGTCCTGGGGATCTTAATTGTACCTAACACTGACGTCTTTTGCAAAAGTTGGAGGATCCCACGTGGAAATCAATGACTTGGAGGATCTCTGGGGAGCTCTAAGAAACTCTTAGACCCACTGAAAATCTGTGAGTGGACTGTGGAAGTGGAAGTGGAGCTTCTGTCTCCAAGAAATGTAGTCTTTTTTTACAGAGGCTCAGAAACTTTTTGATGAGATATCGCATGGAAGACTACTTTGAAAGACTTCAAAAAATTTCGGGAGAAACTTAGAGCAACTCCGGAAGAGCTGAGCATTGAAAAAGCGCTCTGAGCAATTCTCACCACTTGTATGTATGTATGTATTCATTAATTCTTCTATATAAAAAATATTTGAAGAATATGTATAATTCCAAACTTATTTGTGATTCTGAGTTGTAAATTACAATTAGTTCATTCTTCGCTCATTTTTCACTATTGTCATCCAGTCCATTCCTTCACCATTCTCGTCCATCAGCCGTTCAATACTCCTTTTTTTTCTCAAGAGATTCCTTACACGTCCTTCTCAAGTGCTGTGGCGTCTCCTCCCCCCTTCCACATATTCTGCACGTTCTCTCCCTTTCAGACTTTCAGTATTCGCTCCCCAGAATCTCGTTTCCACACTTCCGGGAAGAAGTGTTTCCAAGGATTCACTTAGGATATCCGGTTCCTTGAGATCTTCAGCATCAGCGAGAAAAGGTCACTTCCACCACTGAAATTCCCAGATCTCCCCTGCTGAGTCCCCCAAGCTTTCTTGGAATTTACCAGAGCTTTTTAAAGTGGCCTTGAACTTCTCAGATTATTTATTCTTCTCTATTCGAAGCCCATGCATTGATTTTGTCGCAGTTCTCCTGCTAAGCTCGTTCGGAGTTTTTTTGTGTTTTTCTCAAGAATTAATCAGACTTCCTCCGCAGTAGATGTTCTGTCCCCATAAGTCCTTGAATATGCTGAAGAAAAAGTCATTTTTGTGACTGGATTCTCCTTGCAAAGCTGCTCCGGGTCCTCTGTACTTTTTTCAAAATTCTCTAGAGTTTCTTTCAAAAATTCCATTCAGATATCGAGCTCCCTTTCAGTGACCGAATCCCGGCGTAATTCTAATGAGCTCTTCCAGAGTGTATCAAAGTCAGTGTGGCGTTCACTTGTGTTCTTCCAGAGTTCTCTGGGGTTCCCCAGAGTTGCACTGGATTATTTTACGTTCTTCCTGATGTGTTCGAGCTTATACAAAGTAACAAAATAGGTAGCTTGTGCAACTGGATGCCCTACAGTTCCTGCCGAGCTCCTCCAGAATTAGTTCAGAATTCCCAAAAAAAAAGGTCATTCCTGTGACTAGATTGCCCTTGTTGAGCTGCTCCAAGTCTTCTGTACTTTCTTCAAAATTCTTCGAAGTTCCTTTCAAGAATTCCATTCAGATATCTAGCTCCTCTTCAGTGACTGAATCCCGGCGTTGTTTTAATGAGCTCTGTCAGAGTGTATCAATGAAGAACACAAGTGTGGAGTTCACTTGTGTTTTCAAAGAGATCTCTGGGATTCCTCACAGTTGCACTGGATTATTTTTTGTTCCTTCTGTATGTCCGAGCTCACACAAAATAGGTGGCTTTTGCGACTGTATGCCCTACAGTTCCTGTCGAGCTTCTCCAGAATTAGTCCAGAAATTTGCTAAAAAAAGGTCATTCCTGTGACTGGATTGCCCTTGCTGAGCTGCTCTAGGTCTTCTGTATTTTTTCAAAATTCTTCGGAGTTCCTTCCTGAAATTCCATTCAGATATCAGGCTCCTCTTTAGTGACTGAATCCCGGCGTTGTTCTAATGAGCTCTTTTAGAGTGTATCAAAGAAGAACACAAGTGTAGAGTTCACTTGTGTTCCCCCAGAGTTCTCTGGAATTCTCCATAGTTGCCCTGGATTATTTTACGTTCCTCCTGATGTGTTCGAGCTTACACAAAATAGGTAGCTTTTGCGACTGGATGCCCCACAGTTTCTGTTGAGCTCGTCCAGAATAAGTTCAGAAATTTGCTTAAAAAAAGGTCATTCTTGTGACTGAATTGCTCTTGCTGAGCTGCTCTAGGTCTTCTGCGTTTGCTCAAAGTTCTTAGGAGTTTCTCTCAAAAATTCCATTCAGATATCTAGCTCTCCTTCACTGACTGAATCTTGGCGTTGTTCTAATGAGCTCTTTTAAAGTGTATCAAAGAAGAACACAAGTGAGCGAGTTCTCTGGAATTCTCCATAGTTGCTCGGGATCATTTTACGTTCCTCCTGATGTGTTCGAGTTTACACAAAATAGGTAACTTTTGCGACTGGATGCCCTACAGTTCCTGTCAAGCTCGTCCAGAATAAGTTCAGAAATTTGCTCAAGAAAAGGTCATTCTTGTGACTGAATTGCTCTTGCTGAGCTGCTCTAGGTCTTCTGCATTTTCTCAAAATTCTTCGGAGTTTCTTTCAAAAACTCCATTCAGATATCTAGTTCCCCTTCAGTGACTGAATCTTGGCGTTGTTCTAATGAGCTCTTCCAGAGTGTATCAAAGAAAAACACATGTGTGGAGTTCACTTGTGTTCTCCCGGAGTTCTCTGGAATTCCCCAGAGTTGCGATGGATCATTTACCGTTCCTCCTGATGTGTTCGAGCTCACCAAATATGTGGCTTTTGCGACTGAATGCATCACAGTTCCTGTCGAGCTCCTTCGGAATTAGTTCAGATCTTTCCAGAATTTCTTGGAACTCTCCAGAATTCTTGAAAAATATAGAGTTTTTCCTCGTTTATTATCAGGGATTTATGCTAGTCTCATTCTTATGCCGGATATCAACTTCTAAAGAGTGTTGAGAAATTGATAGATTTCGGAAACGTGAAGGATGATTTGACTTGAGCTACAGCATTCGTTCGAAGGTCTAGAGGAACACCTCAGACACAGACCCTCGGAGAAACTGTCAGGCTCAGCTCAGTTCTAGTCCAGTGTTACCAAATGGGTGGAAAGGAGACTTTAGTGTAGCTCAAAGGGAAAAACATGTTGATCTTGGCGAGGCTGGTCAATGGTCGTTGGTGACGCCGATGATGATCTTCTGTCAGCTATCGCTGATGAAGCGTAAGAGAATAGCACTTATCGTTATCGATCTGATAACTCCCACTGATGATGACAACCTACTAAACTCCTGCTAATTGAACTTCAGGCGGTTTTCTGTAGTTGTAACAAAAAGCTTCTCTCGGAGAACACGCACGCAAAACAAAACAGCCGAGAGCCTCAGGGGTTTTCCTTATTTACCAAGTCCGAGTTCGCCATGAAAGAAACTCCAGTAAGTACCTCGAGATTCGAGACAAGATACAAAGACAAACATCAAAAGTCCTTTAAAAGCACTTTGATGCCCGCTGAGCAAAAAACGCAACATTTATCAAACAGTATAACTTGTCCCGCACCTATAAGTTTTATACCGCATCGTCCTCTCGCTCTCATCCTCTCAGAGCTTCAGGCGCATCAGCTTGGGTTAGGTCGGACTGCCGCCGAAGGGGGGCAGCTCGGCGGCGATAAAAGACAAGAAAGACACCGCACAGACAACAGCAGACGCGCCCCCGCCCACCATGCCACTGGCTGGCTGCCTAGCTCTCTGATCGAAATCCGGCAAAGGTCAAGGTCAGTCTGGCGTTCCGTATTCCTCCTTATATACATGAGAGCGAGGCGGTCGCGTGACCCGGCCCTGGCCGGAGGAGCCGTCGGCGCTGCTTCCAACAGGTTAGGGCGACGTCGGCGTCGCCGCCGCCGCCACCAGCTAATTTCCATTCAGGATTCATGAGCTGAAACGGCGGCGACGGGGAAGGCGGCGGGCGCGGTGTCCTCCCTCCTCCTTTTCGCTCCCGTCCCCCGGTGGCCTCGCCCCTGCGACTTATACCCCAAATCAATTATCGGGGTCGGCAGTGATGCCGCCAACGATAGCTCTTATCGGGGGTATTGGAAATTAGCAGCTAGCAGCCAGAGACACTTTCGGTTATTTTGCTCTTGTAGAGTCGGGACGCGCAAAGGCACAAGGGAAATGTTAATTCGAAGTTTTGGTGCGGCACGGGTAGGTGCCTCCTACTAATTGAATATTATAGTGGTAAATGCGGGAGGCTGGAGCTAGTGCTGGCTTATTAAATCACGCCCAAACTTCTCGGCGGTTGTCCTTGTTTTGGAGCCAAACAGAGGAGGTGATGCCACTTTGCCTGCTCTGCCATCAACCGTGAAGCTTTGACGTTACGCTGACGCGACCAAGGCAATCGCTCGCGAATCAAATTGTAACTGTGTACAATAACTGAGGGACAAACAGATACCTGAGTAATTGATTGTTCAGAGTAATGCCCAGGTAAAATACAAGGAATGCAGTCGTAGAAGTGACCTCTTTCTATAGAAGTTCCAAGAATCTCAAGGTGAATCAAGAATGTTAGGGCGAAGCCGCGAATGGTGAGTCCAAAAACGCGATTCGACAAAATCAAATGGGACCTAATGCAAAGTGAAAAAAATGAAGAACTTACCAATGGTTTCCTGGTGAAGGCATCGGACCGCTTCTCTGTGCCGGGGTGGAGAAAAGTAAGGACAGGAAAAACATCCCGATCACTCGCGAGACCAAATACCGGAAAACCTTGGCATTTTCATTGAAGAGAGCTCGAGCGCGTGTGTCCGAAATAAATCAAATTGAAAACTCTTATCTTTTAAAACAAAAACTGTCGGTGTCTCATCTTTGGTCTTCGTATTTTTGAGGCGCGCTAACATACCGCTCACCAATTTTACAGGTGGCAAAATTCAGAGAAGAAAAATGCAAGTCAAACTTGAATAAAGGAAAACCGGTTCCCAAAAAAAAAAAAAAAAATAATGTGAAATGCGAAAATCAAAATCAACAAAAAAAGGAAAAAATAATATATATATTATCAAATTCCCTTCTACCGCAAGGTGTCGGGCTTACAATATCTACAATTCACAGATTATGTACAAATTCGCACCACTTCTTCTTATTTCCTGCTAATATTCTCGCTTCATTCCAAGTCTTTCCTTTATTCTCCAAGATCTTCTCTATGGTCTCTTCCCATGTCTGTTTCGGCCTTCCTCGTTTCTTCTTTTCCTCTATCCTTGCCTCCCATATTTTCCTGACTGGTCTCTTATCGCTCATCCTCAGTAAGTGTCCCCACCAACTGAGTTGTCTCTGTTCAATGAATTCTAGCGTCGATTGCACTCCTAGTTCTTCTCTCACTTGTTCATTTCTAATTCTATCCCTTCTTGTTATGCCCTTTGTTCTTCTGAGGTATTTCATTTCTGTCGCTTGGATCTTGCTCTTCAGTTGTCTTGTCAGTGTCCATGTCTCGCATCCGTATGTCAGTATTGGTCTAAATATTGATTTGTATACATTGATTTTTGTCTTTGTCGAAACTTCCTTTTTGTTGATGAAACTCTGGTTCATAGCATAGTAAACTTTAACTGCTTTATCTATTCTTTTATTTATCTCAATTTCTTGCTTACCCGTTTCTTCTATTGTTACCCCCAGGTATTCAAACTGCTCCACTTGTTCTAGACTGACCCCTTTTATCTTTATGTTCAATTCTTGTCGTTCTTCTGTCACTGCCATTACTTTTGTCTTCTTCAGGTTCAACTTCATTCCACTCTCTTCCAATACTTCATTCCAAACGTTCAAATTTTCTTGTAAGTATTTTTCACTCCCCGCCATAACCACCACGTCGTCCGCGAAAGCGCATTCCGATATTTCCACTCTCTGCAAATTTCTGTAGCCGACATATAAACTCTTTGCTCTTTTGTTGCATTTCTTTATGATATCGTCCATGAATACTGTAAAAAGTATTGGGCTCATTCCTCCGCCTTGTCTCAATCCTTCTTTTGTGATAAATGTTTCTGACTGTTGTTTTTGGTGATTATACAGTTGACAGTGTTTCTATATATGCTTTGGATTGCTCTTATTAGTTTGCTGCTCACTCCTATTCTTGTCAAGATGTCCCATACTTTTCTTCTAGGCACTCTGTCAAAAGCCTTTTCCAGATCGATAAATGCGAAGTATGCTTTTTCTCCTTTTAGTCGTGTCTTGTCAACAATTTGTTTTATTGTAAATACGTGGTCTTGCACACTTCTTCCTTTTCGGAAACCACTCTGTGATTCTGATAAGGTTGGGTCTATTATTTTTCTAAGTTTTCCATCCAGTATTTGTTCATATAATTTCATGACGGTACTCAATAGCATGATTCCCCTGTAGTTATTACAATCCTTTTTGTCTCCTTTTTTAAAAATTGGCAAAACCATGCCTATTTCCCAGTCTTTCGATATAGTTTCTTCGTTCCATGCTTTGTTCATTATTTCCAAAAGTATGTGCGTTCCTTTTTCTCCCATGTGTTTCAACATTTCAGCTGTAATTTTGTCTTGTCCGGGTGTTTTTCCATTTTTGAGCTTCTTCAAGGCTTCTTTCAGATCTTCAATCGTTATTGCGTTCTCCTCTGCGACTGTTGCTTCTATGTTGCTTGTTGATTCTTCCTGTGTTTCTTCTTCTTTCCGTGTACACAGCAGCTTTTCAAAATATTCCTTCCATCTATTCATTATTTCGTCATCACTCTTGTGAGTATGTGTTTTTCTGCATCTTTAATTGTTGTTGTATGTGATGTTCCACCTGATCTGAGATTTTTGAGTATTTTATAGAATAGCTTTTGGTTTCCTTTGCTGCCTCTTTCCAACTTCTCTCCCAAAATCCTTCCACGAGTTCTTCTTTGCTGCAGCGACCATTTCTTTTACTGTTGATCTCTGTTCTTTGTGAATGTTATAGTTTTCTATTATTTTGTTTGATAGATAAATCTTCCATAGTCTCTTCTTTTCCCTTACTTGCTGTTTTATATCTTCATTCCACCATGCTGTTTGTTTTCTATTGCTGGTTGTTCTGCATATTCCACATACTTTCTTGGCGGTTTCCGTAATGATTCTCTTGAAACAGTTCCACAATTGTTCCACATTTGATTCATTTGCGTTTTCTATGATTTTTTCGATTTCTTTGGTTACTGTTCCTTCATATTCTACCTTCAGTTCATCATTCGCTAACTTGTACCATTTTATAGTTTCAAATTCCACTTTTTTGTCTCTTGTGCGATCTCTTATATTTTCGTTTTCTTTAATCCTTGCTACAACTAAATAATGGTCGCTGTTTATTCCAGGTCCTCTTCTTACTTTCACATCAACGATAGATTTTCTGTGAACTTTTTCAACGAGTATGTAGTCTATGATTGATTTCTCTTTTCTACTTGGTTCTTCTCTAGTGTATTTGTGAATGTCCTTATGCTCATGCCATGTATTTGTTATAATGAGATTGTTCATTTGACAATAATGAGGCATTCTTTTGCCGTTACCATTTCTTACGTTTTCTCCGTACTTGCCTATCGTTGTAGTGTACGTGTTATCTTTTTTTCCAACTCTGCTATTGAAGTCTCCTGTTATGTACATTTTCCCCTCACATTCTTCCGTAACCTTTGTTAACTCCTCCCAAAACTTATCTTTGTTATCCGCTTTCTCATCTTCATTCGATCCATACACGGCTACAACCGTCCACGTCCTTCCATACCTTTCCTTCATTTCTACTGATAGAATTCTTTCCGACCATGCTTCCCATTTATTTATTTTGTTAGCCACACTTTCATGTATTATGCAACCTACGCCTGTTGCTGCTCTTTTGTCGTTTTCTACTCCGCTGTAAATCAGTACATGTCCATTTTTCAGTTCGATCAGTCCTTTTCCCTTTTTCTTGGTCTCCGTAATCGTTAGAATGTCCAGTCTCGCTTCTTCAAATTCCTCTGTCAGTTAATTTTCTTTCCCATGTATGCTTCTTATATTCCATGTACCTAGCTGCCAAACACGTTTCTTCTTATTATTTCCATCTCTTGTTCCTCTTCTTTGCCTTGTTGTCAGCATTTTCCCGTCCTTGTTTATATTACCTTTTAATTTCTCCAGTTTTTTGGAATATTTTCGTCTTCTTCTTTAGAGGGTTCAATATTTTTCGTTTTCTTGTTCCAAATGAATTTTTTCCCGTTGACTATAATTTTTTGATACCCAATTTTCACGTGGTTGCCTTGTTTTCTCTCGTCATCTGCCCTTTCTTTAATAATTTTTTGGATTGTTCTCTCGCGTTTGGTCAAGTCATGATTAACAAATACGGCAGCTTCCTTTACTTGTCTCAGTTTGTGTTTATTTCTCATTATTTCCGCTTTCTTTTCAAAATTGCTTATCTCTGCGATACACATTTTGTCATTTATTTTCCTCATGTTTATCACTTTCATCTCTATTTGTAAGTTTTTCTTCATAAAGTTCTTTACGTCTCTTTTGGTTTCCTTCTCGTTTTTTTTCACTTTCGATCCGTTTATCACTATGTTATTTCTTCTTGTGTTTTTCTCCCTCTTCTCTGCCTTCACGACCTCTATGTCCTCTAGGTTTCTCACTCTCTCTTCCAGTTATTTTATCACATTTTTCATGTAGCGATTATCATCTCTTATTATTTTCATCACTTCTCTGTAATTTTTAAAATCATTTCTCATTTCTCTTATTTCGAGCATTACGCTCCTAATATCTGCCACCATTTCTCTAAATTCATCCATTTTCCTCGAATTTACTTGTTTGTTTACTATTGTTTGTTGTATTCTGTGTTGTCTAACCTCTAGCTCAGTCGAGCGAAAAGAGTCGCTGCCCAAGTCAACCTTACGGAAGCACCGGCTCTTCCGTATGAAATGAAATGTATTCGTTATTCTTCTCTGTTTCTTTTTTATTGTGTCTATTCTTTTGTAATTTCAAGTTCTTTGAAGGCTATATTCACTGGTTTTCTGTGATGTGGATGCAAAATTGCGTGCTTGATACTCGTGACGGCCCAATTAATGAACTTTGTTACGGAGCACAAAAACACGCGTGTACACACTTTCGCTATCACAACAGCTCTCAGAAAAAAATAATACTATACAGGTAATCACCTTCAGGAAGAGATGTCAATCTGTCAATTGGTCGGGTGAAGGTTCCTGATGAATTCCGAGCCGTTACCACCCAGACCGTTCCATCTTGACCGGGATGGGTGTCGCTTACTCGCCCAATAAGCCAGGCGAGAGGACATTTGGTAGCGTCAAAAAAGAAGACAACGTCTCCCACTTTCAAGAAAGGATTTGCCCAAGTCCACTCGTTGCGTTGCATTTGAGTATTTTCTCACTACTAGCTGTGAAGTAGGCCGTTATTGACCTGTTTAGAGGTCGTGAAGTGATTTTTCACAACCAGTAGGCTGACTGTCACATTATTAACCGCCTGTCACTATTATTAACCTCCTGTCACATTTTTAACCTCCTGTCAGTCCTGTCACATTCCATATTCCTAAAAAATCTTTACAAATCAGGATTTAATGTTTGCTAGTAGCACAGAATAGCTATATACAGAAGCGTGACTAGAAAAGGATATCAAAAATTAGAGTGGGATAAAAAAAATGACCAGAAGGCGGTCCTTGAGTGCTACTCGGCAGTATTCGGTATAGTTTCGTTACCTTCCGTGTTATGTGGGCAATCCTATTGGGCACTGAGCGAGAGATGGGCACAGCGATGAGGACGCGCGAAGCGTTTGAAATGGCCAAGTAGACTGGGAATATTTGGCATTTGATTTTTCATGTCACTCTGACATTTCGATTTTCGAAAACATTTTCTTCGGCATTTTCAAAACATTTTCACCATGAACGATGCAGAACAGGTGAAGCTGAAAAGGAAATGGGGCGTTGCATGTTCGTACAAAGATTCCGGCTACAGATTCTATTCTGAAAGTGACAGTGAAGACTGAGAGCCTTTATCGCCGGTTCTTTCGATTTCCGAAAGACACAGCAATGTAAGTACCTACATACATACACAATTGTACAGTTTCTACATTCGTATTATTTCACCAAAAATTCACATTAATTCTGCTTCTTGGCGTGTGTTATGTTATCTTGCACGTATTTGATTTATTTTTGCTTCAGGTGTAAAATTTGGATCAAGAACAGTGGTCGTGATGGACTTCATTTCAATGGATGGACTTCGATGGATTTCATTGGCAAGATAAACCAACTTCCATCTACAAGTAGTGGTTGTTTCACAAGTGTTTCCGACGAAGGATCGAGTTCTTGTGGAGACATAATTTATGTGACCAGCCAGCAGTTGAAAAAACCTAAAATACTGCAGAATATTTGAGGTAGGTACCTAATCAAAGATGAAATAAGAATTTTTCATAGCAATAAAAATGTTTCAGTTTCTGAGATGATCGGTGACTTAGATGGACAGAGAGAAAAGCCGCCGCAGATGTCTCCAGCTCAAACTGAGACTTCCGAAACAAGAGAGTCTTCAGCTGAGACTCAAACTCCTCGAAGCTTTGAGGCAGAACTCATCAAGAAAAGTCACGCTGTTGGAAAAAAATGTCCATCTCCAAAAAGAAAATGCGGCTTTGAAGAAAGAGATCGAGGAGAATTTTAGGAAAAGTAGTCAAGATTCGGACATGAATCCAGTTTCAATTTTTGTGCTACAAACTTTTAAATTCCGAATTATCCAAGCTAGCCGAAGTGCAATAAGCCAATCCATTGAAAAGAAATTGCCATGGCCGACGTCAGCTTGATGAATTCAAAAAGTTTGCTTTGTTATTATATTTTTTGGGCCCCAAATGTTACAAGCTCTTGAAAAAAAGCACTTGTTCTGCCATCAAAAACTGTTTTAGAAAAATATGTCAGACAGGTTCATATGGTTTTCCACTGGAGTTGATGAAAATTTCTTTGACTTTTTGTAACTGAAAGTCGACAAAATGGACATAGCAGACACAGTTTGCACACTGTTTTGTATTATACTGTTAATTGGTCTTCATTATAATAAACCATTCTACACTTGTTCCTTAACTTTTTTAATTACACCTACTTACGGCTGTGATGGAAAAAAAATTCGCACGGCTTCTTTGAAAAATTAGCTGAACTCACTTTCGATACATAATAACTTTTTTGATGCAGTCCCAATGGAGATTATTGGAGCAGATACAGTCTAGAATACCCCAATCAAAGGTAATTTCCATTGAAACTGGTTTAAAAAGCAAAAAGTGACATTTAATCAATGAAAAAAAGAAAACCAACTGTAAGACCTTCAGCAAAGAAAAGGGAATGATGAATAATAAATAATTCACCCCACTTCTCATTCTGCGGCATTTTTTTACGCCCACCTCTACGAAAATTTACCAACAAAATGGCGCAAGGTCACCGGTAACCAAGGCAAAAGATCAAAGGGACCGCCACGAGTGATGCTTCTGTATATAGCTATTCTGTGCTAGTAGTGAGAAAAATAGTATATAAACCACGGTTGTGAACGCTGTTATAGCTTTGGCGCCTTATATCCCTCAGCTGCGCTTCGGGATTTAAACAGGCGCCGCAGCTATAACAGCGTCCTCCACAACCTTGGTATATAATATACTATTAAATACTCGGTGGACCAAAGCCGCCAAAACGTCTGATGCAACTGCTTGACTCTATGCCACCGAATAGCGGGCTGATCATTTTTCGAAAAAAGTCGTTCTGGTGGAGAAAGAAGAGATGATTGTATCTATCAGAAAATGCCCGTGAGACAAATAATCGGGGTCGTTGTGGGCATCGTTACTCAGAGCACATAGAGGGCAACTGTTGAGGACAGCCTCAATTCGAGCAAAGAGAGTAGCGTACTCTTCAAAGGTGGAGGAACTTTCGCCAATCAACCGATGCAACAAGTTTTTAGCGGACTTCACGGTAGCTTCCCAAATGCCACTCATATGAGGTGCGAAAGGAGGGTTGAAATGCCAAGATATTTGACGGGTAGCCATGGCAGTGAAAAGAGTGTCTTGATTGGTTTCCAGGAATTCCGCTGCATCTTTGAGGGCATTTGAGGCTCCAACATAATTTTTCCCACAGTCGGAAAATAAATCGGGAGGTAGACCCCGGCGACTAACAAAACGATCTAGACATGCCAAAAAAGCAGGGGTGGATAGATCAGAGAACACCTTCAAATGCACAGCTTTTGCAGCCATGCATACAAAAATGCACAAATAACCCTTAATAATTCGAGAGTAGTTCGAGAAGCTGGAAGATCCGCCATTTGAGGTTCAACAGTCTGAGCCCGAAATTTATGACAAGTAAGACACTTTTTAATTCTTTGTCACAACAGTCACAGTCCGCGGAGAGGAATTATCCAAGAGGTTTTCATGATAAGGGCCCGAAATGTTGGAGCTCCAGAATACAAGGAATAGACATGATTAGTGGTCACAAATTACACGCGAGAGATGAGCATGTTTTGGCAAAAGTAAAGAATGTTCAGTTTCACAGAGAATTTTAGAAGAGGCCAATCGACCGCCTACCCTGAGGCAACCATCAGTGTCAACGAACGGAATTAGGGAAGCGAGAGAAAGTGGGAGTTGCTGAGACGTATTCAAATGCTTCAACTCAACTTTAAAATATTTCGTTTGCGTGAGTTCACGCAGATAGAGAGGGAATTAGACAATTCTGCGAACGATAAAGGACCTGTACGCATTTGATCAGGATCGCGTTTGGCTTTTGAGTTATATATGAATCTCAGAACGTGGGGAAAAACTTGTTGCAAGCAGACAAGTAAAGAAAATTTCTCAAGATCAGGAATGAGAGAATTTTCTGAGGCGTCGACAATCAAACTGACGTCAGGTTCAACCTTGAGCTCAGAAATCTCGTCTTGAGATTGCGAGGAACGAAAGCTAGGCCACTGAGATTTGTTCTCGAACAAAAATGGAGGACTTCGCCATCAAAGCTTATTAGAAATAAGCTGAGAGGGAAGGAGTCCTCGACTGGCGCAATCAGCAGGATTGAAATCAGTGCAAGCCATACGCCAAGTTCTTCCGGGAACATTCACGTGTATTTTTACAACTCGATTGGAGACAAATGTTTTGAGACGATCGGGAAGGGTGCGAATCCATGCAAGAGTTATGATGGAATCGCTGAACAATATGATGTCACGAATTTGCAGTGATCGAATGAGACTTTCAACCGACTTTACCAAACGAGACAATAATAGAAGTGCTGCTGACAATTCCAAGCGAGGAATCGTCATAGTCTTGAGGGGTGCAACACGAGTTTTGGCTTTTAGAAGATGACAAAGAACATTATTATCGGAAGTTACAGTTCTCAAGTGGACAACTGCGGCCATGCCTTGACTAGAAGCGTCACAAAATCCAACAAATTGAGCTTGCTGAATAACAGGAGGCACAGTACAGCGCGGAATTCGAATCTGGGGAATCAACGTCAGCTCATCGTAAATCATCTTCCAACGATGATGAATCTCGGGTGACAAGGGATCATCCCAATCAAGTTTAGCCAACCAAAGAAGTCGCAATTAATTCTTGAGGTAAAAAAAGACAGGACCCAAATATCCATTGATGTCATACATGCGAGCAATCTGTGAAAGGATATTTCGTTTGGTTGATTGGTCGCTTCTCCGAACAATCGTGTAACAGAACGAATCAGAAATAGGAACCCAAGATAAGCTCAGAACCATTATGACACAGTTGGATCCCGAAGAATGGAAATTCACACAAATCGTTTGTGAGATGTCCAGTGACCTCTTCACTGGAACTTTCCCACTTGCGAAGTTCAAGACCGCCAGATTTCAAAAGGTCGATCAACTCTTGCTGTAAAGAAATGGCGTCAGTGACAGATGGCGCTCCAAATTCCAAACCAATTTTAGTCCTGTGGATTAGCGCCAAAAAATGACTAAACTATGCATTTTGTGATAAAGCAAAGGGCTTCTGGATTTACGTCCTTGAGGTTTAGCTTGACAATTCCAGAACTGGCGCCAACGAGTTAAGTGTGGCAGGCGACCTCAGGAGCCATCCGTAAGTATGGAAAAACAAAAATTTCGTTGCCGTTATTCAAAAGCTCGAAAACGATCACAGATTATCAATTTGTATCGTGTTGCAGCCTTACTTGTTGGAAGCAGTCTTATTTGTGTTGCTTGTGGAGTAAGTATAGAAATCAAGCATGTTGATGGCCTGTTCTTGAGGAAGAATTGATTTTTCTTTCAGTTTGATGAAGCAGTGAGCATTTTATACATTTCGCTACACTTTAATTTTGATTTTTGTCCTTGTTCATCAGCAATCATCAATTCCGAGATTAATTCCATAATATACAGGAGGTTCCGCGACATTACAACTTTTTTCTTGGGGCCTTTCTCTTTGCAATGATCTAAAAAAAAATTCCATAGTCAATTTTCATGAAGATTTCAAAATATCAGTTACCTATCTATGATTTTCTGCCTCTTTTCATGTACAGGGTGTTACAGATTGTTCACAGCCTGTAGGTTACCGGGTGTTACAGATTGTTCACAGCCTCCAGGTAGGCTATTACATACATAATACCTTGAGGGTGCTATTTGATGTGTATGTGATGATGACTTATGTGCACTATGAGGATGTGCTCACATGGGAACGTTGAGCGCATCCTCATGGTGCACATGGGTACTATGGGCACATCCCCATGGTAAGCAATGCCATGATGCACATATGTGTTCCAAAATGTGTGGATACAGACGATACCGGACGATACTCAATGATCGTTTTAAAAGTTCTTTTATCTTCAAAGTTTAAAGGGCCCCCATTCGCCTCCTCATTGACAAAATTTCAAGTGCTGCAGTTGAAATCATGTCTATTGGTATAAGGTTCGCACATGAAAGAACTCGTTGCCCTAACCCAAAATGCAGTATCGATGTATCCTTGAATCGCATCACTCGGTATTTCGATTCGGAGAAAAATCAGAGAAATTATCAAAGTTTTTACTGCTGGTTTAATAATTTTCGAAGACATCTGGAATCTAAATTGTTATATATTGTATCAGTCTCAGATCTCTTACTGCTGAAAAACATAAACTGGATATGTCTTTTGTTTTTACAAGATGATTAGAAAGATTTGTTCCGAAAGTTATTTTATGTCAACTTTGAACACTGTTTGTTGCTTTTACAAGGAGGAACAATTGTTCCTCTGCAAGACAAAGTTGAAAACCGTACAATAGAGCCTTTATTTATGAAGCAACACGTTTTAAAATTAAAGCATGCGTCACTTATCAGGTGCCGTGTTGACGCAGAACCGCCCTCGCGACCAGACATTTCTATGAGCTTATTAAGATGAGAAACATATCTTATGCATCTTTTTCAGTCGAAGAAAAGTTAAAAGTAACTGAATATGCAAGAATAAATGGAATGCCTGTGGTGAGGAATGAAAACCATGAGGTTGAAGTTGAATATCGAAAAAGCGTGTTTTTTCAGACAAACTTGTTTAAACATGTTTCAAACGTAATTTGTACACTCTATTCGAACCCAGAACGTCGATTTTAGTCGAAAATGATACCAAACCCCTCCATGTTCATTCAGAATTGATGGAAACCATAAATCGCCTTCAAAGACAAAAATTCCAAAAATTCCCAGCCTCCTTACGTGATTAGCATCAACATATTTTGTCAATTCCTCCCCATAGGGTATCAGCGCATCGAAGTATGATGTATTTGGGTGCCTTCGAGAAACATGGAAGATTTCGGTTCTTTTACAGCTCTGGATGGCTCCTGAGGTCACCTGCCACACCAAACTCGTTAGCGCCATTTCTGGAATTGTCAAGTTCAGTCTCAAGAATGTAAATCCAGAAGCCCTTTGCTTTATCACAAAATGCATAGTTTGGGCGCTAATCCACCGGACTATTTCCCTCATCTATGATGAGTTGTTGCAGAACACGTTGAGCTAGAAATGGACTACTAGCCATTCTGAACGTAACAGTTTTCAGTTCCCATTCTTGGATGGGATCCGAAAGAGAAAAGCGCCAAAAAAGTGTTGAAAGTGACGGTCAGCTGGGTTCAATTGTACAGCCCTATACATTTGTTTGATATCACAAGTAAGAGCAATAGGGTAAGTGCGAAAATTAGTGATAATATTTCCGATATCACTCTGAAGCTTGGGTTAAATGAGTGCCTCATTTAAAGTTTGAGATGTCACACTTTTTTTCGAGGGATTGAAAACAACCCGCAGGGCAGTGGTTGAGCTTTCTTTCATCACGCCATGATGATGAAGTATGTAAGAGGCCTGGGAAGGAGAAATACACATGTGATTTCGTTGAACATAATCTGTCAGATTGTTTTGGTACAAATCGCAGTATTTGAGATCGCGTCAAAAACGAGTTTCAAGTTTCTTGAAGCGTTGTAGAGCAACAGCTCTCGGACTAAAGGATCTTTAGTCTACTTAAAAATCGAACACTGGTTTCGCAAAAAATCAACCAAATTTGTGAAGGTGGGGAAGGTGACATTCAAATGTCCATGTTCAAATGATTCACGAGTCTTCGGGTCAAACAATCTCAAAGTCAACTGCAAAAAAATGAACTCAGACAAACTCGTCAATTTGAGAGCTTTTAAAGATTCCACGTTGGCGTGAATGGTGTCGACTGAGTCGCGAAGTCCGGAAAATGAATCACTTTTCAAAGGCGACAAATCCAAAATTTTGTTCAAGTCAAAACAAGCCACTATGCGCTGACTCGTATAACGTTCTACGAGTATTTTGTGAGCTTGGTTGTAATCAACCGCATCAAAATAAATGATGTTTGTTAAAGTAAGTGCTGGACCTTCCAAATACGTACGCAAATAAGAAAATTTCTCTATATCAGACAAAGACGAATTGTGAATCAAAGTGTCAAAAAGTGAGATGAAAGAATTGAATTCGTCAAAATTGCCGCAAAACTTGGGGATTAAAATTTTGGGCAACGCGGGTTTTGGAACGTTTGACGACGAACTAAGAGGAGGCACAACAGCTGCATTGAGCTCTTCCTCTACCATTCTTATTTTTGCAAGAGATTTATAGTACAACTCGTCGAAAGAGGATGACAAGTCGATTTCCCCCGGCTGATGTGTCCCAAAGGCCCCCTGGAAAAAGTCGAGTTGGAACCCTTCGAATACGTGTTTTGCTCCCCTTGGGGGCACGTTGAGTCGTGAACCGTCCAGGTTGAGTTTTGACCCTCCGAGAGACTTATGAGTTGCTTCCCCCGTAGAGTTAAACCCGTCTCTAGGATGTCGTGTCAGAGCCCTTGGACGTTGAGTATTGATCCGCCTTCAGGTGTCGAGTCAGAACCCTCCGACGACGAGTTCCAGCCCTTCGCCAGGTCGATATGCCAAGGCCCTTTCGGTGTTAGGTTCCGACCCTTCTCCAAGTCGTAGCGTTGGGACCCGTTGACGAAGTGTTTCGAACCCCCTCCAGGATGTTGAGTCGCGTCCCTTCGGCGACGAGTTTCAACCCCCTCGAGGATGTCGAGTTGAAACCCCTAAATGATCCAGGCCCGATAGAAATGAGATCTCTCGTTTCGGTATCTCGTGTGGGGGAGTGATGACCTCGACGAGCGGAGGGTTAGTCTTGGGGAGTTGGGATGGTTGCTTACGGTTAGGCTTTGTCGTGAAAAATGTATGATGGGGCTCACGCGTGCGTTCTGAATCTGCCTGCACGTGCTGGTATCTGCGCTACTGTCTGCCATCAGGTACAGCCACTGTCAAGCCTCGTCCTTTGTTGGATACCTTCATAGAAAGGTATTCGCGCTCTTGGGCCCTCTGGACTTGGCTTTGTGACTGCGGTACTCAGAGCACCGGACCTAGTGGGTTAGATCTGGAAACTCGCGGGTGAGCTTCCTCAACGTTTCTGAAGCTCCTAGTTATTCGGAAAAAGTAAATTTTGAGTACCACGTGGAAACTCAAGTAATTGGAAAAATAGAATCGCGTTTGTATCGGGGTTCGGACCCTGCCGTGAAGTCGCAATTTTTGATCGGATTGATGGAACCCCCCTCTCTCCTTGAAACTAATGATTTTGTTTTAGCGCCACAACCATTTCTGATATATTCATGTAGAGCTTGTCCCGGGAATAAGGACGTTTTCATTCGAAACTGATGGATTCAATCCGGTACCCAGCGACGCCACCGTAAAGATAGGGACTTTGTGAAAATGAATTGTTATTAGGGCTCGATCAGGAATAGTGTAGACGGCGATTATTTTGCGTGAGGGCGAAAATTATTTCGACGCTTCTCCGCATCGGCTTTTCGGCGAACACCCTGTATAGTCAATTCTCTGCGTTTTGTTTCTCCTGGCTGCGGCTTTCTCTCACAAATTGCTGAACAACAACGAACTAGCGCGTATACGGGGCGTGCTTAAACGTTCTTCACCTTAAATTTGTACCTTGACTTGAGTATTTGTTTCGCGGACACCATCGGTTTGGAAGTTTTTGGAAGGGTGAAATTCGGTTCAACATTTCCGGTTATAGACACGCGCGACCGCGGGAATCTTTCTAAGCGTTGGGGGCGACTAACGGTGAAAAAAGGGAATAGGCCCCCACAAAGGCAGCCATATCCAATCCTTTCCAAACGGGCAAAAGAGACCATGGCCCAAAAAGAAGCAACAGTCTGTGAAAAGAATGCCACAATAAGGTGGGCTACCATCTTAGAATATGAAGATGACAGGAAGGAGCATTTGCTAGATAATGGTGGGTCCAGAATGGTGGTTGCATATGGCGGCTTGCTATTTCCGGCTGTCACTTTGAAACGTCATATTAAACAGTGGCGTACCGTATCGTCTTTATAAAAAGGGACTATACAGGGTAATAGGGATTAAGCTTTTGGATGTTAAGTGGGAAAATATGTAAGTAATGCGAGCGAAAACGAAATCATATAATTTATTGTCCTTTGAACAGAATAAGTTTTGTATACATGTTTCTTACTTTATCTGCAGTAAGAGAATTTTTACAAATAAAGTTGACACGTGTATCAAGGTAACAATTACAAATACTTTTCGTCAATAATACGCTATGGCTTTCAATAGCAGTAACGTCATGCATAACCATATTTGAAAAAATGTTCTTGCCCACAAAATATTTCAAAACTTGAAAAGAAACAATTTGTTTATAATTTTCTTATTTTGATTTTGTTGTATTCTCAGAAAATGTTCACATTGTGTACATATACTTATGACATCGGTACTTGGGTAAGACAAACCTCCTCTTGACTTTTGGTGAATTAATGATTCCAAGAAGTTTTCTCTATCACCATAAAGTTGAGAGATACAATGTTCGCATTGCAATTTACGTCCGAGTTTGAAACTCACGAAGCCTGAAATATATGTGATAACCTCCAAACAGTATTGAGATAGAGAATTGAAATGGAACGCATAATCGTGATCATTTAAAAAATCGGAAACAGTATTATCGTCTACATCTGAGTCTGCATCGGTATATGAGCGATTTGGTATGGATTCGTTTATAATTTGTTCGGGAGGCTTTTGACGAGAGGTAACATTGAGAATATTGATTTCCTCTAGGGGTATACAATTACCAACTCCTCCGTCCCTCACTTCAGCATGTATCAATATTTTTTTATATGCTGCAGTGAACTGCCTACATGTTGGATTGTTATTGTAGCCCCCTTGAGATCTGACAGCTCCAAAAAATAGCTCGAGATGGTCTTGATTCAACTTATAAGTGGGAATGAATTTCAATGCTCCTTTGACAACATACTCTTTGTATAAACCCAATACAGATGCAAACCCCATCAACACACCAACAAAGCCCGATTTCCTCTGAGAATCCAATACCAAAATTTTATCAGGAAACTTCAAATTAAGAATATAGTTACGAAAAGTTGTGAAAAGTGATTCGATTTTTCCTATACTATTTAAACATGCAGCCTGTTTAAAACCGTAGTCCGAAACTTTATGAGAATTTAACACATCAAAGGCATCATTAATCAATGATATGAAACCAGCAGTTGGACCGCAATTTTTGAGTTCTTTCAGTTCCAGTTGGTCTCTGCAGTACAGTAATGCCTCCGATACAGATTTGCTCAACAGCTGTGTTGCTAGTTTCACCTTCATCTTTTGTTTGAAGAACTGCACATGTTGTTTTCTCAGTTTATTGCCCAGGTGCAGCCCTTCCTTCTCTTGCAGATCATTTAGTTTTATCAACCCTATAAACATTGAATGTACGGCCCAGCAGCGGACCAGTATCCGTGATGCTGGCGACTTGCTGGCATCGTTTGCCTCTAAGAAAACAGCAGTGGCCCACAGGAATTCTGCCATAGCAATATAGTAATCGAATGCCACCAAAACCAAGCAGGGGGGCCTCATGCGGCGTGCCATACCCACTTTACCCTGTAACTACACAGTAGTGATGGGCCGCAAGCGGATAGTCCCCTAGAATATTGCAGACTTTGAGTTTTATTGTACGCTTCCGTACCGCTGCTGGCTAGGTTGTGGCATTCGAGTGCATGAAGAGTTGCAGACTGAATATTCTACTCCTGACTTTACTGCCAGATAGCGCTGCAGTCGCATACACTGCATGGTGTAATATTCCTAGTGAATTTTATTGATAGCTTGTCTCTGGGTTGGTGACTCTAAGGTTGGTACTAGGATATTTGACAATAATTGACAGAAAGAACAGAAACATCCACAACCACAACGCAGTCAAGTCGGCGGCGTCTATTTTTCCTGGTGGCGTCGGTTCGGTTAGTGTAGGCATGTGTAGGTGGTGCAGGTGCAGGATAGGTGCAGGATTCTTGATTCTTTGGGTACAGCGTGCAGCACTGCAGCGGCAGCTAGGCAGTTAGCGTCCTAGTCCGTGCATGGAATTATTCTTCGCTCTTCGGAAACGGTAAATAAATTTGTAATTAGTGTGGAATGAAAAAAAAATTGTGTTTTCTTGTAATTTCTGTTTCAGGCGTCAGCCCAGCCCTAGTTTTAGTTTATCTGAGAGAGTTTGTTGGTTATGGTTGGACTTACAGCAACAAGTTGGTGCAGGCAATAATTAGCCATAGACGCGCGTGCGTCTTTACTTCCCAGAATCGGTGAATAAGTTTATAATTACTATGGAATGACTATGAATTATTTGTAGATTTTTTGCCTCCAAGATTTTTTGTAATTTTTGTTTCAGTTTGTCCGAGACAGGGAGTCCGAGAGAATTGTTGATTTTGCCCAAGTGATATTTTGTGCCGGCCTGATTCCTCACTGCAATAAGCGACTGTGATGTTACCAAACTAGAGAGTACTTAGTGTATGAAGTTTTCAGTTCGTACGTCACCAGAGTATTGTTTTATTTTATATTTTGCCTTGTTTATGTTGAATAACTTTCTTATATTTCTACAATTTACCATTTCTTACAATAAATAGGTACTTGTGTACCTAGCAGAAATGAAAATTATTGTTTCCATATTTATTATAATAATTGTAATACTTGAGGCAAAGTGCTGGCAAGTGATCTGGTAAAGTCTGGGCCGCGCACGGAGGACTGCCTGCCGACTGAAGAGGGCCAGTCAACGTAAGTAATCAGAACAATAACACTTTCAACCGCTGGGAAAGTGGTGGCCCTTGACTGGCACGGTTGAACACCTTGCAGGCTTAGTGACTTGCGGCCACGTTACGGCCAGCAGGACAGATTGATTCTGGGCCGTGTCGGCAAGCAACTAATGTGCCAGCGCCTGCAGAGATCGGAACGTGGTGTTGGTAATTTACTGGCCCTTAACGTCATTGTTTATAGGGAAGTAATCGAAATCGACGGGATCTCCATTAATATCTATGATTTTTTTCTTTTCGCCGAAACAGTTTCTAATCAATTTGAACATATGAACGGGATCAGGCAAAAGAAAGTACTTGGAGTCATCAAAGAGAAAATCCGCTTGATATTCGTCTTATCAAATCGACTGTTCATCAGCAAACTGCACATGCTAAAGTTTGCTGCGCACCCATCAAACGTGATATTGGTGACAACAACTCTAATATTTTTTAGTGATGTTAACGCTTGTCTTGTCAAAGAAGCCTTTTGTTCACTGGTGATTCCTGCAGTGAAGAAGTATCCGATCGGTATTTTCCAACTTTCATTCAAACATACAACCATGAATACCAACGCTTCTCTTGCCAGTTCCATACAGTCTCCATGCAGTGCATTTCCACAATCCACATAGCCATAGTATTTGTCACCACTATATTCCAAATGTTGCCTGACAGCCATTTCATCGAACACAAGGGAAAGAAACAAAGCGTTTTTCTCAGAATTTGCTACCTTGGATTTTAAAATGTGGAGAGCTTCAGAAGTGAAACCTGGCTTGGCATCCACTGACGAATACCATTTCGATAAAGTTTTTGGATGGGGTAAACTGTTGTGAAATTTCTGTCGAACAAAGTTGTATGTCTTTGGAGAAAAAAAGTGTAAAGTCACAGCAAAGGCCCTCTTGCAGCATGTTCAAATTGCTTCTTCACTTTTTTTTCTGTGTTTTTTGGAAAAGTCTTTCAATAATATATTGATTATCTCCAAAATGTTCAATCAAAATCCTCTCGTGCTCCTCCAACATCAAGTTCGTTTTCTTTAACTGAAGGGTCAAAGACTTCAGCGACGAGATCTGCCTCTTTTGTTTCCATATAACTTTCTGCAGCCTCCGAATCCTTTCACTCTTCAACCGATCTCTTTTTTCCAGATCGCTTATTGTTCCCTTCAGTTTTTTCGTCCGTTGACTATCTTCTTGTCCAGGTGGTGTTGAGGAACACGATGGGCCACATACCGTTGCAGTCGACTCGATGGCATAATCAAGTTCGGATATCTTTCGCTCTCCATCCACATCTTTTGCATCCGATATCAGATGGATAGGATTGTAATTTTTCACCTAAAATCAATAATTAAATCGATGATTACACAATACAAGACCTACTGATCTCATGTTTTCATTGAAAGACTCACGTATTTTAACCGATCCACTTTAATTGTAGGGCAGGCAGTTAGTATTAGCCTCACTTTCAGCTTAGATGAGCGATCAAAGCAGTTCTCTGCAAAATGGTATGAGCACAAGACGCTTTTTATTTTTGGGGTCCAGTCTGGCTTTTCGACGAAGTTCACCCATGCTTGTCGTCGAGTACCGTCTTTGGGAAAGCTTGAAAAATCAGAAAAGATGTAACCAAACCTGACTTCAACTCCTTGCCCTAATTCATGCCTATACGGTACCTACGCTCATGAATTTGATTTGTCAAATTTTGACGCTTAAGATTCAATTTTTCAAATACTCATAATTGCACTTAAATCTTGATAAAATGAACAAGAAAAAAAGGCAGGTACTTACGAGTGGAACGTTACTTTCCTCACTATGTTTCTCTTGGTCTTGGAGCAACCACAGGCAGCACAACTGACCATACCTGTCCCCAAGGTCAAACAGTAGGTATAATCAATTTCACGGCTATCTGCATTAGAGCAAGCTATGGAAAAATTATTTTTTGTTGGTAGGAATGAGTAGAAATCCAAAACCGTCGTCGCAGAAGGTTTGTGTGAATGTGGTAAGTGAAAAGGTTAGGTTTTGTGGCAGATGTCACCCGTCGCGTGGTGTGATGCACGTCAAGTCAAAATGTTGTTTATTTGGGGAAAACAGATAAACGCGTGTTTCTTGGAGTGTAAATTTGCTGGACACCGTCTTCACAGGTTGGGGGCTCTTTGCTTGTGCTTTGGTAGTGGCGGCCAGTGAGCCAGTGCATAAAATGACGCCAAAGAAAGTCAGCGGCAGCACTAAAGGGAAGTAGGACTGATAGTAGGAAGTACTACGTGCTCTACAACACTAAAACAGCATACAAGCCAGAAGAAGATGAAGAAGGGAATACATACATGAAATGGTCAATAATTTCATGTTGAGAAGATCTTCCGACACAGAGTGCACTCTCGCGTCGTGTCTCGACTGCCTTGTCTACAGTGCAACTCCATAAATCAATGTCCATGGAAGCGAATTTTCTCAACCTCACTGGAGCCACTGGACAGGCATTTTCATTAAATTTTCTTCCCTTCAGTGCTGCCGCTGACTTCCTTTGGCGTCATTTTATACACTGGCTCACTGGCCGCCACTACCAGAGCACAAGCAAAGAGCCACCAACCCGTGGAGACGGTGTCCAGCAAATTTACACTCCGAGGAACATGCTTTATCTGTTTTCCCCAATAAAACTAAACATTTTGTCTTGACGTGCATCACACCGCGTGACGGGCGACATATGCCACAATACCTAACCTTTTCACATACCACATTTACACAAACTATCTGCGACGACGGTTATGGATTCCTACTCATTCCTACCAACAAAAAATATTTTCTCCATAGCTTGCTCTAATGCAGATAGCCGTGAAATTGATTATAGGTATAATACTATTTCCACTGCAATATATATTTTTACCTTACAAATTTCGTCCTCAGGGATTTGATAGGCAAAATCAGGGGCAAAATATTCGCTAAACACACTCAATCACGAAAATACTCAGTGAAATGGCTCATACACTGCTCAAAAAAACTTTCAAAATGACAAATGTCAAAAAGAATGAGTTACCCGTGGTGTTTCGAGATGGCGACTTCCGTCGCATTTTTTTAATAGGCTAACGGCACATTGCTCCTTCCTGTCATCTTTATATTCTAAGGCTACCATACACACACCGGCCCACAAATCTTGGATAGCACTCGTGGTCGAAGTCACTCTTCTCTTTTCAGTGTCTAGAAGCCGGGCCTAACCATAACATAACCTCTTACACTAACATAAATGTTGGATCTGATTTAACCACAAAAGGAACTTTGAACCGCTGAAGCCAGTCAGAATTGAATGTCGGTCAAGGTGTAGAGTCAGGTGTTCGTCGAAGGGTTGGGGTGTTGGGACGTCTAAAATAATTAGGGGGAAGTTATCTCTTCGGGAATAGGTTAGATCTTTTAGATAATTTAGCCTGCGTGGTGATGGTAGGACTGGGTATAGGAGCGAGTCATTATTCAAACATTTGGAATTGTACATAGAGGTCAATGGATTGCTGTTATGTTAAAATTTTATACTGTGTCTTATTGTGTTCAAACTCCTAGTCAGACTTATCTCAACAATCTCGAGAGCTCTATGATCGAACAACAAGAAGAGAGGCACAACGGGATGTCGTCCTGATACTAGATGATCATCGGCCAAGCGGTTCCAAAAGCGGGAAAAGTGATTTAATTCAAATAAGTTGAATTAAATGCCAGTAAAATGGGTTGCCTTCCCATTTAGGGGTACAAGAAGATAGCTGGGGTCGTTTCAGCGCTAACAAAGAATTGTAGTAAATATTTTTGGGAGGGACTCCGGATAAACCCAGTTGAACTTCGGCAAAGCAAACATGGTCACGTCGCCCCTAATTGACCTACGCAACAAGAGAGGGCGCCTAAGTTTCAATTCACTACATAATATGTCATCGTTATTGCATTCTATTAAAACCATATAACCAATCACCATCAACCTCGAGTTATCAACCCGTAGCAACACGGGGTCTTCCGTGACGGGGTAGGGCAAGTTTTCAACCAATTCCACTCACGAATGCAACCTCCGCATAGAGTCACTCAAAAGTGAAGCAGGAAAAGCTCTGAAGGATGAAAAACTCCAAAAAAGCGACGTCGGTCGACTCGGATTGACGGACGGGCGAATGGAGTGCGGCAGCCAGCGTCCATTATTACTGCCGAACCGCCGCCCTCCCGCCGCACAATGTACCATTGTGGAGGCGGCAGCGCCGGAGCAACGAGCGGTCGTGCTGTGTGGAAGATAAAAAGTGATTGATCGATTTCATACGTCCACATAACCGGACGGGCAAGCGAGCGGAAGAGAATTGCGGTCTGCGGCGCACTGGTCTGCTTTATATCCGCTTCCGATTCTCACAGACGCCACCGGAAATAAGCCCAACAACTAACTGCTTATGCTGCCATAACGTGCGTTTGTATGTATATAATGCTTGTGGAAACGTCGCCCGTATAGTCGATATTTTCACGAGCGGTCCAGTCCTGTCGATTGTTCTTCCTTTTATGTCTCCTCTTTTTGCTCTCTCGTTCACCGCTTTTTATTTGTCTTTTCTTTTTGTTCCTTCATTTTGCGCCTTCTTTTTGCTAGTTCTCATTTCGTTCTTCCTTGCTGTTCCGTATTTTTGTTCTCTCTCTCTCTCTCTCTCTCTCCGTTCCTCGTGTTTGCTCCTTTTTTATTTGCCTGGATCGGTTGGGATTATCGCGAACTGACCTCGTTTTGCACGTCGGGAATTTTCATGGAGAAAAATGCATGCGCTCTCGTACATCTCGAACCTCTCCAGGGAAATATCGCTGGATAAGCCACGTCTGGGCTCGCATCGGCGGCCAAGTTTCGGCTATGGAATATTCCCCGATGGATGGATTCAAGTCGACTTTTTTGCTGTTCAAACGGCTTCCGTGTTACTCTTTTAATCTACGTACCTGAATATTTGTGCTAACAGGAATGATAGCTACAATCGGAGATGTCCACTTTGTGTTCATTGTCATCAAATTACCATGAAAAATGATATTACGAGGTTTTTGCATTTTCGAATCTTATGAAAACTGATTCAATCAAAGAAAATCAAATTCCGGAATGCCTACATTTACTGTATCAAAATACGTATAGTGAAATATCTATCTATCTCTAATTACCTACAAGTGACAGATTGTAGAAGAATGAAGAAATGTGCAATGTCCTCCTTCCGCAATATCACCGTTCACATTATTACCTTGGTATACGTATAGATAGTGACCAGACTCAGATTTCCCCTTCTGAATCCCTCCAGAGCTCTCCTGAGCTTCTCCAGATTTTTTTTTGAGATTCTCTAGAATACATGGTTTCGACTAATGTCTCCTCACATTCTTACTTTAACGAAAAAGTATAGTTTTTGCAATAGAATTTCCCGCAGATCAGTCGCTGACCTTCCTCAGAGTTGCCCTAGGTTAATCGAAATTCTTCAGAGTTATCCTGAAATTTTTGAGATTGAACAAAAGAAATCACTTCTGCAACTGTCCTTGGAGCTCCTTTGCTGGGTTCCATTGAAGTTTAATAATACGTTTCCTCAGAGATTCTCCAGCAAATTTCTTCCCCATTGAGGTCGCCTCACCTACTCACACAAAAAGTTTCTTTCGCAAGTCAATTTCCCCTACCGAACTCCTTAAAGTTTCTCCGAATTTTCCAAAGTTCTTGGGAGTTCTCTTAGAGCTCTCTTTGGAATATTCAGTTTGCCTTAACGTTCTTCAACTTATATGAGCAAGGTCATACCTGTGTCCAGTGATGGTAGTTCACGTGTAATCTATATTGTCTACTTGACATACGTAGACAACGAGTAGACAACGTAGACTATGTTAACTATGTCGACTATGGTAGACAACGTAGGCTATCTAGTTACTTTTCCTTTTCTCCCATTTTTATGTCAACCACAACGTCAGAATTTTGATTGTTGTACTTATAACCTCTTAATGTTCAAAACAATGATGCATGCTGCTTGGTTTTGAAAAAAGTTCTGGGAGGTTTGAAGTTATGACCAGTTTATTTCGCTGGTATAATAATCCCACACCCTCGAAATCTACTTGGAGTTTAATTGATATGTGAAAATTTTCATTTCATGTGTACCTACAACAATCTATTGACAATAGCTGGTTGACTCAAAAGTCAATACCTATCAGTTTTTTATGTCCACATGTCACTTTGACGTACGCTATTTACGTCTGACAGCTAATTTTGAGGTTATTTTGTGTAGTCTACAAAGTTGACGTAATCTACTTCGAGAATAGTCATGTAATCTACGTATAGTCTAAGCGTAAACAAAATCTACGTCAGGTAGATTACGTCCCCATCACTGCTTGTGTCCTGATTTCCAGGAAATCTTTTACTAATCACATCCAGAGTTCCCCTCGAGTTCACTAGTTCTTTGGATGGATCCTCTGGATTATTTAGTATTTTCAACTTTGTTCTTGAATTCACACAAAATCTCCTTCAACTGATTTTGCCGGAGTTCAACTGTGTTCCTATACAGAGCTCGTTAGAAATCCTCAAGTTCTCCAGAATACTAAATTTATCATAATTCACTTTGGGATTCTTGAAACTCCTGCAAAAGTGGTCACTTTTGCGACTGCATTCCTTGCATTACACTTGCAGAGCTCCAGAGTACGTTTTTCCATGAAAGATCATCTGGGCTCCTCAAAGTTTCAGTGCAATAACTATTTCCCTTTAATTATTTCACTTCTACAAAAGAGATCGTTTTGGCGAAAAGAATTTCCGGAATTCTTTTCTGTTGAGCTTTTCCAGAATTCGTCAGAACTTAGTTGGAGTTCCTAGGAGATCCTAGAGCTTCTGCAGATTATTTATTAGTCTTCAATAAACTCAAGTTCTCACAAAAAAAAAACTTCCCAATATTGGCTGGAAATTGTTGAATGGTGTTGAAACTTGTTCAATTTTTGCTGAACATTGCTCAAACACCTACTGTTGGAACTTTCTGAATTTTGGCTGAAAAATTGTTGAATTTTTGTTGAAAATTGCCGAATTGCTCCTGAATCTTGCTGAAATTTGCCATATTTTTTATATAGATGATGACCTTTTATCGAAAACTGTCAGTTGTTCTTTCTGATGATTGTACAATTTTTGCTGAATCTAGCCGAATTTGCGGTAAAGTCAGATATCCTTCGGAGTGCATTGCGTCGGAGTGCGTTGAGGTCAGGTTGACCCCACGCCTAGTTCTTTCGCTATAAAACCTACAATAACTGATACTTTTCCAAGTGCTTCCATGTATTCCTCGAGCTAGACGGGTGTGATAATTAGCCCAAATTTTGATTCTCTAACGTTTTTCAAAAAGAAACCACAGCCTCGGAAATTCACTGTAACCCCAAAATGCGATCACTTCTTTTACGTGAAAAAATACAATGGGGCGGTATTCAGCAGAGTGGAGGCGCCTCAAAGCATTGTCAAGTTGAGCCTTCAACGTCAAAAAGGTTTTATCCTGGTTTCGTCCTCAGACTTTTAAAACTGCTCATGAAGTCAAAAGGTCCGATTAGTGGGTGTAAGAAGCATGTCTGCAAAGATCACTCTGTTATCATGAGTCTGGCCTGTTAGGAATCTTGTAAGTCTGATATTTGGAAGAACCATATGTAACTACATGTGAAACTTGCAATTGCATTACAGAAAGGAGAAATTTATACAATTTATTCACATTTTATTTTGGGGTCATCGTGACCCCACAATGCAAAGTTTGCCCTGGAAAGTAGGTATGCACTCCAAAGGATATTCTATATCTTGCTTAGTTTTAGTCAAAAGTTCCAAAATTCATGTTGAAATTGTCAAAACTGGCCAAATTTTGGTTCAAACAAGATGAATTGTTCCCAAACTTACTAGATTTTTGTTCACAGTTACTGGACCGTTGCTTACTACTGCTGGAAAACCTATGCCAAACTTACCAAAATGTTCTTTTAAAATGCTACATTGTTGCTGAAAATTGCTTGAGTTTTCTGGAAGTTGCTGATGTCCAGAGCACCGCACTTGTACCGCACACTGCAACCTGATGAAAGACTCTGGAAAGATAGCGTGTTCACCAGAATGCACGGGAATCGTCGCTCGTAACAATAAAATCACTTTTACCTAAAATTTCGCGACTAAATCATCCACAGATAACCTGCTGAACTCCTTCAAAATACCTCTAGACTTCAAAAAATCTTCTGGCTTCCTAGGAATTTTTTCTAAATATTTATCCCCTCAAGTTCCTTTGAAATTAGCGTCTAGAAAAGAGGTTACTTTTGCCCCTGAATTTTTTGAAGTTCCTCTGCTGAAATCATCATGAATAAATTTTTCTGGAGCTTTCCAGAAGAGCAGAGAAACTCTCCACTTTACGATAAAGTGTTTCTTCGATGCTTGCCTTAAAGAACCCCTCCGAAACTGAATGTCACAGAATATCTGTTGCTCAGCTGCTCCAGAACTTTTGGTTCTTCAAAATTATTCGGAGTTTCATCAAACTCTTCTTCCTATTATTTCTTCATCCTCAGGTTTTTCAGCTTAGATAAAAAGGATATACTTCAGCAACTGAGTTCCCCCGAGTTCTTCAAATGAGTTTTCCCTATTTGCGTTTTTCCAATCATTCTCTGAAGTTCCATAGAACTACCCTAGATTATTACGTTCATCCTCCGAACCTGCATAAAAACGATGTTGACTGGATCTCTCAGAGTTCCTGCTGAGCTCCTCCGGAGTTACTTCAGGGGCCCTATTTTCGGTGCACATGTGAACTGTTCCTATAGGAACTGTTCCCTCAAAAACAGGGGAAGCGGCATTTTCGGGTACATTCACGCGTGATCACGCCTGTTCTCCTAGGAACGACCGAGAGAACAACTCATTCCCCGCTTATGTCAATCAGAGCACACTCGTTCTCCTAGGAACGACCGAGAGAACAGCTCATTCCCTGCTTATGTCAATCAAAGCAAAGGGCTGCAAATAGTCTAAATTGAAAATCACTAAAAAAAGCACATTGTTCATAAGTTGGCAACGCTGAATGCACCAAAAAAACAACCAAAACAATTGCCAAATGACAGATGATAGATATAACTTTGACAATTGAAATTCTCGTTCGGCGTCTTTTCAAAAATTTCAATTTTACGTTCCAATCTTCAATTTTTCGAAAGTTTCTTGAAATAATTTGGGTAAAATGGATCCATTGAACGCGGCATTGGCGGTCCATGTAATCGCGGATTTGGAAGCGGCCGAAGAAGATGCGCGCCAACCCGGCAAACGATTTGTGGACATAGAAGTGCAGTTTGTGCAGTATTTTCGCGTGACAATTAAAAGACGAGTGTGACTTGTGAAGGCCCGGCACATCACAGAACTAGTCACGCCATTTATCCCAGTACCCGGGGAAGGAAGCCGGCTGACCGTAGCAAGTTGACAAGGATATATGGGGTTCTTGGCCATGAGTTCGGTCAGTTTTTCTTTTTTAATTTCGGAAATCGCATCCAATCGTGGCCTCTTGAAGCTTGGGCCGGCAGATTCCATGTTAATAAATAGCAAAAGTAGGTAGGTTTCGAAAAACTACAATTCGATTTCAAATATCACAGCTGACAGCCAAGCTTCGACATTACACGGACATGTACGAGTATAGCCGAAAAAGTGGTCACGAAAATACCACTTTTAGAACCGGAGAACTGATCACTTCACCGGCGTTCCCCGGTGATCGCCGGGGAACAGATCACGTGTACCGAAAATAGGGCCCCAGGTCTTTCCAGAACTCCTTGTTTTGATCTCCTACAAGTACGTAGGCGTGGATTATGGTGATAAATAATTTAGGACATTCTGGAAAAATTCAGACAAATTCCGGCGGATTCAGCCACACAAGCTTTTTTTTGTACAAGCTTGAGAACATGAGGAAACCAAACTAGTCTAGGGGATCTTTTCGAAGAATTCTGGAGAAACCGACGGCAACCGACGGTTCCCCTACTGGCATAATCAGTAGGGGAACTACGGGAAAATTCAATCGCAAGTGTGGTCTTTTTCCGTATAAGTTGAATAACGTAGAGGCAAATCAAATGTTCACCAGGAAACTCTGAGGCTACGTTCAAGAATTCTAGAGAAATCCAGAGAAACTCGGAAAAGCTCGGCACAGGAAAGAACTTCGAAGAATTAACTCACAGAAGAAACTTCTTGTATAGGTTAGATGATCCCAGTGGGAAATAAATTTTTTTAAGGAGCACTGGAGAATTCCGAAGTATTCCGAAAAAAACTCACAGGAACTCTAAAGGACCTTATAACAAAGAAACTCAAATAAGGAATTCGTCGCAAATGCGATCGTTTTTTGGGTAGTTCCAAGAATCGAAAGAAGAGCTCATCACCAATTAAAAGGAACACTCTGTAGAACTCTGGAGAATTTCGGAAAACCCAGAGGAACTCTGGAGGAGCTCAGCAGCAGCAGCAGCAGCTGAATTGCGGCATACTCAGTCGCGAAACTTGCGGTTTTTGTGGGAGTCAGATTGTCAGAAAAAAGTTTTTGGGAGAGTGAAATTGGATTCAACATTTCCGGTAACAAACACTCGCGTTCGAGATATCATCTCGAGCATTCACGGTTGAAAATAGGTTTAGTCCTTCGTTAGAGCAAGGCACATCCTATCTTTCGCAGTCTGGAAAGAGAAAAATAGTATAGTTCAGCAATAAAAGACCCAGCCTCCGAAAGGAGACCCATAATGAAAGGAGAGTTGCACGCACCGGTCTATGAACCTGAAATGAACGGAAAAAGAACTCCCACTTGTTCGCAAAGTCACTCTCTGCTTTTCTTGTGTCTGGAAGCTGGGTCTAACCCTAACCTCAGCCTCCAACACTTACATAAATACCAAATCTGGTTAAACCACAAAAAGGAGCACGAATCGTGCTCTCCAAATAAAAGTATTGTGAGCAATCAGCTGGTCACGAACTCAGGGACTCATTTTCGTCATAAATAAGCCAATCATCGCGTCAGATTGCGTTATGTTGCAGTTATAGTGAGCTTAGCTACGCTTGCGCGAGCGTATCTCCAATTTGAGATCGAGCCCGAAGATGTGGGCCGTAAATGGATGTTCAGTAACTGGATAGCTGCGCTGCGCTGCGGCTAGTTCGGAACGATTCGTCTAAGTAAATTATTGAATCAAATCCGACTTCTGCACTGTAAGGACTAGGGCCTCCCTGGCGTAGTCGGACGGTGCAAACTGGGAAAAAAGCGAAGCTGCCACTGAAGAAATCATAGAGGAAATTATAGTGCAATATTTGAAATGTGCTGAAGCACCACTTCTTCACGTTTCCAACGCGGCTTTGCACCACTTGATTAACACAGCATAGAAGCAACACCGAACTGAAAGAAAACTTTTGAAAATTTGCGGCTTGATCTCTTCAATTACAAGCTAAAGCTCGAAAACGAAGCAGTAGTACCCAGCCAACCGAACTTTATCGCATGCAGGCTGCAGGTCGCCGGCAGACGGGATGCGCACTCCTTTGAGACGTCACACAAAACATGTTCTTGGTTCGTTGCATCATAATCATCACCATGAGCAGAGGCGGAGGGCCAACTCTGACGCGCCAGCAGATACTCCTGCTATAGTAGACAGCCATGGAGCGTTTTGTTTGCACGCCACGCCGAGACTAGCAGCTAGACGCACACACACACATACCCAAGCACAAAGACAAACAAAATCAATGTCGGCAACTACTGCCAGAGCTACTCATTGCCAAGTGTTGGGAAAGTGTTGTACATCGTCTGAGAACAGCGCTCCCCGGATGTGGCGAAGTGTGCGCTTTCATCCTCTCCGCATCTCCAAACTCCCAGCAACCAATTTCGAGAAACACTAACAACGCGGGGATCTCTTCGGCACGGCCGAGGGAAGGGGGGCGCAGCGTCTGAAGAGCTTCCGCCAAGCTTCCGCCTTATTGAGGTCATCACAGGACGTTGGTGTACAAACCTATAGCTAAGTGTACCTACTTCTAAGCTACAGTATCGATTTAGTTTCATTATTGTCTTTGAACTGGGGGGGGGGGCAATGATGAAGACTCGTAACGTGCAGGACGTTCAGCAGAATAATTCACTCCCAACGCCTTACTGAATGATGTTCTTGGTCTGGTAGAATCGGGGGTAGGATATTCGTGGAATTCCTACTTCAACATCAATTGTCCTCCGTCCTCGAGTCCGTCCTACTTATTAGTAGTAGTGCATAACTCTACATCCCATTGAGAGACTCCCGCTCTTGTCGAGCCTCGTTGCTACGATTTAATGTGCAAAATAAGTTGGAAATAAAGGGAAAGCATAGCGTGTAGTACATCGTGTAGTCGAGTGATAATTTGACTTCAGCAACGCTCAGTGCGGTCAAAAAATAGTTGGGTAACCGCCGGCGCCGGTTGGTAGTGTCAGTGGACGAGCCACTGACGGGTCTCATCTGAATCTGAGCCGGCTGGAACTCCTTCTCGAGTACGTCACGTCTGCAACCGGCAGTACGCTTAGTCCCAGTGCTTGGATGGACCTATCATCAAATATCCAGGCACCACATTGTAGCTCGGTGAGTCCGGCTGGTCTGGAAAAACGTACAATGGGCCTAATAGCAAAGCCTCCGTGTCAGATGGAACAATGTTCTATCAACTTCACTCAGGTATTCCCACGTTCGCTACCGCTATATGGAAAAAAACCGCTTCTCATAGACCAATCAGTAAAAATTGTCTTCAAAACTTCATGCAAGAGAGCCTACGCAGGTACTGTAAGTCAAAAATTTCCTGGATTTTCACAATTTTTTTTGGTTTCCGTTTCTGTCTCATATACCTATGTAACAGTAGTCTACAGTGACAAAATTTCTGGAATAGACCGCGCGACTCATCTGTGTGACACTATAAAACGCACGTTTGGACAGGAAATCAAAATTTTCTTTTCGAAAAATAAACAAAAACCTACAAAGTTACTTCTTTTGACATGAAAACAAAAAAGTGACCAAGTTTCTGAAATAGACCGCGCGTCTCACTTGTGTGACACTCGAAAAGGGCAAGTTTGAACAGAAAATCAAAGTTTGTTCTTCCAAAAAAACTAACGAAAACGTAAAAACCAATTACCCCCCACATAAAAAACCAAAAAAAAAACCTAAAGAATGAACCCTGGCGAGTCAGCCATTGGAGAGATGTATTTGAGACATAACCTCTAGAAATACCTCAAGACCACGCGTCACACATGTGTGACACA
Organism: Anaspis maculata; assembly: GCA_949128115.1. NCBI lineage: Eukaryota > Metazoa > Arthropoda > Insecta > Coleoptera > Scraptiidae > Anaspis > Anaspis maculata. Next base: position 98,426,196 of record OX421963.1, on the reverse strand, counting down.
CCTACCCACAGACCATGCCAGAGCATCGATCCTCCAATCACAGACCCCCAAAAAGTAGACACTATTGGAAATCTTAGCGCCTGTGTCACATATATGTGACGCTCAGTAGCGAACGTGTTAATTCAGGAGTTGAAATTACCACTACAGTACCACAATAGTAGGTACAAGTTCAAGCTATATAAGCTAGATCGGACCAAGGTAATTCTCTTGTCATTCCTACATTACCAAAATAATAAAACAATATTGTATGTATGTTATGTAACCTTTCATGGAGTATATAACGGAATCTCTGAAAACACAATATCTAAACGACAAAATCTCTGAAAACAGAATCTCTGAACGACACAATATCTGAACGACACAATCTCTGCACGACACAATCTCTGAAAACCAAATGTCTGACGACAGAATCTCTAAAAACATAATCTCTGAACGACACAATCTCTGAACGATAGGTACAATCTCTGAAAACCAATCTCTGATGACAGAATCTCTGAAAACATATCTCTGAACGACACAATCTCCAAACGACACAATCTCTGAAAACTAAATCCCTGACGACAGAATCTCTGAAAACATAATCTCTGAACGACACAATCTCTGAACGACAAAAAATCTCTCAAAACACAATCTCTGAACGACACAATCTCTAAAAGACAAAATCTCTCAGAACTAAATCTCTGACAATCAAATCTCTGAAAATAATCTCTGAAAACCTGAAATCTAAAAGACAAAATCTCTGGTAACACAATCTCTAAACGACAAAATCTCTGCAAATACCGAGTGGGCCATAAAAAACCGTACTGTTTTATTTTCTTTGCCGATTTTTTGTTTCTTAACCGATTTTGACATGCTTGGTATCATTGTGTAGCTAATTGAAAAGGCTACCAGAAACATATAGAACAGATTTCTAAATGTCAAAATTCAAAACGGCGGAAACGACTGGAAATAGACCTTCTTTCGCAGTTGTTTTTTTTTTATATAAAATTTGACAAAATAACCAAACTTAAGACGATTTCTGAAAGAATGAACTATTTCCTACATTTTTAGACCACAACTAGCTTAACCTGTTCATCCGTTGGGGAGATGTGGCAAATTGAAAAAAAGTTTATTTGCCATTGTTTCAATCCAAAATGAATAATAAAAAATATTGTTTTGCCTGTCAAATTTTTTCTTTTAAAGCGATTTAGACAGATTTGGTATCATTGTGCGAATAATTAAATAGGCTTCAAGTGTCATATACGAATATGATCGAAATGTCAAAATTCAAAATGGCGGACACAACTGAAAATGATCCTTCTTTCGCAGTCGTTTTTTCGAATTGAAATTTGACAGAATGACAGAACTAGAAGCGTTTTTTGAAAGAACGAACCGTTTTTCCCATTTTGACACCACAACTAGCTCAATTGGTTCATTCGTTGAGGAGATATGGCAAATTGAAAAAAAGCTTATTTGCCATTGTTTCAATCCAAAATGAATAATAAAAAATATTCTTTTGTCTGTAAAATTTTTGTTGTGTCATATACGAATATGATCGAAATGTCAAAATTCAAAATAGCGGACACAACTGAAAACAAGCCTCCTTTTGCATTTTTTTTTCATTGAAATTTGACAGAATCACAGAATTGAAGGGGCTTTTTTAAAAACATGGTGTGCAAATGTTGTGGAAAAGACTATTAGATTATTTTTCCACTATCAATAAAATTGAAACCTATCTTACATGTTTATTTTAAGGCTAACAATGGATTCAGGTAATCAACAACAACTTTGACCAACACAAATACAAGAAATAGGATAGTCCTCAAATGTTTGCATCCAGAGAGTCTGCGCCCATAGATAGGATCGTATCTAGTGAACACCTGTAGAATAATTTTCAATTATATTTTGAAAAAATGGTGATTATATCTCAGGCACCCACTCCTTGAATGAATTTCACAGACAAAATAAGTGATATTTTTATTATTCGTTTTGGATTGAAAAAATGGCGGATGAGCTTTTTTTCAATTTGCCACATCTCCTCAACGAATAAACCAATTGAGCTAGTTGTGGTGTCAAAATGTGAAAAACAGTTCGTTCTTCCAAAAAACGCTTCTAGCTCTGTCATTCTGTCAAATTTCAATTTTAAAAAACGACTGCGAGAGAAAGCTCATTTTCAGTTGTGTCCGCCATTTTTGATTTTGACATTTCGATCATATTCGTATGTGAAACTTGAAGCCTATTTAGATGGTTACATAATGATACTAAACCTGTCAAAATCGCTCCAGAAACAAAAACTTCACAGGAGAAACAATATTTTTCATTATTCATTTTGGATTGAAACAATGGAAAATAAGCTTTTTTTCAATTTGCCACATCTCCCCAACGAATGAACCGATTGAGCTAGTTGTGGTCTAAAAATGTAGAAAATAGTTCATTCTTTCAGATAACGTCTTCAGTTTGGTTATTCTGTCAAATTTTAATTTAAAAAAACAACTGCAAGAGCAAGCCTATTTTCAGTTGTTTCCGCCATTTTGAATCTTGACACTTTGGAATCATTTGTATATGGCTCTGGTAGCCTCTTCAATTAGCTACACAATGATACCAAGCTTGTCAAAATCGGCCAGAAAACAAAAAATCGGCGAGGAAAATAATACAGTACGGTTTTTTATGGCCCACCCGGTACATAATCTACTATTATATGAAAAACGCAATCTATGGTGCCATAATCCCTGAATGACACTGTGTCTGCCGACAAAATCTGCTTGTTCAATGATTTTATGTGTTAAATTCAAAACTTACTCAATATTCAACAAGATAGAGCTCCATTCCCTTATGCCTAGTTGGTCAATGGTGTGGTAGAACGCCTCAAAATTATGAAATAAAGGGGAATTAAATATTCAGAAATAAAATTAGAATTACGGGCGGAATTGGGAAGTGACGAAACTGTACACGGGGTGATGGGGAGTCAGGAAAGCATGCAGGCATCGACGTTTGTAGGCCAGAGGGTTGGGACGAAAGACGGGGTGTGGTAACAGGAAGGGTCCATGAAGAGAGTCTGGGGTGAAGAAGAGGGTTGCGTGGTGGCAGTCAATAGCGGCCGATGTGTGAGAGAAGACAGCTAGTATTTTTCAAGAAGAATAAATTAAGAAAAGTGCTAAACACTGTGATGAATTGCAGTGTATCAGTTCCGAGGGAAGGAGATATTGTGGCAAGTCTGATTTCCATTTGTGATCAAAGGCTGATTGTTTGATGAGTTTGAAGTAATTGTTTATAAAATGATAGCAGGTTCTGTTTTGCTATTTCGAGCAGCCATAATAAGCGTCAAGCCGATTTCAATTCCCTGGTAGTTTCTTTGAGCCTTCAAATGCGGCCCCTTGTTTTCAGATAACTACCTTCCAGACTCCAGAAGACGGGTGAAAACCTCAGCAACCCTTCTACGAGATTTGGTTTCCGACAAAGCATGATTTTGTAGGCTCCATTAGCTTGAGACAAGCACTAGCAGTATTTATGCAAATCAAACCTGGGCAAAATCTCGATCACGCGAAATCTTCCCCATAGAATAAAATATTTAACCCTTTCGCGCGACAAAAAAAATTAAGGCATGAAGTCGAGTTTTCAAAGAGAGAACCCCTTGAGTCATGCCAAGAAAATTCAGTGTCGTTTCGAAAAACACTGCAAGATAGACAGGAACATGAAATCAATTTTGCAGGCTAATTAATTAGAGGCAATGGTATTGAACCTAGCGTGAAATAGAGCTGCTGGATATAGTCTATAAATCATAAGCTATAGCACCAGAAGGATATAAAACTTATGGAATGTCAACACTCAATTTTATAAAAATTATTTGATCAATAAACAAAACAATGCCTATAAATTCGAAAGATCAAGACAAAACTCAGTGAACAACAATCTCTCTCTAAGTACAATTGAATAGTGAAGACTTCTTTTTGTACCAGTTAGCCCAGGCGCCAGGGAAAACAATAAGGAAATAATTGTTTCCTGGCTGGAAACTATCTTAAAATGATCTGTGTAGCTTAGGTTTTGACATACTAGTTTCCCCTCTTTTGGAAATGTCGGCGTCATGTCGCCATCATCAACAAGAAGTGCACCTGCGTGGTTTTTGCCGAATATCTTAATTTTGGGTCATCTGACAGCAAAAGATGTCACAAGTCATTTTGAAGCCTATGGAATTCCCTACATTTTGGTTTTTTAATCAATTCTCGTCGACCTATGGTCTTTGAGATAGAGCTTCTGGAAGCTAAAGTCATTGTCGTGAAAGTTCCATGGCCACTTGACTCGAAAAACTAAAATGTCGATGTGACAAAAAAAAATCAAAATGAGATTACTCGATAATTCCTTATGCTATAGTTGCAGTGATGGTCTTAAACTCTTCCTCTTGAACCGTAGATTACGAATATTGAAAAGTCAAAAACGTCACATTGTACATATACAGGGTGTACTGCAAGAATCAAATAAGAACAGAGAAATTGGACAGATTTCTTCGATTTAGCCTATGCGAAACTCTAAGCACTTATCACGAGTCCAATATCAATATGCATTGCTCTGTAAGCTTCACTTGATACACTTAAGAAGTGATCAGCTCACAGCCTTCCTGTAAAATGTTTTGAAGGCCCTTTGAAATCATCAAAATTTACACAAGCAAGAAATGTATGTAACAGTATATTATATACCAAGGAACCAAAGTGAATTTTTGATCCCTTGGGTGAAGTTTATTGCTCGAGGGCCCTTTGGGTCCGAATCCCCAAATTAAAAATTCACTTTGGTCCCTTGGTATATAATATACTGTCATATACATTCCTTGGTACTGTAAATTTTCAATATTTTGATGATTTCAGAGGGCTTTCAAAACATTTTAGAGTAAAGCTGTGACCTGACCACTCATTTAGTGTATTAAGTGAAGCTTATAGAGCAAATCCATATTGATATTGGACTCGTGTTAGGTGCTTAGAGTGTCGCATATAGGCTAAATCGAAGAAATATGTAAAATTTCTCTGATCTGATTTGATTCTTTCAGTACACCCTGTATATGTACAATGTGACGTTTTTGAATTTTCTATATTCGTTATCAGCGGTTCAAGAGGAGGAGTTAAAGACCATCACCGCAACTATAGCATAATGGATTCTCGAGAAATTTCATTTTGAAATTTTTTTGTCACATCGACATTTTAGTTTTTCGAGTCAAGTGGCCATGGAGCTTTTACGACAATGCCTCTCGCTTTCAGAAGCTCTCTCTCAAAAACCATAGGTCTCAGAAGGGTCATTCCAAAACTATTCCGTAGAGAATTTCATCGGTTTCAAAATGACTTCTTACAACTTTTGCTGTCAGATGGCCCAAAATCAAGATATTTGGCAAAAACCACGCTGGTGCACTTCTTGATGATGATGGCGACATGACGCCGATATTTCCGAAAGGGGGGAAATTAGTATGTCAAAACCTAAGCCACACCCATCGTTTTGAGCTAGTTTCCAGCCAGGAAACAATTATTTCCTTATTGAGCTGATTTTTGCTCCCTGGCGCCTGGGCTAAGTGTAAATGGGCGAGGATGAAGAAAGGGTTGGAATAAATGAAACTGGACAAAGCATAAATAAATTGGGCAGGGAATTAAACTCAAGTGCGCTATAGGAAGGGGTTCACCAATAGCTTGGTAAATTAGGAAGAATGAGAACGGGAATAATTTGCAAGGGTTGAACAAATTCGTCGTAGGATTGCATACGGTATTATGTACTTTTCTTTCAGAAACCGAATGGAAATCTCGATGTGAACTGAATCAAATTTCTAACGCTAGCTGAATGTCAGCACGTCAGGAAATTATGAAATGAATAATTAAGGTGAACTTAAATAATTTGGCGATGATTGATAAATTTGTAATAAAATTGAGGTGTGGTTGAATAACTTTGTTTATTTTTCAATATTTATCCAATTTATTCCCATTGAAAGAACGTGAGGTTACTACTAGAGTAGGCTTGAGATATTAGCACTACGCTCGGCACTACGTGAAGTTGAGGTAGGTGTAATTGATTTGAATGACTTAGTTGAAGGTAAATTAAAATCTACGGCACAACAAATATGACTTAGGGTCCCTAGACGCATCTCAGTTTGTTTAATTTGATCTAGGGAAGGGAGGATTCAATTCAATTTTCAATTTCAATTCAATTTCAAGCCCTTTCGGGCACATTTATTCAGGACTTTTTCGAAATTAACAAAATGTGGAGAGGTACCGATGACCCTCTCAGACCACGAAAAAAAAAAGACTTAAGATAATATGATGTAACGTGAGATGGCTTCTTCTTGATATAGCACATATGGACGGCACAGGTTTGACTCTGGATTCGATTCAGCGGCGGTCGAGACTTTTCTTGCTTCTCGCCCCAGGTGTAACAACCTGAGGCCGGTGGGTTACGTCGGAGTGGCGGCGAGCATCCCCGGTTCCAGATGGTGATTTCCTCGAAGTGGATTGTTGTCAGGAGTGTTGCGTGTAACAGAAATTCAGAGACGAAGGAGAATTAGTAAGTGGCAGACACAAGAGGAACTGCCACTGCAAGGAGACATGGGAGTGCAGCACCACCACTTTCATCGTTTCTTTTTGGTGACCCAACATAACTTTTGGACATAATTGGTATTTAATGACATAATCGGGTTTGACATAACAGGTTATTTTCCAAAACCACACCAGTTCGCCTGACTGGCTCTGCTGAAACAGCAGAAGTGGAGTTGGACGTAAACTCCAAGAGTTTGAATGTCTTAGACATATTTGGAGATTTAGATGTATAGAGTGGACATTGTAGAGTTTATAAATTAGGTTTAGACATTGCAGAGATATATGTGTACGCTGAGCCGTCAGACACGTGCCACTGCGAAGGCCGCAAGGAGGCGCAGAGAATCAGAGTTTCGGAGGAGATTGAAGATGTCACTTAGATGTCACTTAGGGAAGGGAGGATATCAAAAAAGGGGGCCGGTGAACCAGGATTATCACAACGGTTGGGTGACTAGTGATGGATTGGCAGATAAGAACTCATTGATGGCCTCCCAGATCACCGGATTTGGCTTCACCAGACTTCTATCAGTGAGAACACTTGAAGTTTGTTGTTCTTGAAACCCAACCGGAATCGACTGAAGAACCGCGGCGTAGAATTAATCAAGAATGTCGCGCGCTCTCCAGAGGAATCTTCGGAAACGTTCGACAAGAGCTCGAGAACAGGCTTTATTTTGCCTTGCAAAAGACGGTAATCATTTTGAACACTTATTGTGAACATTCAGTCTGGTTTTGAACATCTAGTTTGGAGTAGTTGAAACTCGATTATTGAGGAGTGAGTTCATTTAAATCAATGTAAACCCATAAGACAGTTTTTTCCGAGTTAATCGAAAGCTACTTGAACAAAATAGGGAATAATTATTGGTAATGATGAGTCCCAAGTGAAGGGTTGCTATTTGAGAAAAATCAATGGAGAGGGTTGAGGCTCGGACACTAAGTGAGGGTGAGTTACTGACTCCACTATTATGGTTCCCCCTCCATTATCTCGAAACGGTTTTGGGCGATCTTCCATATTGCTTTTGTTTCAGACTTACGGGCAATTGTGAGTTTCAAATTTGACACCCTGTATAAGTCTTTAAACCATCATAATCAAGGTGGAGGAGGTCAACTTGTACCATTATACCTCTACAGAATATCAATTTCGATTGTCCAAGAACTGTACTTTTAATGAAAATGGGCTTACCATGCTGACACTAACACGCTCTGCCGGCACACCTATCTCCAATGCAGCACGTTGTTGATCACGTGCCGTGATACCCGCAAAAACAGCCTCTGCTATTGGCATGAACGTCCCTGTGCTTCCGGCTGCTCCCGGGCCAAATCCCCCCCAGCTTAAGACCGTAGAGGACGACACAGACATGCACACGGTCTGTTTATCGCGCGCCAACCCCACCGCCGTCGTCGCCGGTGCCAAGAGCAAAGGACACCGGTGACATGCGAAAATCCTCGAAATTAGACGGCGGCACGTACTTATCTACGTGCAGAGATAGTTTCCAGGAGCCGGGGGGAGCAAAAAACGGAACATCGGCGGCCCCAACTCAGCCAGCAGTTCCGTACTTCTGCTCCTTTCAAAGTTGGCCGGGAGTCGCGCGAGCAATGAGAAGAAGACAACTTCTTTGATTTGAAACTTTGATCGAGATAATCCCAGGGCATCAGGTATATTGGAGATTGGAGCTTTTCTTTGTCTCGCGCCAGAGGTACTGAGGAGCACGCTGAGGAACGGTTACTACTTGAAGTCGATGAAGCAGCCGCGGGTTGCGCTGCTGCAAGTTCGAGTTTTCACTTTATATCGCGCGTGGCATAACTTCAAAAGACACTCAATTAAATTCGAAAGTACCCATCCAGCCAAGTTTGCCAAACAGATCTGACAACTGTACCGTGGTATACAAAGTTGGTAGGGGACATTTCTCTCGAGGGGTTGACCCGGGTTTTGATCTCTGGCGCCAACTTACCCGAATAAAAAAAGTATAGGCATGGAAAGAGAAAAAAAGTTCAGACGATCTGAAGAAAGGAAGCAAAATGGAGGCTGTGTTGACAAAACTGGATGGAATGAATATTAAACTGAACAAACTTGATAGTGTCGAGGCTGAAATGGAACGATGTTTGAAAGCGATGGAAGGCTTGAAATTAGAAAATTAAGAGTTAAAGAACATAGAAAGTCAAGAAAACCGTATAGACACCCTGGAACGCGAAATTGCAAAGAAGAAATTGATCATTCATGGCGTCGCAGAGGAAGAGGAAGAAAACGAAGTGAAACTCGAAATGAAATTGAGTCAAATAATAAGATCTTTGGAAATAGTCTGGAAAGAAAAGACATGCAAGGAACAAGAAGAATAAGTAGAAGAGAAAAAGAAAGACCGAGACCGATACAACTAGAAGTAACAACTAAAAGAATGAGGAATGAAATCATGAGAGAGAAGAAAAGATTGGAGGATGATCATGCTGACATTTGGATGGAGAAAGCTTCTCCCAAAAAGATACTAGATGAAAGCAGAGAACTAGTGGAGTATATGGAAGAGGAAAAAGCGAAAGGAAAAATGGCTTTCGTTTGATACAACAAACTGATAACAGATAGAAATGCATATACATTGAGAGAGATAGAGAGAGATATCAAAGAGAGAGAGCGAAAGTTGATGAAACATAAAAAAACACTAAAAACATGGTGAGAACGTATAGTGAGAGATCTCCAGAAGAAGAAGAAGAAGAAGAAGAGATTGATGTTGACCGAGAAAAAAAGAGAGCGGTCACGAACATAACACAGACAAAAAACTAAACAAAGGAAAGCATCAGGCAAAGAAATGAACAACCAAGGCTATGAACACGAACAGACACACAGAAAGAGATAAGAGCGACAGAGAAGTAAAAGAGAGGGGAACATTAAGAAGACCAAGGCAGAGAAAGGAGAGATGGAAGAAAAACGGACGCCAAAAAAAAGGAAGCCAGATCAATAAACACAATAATTAAGGTTTTGTTTTGGAACGTCGCTGGCATATCACAAAAAGAAGATAACTTCTGGGAATATATTGAAAGGACCCCAGCTAGCCTCTTGTACCCCTGAATGGGTAGGCAACCCATTATACTGGCATCTAATTCAACTTATTTGAATTAAATCACTTTTCCCGCTTTTGGAACCGCTTGGCCGATGATCATCCAGTATCAGGACGACTTCCCGTTGTGCCCCTCTTCTTGTTGTTCGATTATAGAGCTCTCTAGATTGTTGAGACAGGTCTGACTACGAGTCTGAACACAATAAGACACAATATAAATTTTAAACATAACATCAATCTATTGACCTCTATGTACAATTCAAAATGTTTAAATAATGGCTCGCTCCTATACCTAGTCCTACCATCACCACGCAGGCTAGAGTATCTAAATGATCTAACCTATTCCCGAAAAGATAACTTTCCCCTAATTATTTCAGACGTCCCAACACCCCAACCCTTCGACGAACACCTGACTCTACACCTTCACCGACATTTCATTCTGACTGGTTTTCGTGATTCATAGTTCTTTTTGTGGTTAAATCAGATCCAACATTTATGTAAGTGTTAGAGGTTATGTTAGGGTTAGGCCCGGCTTCTAGACACTGCAGAGAGAAGAGTGACTCCGACCCCGAATGCAATCTAAGATTTGTGGGCCGGTGTGGGCGGTGGCCCCCTTTTTGTGGAGCCTCTTTTCAAAGGCTAACGCTCTTCTTGGGCTATGGTTCTCTTTTGCCTGTTTGGAAGGGATTGGATATGGCTGGCCTTTGTGGGGGCTTCAAACCTGTTTTCGCCGTGAACTGCCCCCAACGCTCAGAAAGATTCCCGTGATCGAAAGTGCCTATAACCGGAAATGTTGAACCAAGTTTCGCCCTTCCAAAAACTTTCGAACCGATGGTGTACGCGAAACAAATACTCAAGTCAAAGTTCAAATTTAATGTGGAGAACGTTTTGGGGAGGCCCCGTATACGCGCTAGTTCGTTGTTGTTTAGCAGTTTGTGAGGGAAGACCGCAGTCAGGAGAAACAAAACGCAGAGAATTGACTAAACAGGGTGTCCACCGAAAGGCCGTTGCGGGGAGGCGTCGGAATAGTCTTTGCCCTAACGCGGAATAATCGCCCTCTACACTATACCTGATCGAGCCCTCATCACAATTCATTTTTACAAAGTCCCTATCTGAACGATGGCGTCGTTGGGTACCGGATTAAATTCATCAGTTTCGAATAAGAACGTTCCCATTCCCGGGACAACTCTACATGGAAATATCCGGAACTGTCGTAGCGCTAAAACAAAATCATTAGCTGCAAGGAAGGGGGAGGAAGCTCCATCAATCCGATCAACAATTGCGACTCTACGGCAGGGTCCGAACACCGATACAAACGCGATTCTATTTTTTCAATTACTTGATTCTTCACGTAGTTCTCAAAATTTACATTTTCCGAATAACTAGGAGCTTCAGAAACGCAGAGAAAGCTCACCCGCGAGTTTCCAGATCTAACCCACTAGGTCCGGTGCTCCGAGTACCGCAGTCACAAAGCCAAGTCCAGAGGGCCCAAGAGCGCGAATACCTTTCTATGAAGGTATCCAACAAAGGACGAGGCTTGAAAGTGGCTGTACCTGACGGCAGACAGTAGCGCAGACACCAGCACGTGCAGGCAGATTCAGAACGCACGCGTGAGCCCCATCATACATTTTTCCGACAAAGCCTAACCGTAAGCAACTATCCCAACTCACCAAGACTAACCTCCCGCTCGCCGAGGTCATCACTCCGCCACACGAGATACCGAAACGAGAGACCTCATTTCTATCGGGCCTGGTTCAATTAGGGGTTTCAACCCGACATCCTCGAGGTGGGCTAGAACTCATCGTCGAGGGAACGCGACTCAGCATCCTGGAGGGGGTTCGAAACACTTCGTCAACGGGTCCCAACTCTACAACTTGGAGAAGGGTCGAAACTCAACACTGGAAGGGCGTTGGCACATCGACCTGGCGAAGGGCTGGAGCTCGTCGTCGGAGGGTTCTGACTCGACACCTGAAGGCGGATCAAGACTCAACGTCCAAGGGCTCTGACACGACATCCTAGAGACGGGTTGCAACTTAACGGGGGAAGCAACTCATTAGTCTCTCGGAGGGTCAAAACTCAACCTGGAGGGTTCTCGACTCAGCGTGCCCCCAAGGGGACCAAAACACTTCTCCGAAGGGTTCCAACCCGACTTTCTCCAGGGGGCCTTTGAGACACATCAGCCGGGGAATCGACTGGTCATTTTCCAAGTGGGCTGGGACTCATCATTGGGGCTCGACGCTTCGGCCTCTGGGAGGGTCGCGACGCAACTTCAACGGGTTCTAACTCAGCTTCCTCGAAGGGGACTGAACCTCTTCGCTAACAGGCCCGCAGAAGCACTCGGCAGCGGACGTGACAAGTCGGGAGCGGACGGCAGCCCAGGAGGATTGGTCCAGGTACCACGGTCAATCTCCGGCGATATTCTCCATTCCCAGCAATTCGGAATATTTTTTTCGCATCCAGAACGATCGCGAACGGTGTATAGTTGTAAAAATTCCGATAGGTAATTTTATACAGAGCGCACCGGAGTGCGGTGCCAGCGAGTCGGCGACGTGGCTGGCCAGCGGGTAGCGGGTGACCGAGCGCAGACCGCGGAGCTCCGAGGCAGCAAGAGCAGGAGTACGCCAGCACACTAGCCGGTTGTTGAAGCGCGGGTGCGTTACTCAATGCGCACTTCTTTTCAGCATTTCATCAGGCGCCGAGCAGGAACGGATATTGAATTCGATGAGGAGCAAGTAAACTATGTTGTAGAGCTTCGCGGGATTTACACGGAGGACTTGAATAGCTAGCGACACCTTTTAATGATGCCTTGACTCTGAATATTCACATACTTCCGAATTATTTTCGGCCCGCCAAATGCGGGTGGCTTCAATATCAACAGAATTGATGTGGTCGGAATGACGGAAACGTGAGTAGAAGAAAGAAACTGGAAAAAAAATAGAACAAAGACTGCCAGATGGATTCAGGTGGAAACTCCAAGCGGCAATAAGGAAGAAAAGAATGGGAAGAGCAAAAAGAAGAATCATAACGGGAGTAAGACAGGAAATTGAAGAGGAAACGGGAAACATCAGTGAACCATCAATGAACATGATGAGAAGAAATGTGAAGATCGGACGAAAAGCATGACAAATTGTAACAATATACAACACAAACACGAGAAAGCTGGAAAAAGAAATAGATGTGAAGATACGAGAAGTAGGGGAAGAAAGGCTACTGATAGGAGGAGACTATGATGGAAGAATAGGGGAGAGAGGCGGAAGATACAAAGAAATGGAGAAAGAAACAAGGAAGCCGGCAAAAGACTGAGAAAAGAACAGAGAAGGGAAGACACTGATGGGTATTATTGAAGACAGAGGCTGAGCCGTGCTGAACGGAAATAAAGAAGGAGACGAGAAAGGAGAATACACCTATATCAGAGGAAGCGTAGCAACCACAATAGACTACGTAATAGTAAATGAAACAAGTGAGTATGCCTTCACGTGCGTGAGTCTCAGTAGCGCATTTTCTCAAAGAGGCATATTGTGAACGTAAAGAAATTTGGTTGAAGGAGAAACACCATTCCTTGCCCACTTTCTTTACTCGAAACTCATTGTGATATTGTGTTATCAGAATGGGGTACTTGCCAATGAAATAAATTCGAATGAAAATTCTTCCACTCATCAATACATTTTTTTGTTTGAGGGCGGGAGCTGGGAGCGGCGACTAATCAGGAGTAGTTTATTCTTTCCCATTTTCAGTCGGCTATCCATATAGCGAAAGAATTAGATCGCTATGTCTTCGGGTTCCTTCATGTTTTCCATATATCTCTTACTTTGAGGGCAGCGTGTGGGGGTGGCAGCATTCTGTAAAGTAACTGTTGCACAGTTTGAGTTGAGAGTTTCTGAATGTTTAAGGAAATATGACAATCAATGAAAATTGTGAAAGTTGCATTTTTTTGTTTAGGGGCGGGAGCTGGAGGCGGCGACTAATCAAAAGTGGCCTATCTCTTTCCATTTTCAGTCAGCTATCTATATAGCGGAACAATTTAATCGCTATGTCTTCAGGGTTCTGTTTTACATTCATCTCTTACTTTGGGGGCGGCGTGTGGGAGCAGCAGAGTTTGGCAAAGAAATTCTTCCACAGTTTGAGTTGGGAGTTTCTGAATGTTCGAGGTAACATTAAAATGTAATTCAGTGGGAATTATTGAAAGTTGCACTTTTTCTCTTTTGGGGGTGGAAGTTGGAGGCGGCGCCATGTCAAAGGTAGCCTATTCTTTCCCACTGTTAGTTAGCTATCCATATAGCGGAAGAATTAGATCGTTATGTCTTCGGGTTTATGTTTTTCATTCATCTCTCACTTTGAGAGCAGCGTGTGGGGGCGGCAGCATTCGGCAAAGTAACTGTTGTACAGTTTGAGTTGGGAGTTTCTAAATGTGAGGGAAATACGACAATCAGTGAAAATTGTGAAAGTTGCATTTTTTGTTTGTTAGGAGGCGGCAGCTGGAGGCGGCGGCTAATTAAAAGTGGCCTATATTTCTCCAATTTTAGTCAGCTATCAATATAGTGAAATAATTAGATCGCTATGTCTTCAGGTTCATGTTTTACATTTATCATTCACTTTGGAGGCGGCGTGTGGGAGCGGCAGAGTTTGGCAAAGAAATTCTTGCACAGTTTGAGTCAAGAGTTTCTAAATGTTCGAGGTGACAGTATCAGCCAAATCAGTGAAAATTGTTGAAAGTTGCACTTTTTTTCTTTTGGGGGCGGAAGCTGGAGGCAGCGCTATATCAAAAGTACCCTATCCTTTCCATTTTTAGTCAGCTGTTCATATAGCGAAAAACTTGGATCACTTTGTCTTTGGGTTCATGTTTTAGATTTATCTCTTACTTTGGGGGCGGCGTGTGGGAGCGGCAGCGTTCGGCTGAGCAAATGTTGCACAATTTGAGTTGGCAGTTCCTAAATGTTTAAGGGAACATCTCAATCAGTAACATTTGTGGAAGTTGCACTTTTTATCGTTTGGGGGCGGAATCTGGGGGCGGCGACTAACCAAGAGTAGCCTATCCTTTCTCATTTCCAGTCAGCTATTTATATACCGAAAGAATCAGATCGCTTTGTCTTCGGGTTTATGTTTTTCATTTTGAAGTGATTGGGGGCAGTTTACAGCAGTTTTTTCATGTCGGCGGCGCATATTGAAGACGGAATGTTTCTTGGCTTACGTTCATAAGTGGCAACTATGTATTATCCATAAAAATGAGAACACCAGAGCATCAGGTCTGGTAGAAAGTGCAATATTATGCTATTTCAAGTTTATCGGGGGCGGTTTTCTCTATGTTGGCGGCGCAATATAGACATCCAATATAGCCTAGCCCTCCTTTGGGAGTGGCAGCTATGTAACAGCGAAAAAATTAGAAAGCTAGGTTGTCTAGTTTGGGAGGAGTTCGAGGAACAGTGCGTTAAATTTCCAAGCTCAGAAGAATTAGGAGTGAGAGTTAGAGGCGAATAAGAAAGGGTTAAAGTCAGGTGCAGCATTGCGGAACGAACCAGCAAACTCCAAGTGATGTCCGGAGCCTACTAAACTGACGATATCTTCACAAAGAACCGGGGAGATGTCACCAGGGACTAAGGCTAAACAAAAGCAACAATTACTTGACCCAAAGGGTAATCAACGGGCAGTTAACGTCAGGACGGGCTTGACGGCGACCTGTCTGGAAAGATGTCGCTTGTCACAGAAAGTCCGGAAACCTGGCTGCCAACCATCGCGAAGCGGTAGAAAATAAGAGCGGAAAATTGCGAAAATTAGAAAATGCAAAGCGCGAGAAATTCCCCACACAAAATCTGAAAAGTCAAGTCATTTGAAGCTACCTGATATCTGATCTGAAAGAAAGTTCTCTCCGAAAAGTCTAATGAAAGGACTTTACCAACCAATGACTCAAAGGGTTAATTCATGCCCATCATGCCTGTAAATAAACCATCAACTAAATTTCGAGTTGAAACGCATGGTATCAAACTGACGACATTATGACAATAATTGGGAACCGACAAAACTGGGAATTATTGCAGTTATAAACATTCCAATTTAACTCTTTCGATTAATAACCCTTCAACAGGGGAACTCCACAAATGATGAATTTGCCATGTTGTTTAGGATGTAATTGAAATTGTGTAAACTATTGCTAAAGAAGGAAATGACGTAATCCAGAAATTAAATTGTAAATGTTACGAATCTAGTTTAATTAAGCGGTGGAATGAAGAATCAGACAATGAGATTCAGGCAAAGCAAAAGGCTTATGTTTGTTCAAATTTAATAAAATAAAGGTACTTGTGATTTGAATTGTCTGTTTCTATGTAGGAAATAGATTAATTTGGTCCTCTCGTAGGTAGAACCAAGGTTTGTCAACAAAAAAAGGGGTGAACTAATTCACGGGAAACAAAGGGTTAAAATACACCACGTAGATGGGTCAAAAGGGGGGTGTGAGCGTAACAATATATTATGCTCTGTTCATTGACCTGAAGGCAGCATTTGACAATGTAGATAGAGAGCGACTTTGGAAAAGCTTGAGAGAAAAAGGTATAAATGAACATCTGATAAACAAGATTGAGGAACCATTTGGAGATAACTACAAACAGAGTAAGAGTAAAAGAAGAAGAGAGTGAAATCTTCTACACCACGAGAGGAGTGATGCAGGGATGTCCTTTGAGTCCCAATCTGTTTACTGCATACCTGAGAGACCTAGAAAAAATTCTCAAAAAAGCACAGGCAGGAGGTATCGTGGTGGGCAAGGAGAAAGTATGGATGCTGGCGTACGCGGACGACCTGGTCGTTTTGGTGAAAGATGAGAGACGCATGAAAGATATGATTAAGAACCTAGAAAGATATATGAGAAGGAAGAAACTACAATTCAGCGTGAAAAACACAAAAATGATGGTATTTGGAAAAGGCAGAACAAGGAAAACAACGGAATGGAAATGGGAACAAGAGAAAATAGAAGGAATTAAATAAGTCAAATACTTAGGATACATCTTCAACAGAACAAACAACCTCAAGGCGCATGTCACAGAAACAGTGAGAAAAGCGAACAGACTATTAGGCCAGGTGTGGGGGATAGGAGGAAAAACATTTGGTCACGACATTGGAAGAAGATGGGCTTTGTTTGACAGTCTGATAGGCAGTGTGATAACGTATGGAGCAGAGGTCTGGGGATGGAAAGAATACCAGGAAATTGGAAGAGTACAAGAAAAATAGCTAAAATGGACATTAGAACTGGAAAAATAAACACCGGGATATATAGTAAGAGAAGAAACTAAAAGATGGGAAATTAGGATAGAAACAGGCCGGAGAGCAGTAAAATACGGAAAGAAAATGTACGACAGAGAAGATTGCAAAATTTTACAAGAATGCTGGAAAGAAAAGAACAGAAGAGCAGAAGGCAAGACATGGGAAGAAAGAGAGAAATACTACAGAAGAAACGGATACGCAGGAGAAGAGGTTGCAAGGATGAGGAGAAATGGTGGCTTGCTGATGGAGGAACTGAGGATGCAGGACAAAGATGTCGACAAGCAAGAAAGGACGGAAAAAATAAAAGAATCAAGGTATCATAGGTAGTACGAGAGGCTAGTGACAAAAGAACAGTCAAAATATCTTGATAGGGAGAGCGAAAAAGAGATTTTGGAAGGGGGACGAATAACAAATATGTAGAATGTGAGGAAATGAAGAAGAAACGATGGAACACATGATGAGAAGATGCACCGAAACGAGAGAGAGGGAGAAAAGTGTCGAAGAAATATCAAACGAGGATGGAAGAGAGATGGAGTGGCTGGAGGAAATCGTAAATAGAAAAGTAGTACGTATGAATCTATAGTTGGGAGTTACCATGCCTGTAAAAGTTTGGCCACCCTTTCAAATTTGTTCTTTGAGACTTTTAGAGACATTTAAGAAGGGTGGCCAAAGTGAGTCTCTGGGAAGTTTTCTGCAGGACACCGAAATCAAGACGGCGCGGCGGCTCAAAAATATCGGAAACAATTATAACTCGGCCTTTAGTTGACCTACGAATGAAATTTTTAAGGTTATATTTATGTTCACCCTTTTGTTAAAGAGCATAGATGATTAAAAAAACTATTGTAGGGTAACAGCACCAGTAAATGAGGAAACTACATTTTTTCCCAATATTTTGCAACGTTTTTTTCTCGACCGCACTGACTGCACCTAATGTAATGTACAATTGTTTTTTAAGGCCTTTGAAGGCAATTTGGACATTCAGACAGGTGGCCAAAGTGAGCCACCGGAAAGTTCAGCACAAGGCCCCGAAGACAAGATGGGCGACAAAAATACCGAAATTAATTATTATAATTCGGCTTATATTTCATATACGACCTACAAATGAAATGGAAACGATCATCAATGTTTTACCTTTTGTTGATGAACATGATAATTACTTGAAACTCTCAATGTAGGGTAACAGCATCAGTAGTGAATGATAAATTTCAAGAAAAAGTCGAGTTTTTTGCAATTTTATTATTTTGAGCAATTTGAATCAGAGTAACTCGGGTCCTTTCGACTCTAAAATGAATACAGCTATTAGCCATTGTATCCACGGACTGCTGTATCTCTTCAGTAATGAATACTCGGAATAAATATTGTCACGATGTCTGAAATAATTCGAAAGTGCAGGAAAGCCAAAAAAAAAACAACAATGGATTGAGATGTGCAAATGAGTGGAAGATTAGTGAGAAGTGGGGAAAACTGACTTATTTTATGGATATCGAGCCAAGTAACACTGACATCAGAAACGAGGCAGAAGATATTTTGAGCGAAAAAGAAGAAAAGGCAGACAGGTGGAAGGGAAAATTATATGGGTGACAAGAATATTTGGAAAATGCATTAGGAGGTACTGGAAAAAGTAAGAAAAAAGGGAATATATGGAAAACAGTGAAGAAAAGGAATAATGGAATAGTAGGATACATTTTGGGACACAAAGGACTAGTTCGAGATGTACTTCAGGCGGAGGGGGGAGGGAGATGAAGTTTGTTTTCCTCCTCATCGGCATTTATACGCCATAGGAGTTGCTGCATTTATTTATGTTCAGTATAACAAGTGAAAAATCCGTTTGTACAGTACGACACCCAGACCTGATATGCCCGGGAATCGAACCCGGGAGCTCAGCTTGCCGAGCGAACACGCAGTCCACTCGACTAGTGGGCCGTGTTCGCTTGTGTGGGCCGGGAGATAAAGAGGAACAAAGGTAGACCCAGGTTAGATCACTGCTCCCAGACAAGCAATTGGGGATGTAGGAATTTGATATTTGACCTTCAGGGGAATACGTAGGTTAGCACAGGATAGGAAGGGATGGAGGTACGCATGCAACTAGTCTTGGAAATGAGAATGATAATGATGTATGTCTTGATCCCCTCGTGCAATAAAACAAGCGTTTAGTTTAGTTCGAATCATTCGTCCTTTGGTTGAAGATTTTGTTCATTTGTAGCTGATTATAATAACTATTTCATTCTTGTTCACTTATGACAAGAAGAATCTGACTTGTGGGATTTCATAATTCTGTGTACATGGCGTATAAGCCGATAGTCTAGTTATTGTTATTTCCAATCCCGACATTTTTGATGCATGCATGCGGTACATGCCGAGGGAAGAAGGAAAAACGCTCCAAGTATTGAGAAAAAATGCGGAATGCGATCATTTAGGTACTGGTGTTGTTACTCTACATGCAAATTTTGAAATCACCTTTATTCATAAGCAAGAGATGAAACAATAAATAATCAGACTAATTGCGATTAATAATATATCGTTTAGTGAATAATCGTTCAAATTTTATTTGTAGGTCGAATATAAGCCGACTTAACTATAATCCGATAGTTTTGACCGCCATCTTGTTTTCGGGATTCTGCAAGGAACTTCCTCGAGACTCACTTTGGCCCTAGGCAGGACAGAGATACACTAGGTGCAGTCAGTGCATTGCAAAAAACTCGATTTTTTTACAATTTAATAATTTACTACTGGTGCTGTTACCCTACATTAAGAGTTTTGGGTAAGTAATTATTATGTTCATCAGCGAAAGGTAAAATACTGATGTAATCGTTCCCATTTCATTTGTAGGTCAAATATAAAATATAAGCCGAATTATAGTAATTAATTTCGATATTTTTGTCGGCCATCTTGTCTTCGGGGCCTTGTGTTAAACTTCTCGGTGGCTCAGTTTGGCCACCTGTCTAAATTACCTCCAAAGGCCCTAGAAAAACAATTGTACATTAACATTACATTAGACGCAGTCAGTGCAGTCGAGAAAAAAAGTTACAAAATATTGGGAAAAAATTCCCTCATTTACTGGTGCTGTTACCCTACATTATTTTTTTTAATTATATATGTTCTTCTACAAAAAAGACAACATGAATATAACCGTCGAAATTTTATTCGTAGGTCAACTAAAGGCCGAGTTATAATTGTTTCCGATATTCTTGAGCCGCCATCTTGTTTCCGGTGTCCTGCAGGAAAGTTCCCAGAGACTCACTTTGGCCACCCTTCTTAAATGTCTCTAAGGGTCTCAAAGAACAAGTTTGAAAGGGTGGCCAAACTTTTACAGACATGGTAACTCCCAACTATAATAACACCAAGATTCATACGTACTAAAGAGCTGAACCAGGATTTGAGAAGAACAATCACAAATTTATAAAAATATAGCTGATAAATTTAATGTATTTTTTTTTTTTTTTTATAATTTTGGTTGGCCTTGAGCTGAAGCCCTTTTAGCCACGGTCTTTAAATTTGTTTGGGTTTAAGCCAAACTTTGATTGTCAATGATTGAAGATGAAGTCAAAATTGAGAAGAAAGAAAGAGAAAAAAAAAAATCAAAATTTCAGAGAGCATCGTTTTATGAAAGCCAGCACAGCCTCTAACACGTTTTCATCATCTATTGCACGAATCAAAATGTTGGTAATTTCTAAGGGGAGACACATTCCTTTGTTCAAAAGTTCATCGAGCAGTAAATTGGTTGCATTTCTATACAGGTCGCAGTTCAGAAAAATGTGGTTAATGTCGCATAAAGACACCCCGTCACATTCGCAGTATGGAGTATCTGACAAGCCAATCCGGAACATGTGAGCCTTGTAGCATCCATGGTTGACACACAATCTTAAAATGTTGATATAAGAACTTCGCGGTAGCGCCATCTTTTTATAGAGAGGAAGAGAATAATTGATTTTCGGTCGAATAGCGTAGTATCTCCAATTCCGTCCACCAGACACCCGTTCCCAACGTTCCTGCCATCTATCAAACATCTGTCTTTCCAAACCCTTCATAACATCACCACACACAACACCATCCTGCAAATCCTCCACGCCCTCCAACACTGCTTTCTTGGCCATTCGGTCAACCTTTTCGTTTCCCTCTATCCCATTGTGAGCTTTGACCCAAACAAAGTTTATGTTCTTACCCTGGCTTGTCAGATCAAGACACCTATGTACGATGGAACAAATATAGGGGTTTTCCAATGATTTACGTGTTTGTATTGCTCTCAGCACCGACAGCGAGTCCGAAAAAACAACATATCCTGGGGTATACTGTGTGGCATTGGAAATCCAATCAAGAGCTTTTATAATAGCCATAGCTTCTGCATTATAAATAGAAGACCACGAGTCCAATTTGTAGGATCCGCTACCTTGGTTCTCAGACGAAACGACATGAAACGCACACCCAACCCCTTGTTTTGTTTTTGAGGCATCAGTGTATATGAAACTGTAGCTCCTGTATTTTTCTAGAATGTCTCCAAATATTGCTCTATTTTCATGGGAATAATCTGAGTAATTTGGGATGTTTATAGATGAAGGGGAGTGACGGATTTCATAGGGGTGAGAGAACTGGGGTTTGCCATTTGTTTTCACAACAAGATCTTCGAGGTCCACTGTCTGAATGAACCCAAGTGTCAATGGAGGAGATGGTTTGTTAATCCAATATTCAGCAGTGAGATTATGATTATTCAAGATCGATATTTTCCGAAGAAGATTTTCCCGTCTCAAAGACCGCATTTTCATCACAAACTTGTTTGCAAGGTACAGCCTTCTCAGAGCCAGTGGGGGCTCTCTCGCTTCTGCACGAAGGATTTCCACCGGGGTGGAACGCAAAGCACCAAGAGAGATTCGAATGGCTTTATTCTGTACCAAATCAACCCTGCGCAATGTGCCTTCCCTAGCCGATCCATACACCACACTACCATAGTCGATAATCGATCTTATGTAAGATTTATAAAATAGTAGGCACGTCGCAGGGTCGGAGCCCCACCTCTGTCCTACAGTAGCTCTTAGGATATTCAGGCCTCGCTCGCATTTGCCAGTAAGAGCTGCTATGTGATTTTTCCATGAGAGCTTCGAGTCCAACACCAAACCGAAGTACTTTACTGATTTCTGTATCGGAACCTGAATTCCACATATCTTGACATTAGCGTCTGCAGGAAGTCTGTGCCGTGTAAAATAAACAAATGTGGTTTTATCCTGTGCCAGATTCAAGCAGTTGGATGAAAAATATTCCCTACAGCAATACATAATATGCCTGATTTGGCTGCCAGCCGCTTTGTAGGATTTTTCCGACGAATACACAACGAAATCATCTGCATATTGCAGGCTTTTGATACCCTTGCTCCAAGAACTGTGAAAATCGTGCGTATAGATGTTAAACAGCAAGGGACTCAGCACTGAGCCTTGGGGAATTCCCCTACATAGTAGTCTTGGGCCTACCAAGCCTCCGTCCGCCTTAATGCTGACCTCTCGCCCCAGAAATAATTTAACAACATTGACTGCGCAGTATCTCGGTATCCCCAATCTCACCATCTTATCAATCAAAACGCTGTACTCAACATGGTCGTATGCACTTTTTACGTCCAAGAATGCCGCAGAGAGGTATTCATTTTCTGAAAGACTACATTGTATGTCCAGAGTTAGTTCAGAGAGACATTCAGTAGTACCTAGTCCACATCTAAAGCCATACTGAGTGTCCGGGAGTAACTTGTGACTCTCGAGCCACCACTCTAATCGATTTTTTATTATTCTTTCCAATGTCTTCAACAAACATGACAGTAAGGTGATTGGGCGGTAAGTAATGGCGTCTGCTGAGTGTCTTTTAGGTTTTGGAATTAATTTTATAACAGATTGCTTAAGTCTGGCACAATCATCCCCGTTCAACCAAATCCCATCAAAAATTTCAAGAAGAAGAGATTTACCACTATTGGGAAGATTGCTCATCATCGAATATGTTACCGAATCAATTCCAGGAGCCGTGTTTCGGCTGTTTTTAATACAGTTGTTAAGTTCATTCATGGTAATGGGTTTCAGTAACCAGTGTTTGGGTGCAGGGTCGGGTTTAGGGTGTTGGTTCTCTGGGCCTATAGGAGACATATTATCTAAAAATTCCGCAGCTTTCCGTTGGGTTATATTGTCGTTTTTGGCTTTAGAATTAAATTGTTTCATTTTATTCCATATTTGACTTGCCGGTGTTTGAGAATTAAGCTCGCCGCAAAATTTCGCCCAGCTTTCTTTTGCTTTGGTTTTGTACAACCTTTTACTTTTGGCAACCATTTTTTTACACTCCAAATAATTCTCAATTGAGAACTGTACCTTATACTTATGGAAAGCTTTTTTTCTGTCGTTATTCATTACCGCACACTCTGCATCCCACCAGGGAGGTTTACTTGATTTAGGTACGAAAGGTTTATTAGCTGGCATACTACAATTTGCAGCTACCTCAATAGCATTCATAAGTGTTTCAATTTTTTGTTCGGTGGTATCAGGGGGGGGTTGCGAAGATATGTATTCTATTATACTTACTGCGTATTGATCCCAATTTGCTTCCTTTACTCTCCACTTGAGTGACGGATAAACTTTTTTATTTGTTGTTTCATTTCCCAACTGAATGATTATCGGAAAGTGGTCTGAGCCATAGGTATCCTCAAGAGTTTTCCATTCAGCATGAAGACTTAAAGAAGAGGAAATAATAGATATATCAACCACTGAATTGCTAATACCGGGAGAAATTCTGGTACAAGAACCGTTATTTAGTACCATTATTTGGTCAAAATTTCCCAGTGCGTCGAAAAGAACTCTACCTTGCTGATTTTCCAAAGATGAACCCCAGAGGTTATGGTGCGCATTAAAATCTCCCGCTAAGATGCAGTCAGATGGCAGTTGGTTAAACAAATTTTCCCAGTCATTCACATTAAGCATAATATTTGGTGGTCTGTACACAGAGATGATTGCAATTTCTTTGTTGTTTGTTATCAGTTTAATGCCGCAAACTTCCAAACAGTTGTTAAAATTTTTTTGAATGATAAGACGATCATACCTATGTTTTGTAGAAACAAAAATGGCTACTCCTCCTTTACCATCTGGACGATCTTCGCGAATGATGTCATATCCTTTCAAAGAAGGATTAGATATGGGTTTGTACCAAGTTTCAGACAGAACTGCTACATCAAAGTTAATTTCACACTTGAGCTGCACCAAGAACTTAGCGTTAGCTACAGCCGATCTAGAATTCCACTGAAGAATTTTTAGGTTTTTTATAGGATACATTGTTTGAGCTTTTAAGTGTTAAATTGGATTGGACTAGTAACTTGTACCGTCCGAATCCCAATCTGTACCAATATTGTCAAACATACTACTTATTTTGCTAGAAACATTTTCCGAAAGTCCTTCGAAATCACCTTGAGTTCCAGATTGATCTAGAATACTTTTTATCAAAAATATAACTCCCGCTATTATGTTATCTTTTATTGTGTTGAAATTATTTTGCGATTTTTGGATATTTTTCCTATATTCAGGGTTAGAAGTGATGGGAGGAGATTTTGGACTGAAACGAAATTGACGTGGAGACGATTGAAACTGAGGAGATTCAGGAGCGGGCCGCTTCCTGGGTGTCGATGTCGATGGATGAGAATGTGGTTGAGACTGTCGGTCTCTCTGACTGAGTGAAGGGCGGGAACTATTCATGTCTTTTTTGTTATTGTTAGACCTATTGGGAAGCCGCAAAGGAGGGAATTGGTCCATATTATTTTCTCCCGAAAGAACTGCAAATCTATTGTTACTTTTCACAATACTAGCGAAACTGGGATTTTCCTCGATTTTTTCAGCTTCTTTGAAAGATATATCATGTTCAGCCATAATTCTTTTGATGTTCCGCTGCTTTTCATACATGGGGCACTGATATGAACGTGAATTGTGCTCGTGAGATCTACAGAAAATACAGTACCCTTCGGTTTCACACTCACCTTCGTGATTTTCAAAGCCGCACCTGAAACATTTTGGAGTTTTTGACCTACAAAGCCTACTTGTGTGCCCATACAAAAGGCATTTAAAACACTGAACAACTGGCGCAACATAAACATCAACCTTGTACCTAACTTTGCCAATGAATATATATTCAGGGATTTTATTACTTCCAAAGGTAAGTATGATAGTTTGAGTGGGAGCCCGTCCAGCTGCCCGATTCTTACTGTCAGCCCATCGTGTTATTCTTTGAACTTCCGTAACCTTGATACCCGATTTAACTCGTTCCAAAATTTCTTTCTCAGTAAATGAGGTGTCGACCATTCGTACGACTCCTCTTTTCTCAATACAGTGATTAGGTATGTAAGCAATTAAATTGTTGGATGTAAAGATGTCACTTTCACTTATCTTGTTTGCCTGCAATGCATTGTTTACAATTATTTTAACTCTATTCCGTCCCACCGATGTGATCTCTGTAATGCACTTATCGAACTCCGCTAACGGTTCCAAAATTCGTCCTAGGCTCATTGGGTGAAGATTTCCCAAATTCAAAGTTTTATGTTCGACGAATATAAAATACGGGCCTGCATCAGTAATTCGATAACGGTTTCTTACCAACTTCTCGAAGTTTTTTTCTTTTACCGATAAGGAATTGCCTCTGTCAGAATTTTCGTTAATTTCCATTGCCTTGTCCATATTTGTCCTGTTCTCTGGTCCCTCAGGTGTCGATTCGTCTGGAGGATCTGGGGGTTTCCCTCCACTAACCTCCCCCATAATGCCACTAAATCACACACCAAAAAACTTTTTCAACTTGCAATAATAGCCCGGCTTCAGACAACTACTGATAGCGTACGTTCACCTTGACTGTTTATTCAATTTAATGTATCAAAATGGATAAACGAACCTGCAAACCCGTAGTGTGGATAAACTTATATGCTACTAGTTATCAACAAAGGCTTCACGGCAGCAGATACCTCACTCGATACCTCATAACTGAAAAATGGAACTTTCCACAGGAGAGCAAAAACAAATAATTTTGGAGTACAGTAGTACAGGGAATCACGATATTTTGCAATGTTACTGTAAACACAATTTGTTCTTTGATAACATTGCAGAATATCGTAATTTTCTGTACTAAGAAGTATTCCAAGACTTTGAATCAGTTGTTTTCACTCTCCTGTAAAAAGTTCCATTTTTTTCCAGTTACAAGGTACCTACTGCCGTGAAGCCCTCGTCATGCTATCAGGAACAAGGTGATCAGAATCAAAATAGTAACCTCATATTGGCCCCTATGTGGAGGTCTGTGAATCGGAAGAGATGCAAATTTGTCTAGGCACGGGGTATCGATATCGAATTTCAGATAGCACGCGGTGATTTTCTCGTGCATACGTTTTCTAGCAGGTATCGCAATTTCAACCGTCGCGTCGCCATCGACGTGTACATTGGCGATTGATGCCGGTGGCGGCGCTAAGGGCGCTCTCGCATCGCAGTGCCCCCGTCGCTGCAATCTGAATTGTAAAACACTGTCTGCCGGCATAAATCACTCTCGGACAGCAGCAGTGCAGCGCACACACTATGCCATCGGTTCGGAATATCCAATGCGACCGGCTCGTATTATTTTTCCATAATAGTTTATTTTTGTTGGAGAGAACCGCCGAAGCCAGCAGCAGAGCAGCGCCACCACCATCACCCGTAGTATAATGAAATTCGGCACACTCGATACCGTTGCGCATCCATCAATCCGCCACCACCTTGTAGAAAAAAAATCAATTCAATCTGCAGACGTACGGTCTAAGTACACCCCTATATCCAATCCCATGTGATTTAATTTCCGCTGGGATGTTACACCTACCTGCGCCCAAAAAATTTGCAACAAGCAAGACAGCTGCTTTTGGAGAATTTCCTTATTTGGTTACCCGCGATCTACAGTCTCTGTTGAATACGCAGCACTCTTATTCGCCAAATTAATACATAAAGTTGTGATTTAGTTTTCTTGCGTTGACCACTAACCCCCTGCAACGTACCTTTGCAACTACAAAAGACAAATGAAATCAAACCAAACCAAAAACAAAGGTAGTCACTCTCGAGGGGTGGTTCCGTCCCAGTCTAGGGTTAGGGGTGTCTCTGGTTAATAACAACACGACAAAATTGGCACAATTATTATTCATTAAAAATTGAATAAATTTGACAGAAATGTGAACTATGAATGGATGAATTAAATTGATGAGAATTTGAAGTATAATTGATAATTTAGATAAGATTTAATAGAAATAAAAATAATTTAGAATGAAGAAATTCAAATGACTAATTCGAAGTAAATTATTACAAGATTTGGACAAAAGATCAAACTGTATATGAGTGTTTTAATAAACACAAGAAGGTGAGATAATAATAATTTCCTGAAGGGAAATGAAACTCAAGAGTATATTAATTAAATTTGAGATTCCTGAAGGGAAAACTATACAGCGAAATTGGACTTATGGGTGGCAATATTTAATACTGGTCCGTATTCAACTTAGCAATGTAAACAGTGCAATAACAATATAGCGCAGTTTAGACAAATGCAATTTCGCTAATTTCCTTTTGTAGGAACAAAAAAAAAATAGATGGTCTGATAAAATGCTAGTGACTAAACGGTCTAAAATTCACTCTCAACGCTGAGTATAACTGGAAACAAAACGGCAAACTGTTGGAGCTACTAGGTGAGTATCACTGTAAATTTATTTTTCGGTACCGAGGGCCCTAGGTCGCAGTGCATAGCTAGCAATTCGCAATTAAGTTTCTAAATTTACAGAAGCCGACGGTATGTGGCGCCAACAGCGAAACTCACGCAAGTATTCCCTAATTTTTCCCTAGAATAGACCGAGCTTATACTAGCACTTATCTAAGATCCTTTTTGTGACGTATTTCGACGCACGTATGGCACTGGTGCGGGGTGAACTTGCCAGTACAGTCCTGTACGATGTCTGCTACCTACTAGTTGGGTGTTCCAAAAATGATGGTGGAGTATTCGTATCCACTGCAGGCAAATATGGTGGAGGCGCCAAAATGGGCTTCATCAGTGATAAGAAACTGGCTGTAGCTCGTTTGTTTTCCAACGGATTTCAACATCTGGGACGTCATTTTGTAGACAAAAAAATTCTCTTCTTATTTCATACCTAAATTTACAAACGTCATTTCGTAAAACTGTCAAATCTGTATTTATAAGTCATGCTAAATTCCGCCCTTTTTTGAAGGTTATCCGATATTTTTGAAACCTGGCAGTATCATAGATCTTGAAGTGCTCTTTTAGAATTTTTAATTTTCCACCTCGTATCTTTGCTGTTTTGGCCGCCATATTGAAAAGATGGCGCCCAAAAAACAGTTTTTTGTCAATATCTTGAATTCAACTGACTCAAGATTGAAATGTGTGTATGCGAAGGAAAGCCCATTCTAATCTCTACAATTTCACATATCAGTCATTAATGTGCGATTTACGGTTCTTGAGTTAGAGCTTTCAGAACTTCCGGAAGCATCAAATTTCGGCATTCAATCAGCATGTTGAATTGATACCATCGTCATGTAGTAGGCAAATAACCCATCAATAGCTCTTGGCCATTAACCATAGATAATAAAAATTTAGAAAATCGATCATGGTGATGTTATTTGTGTAATTACAGGGTGAACTGTGAAAGCAAACTGACTTTAGAAAGAAATAAAGGTAATATAGCATTTGAAGGATATCAGATACATTCGAAACTCATTATTATGATGAGATTTGGGGTCATCATTCAGAATATTCACTTTTCCACTTCGTATCTTTGCTGTTCTGGCGATAATTTTGAAAAAATGGCGCCCAAAAAAACATATTTTTGATTTTTTTTCGAAAATTTGTCATAAAACTTGAGAATTCATATCAAAAGTGAAGGTCTGTCAAATTGTCTATAATTTGACGTCTGAATCACTTATGTGCAACTTACAGTTCTCAAGCTATACCTTCTCAAAGTTAATTTTCCCTTAGAGTTCACCCTGTAGTTGCATAGCAACCGTTACCATGATTGATTTTCTGGATATTAATGGTCTGTGGTTGACAATTTATCATTATTTATGGTTAATTTGACTGCCACGTGGAGCTAAGCTCAACTTGACATGCTGATTGGATGACAAAAGTTGATGCTTCAGGGAGCTCTGGAAGCCATAACCCAAGAACCGGAAATAGCACGTACACGAGTAAGGTGTCAAATTGTAGATAATTGAATAAGCTTTTATTCGCATACAAACGCTTCTACCTCACATTGACAGAAATGAGGATATTGACAAAAAACTGTTTTTTGAGCGCCATCTTTCCAATATGGCGGCCAAAACGGCAAATATACGAAGTGAAAAAGTGAAAATTCGGAAAGGGCACCTCAAGATCTATAATACTGCCAAGTTTCAAAAATATCAGATAACCTTGAAAAAAGGCCGGAATTTAGCATATCTTATGAAAACAATTTTGACAGTTTCCCGGAACGACGTTTGTGAACTTAGGCATAAAATAAGAAGAGAATTTTTTTTGTCTACAAAATGATGCTTCAGATGTTGAAATCCGTTAGAAAACAAACGAGCTACAGCCAGTTTCTTATCATCAGATGAAGCCCATTTTGGCGCCTCCACCATATTTGCCTGCAGCAGATGTTAATATTCCACCATAATTTTTCATGGTCCTTGATCGCCCAGGAATCGATTAGGACATATCCCTATATATCTTCACGAAGCTGCACACGGCCAACCTTTTTTTGACCCTATGCCCCCTGACTAAGGTCCAGGAACATTGAGAATTGAAACTTCCCCCGCCTGAAACAAAAGACTGTATGGTTGACAAAGTGGAGTCTTGCATCAGCCGTACCACGATTCCTCCTGAAACCAAACTGACGAGGGTTGAGAAGACCGTTTAGCTCAAAATAGTGGAAGATCCTAACGCTTACTGCTTTCTCCAAGACTTGAAAAAAAAAAGAGGAAGCCGGGAAGCATATTCATAAACAGCAGACGGATTAGCCGTTCGGCCCATTTCGTGCTGGAAAGCTCGTATTTTGCCATGATTACGACCATGGAGGCTACTTCTAACATCCATGGATACGACAACGACCAGGTAACCAACAAACGTCAGGAAAAATAATTACTTTGACATGATTTTGACATAGGGTTAGGGCCGTTCCAAAATTCTTCGATAGAATCCCTTCTATCGTAATTCGTGTAAATTTTTCACCCCCATTTTGTATTTCTAAGTGGGTATAGGTAGTGTGAGAGCTCTCGACACATTTGGAGCTCCCAATAATGATTTTTTGTAATAGAACAATAAATTAAATAGACTATTATGTTTATTGTAAAATACAGGAGAATGCTGGTGAGGTGAGGAAATGTGAGTGCTCTCAATAGGTATTGGTGTTATGAAAACACAGGAGGCGAGGTCCTGAGGTATGGGGGCTGTTCGAGTCAAGCAAAATGGGATCTGGGATAAGAAGGCAACAAGCGAGATCCCCAGTATGTGGAGGTTGCCTAACGCGAACAAAACTGGGACCTAAGCTTGGAGGGTGGAACCAGGAAGCGGAATGTACAGAGCAAATAGTGAAACATGGCAATAAGACTTTTAACAACATAATTAGGCACAATAGGGGCGAGAGGGCTCTAGATAAGACAAGAAGTCAAAATGGGGTCTACTGGAGCACTGAAAATCATAAAAAAAAGCATAGAGAAGCTTATTATAGCTCTAAACGACAGATGAGGACGATGGGGCTCCAAATATCACACAAAGTCACAAGGTTGCTCATTAAATTGCCCACCGCGGTTGCTTACTAGAGATTTGGAAGCGTCAAAAAAATGCAAGGGGGTTCAACCGGACTTCAAAAGACATTTGCGAGACAATGAGGCTCAGCAATTTAGCATAGCTTGTATAACTAACAACGGAATCAGGCATGGGGACCAATGGGGTTCTAGATAACAGAAGAAGACAGAATAGTGCCTACTGAAAATCTGCAAGCCATTGGAAAGCATAGAAGAGCTTATCAGAGTTCCAAACGCCAGGGGAAGACACAAGGGTCCCAATAGTGTTCCGAATGAATGAGGCACAAGGTTAAGGTTGCTTATTAAATCGCCCAACGTGGTCCGTTAGAAGAGATTTGGAAGCTCCGGGAAAAATGCAAGGAGGCTCAACAGAGCTTCAATAGACATTTACAAGATAAAAGGGCTTCTAACAACCGAATAAGGCACAAGGGGGCCAATGAGACTCAAAATTACACTAGAAGGCAAAATGGGGCCTACTGGAATTCTGAAAGCCACAACAGAGCATGGGAGCTCATCAGAGCTCTAATGATAAACGACAGATGAGGACACAAGAAAGCCCGAAAGAACTCGAAATACCACAGAAAGGCACAAGGATGGTCGATAGATTACCCACAGCGTTGCTTACTAAACCTCTGGGAGCCACAAAAAAATTAATAGGGCTCGATCAGTATTGCTTCAAAAACATTTACGAAACAAGGGGGGCCCAGCTAGGCTTTGACAATGCAGTAAGGCACAAGAGAGCACATTGGGGCTCTGGATACATAAAAAGGTGAAATGGAGCCTATTGAAATCCCGTGAGCGTTAAAAACCATGAAGGAGCTTATCAGGGCTCCAATCGACAGATGAAGACAGAAAGAGGGCCCTATGGGGCTTAGACTAAGACGTGAAGGCAAATGACTGCTCACTTAAGCTTTCAAAGTTCCGGAAACAATGGAAAGAAGTTCAGCAGGGCTCCAAAAGACATTTACGAAGCAATGGGTCCATTTGGGCTTCCTTTTTTTGACGCAATAAGGCACAAGGAGGGCACTGAGGCCTGAATAACACAAGATACGGCAAAATAAAGCCTACTTCAATCCTAAAAGCCATAAAAACCATTAGGGAGCTCATTAGAGTTCCAAACGACAGATGAGAACATGAGGGAGCCTGCTAGTGCTCCGAATAACAGATGAAGGCACCACAAGGTTGCTACTACAGTTCTCGAAGCCACGAAAAAATAGACAAGGGCTTCAAAGGGCTTCAAAAAACAATAACAAAACAAAACGGCCCAGTATGGCTCCTAACAACGCAATAAGGCGTTGGGAAGGGGGCCAATGGGGCTCCTGATAACATCAGGGGGCAAAATGGGGGCTAATGAAAGTCTGAAAGCCATTGAACACAAGGGAGCTTGATGGATCTCCTAACAACGGATGAGGTCACAAGGGGGGCCGACAGAGCTTCGAATAGCATTATGAAGGCACAGGGTTGCTTATTGGATTGCCGAAAACCACAGAAAAATGCAAGGGGACTCAATAGAGCTCTTAACAACATTGGAGGAGTAAGGGAACTCAATAGGGCTACTAGCAACTCAACAAGGTACAAGGGTGTCCAATGGGCTCTAAATACCATAAGAAGGCTAGAGGAGGCTTACTGAATTCTGAAAGCTTCGAAACAGTCTTTTTAAAGCTCCAAACGACAAATTTAGACAAAAAAGGATCTAAGGGGGGTTTGGCAGGGTAACAGATGACAGTGAAGAAAGAAAAGGATCCAATAGGCCTTCGAACGCCACAAAAATGCAAAATGAGGATCACTGAGACTCGGCAAAGGGGGTCAGCAGGGTTTCAATTGACATTTACTGAACAAAAGGGCCTAGTTGAGCTCCCACTAGCACAAAAAAATTTAAATGAGGCTCACCAAAGTTCTGAAAGCGAGGAAAAACGTAAGAGGGCACCTTACAGCTCCAAACAAAAACTGGAAGGAGGCTTACTAGATATCCAGAATTCACAAAACCATACATACAGTGGTGCCCATCAGGGCTCTGAATTATACAAGAAAGCATAAGAAGACCCACTGGAGCTCTAAAAGCAACAAGAAAGCAAATAGGGGCTATTAAAGTTGAGGCAAATGGCAAAAAAGATTTTGTCCGCGCGATGAA
Organism: Anaspis maculata; assembly: GCA_949128115.1. Classification (NCBI taxonomy): domain Eukaryota; kingdom Metazoa; phylum Arthropoda; class Insecta; order Coleoptera; family Scraptiidae; genus Anaspis; species Anaspis maculata. Next base: position 98,393,453 of record OX421963.1, on the reverse strand, counting down.
TTGTCCGTGTGACCAAACTTATGGGTCCTATGTGGGTCACGCTCCTATGTGGGCTGGTTTATGCAGATGACGTGATAGACACTGTTGAAGATGGTCAGCATGCATGGAACAGAGTCTATCACTACACTGCACGGTGATAACAGGTGAGTAGATAATATTGATGTCTCAGCCATGCAGAGCCTATAACCAAAAAGACGAATGAGTATAATTGAAATAGAATTGAGTCGAGGTACCGCACCAGCAAGTTCGAAAGAGAAGAACAGTGGAGTGGCCTTGGATTGACTGGCTCATCAAGGATTGGATTCGCCAAAAATTCGTTCCCGCCTGAATAATCTACAACAAAGAACTCATGGCTGCGTGAATCTCATCAATCTTACAAGAAGTGATTGTAAGGACCTCTTCAAATGATCGGAGGGTAGCTAGTAGTTGACGATTAATTTGGCCGTCAACAATTCAAACGGCTCCTGAGACGGCCCAATCTGCCGAAGGTTCAGGCGACATCTGCAATGGGGACTATGATCAAGATTCAGTAGGTACAAAATAGGTATTGAAGAAACCTCACCAAATTCATCTACAGAAACATTTCTGAATGAAGCGAAATCTCACGCCAAAATTTTTTTGTTGACTTTCGTTTTCCTGACGTTTCTAACTTACCTGGTACTTGCACAGTATTTGCACACTGCGATAATCGGTATGATCGGTCCTTTCGCGAACGCACGAAGCGTGCCGAACGGCTAACCCGTCTGCTATATAGAAATATGCAGCCGGCATATGAGACGATAGATACGGACGTCCTCCTTTTTACCTTTTTTGGAAACAGGAATCACAGATGCAATCTTCAAACAGTCGGGGAGAACTCCAAATGCGGGGATATAGCGGGATACCTGAAAGACCACTATCAGCAGGTTAGAGTCCATGGCATTTTGTCTGAGAAGGTGAGAATCAGGGTGAGAGTCCCCCAGGGGTCTATCCTCATTCCTCAGTCCTCGGTCATTTCCAATTCACGTGATCGACCTCAATAATGATAATCTGGAGAATCACATCTTATATGCTGACGACACCACACTGATGGCACATGGACAGAACTTAAAGACCAAAAACATGATTTTCACTTTCAAGAACAGAGTGTATCAGACACCTCAACATCTCTCTGGAATGACGTTGAATTCTCAAATGTAACCTTAGACCCGATCCTGAGGTGGGATAATCATATTCATATTCATGTTCATATTCATGTTTATTGAGCTGACGAGATAGAGACGAGCTTATTGAGCTTCGGAAGATTTTCATCACAGGCGGTGATTCCTGACTCTTTTTCTCAAGATTTAATCCACATCCCTTTTGGTTGGTCTGCATTCAGTTTTGAATTCTACTACGCCTCTCAATATCCAAATTGTGAATTGAAAATTGCATTTCTCTGTTGTGGGCGTCAGTTTTTATTTTTTTCCGGGAATTCAGAACAAAGGAAAAGACCGAAAAGGGGTTTTCGCGGTTTCTACAGCCTGGTTTGAAGCAAGAATGAAAGTTCTCAAAGCGTTTCATGTATTTTACTAATTTTCTGGGATGCCCAACGGCCCTACAGACGCTAGACGCAGTGTTTGTTACTAGATGTCTACGCGTTATCTCCCATGGATGATGTCGAATCCGTGTTTGGATTGCACTCCTTTTTCAAGTAACGCATATCGATGCCTCGCGAGAAGATATGAAGGTTCTAAAAATAACGCGTATGAGACTCCGTTGTTTCATTCAGGTCCGAGCTTTATTCCAGGCAAAGAATAACCATCCAATTCTAGATCAAATTTGAGGTCAATCGACCATTTCTACTCTCTGTATTTAGCATCAGCATTCATCAATCACAATTTCTTATCACTTACACCAACAAACACTCGAAAGCCATCAATTCTGGTGATTTATACCGTGATCCGTGATATGAGACCTTCCCTGCCAATTACATTAGTATAGGTACTTTTACGAAATATTGTTTGCAATTTGTCAGTTCGTCTAACAATCAGCAAGACTCGAGTGGACTTGCAATCACACCAACTTTTGTGGTTAGGCACAGCGCGACGTTTTCGGAAGGCGCCGTGTTCGATAAAACCACACCTCGACGTCCGGCGTCTAATCACAAAATCGATGAGCATCAGATTGAAATCCAACACAAATCTGGATGTAAGGATGCTGCACAGAGGAGCGGCAGAGCACCAGCCGGAAACTGTATATGCTCCGGAGCTTATCATCGCCTCGTGCCGAACCATCCACACGTTACGTAGGTAACTTACCGTTACAAAACTTGCGTTCCTCGAGCTCTGCACCATCGCCGACTGAATTATTTCAACTTTGCCGGCGTGCTCGGCACAATCCATTTTTCGCCGTCGTTCCACCGATTCCATACTATCAAGCGAAGCGATTTAAACCGTGCGTCGCGTCTTGCATAATTCAAAGATTTTGCGCGCCAAATAGTCCGGAAAGCCCTGCCGCGCCGAATAAACCCCGAAAAACATGAGCATTTTGCTCAGGGCAGGTGGAATTACGCTTGTGATGAGTAAATTCGCGTTTGTATCAAGAAAAGTTTTTCAATTAAGTCCATTTGTGCAACCTAAAGTGCCATAAGCCCTAATGTAGAAGACCTGAATCGTAATATGTAACAGCAACATAACAAAACCGACAAGAAGAATAAATTCTCCGGTCTCCCGAAACAGCGTGGAATGAAACTTCAACTTTCTAAATTCGGTTTTTAATTCTTTACATTGTCATCTTTTTCCACCAAGTCTAGGATTTTTGTTTTCCGAAAGAACCACTTAATCAACAGGATTATCGCGTAACTTCGAAGTTCGAACGTGTGGTTCACGGCTGAAGCAGAGAAATTGATAATGGGATCCAAGAATTTTCCAATGAAACATTCAATTTTCTACAACTTTGTGGCTCAAAATTTTTAGTTGTCTCTTGCCGTTCTCGCAGCATTCAAGGAAGAATGTCACGCGGACAGTTTTTTCACTCTAAAGACTTCAAGTCAAAGTTGAAGACGTCGTTGTCATCTCATTTTTTTCACAATCTAGCGGAGTTTGATAAGTTCTTTGTAGCCCGGGTTTTATGGAATACTGGGATGCCGGGTATGGCGGAAGAAAAGGCCATAGACCACGTGTACAGCACGTGACTGATCCAGGGATTTTAGAAAGCGCGCCTGCGAGAGAATTGAACGCGTTTCATTGAAAGTTTCTGAATTGAAAACTCGTAGAGATGATTATATGGTGGAAAGAGTGGTTTCACAGATTAGGGTACGTGATGAGAGTCAAGTAGACACCAAACGAGAAAGGGTTTCATTCAAGCGATTCTGTACAATCCAGCCAGGTTGAATTACACTATTAGTGTATTTTTTTCATGTTTAAACGTGAGCCCGGAAGTTATAGACGTAAGCTAAAATATCTTGATATGTCAGAAGTCAGATGGGAGCGTGGAGGTAGCGATAGTATTGTAATTATCCGAACTAGTGTGGAAAAGGAGACGACCAGCGTCATCTGACGGTGAATGCCAGAAGGAGTGCGACCATAAGGGCGGTATTCGCAGGATCGAACGTGATTGACAGAATCCAATACGCGATCGATATCGGAGGGTGGAGATGTGTGCTATTGGTCAAGACTCGGGTTGGTCAAATCTCATTGGTAGAGGTGGAGGAGTTTCGGAAGTGGAAATGAGAGAGGAGTGACCAGAGGGTAGCTCGGAGGATGTGAACAGACTCTCGAGTCTTTTTGCTTGAGCTTTCATAGTGACAAGTTGTACTGAAAAACGTGAATTCAAGTCCTCTGGGAATCGAGGAATTATTTCTATCACGGCTATCAAGCTATTGATAAGTACAAGCGTGGAGCTAAACTTCAACAACCTACTCACCGAATTAAGTACCAGATTTCAGATCGTTGGTTGTGTTGAAAAAGAATCCAAATTCCAAGTGAATTAGAGCCAATCCGGTGGTTGGAAATTTCACTCAAAATCAGAGAGGGTCTGTTTGGGTCAATTGCGAGTGTTTAAACTGTTCAGTTGAATCAGGGCTAAATTTCGTGGTGTGTTTGGTGTGAATTCACTTAGAAAGAGGTGCTATTGTGTGTACAGTAAAGATATCACAACAGGCAGCAAGCTCCAAGTCGAAATTCTGAACATCGGGACCAAGGAGTAGTAACATCGCTGCTAATACGCCGCTCGTCAAACAAAGCTTGGTCTCGTTTTCTGCACTAATTGAGGTCAAAGTGTTATTAATGACTGGCCGTGGAAACCAATGCTGCTGAAAATCAAATAAGGATCAGAAGTCCACAGAAAATTGTAACTAAGTTGTGATTCGAGGGTCCAGGCTAAGAAATTCGGTCTTGCCTTCCTGCCAATGGCTTAGCCGGCTAACTGCCAATGCATGTAAAAGTTCAACAGGTGGATCAAAGGCACCCTGATTGGCCGCTAGGTGAGCGCATTTATTTTTCCATTTCGCACCAACAAAGTACTTCCGTATCAGGCTAAAGAATCGGCCGGACACCATCAGCAAGCAAACCTCCAAGCCTCATCATGTGAATGAAGTTTCAAGCCTTTTGTTCTCTCTTAATCAAGCAGACGGCCTCAATGGTAAAAAAAAAATTACAGTTCCAGTCCACCAAAGAGCGGCTGTAAATGGCCCACCTATAAAGACACCACCTCTACCTACCGCCACAATGCATAAAGTCTCGCGTCGAGAGTCGATAAACGTAGGGTTCTTATCAATACAACAATTCAACATAGTTCCGCGTGGGCCGCGTCGCGAAAGTCCGTTGGGTCGTCGAAGACTTGAGCTGAGGCGCAATTACTTCCCTCCAAATATCTGTTGCAAAATTCTGTCCAAGGATTGTTATTTTCTGCCAGCGGCAACTTCCAGTCACGTCGAAGTGAAATTATTAAAAGAAAGCCACCGTGAGTCTCTTAGCAGTATCTAGGTTTCAAGTAAACTCGAGCCGTCTTGGGGCGAAAAGCCATACCTGCATTTGTCTTTTGGTGCCTTTAGATAGATGTAGTGTAGGAGATCTTTAGTGTTTCTTTTGAGATCTATGAAAATGGTAGTTGAAGTGTAAAACCGGCAATCATTGTGCCGTTAGATGATAGAATTATCGAGATGGGGAAATGTCCCATATCTCATTGTTTTGAAGGCATACGATCAAAGCCGAAGCTATCGTACAAAGCCAACGAGTGAAAAATTATAAACAAAATTCCGACTATTATCAAAGTCAAGTCAAAGCACTTAAGCACGGCAAATTATTGGTTCTTAGGACTGGTTGTTAATAAGGCGTAGGCGATTTGTAAGCCCGCGTCAAGCGATAGAATTGTGTTATAAAATTAGTATGATTACGGACCTCGTTACGGACATGGAATTCGGTAGTTATTGTTGTTACTCTGGGCGTCATATTTTGTAAAACGTCGCTACGTTCCGGTTCGAGTGATCAAGTGTTCCGATTTGCGGTGCGGTTTAGTTTCAACCCTTTGGTTCAGCTCAAGTTTGAATTGTTGTCAAATTTGGATAGGGTTTCCTTTCAGATATCATGGCATCGTCCTCCGTGTTATTTGAATAAGTTAGATCGTTTACGATAGGTATTCAGTCTGCGGGTAGGCAGAGCCGTACAAACTGTAGCAAGTAGCTGATATCACAGCACAAGACCATCCTGGTGAGTTTTCCCTGGTTTCCCCACCAGGTCAATAGGCGGATGCCATGGTTAGGTATATTTTCCACGCGGAGGTCAATATGACTCCGATTACGCTAATTAATTGAAGAACTATGATTTGGTGATTTGATTTGAGATAGGATGTTTAGAGAAATCTCCCCCTGATTAGGGTAGGATTAAGGACCTGTGTATCAATTGTCTTCTCTCTGTTATGACTTTGTTTCAATAAACAGGATTGTGGTTAACTTTCGCGTTATGTCTCTCTGTTTAGTACCTGTTCTCTTGTGTCACTTATCAATGAAAGAACAAGCGGTTATGGATTAATTTGACAACGTAGTGGAAAGTGAAATAAGACTCCATCAGCGGAGCTTCTCGTACTGTCACTTTCTTTGACAGAGCCAGTGAAAGGGTTAGTGAAAATAACGGGGTGGCTCTGTTAGCGGAGCCCACCTCAGTGTTTGTGAATCTACTGTAAGAGGCCAGACAGCAGTTAAGTATGGGTTTATACTTTTGTTAGACGATCACGCCGGGGTATCAACTGACGGGTTAAGGGGGAAAAAGGGGTTGTACCGTCACAGTACATGATTTCACTTTGGAATGATCGGACTAGTTTTTGGTTGTCATATGTCAAGCAGAAGTAGTGTCACTGTGAACAAATGACATAGAAATTTACCAACGATTTGAACCATAACAGTGAAATGATAGCGACAAAAACAGAAAAACGTCTTGAAATATGGTTGCTGTGAACGCGCTATACTTTGAAGCCGACTATAGGAAAAGCCAATAATGAGGGGATTTTTTGGGACTCTGGATATGTTGTAGAGGATGAAATTCTGTGTCGATATCAGTCATAAAATTTTATGGATTGGTTTTTCTGCGGTTTGGGCAATACTTTTGCTATGTTTGTCGCGCTACATGCAGATGGAACAACTGTTCTGCTAACAATGCATGGTTGCAGAATGCCGTCGCTCGGCTTGTCTGCCCAAGCTATAAATTGAAGATAAATAGGGTTGTGATTTGACACACAGATGCAGTTAGAACTAATTCTTGAGATATCATAACAGTTAGCTACCTAGTTCTACCTTTTGAATCATTTCTTCACCTTGGAAAACTAACCCAACCTGTGACTTGCTCTGTAGGCCCAACAATGGATGCAGAATGCTCGCTCAACGCTCAACTCACTGGAATTTTTTATCAATTTCCAAATCAAATCCTCCCCTTTCCGAAGGAACAATTCGATCAAAATCATTACTGACGTTTCTGGATCCCGCCGGGAGAGTTTTGTGTCGCCCCACAACAGATGTTCAGATTGTTCATTCGTGTTTCGTGTATTTGTGTTAAATGGATATAACGATGGCGAAGAACAGCAACCTTCTATGTCACCGCTCACAGAAATTCAGCAAGCTCCTATGTCAAAAAGGGGTACCCTTCAGGAGGAACAAGATTGTAATTTAAACGTGATGTACTATGTTTTCTTCCATTTTAGGTTGAAATGATATTCACTATGAATTGAGGTGACCTAATGGGATATGAAATTTGATATTATTCACTAGATTTGACTATAAAACGTGACATAGACGGTTTTGTCAGCAATATATTGATGATTTTGCAGGATAGGAGCTTTAAAGCGGTTTTCTGCCTGACATAGAAGGTTATTATCCATATTGTTGTTGAAGTTTTGTGCCACAACCTTCCATCTTTGACATAGAAGGTTATTATTGTTGTATTTATTGTTTATTTATTATTTGTTAACTTGTGGGACAGAGAAACAACACAACTGTACTTTGAGAGCGTTGCATAGTAAGTGCCTTTATTCATACACTTACTTCCGAGGGCTGCGTCCACTTGCGCGTGGAGACTGCGCGTACCGGTATAATATTTATGTGCAACTGCACGTACACTAGTGTGAGCCAGGTTGCCTACATGGCTATGTTATTTAATATCTACACAACATCTCCCTTTCTTTATTTTGAGTACTTACATTTAAATCACTAACTTATTTAACTTACCAACTAACTTAATACTAAAGATTCATTCGAATTAGGTACTGGTTTCACAATTCGACCAGATCTGGATCTGCTACAATCGGTGTGGTGGTCTTTTTCTGTACTTTCATGAATAACAATATCTTCAGGAATGTCCCGACTAACAATAGCTTCCGGGATGTCACGAATAACAATATCTTCCGGTGTATTTATTTTAGGGGTGGTATCATGATGGGTATCAGACAGACTATCAGGTAATTCATAGTTACGGACACTAGTGCTGCTTTTAACACGACTGTTTGTGTCATTGTTGCCATTGCTAATTTTAATGAGATGCCATCTATTTCTAACAAATCTTCTACCTGTTTCGTCAACTTCCACTATGTAAGATCTTTCATATCCCAGTCTGTTATCAATAACTACACCTTTAACCCATTTTTCTTTACCTCTTCCAAAAATTTTTATCAAAATTCTATCTCCTTGATTTAGTTTACTCACTTTTTTTGCTGTTTTGTTGTAATGTTCAACAGTTTTCAATTGCTGGTTCCTTAATATGGCTTTGACTTTGTTGTAATTATTCCTTTTTGGTCGTAACAGTTGTTGACTTATTGGTAGGGTCGTTCTCAGTCTTCTGTTGAACAAAAGTTGTGCTGGGCTTGGTATCCTTTCTGATATTGGCGTATTCATTAGCTCGAGAATAACTGAATGGAGATCTGTACCATCTATCTCAGCTTTCTTTATGGTCTTTTTGACGGTTCCGATTGCTCTTTGTACTTGTCCGTTCGACCTTGGGTAATGTGAGCTGGATGTTCTGTGATTGGAACTCCAGTATTTGCTGAATTCCGCAAAATTATAAGAATTGAAAGGAGGGCCGTTATCTGTCATAATGATGTTTGGTATGACATGCCTACAAAATATTTCCTTCATAAATTTGGATACTTCCGTGAAGTTATTATTTGTTATTTGTTCTAGTTCTATAAATTTTGCGAAGTAATCTATGGCTATGATGTATTTTGCTCTGTCTGTCTCGAATATGTCCACTCCTATTTTTTGTCAAATGCTGTCTGGTATTTTGTGTGGTATTAGGGGTTCTTTTTGGTTTTCATTTTTGAAGTTTAAGCATACTTCACAATTGTCGATCAAATTATTGACGTCGTTATTCATACCTGGCCAAAAAAAAAAATCTCTGGCCCTGAACTTGGTTTTTTCTCTCCCCAAATGTGTCTTGTGTAGTAACTTCAGCATTTCTTTCCGTAAAGTATCCGGAACCAGAACCCGTTCACTATTGAAAATTAAACTTTCTTTTTCTGACAATTCGTCACGAAATGGCCAATAAATTTTCAAGTTATTATCTAATTGTGTTTTATCATCTGGAAAACCGCTTTGAATCAGTTAAATCAAGTTCTGCAAATTTGTGTCTTTCTTTGAAATTGCTGGAGTTTTTCATTCGAGAATGGTAATGTTTCTATCATCATACACATTTGACTTTCGACTTGATCACATTTTTCTTGAAATTGTTCATCAACGTCAGTTATAAGATCTCGTGATAGCATGTCTGCGATGAACAGTTCAGACCCTTTTTTATATATCAATTCGAACGTGTAGGGTTGTAAGAGCAACAGCATTTTTTGTAACCTAACTGGAGCTGAGAGAAACGGTTTTTTATAGATGCTTATTAGAGGCTTGTGGTCACTTTCGATCGTTACGTCTTTTCGACCGTAAATAAATTGGTGAAACTCAGTACACGCAAACAGAATAGCCAACATTTCTTTCTCGATCTGCGCATATCGCTTTTGACAGTCTGTAAATGCTTTTGACGCAAATGCCACTGGTTTGTTATTTTGCAGGAGAACCGCGCCACAACCTTCGCTTGAGGCGTCACAAGATAGGGTTATTGGTTCTTTTGTTGAAAAAAATTGCAGAACAGGTGCTTTACTCAGCAAAACTTTTAATTCATTGAATGAACGTTCGTGGGTTCCATTCCAATGGAAACAGACTTCTTTTTTCAACAGTTCGCGCAATGAGGCGGTTATCTTGGTGAAATTTGGAATATATTTGTTTAGATAGTTAACAGTGCCTATGAATCTTTCTATTCCTTTTTTGTCAGTAGGTCTTCTCATTTGTATTATGGCAGCTACCTTGCTAGGATCTACGGCTAGCCCTTTTTCACTAATCAGGTGACCCATATATTTCACTTCACTCACTGCAAAGTGACATTTACTTTTATTGTACCTCAAACCCCATTCTTTGACTAATTTTAACACTTTTTCAAGTCGTTCATTGTGCTCTTCTAAATCTTTCTTGTGTACTAAAATGTCATCTATATAGGTGTCAATACCTTCCTGTCCTTGAAAAAATTCCTTTATTCTTTTTTGGAAAACTTCTGGGACTGAAGCTATACCGTAGGGTGGCCTTAAAAAACAATACCGTCCGAACGGTGTGTTGAATGTACATAATTTAGAGCTTTGTTCGCTAAGCTTGATTTGCCAAAACCCATTGGAAAAGTCTAGCACACTGAAAACTTTTGAACTTTTTAATTTATAAGTGATATCTTCCAAACTTGGAATGTAAAAGTGTTCTCTTTTAATTGCATTGTTCAATTGTTTAGGATCCATGCAAATCCTCATGTCTAAATTCTTCTTTGGAACTATCACTAATGAGTTCACCCATTCTGTTGGTTCGTCAACTCTCTTGATTATTTCTTGTTTTTCCAGCTCAATTAGTTTATTTTGTAATTTAGTATATAGGGCTAATGGGACTTTTCTCGGTGGGTGAACTTTCGGTACTGCATCATCAATTAATTGTATTTCATATGGTTCTGTTTTGATACAGCCAATACCTTGAAAAACATCCCCGTAAGACTCAAACAGCTTATTTATTTCCGTTGCTGTATTATTGGTAACAGTTACATTATTTACGTTACTTACACTTACCCTCTTTATCAAATTTAACTGGGTACAAGCTTCTAAACCTAGGACGGCTTTATTTATTTAAATTATTTGGAACTTCAGGACGGCTGTTTGATTTCTATTTGTGACTTTTATTTTCAAGTCGCGAGTACCAACCGCGTTAATTGTTTGATTTGATACGGTGGTTATTCGTCCGTGTGATTTATCAATTGGAATGTCATTATTTCTATTCAATTTTTGAAAAATGTCCAATGGTAGAATGTTGCATTCAGCACCAGTGTCTAACCTAAAATTAATCTGTAGTCTGTCTTCAACCGTACAATTTTGTGTCCATTTGTTTTTGCTTAAAAAATTAACGTTTTCTGCAAACAAATCTGGGTCTATTCTTTCAAATTCAATCAGGTTAATTTTGCTTTTACACATTTTGGCAAAATGATTTTTCCTATTGCATTTCGTGCATTGCTTTTGATATGCAGGGCATTTATTTATCACGTGGAAATATTCACATCGTGTGCAATTATTTATCAAGTTATTCATTTTACGAACACTTACTCCTGAAGAAACATGTGGTTTTTGATGCAGTTGTTCTGCTGGTCGCTGCCTTGACTGTTGATGCTCATTTGGGGCCGGTTCACCAGGTTGATTTCTTCATCATGTCTGCCTTCAATGACTCTAAGCTGCTTGGCTGCTGTTTCGGCTATTTTGCATACCTCGAGTGCTCTTGCAAGCGTGAGTTTATTCTCCCTCAGTAGGCGATCCTTGATGTGTGTGTCCTTGATTCCTATGATCAGCTTGTCTCTGATGAGGCTGTCGGTTATGGCACCAAATTCACTTGTGGATGCTAATTCAGCTAGCTCCGTTGCGTGTTCATCAACAGTTTTCCCTGGTCGCATTTCTTGGGTCCAGAACATGATTGTGTCTCTCGTATGTTTCATTTTTCTGTGGGATGAACTTTTCTTCAAACTTGGCCATGACTTTACTAAATAACTTCTTGTCTGCGTCCTCTTCAAATTTGAATGTGTTGTATACTTTCAAACCTCTGTCTCCGATTAGGTTCAGCAAAATGAATAATTTGTTTCCATCAGATTCTCTGTTTTGTTTACTGACATTCAGGTAAATTTCTAGTTTTTGGCGAAAGAATTCCCAGTTCTTTCCCATGTTACCTTCGAATTCCAGTTGACCTGGTGCGTTGATGACTAATCTAGCGGCCATCTTGGTGCTGTTCACGTTGGTGGGTGCTTCAGCGTCTCTTGTATTTTCCGTAATTTCTTGATTTTCTTCGGTCATCCGCACTTATTTATTAGTTTGACTTACTACTGCGTTCACTTCTTTCGTTTTTAAGACTGCGTCATGTTGTATTTCTTGTTTATTTCTTATTTGTTAACTTGTGGGACAAGGAAATTACACAACTGTACTTTGAGAGCGTTGCATAACTGCAACGCTGTACAGTAACTGCTGTACTTTAAGTGCCTTTATTCATACACCTACTTCCGAGGGCTGCGTCCACTTGCGCGCGGAGACTGCGCGTACTGGTATAATATTTATGTGCAACTGCACGTACACTAGTGTAAGCCTGGTTGCCTACATGACCATGTTATTTAATATCCACACAACAATTATCATCTGCCTTGTCATCGTATTTTCTGCAAAAACCTTTGTCTGACATAGAAGGTTGATTTTTCACACTTGACATACGAATTAGTCCTAATTGGAATCGGAGGTTTTGTCAGTCGATTAAAGGCTGGAGTGTTGATTGTTTGATTCATTATTTTCAAAACTGCTGAAATTGACTAAGGAGGTTGTTGATTTTCTGTAAATGGTGACATAGAAGGTTGCTGTTCCTAGCCATCGATATGTTTTTCTGTACCTACATATTTTTGTGAATATCTTGAATACGACTCGTATGAGAATTGAAAATTTCCAACGACCTCTGAGAATATCTGTGAATTTTTGTAAATTTCTACTGAATTTTCAAGGATTTCCAAAAAAATTCACGGGATTTTTTGGGGGAATTTTCAATAAATATTGAGGATTCCCAGAAATTTCATTGAAAAAACTCATGCGGCTCCATTGCACAAATCGGCACAAGACCGGGTTACTTGTATCAGAGCCGACCACCCGTGTAGACAAGCCAAGAATCAATCATAATCACGCTTGATACACGTGATGTCGTATTGGAAATAGATGATCGTTGGCGGTACCGCATTGCACGTTTCATTATCACGGTGTTTATTTGACTCTGGTTGGTATTCACGTGATGTTTCCGTAATGCTTATAGTCATCCAATGCTTATACGCATTCAAGTCGCGTAATTGGTGGGTAAGGCTGAGTGAAATATTGTTTGAGAGTGAAATTGATTCAAGACTGAGTTGAAGTTGAATTCAACGCCGAAATGACCTGAGATCAATTCATGAGAGTGGCAACGCTCACACCCATTTTTATCTTTCCAGAACCAGATGACCATGACCAAACCGCCGCCTTTCACTTGCTCACAAGATTGTCAGTTTGATTGTTCAATTTATTGGTAAAGTTGATTGTCAATTGAACCAAACGTTAATTTTGATCATTGTTTTACTTTTCGTTTTGAGTAACAATATGCCTTCCGGCATTTCTTTGACTTACAGTAATTCATCGTCCTACACAAGTAATTCATAATTTCGAGCTTCCGAAGCCAGAAAGTATGATTGTTGGCAAAAAAAAGGCATTATGCCTACGAGTGGCAGTTTTTTGTACAAGTGATAATTTCAGATTTGAATGTTTTTCTTGATTGACAACAAAAGTTCTTCTGGTACCTTATTAGCAGAAATACAATAGCCTATTTTATTAAGCTGTAACAGCTGTGTTGGGCATATAAATTTCATTTAACACATAGATGAGAGCCAAAGGACCCCGCACGATTCTTATGGAAAATGGCTCCCGGTTAAATTCTCTGAATTTTTGATATGTTGTAGCTCATGAGATACTCATCAAATACCGTGAACTCCAAACTCAATTGATGGACAGTTTTTTACTCACAAGGGGTTGAAGTTGGAGGTTTTGACGGCTTCAAAATGATATTATGACGTTAATAAGAGCTTTTTATTTGGTTTCTCTTTAAGTTGGGTTTCATGCTAAATGTATTTATTTTACAGAAAAATATCAACCCCCTCCTCCACCCCAACCCCTATCTACTATCATAACATTCGAGATTACTCTTAAAAGCCATGCTGATGACTTCTGTGATTTAAATTATAAATTTTGACATGAAAATTATTTTCCACCCCTGATGTTGGGGTGCCGATTTTCCAATTTTCCTTGGTTAATTCGGCTGAATTTCTGGTGTTGTGTACTTCCAATTCTGCTTAACTAAAAGTTTCCATACCAAAACTTATTCCTTTGAACAGTTTTTTTTCTACAGGGGACTGAAGTTCAATATCTCGTTCAATATTTATGCTCTCAAATATTCAAATTCAGTCCCATGTAGAACGAAAACTGCCCATAGGAATAAGTTTTGGCACGGTAACTTTTTGTTCAGCAGAATTAGAAGTACACAATACCAAAAATTCAGCGAAATTAACCAAGAAAAATTAGAAAATCGGCACGCCAACATTAGGGGTGGAAAATAATTTCCATGTCAAAATTCATAATCTAAATCACAGAAGCCATCTGCATGGCTTTTAAGAGTAATCTCGAATTTTATGATGGTAGATAGGGGTTGAGGGTGGAGAAGGGGGTTGATATTCTTCTGTCAAATCAAGACATTTAGCATGAAACACAACTTGAAGAGAAACCAAATAAAAAGCTTTCATTTACGTCAGAATATGATTTTTAAGCCGTCAAAACCTCCAACTTCAACCCCCTGTGGGTGAAAAACTGTCCATAATTTGAGTTTGGAGTTCACGATATTTGATAAGTATCTCATGAGCTACAACATATCAAAAATTCAGAAAATTTAACCTGGAGCCATTTTCCATAAGAATCGTGCGGGGTCCGTGAGTCAACTGAAATTTCAAGTTAAATTTAATATTTTCATAAATTACACGTAATTTCACATCACTATTAGGCATCGTGATAATCAGACATGACCTAATTTGTCTTCTTTTGCTCCAGTAGACGATTTCGATTGTCAAAATAGTCCGAATCACTGGATCTAACAATTTTTTGGTCCTTCAGTCCTTGATTTTTATTCTTCCAATTCTTTGATTTTTCCCTCTAACGATAATGCGACCACTTTGACCCTTCTTTTTCCTGTCCTACGATCGGTTTTTAGCAAAACTAAAATACATTTTCTACAATAGGTAATTAACTTGAGCAAATTTTCAACAAAAAATATTCACGGTACAGCTCGAGTACCTACCATAATCATGTAGCTATGTTATTCATGTAAACATGTAAACAAAGGTATTTCGCGAAACATGCACGTCGATGGAAGCCTCGGCGCAATGGAAATTCACAAATTAAGCCCCCAAATTAGCCAATAATCCGGGGGGCTTCCTGCGCGCTAATGCAAACTTCAACAATGCATACATTTTGAGCTCCGGCTCTAATTATGCGCCATCGATGCATAATGCACGCCACACCACACACACCAGATCGGCCAGATTTCCAAACAACAACAACAACAACAACAGGCGCTCTCGCGAGATAGTGTCCAATAAAATAAACACATTCCGGTCCCGATAACCGCGGACGGCGTGGTCATTGCGGGGGCCCCCATGACCAGTAACAATCGCAATGATTCTCGTAATGATTTTAAAATATCGCCCTATTTATTCGGTTATGGGGGACGCACCAGCGGACACGTTATTGCACAAAACTGGAATCATTTCGTCCGATGGAAATCGTATCAATATTGTCGATTCTTTTCGAGTTTCGAGACCAATAACGGGGGAGGTGCATCAGACTAGACTTCTGTGTTGACTTCATACGTGGAATGATCATTGTATCTTTGGAAACTGTTGAGAATATTACATTCTTGAGGTAAGTTTGCAATTCAGTATGAAACCAAGTTAAATAGAAGCTAGGGAATTTTGTCTGCAACAAACCAAATATCTTGTAATAATCAAATGAATTATTAATTGTCTAATCAGTTACGCTAACTTTCGCTCTAACCTGTTATCCAAGTCGCTTGCAATTTATTTCAGGAACGAGACCGGGTTGAGGCTAAGGCCAGTTTTTCTGCAATGTATTAAACCAAATCTCTTCTAATAAGCCAGTCAATAGGGAATTTGGAATGGCAAAACGTATATTCTGGCTGAATTCTTGCATACACCTAAGGAGTCCCCCACAGAGCCTCAAGCCACAAAAATCCACCAAAATTTCGTTGAGCTTTCTGAGATGAGGGTGTTTTTCTATATATCGGTTGCTATTGGTTGAATTTCGATTTTCTTCCATTTGGAATGTTCGAAAAAATATTTGGAAAAAGTTGTGTTCAGAACTTTTCAATAACTTGTCGAGAAAAAGTGCCAGAAGCCAAAAACCGTCGTTTTTGAGGGGTGGTTTTTTTACAATTTTCTATTTGCTTTTCTATGATAGTTATGGAAAAAATTCCCAACAAAAGTTGTAGTTCCTGTAAGTCCCTACAAGTTTCAACCGAAATTTTTTTTGTGTCGCAAAAATCACCCACCCCAAAGGGCGCTAAAGTCAACCTCGTTTGGAAAATATTTCCAGGTGTAGGGGGCATCGATTCCAACTCCATCGTGTGGGAATCTGAAGGCCGAACTCACATTTATGTTCGTACTAACTTCACTAATAATTGATGAATAACAAGACCTTGGTACAGGGTGACTTTTTTAAAAAGGACCCACCCCCAATATTTCGCTGCACAAATTTTTCCTGAGAAAAAAACCGGAACAGGTCGATTTTTCTTTCGAGAGGGACATCTAAGACACGTGATGACAAATTTTTATCTTCAACCCTTCGCCCCCACCCCACCCTATTTCAAAATTTCAAAAGGCATCACCTAGCTTGTGGTACATCAAATTGAAGGCAATAAAATTCCCTTTCTGTCAAACATATTTTGAATTGTTCCGAATCACCCCTCCAACCCCTTTCAAAATTCTCTCATTGTCATTGCAGGAAAGTTCCTCCCTCATTACCTAACTTCCGACTCTTGAGTATCAGATTTTCCAGTGAAAACATGTCGATTTTTATTTCAAAGGGGACACAGAACACGTATTGTAAATTTTCATCTCCAACCTCTTCGCCTCCACCCTACACTACCTCCAAATTTCAAATGGCATTATCTATCTTGTGATTCTTGTGATGAAGATAATGAAATTTTCATCCTGCGAAAAATTATTTCAAATATTCTAAACCACCCCCTACTCCTCTACACTTTGTTGGAGATGAAAATTTATTGGAAGTTGACGAGAGAAAAAACTTTCCTTTAATTCATAAACAAATATCATTTTGAGAAGGGTTGAAAGAGACTTGATAAAAACTTTCCAGACTTGTTTGACAAAGACTATTTCATTACCTCCATTTTGATATATCACATATAGGTGAGCTATTCGAAATTTCAAAGTGAAGCGGAGTCAAGGCGAGGGGGTTGAAGATAAAAATCTGTCACTTCGTGTTGTGAGTGTCCCCTTCGAAATAAGAATCGACCTGTTTTCACTGGAGAATCCTCGGGAAAATCTGATACTCAAGAATCGGGAGTTACATGATGATGAGGGAGAAACTAACTCTCCTGCATTAGCAATGAGAGAATTTGATATAGGGTTGGAGGGGTGATTCGAGGCAATTCAAAATATGTTTGATAGAAAAGGAATTTCATTACCTTCAATTTGATGTATCACAAGGTAGGTGATACCATTTGAAATTTTGAAATGGTGGGGTGAGGGCGAAGGGTTGAAGATGAAAATTTGTGGTTGACTTTAGTGCCCTCTAGAGCAGGTAATTTTCGCGGCACAAAAAAATTTTTGGTTGAAACTTGTAGAAAATTACAGGAGCTGAAACTTTTGTTGGGAATTTTTCCCATAATAACTATCATGGAAAAGCAGATAGTATATTGTAAAAAAAAGCACCCTCTGAAAAACTACGGTTTTCGGCTTCTGGCACTTTTTCTCGACAAGTTATTTAGAAGTTCTGAACACAACTTGTTCCAAATATTTTTTCGAACATTTCAAAAAAAAAAAAAAAATCGAAATCCAACCAATAGCAACCGAGATATAGAAAAACACGCTTATCTCGGAAAGCTCAAGGGAATTTTGGTGAGTTTTTGCGGTTCGGGGCTCTGTGGGGGATTCCCTAGGTGTGTGCAAAAATTTAGCCAGAGTATACGTTTTGTAAATATAAGACACTTTTTGAGCCAGGTTAATTGGCCTATAATAGCAAAATGACTCGTAGTCGAGTTGATGAGGCCTAAATTAGCATCGATAAATCGGTGGTTTTGATCGACATCCAGCGACAATCATCTTTACAGGTTGGTACGTAGGAAGACCAAGATAGTACATCTATGACTTGTCACACTGGGGCAAGTTATATGAATTTGATAACTTGTTTCTGTTGTTCCAAATAAGCTAAATGAGTTTGTCAGAAAAGAGTTCTCGATGACCAAAGTTTTCTCTTTTATTATTATTCGCTCCAACTAAATAGTACCTAGTTACTAGGTATCGGTATCGCTACGGTTATACCCGTAGATTTAGTGTCTCACAACTGTTTACCGGGCTAACTGTAGGATGTATTACTTATATACAGGGTGTTTCATGTATAATAGCAAATACCATTTTGCAAAGTTTGGCCTAATGACGAAGATATAGCCCTCCAAAGTTCACTTTTTTCGGAAATTCAAAAATTTGTAACTCAGGAACATTGCGACAAATCCAGCAAATTCAGCAAATATTCGGGAAACGCACTTTTGTGGTTCAGATCAATTAGAAGCAAACCTCACAGTCAACCTGGAGAAATGCAAATTTTTCACACAATCTTCAAGATATTTAGGTTTTGTCATCGACGGTAACGGTCTGAGAACCGATCCAGAGAAGGTGTCCACTATATGGTGAACAACCCACGTCCAGAAACCTACACTGACATGAAAGAATCATTGGCATGTGCGCTTGGTACCGCCGTTTTATAAAACATTTTTCTTATTTAGTTTCACCACTCAACGATCTTCCAAAGGGCAAAAGGTTACGTGGAATCCTGCAGCCGAAGAGTCCTTCACTCAGCTAAAGCAAGCATTGGTATCAGCACCAATTTTACGTAGTCCAAATTTTGATTTACCATCCATCCAATGTGATGCCTCCAATTTTGGTTTGGACGGAATCCTAACACAAGAGATTAACGGTGAAGAAGTAGCAATTGCATTCTGCTCGCGAGCTTTAATAACCAAAACAGAACGAAATCAGTCAGTAACAGAGAAAGAGCTTTTATCACTCCCATTTTCTCTAGACCATTTCAGACCATTATGTTGAAGGTACACGGTTTACGGTCATCACGGACCATTATTCATTACTTTGGCTTTATAGAATGAAGGAACTCACTGGAAAATTGGCCAGATGGGTGATGAAACTGCAAAGCTACTCATTCGATTTAGTTCATCGCAAAGGCCGACTTCATGTTAGACGTAAATTTGGAAAATCTGGACGCCTGGTACGTCAATTTGAGATCACGAATTACTTCTCATCCGGAGAAATATGAATTTTGGCGGGTTCAGAATAACTACATTTACAAATTTATACTGTCCAGATTATCTTTTGAGAGTAACGTCCCTGAGTGGAAATTGGTTGTGCCTAAAAGTCAGCGGAAGAACGTGCTCAAATCTTGTCATGATACCCCTACCGCGTCACATTTAGGTTTTTACAAGACTTTCGCAAGAGTAAAGGAGACGTATTATTGGCCAAAAATGCGGTGCGAAATATTAACCTCGGGTTCTACCAAAATTTTAAGAGCAGAATAAATCTATCACGCTGATAGTTGCTATGCACCAGCCAATAGGATGGCAAGTTGCTTAGTTACTATCAGAGTGATAAAGTTATCACGCTGATAAAAGTTTGGTGGGACCCGAGGTAAGACATGTAAAGCGCTGCTATACCTGTGGTGAATAAAAAGTTTCTACCGCTGGGCCCCTAGGTCTGATGGGCCAGGAAAAGAACGTCAAATTTCCGTGACAAGTGATGGTGGCCATCGACATTTTAGGACCATTACTTTGGTTCAGGGGTGGAAATGCGTTCCTACTGATGCGGTGGCAGATTGGCTTTCAAAATACACGCTAGTACTACCCATGAAAAAGGCAACTACATCGCCCATTCTCAAATTTTTTGAGAACCAAGTCTTCCCAACTTTCAGCGTTCCACAGTTCATTTTGGCCGATAACGGATCGCAATTTATTGGAAAGGAGTTCAAGAATTCAGCCAAGAAATACATGGTCCAGAACATATGGTATAACGCGAAGTATCATGCGCAGGTTGATTTTGTAGAAAGGCAAAATCACACAATTGGCACAGCAATCCGCTCATATGTAGACGAAAACCACCGTGATTGGGATCAACATCTGTCCGAAATTCAGTTCGCAATAAACACGTCACGTCATGAAGTAACTGGGCTTGGTCCGCCGGCTCTGGTAAATTTTGGTAGACAGCTCCCCATAACCGGAGATTACTACGGAGAAGAACACCACAATTCAGTCTAGCCTGCTCCTTCGTACTCCATCTGGCTCGCTGCAGAGTGTGCCTAGTTTCAAATTCTTGGGTGTTCACATTGACCAAAAATTAACTTGGGCAACTCACACCGAGAATATCTTGAAAAAGCTGAGCACAAAACTTTTTTTGATTAAAAATTTGAAACCAACGTTATCGGATGAGGTTCTCAGACTCGCCTATTTTGGCTTAGTGCAGTCGATCCTGTCATACGGGCTTATTTTTTGGGGGCTGTCTCAGACAACGGATAGGGTCTTTAAAATACAAAAGAAAATTATAAGAGCTTTGATGGGTGTCTCATCCAATCGGCAGTCATGCAGATCATTTTTCAAAAATTTGAAAATCATGCCTCTTATGACACTGTACATTTATTCTGTCATTCTTTTTGTGGAAGACACACAGCTGCTTTGGGGAACCGACACCCATCATTACAACACTAGAGGTGCAAATGAGATCCAGCAAAGATACTCAAGACTCACGATAGGCCAAAGTAACCCCAACTACATGGGAATTAAATGTCTCAACAAGATCAGCCGGATGGATGGACGCTTTGAGAACGTAACGCATCGAAATTTCAAAGCGCAGCTCAAGGCCTTCTCAATTGATAAAAGTTATTATACCCTTCAGGAGTTTTTCGATGATGAATAGTTGTTTTGTGAATGGAAATATCATGTGACTGGTGAGACCCCATCTGTGATGGCTTCGTTGTTGCTTTTGTTATTTGTGTTTATTACCTACTGTTTATATTGTTATTTATTATTATTGTTATGCTTATATCGCTGTGCTAGAATGATAGTAAGATAACTTCAAATTTCTGATTTTCGGATTATTTCAAAATCTATAGCTCCAAGCTATTCTCTACCTGGTAAAAAAATCGAATTCCTCAGAATCATCATGGAAGTACATAAAAAATGAATATCTCACTGTTATAATTATCTGTTTTTTGAACAGTTCTGGTCTAATACTCGGACATCTCAAAATGTTTTATTTCTTCTACTGAGAAATAGATCGAATTTGATCTTGCCTCCTGGTATAATACGAAGACATTTCAACATGTCCCAATTTTACAACAAATCTGATTTGGAAATTTCAAGTTGTCCTTGTTTTTCATGTTATCTTAGTATTTTACTGTGAAAGATGTCTCACTCTTATACCAAAAAAACCAACTGATTCAATGAAAGTCTTCAGATATTTCATTTTAACTCACTATTGCACAAACATACCCTCATGCGTTGGTAAAATATCTTACTTTTCTCTAAGTTGTCCCACTATTTGACCAGAAATGTTCCGTGAATTGTTTGAAATGACTTAATAATTTTAACTTATCTCCAATGTACATTGCCATGATTTCGTTATCCACAGGTCAGTTTGTATTGGGTAAAACTGAACCAAAACGATGGATAGATGCGGAGGCAGACTATATTGATTATACCGAGAGTTCATAAATTAAATGGGTCAAGGGTGCCTGTGGATTCAAAAACGTCTGTCGAAACTAGCGTAATCCTTTTGTAATAAATTTGTCAAACTTTGACAAGTTACGCCCCATATTATTGATTTCTGATTTGCTATAAGTGTACGAGAATACTTCAAGTTCAAAAATACTCCTCAATCATGTAGGTTTTGTGCCCTGCCGTGAAAATCACATTTAGAATGTTCCGAAAACGAAAACTGTGACTGGTTTGACAAATTACGATAACCAAAAAATTACAGACATCAAATGAACGATGCTAGTTCCGACAGATGTTTTCAATCTCATAGGCACCCTTGACCCATTTAATTTATGAACGCTCGGTAGCTATGTCCAAGACTGCCAAAAGTTAAAGAAATCGTGAAAATCGGTTCACAAGATGAAATGTTTGATGAAAAATCTTGAATAATTGAATGACAAAGTTATGAACTTTGACATTTTTCAATATTTGACACACGACAGTTAGCGAAACACTATCTACTGTTCTGAATACAGTTTTCCAAGGACTTTCAAATGAATTTCCAATTGCTGATAGTGACACTTTTATTTGTCAGATGACAGCCAAAAACTAATGGGCTTATTCCATGTCATACAATACTTAAGGATAACTATGAAAAATATGTTGAACCAGGCTATGCTTACTGTGCAATACTCGGACATTGTAATGTAACCCCCTTTTTCGATATTATTGCTATAGTGTATCCTGGTCTCACGGCACCATTCTGTAATGTATTCTCGTTGCGATGTTAGGCTGTGATCGTCGTTGTTTCTTTCCTTCTCCACGTCGTTTACATTTTACCTACGTTGCGTTAAGTTCTTACTCAAGATGAGAATGTGTCGTGGGGGATGAGGTTTGATACTTAAATGAAACGCGAATGAAATGCAAGCAAAATTAAAGTTTTATTGGAAATCAATGGCAAAGTTTTAGATGGATTTGTTTCTTTTCTCAAAACACCTACTGACAGTGATAAAATGACACAACATGAATAAAGCACAACAAAATACAAAGACAAATGAAACAAGAAAAATCAATACAAATTATTCAGACAATGCAGGAATTTACAACAATGAAATGAACACAAAATCAGATCAACAAAACAAAACAAGAAATCAGGAAACATGGCAAACTGTCAATTTGATCGCAAAGGAAAAGTGACGTATTCGCTGACAGGCACACCTGGGAAGAACACGTCAAAGAAACCCCTGCGTATAGCCTGGTTGGTTGCTGAAAAAAAATCCCTTCCCAAATGATCTGAACAAAAGTCAAGTGTGAATGAGTCTTGATGAAATGACAGAGAAGTCACTCCAGTTATGCATTGATCAAGTCAGCGTGAAGCGGTGCTTGAACTTCTTTGAAAGTTTGTTTCGTTTACAAGTTATTTACGTAACAACAAAAAGAAACTTTACGCTAAGCAATTTATTTTACAATTCACAAACAAAAGAAGTCAAATTGATGGATAAATAAACAATGGAGAAATGATCGGTAAACAAGTAAATAAATCAGCCAGAATCAAATGACATGTAAACAAGTGGATAAATCAGCAAGAAACAAATGATCAGTAAACAAGTGAATGAATCAGCAAGAAACAAATGATAAATAAACAAGTAGATAAATAAACAAGACAGCAATGATGAGTAATAGTGTAGGTAAATAAACAAGGAACAAATAAGAGATAAACAGGTAGATAAATAAACAAGAAACGAATGCGAGATAAATAGGTGGATAAATAAAAACAAGAGACAGGTGAAAGATAAATAAGTAGAGAACTTAAAGTTGGTCAGACTTTTTGTGAGCAATTGGAAGGAAGAAGTATCTATAACGCATTCGCCCGAAATTCCCCAGAAGTTACCCATCGCAAGCCCCACAGAAACATACTCACATACAAAACAGAATAATGGTTAGTAAACAGTACAGTCAAGGGTGCGACGACTCGAGCCAACCTGTGGCCCACTCTTCGTCGCCGACTTAATTGGAATTGAAACCCCAACGTGAATCGAAGAGGTGAATTTGGAGTCAGATGTACTTTAATGATATCCTGATGGGATGGACAAGGAATTCTCATGAAGCCTATTTTCGATGGAGTACACACGTGGGATCAACCCACTCAGTTGCCTGCCGGTGAGAGGGCCGGACAGTCCGTCCAAGGTACTGATCAGAGCGGGGTAAAAGCAAAAGAAGTGAAAGCACTCCTTCAAAATTTAGTGTGTTTACATTCGTTACCGAAGGTGAACACTTATTTTCGTTAAATGCAAGATAAGTGATATTTACATTTGAGCTTGTGAATGGACATTATCGGTATTATCGAGAAACGATAGTTGCAACCACAATCATTGAGCACTCACACCACCTCCATACTTCATTTGAGCTCCAACATTCAACGTAAGCATTCTTGATGAGTAGGTTCCGTGATACTACCGAATATGTTCATGAATAAATATGCCCGTCAAAACAGGGCAGTAAAAAGAAACAAACCCGAAGTCTGAAGCAGCGGCGAAAGGATGGGAAACTAATGTAGCGATTCCCCAAAAACAACATTCCACAAACGCTCCGTTACACTAGGCAAACCAATAGCCGACAGGATTTCTTTTAAATAACAGAGTATCCACAGAATACCATCCTTTACAGAATCGCATCATAAGTAGGAACAACAAAGGATCACGTTAAACATTTTGAAAAAAGAGATTACATAACTCCCCCCAAATAATAAAATGTTAGTAGACTCAACATGGCAGATTCACACAAGTAGGTGGACTCCCCCCCCCAGGCCACGGAGAAGCGTGCAAGTCTTCTTTCCTCCGTTTGCTTTCAGGTATCACCCGGCAATGAACAATGAAATGAGAATGAATCATCAAAAGTAAATGAATCATAAAAAGTACTGTTCTCTACTTAGCGGCTGATTTTTGGCGTGGTGGAGTTTCTTTTTGTCGTCTTACTGTTTGTGACGTAACTTGTGGAAAAAAAAACCAATTAATGAAACCTCGAAGTACGCGCGATAGCGCGGCCTTGAGGTCACGAGTACGCAAAAAGCACACTCGCTAGATTTACGGCTGTTGCCGTCCACAATCAGATCATTTGGGAGTAGATAAATTACACAAAATTCAAAGCAGTGCGAAGCACCTTGATTCCAAAGGGGAAAAACTGCGGGTTATGCAATCCCGTGGAGAACAAAGAGAATAAAGAATGTCGTGTTATGTACAATAATTTCGCGGACAAAATAAGTATCGAAATGCATGATTTGGTGAGTGAGTGGAAGCCAAAATTACGATACAATAATCAAAGCAAAACTGACCTTAAATACGAAAAACGACACACACCGGAGCACTTGAAATCACGTGTTCCGCACCACAGCTGATTCTCCTCTCCCTGTCCGCCCGCGGCTGCTGCTCCGCCCGGCTCGCCTCGCGCCATCTCCCTCTCTTTTATCGGCAAACGCTACGAACGTCAACGACAGTACCTACTTCAGGTACCAACGTACTAATAAAACAAAGGGGGAATACCACAACATTTTGAAAAAAAAGAGGGACAAATTCAAAATCACTCTACGAATTCCTGACGAATAGTAAGATAACTTACATGAAAAAACGGACAACTTCCAACAGAACCATTATTTCTAGCGATATACAAGGATATGTTCACTTTTTGATTTTTTTCTCAAAGAGTAAATGTGATTTCATAATGAATTCCTCACAGGTCTATCAGGAGCGATAAAATACAACTGGAAAATGTAAAAATCCCTGAAATTTTGAGAAGAAGAGTGTTTTTTGTTCTTCTGAAATGTTCAAGTGGCGATTACTCGAAACTATGTTTTTCAAGTTGTCTTACTATCATTCTAGTACAGCGATATAGTTTATTTATTTATGACGACTTCCACAGCTACTTGCTAATTGTTTTGTATTGAGACCTATGAAATGGGAAAAAATAAAGTATTCTATCTATCTATCTATTTATCTATCTATCTATCTATCTATCTATCTATAAGTCAACTCTGCTTCCAGTTTAGATAGAAAGTTACACTGGCGCCCAACGTGGGGCCGTTAGCAGGGTTGACTTTCCATAAAGAAAATAAATAGAAACGTAACATTTCACCGCGGACCCACGGCCGCTCTACACGGAAAGCGACTGGCCGCGAGCAACAACTTCTGTCTGGACTGGTAGCTCTGCTCATAATTTAGATAGAAAGTTACAGCCTCTGAAAAATAGGGAAGCTCCGGGACTTTTAGTGTGTTACTGCAGGTGTCATCGCAGTAGTTCATGTGCAAATTTTCAGCTCACCATCAATTTCTTCAAGGTTACAACTTATTTCACCTGAGCTATAACTCTGTTACGCAAAAGGCAGTGAATCATTTTCTGGAATTCTCGGGCAACATAATTAGTTATTGTCGTTGGCACGTGCGAGTTTTTGCGAGTTCTGGGACTTCTGAGACATCCTGTACTAAGTTGAATGCCAATTTTTGCACGTACCGCTAGCACTATTACTAATATCTACCTACTGGAAATGCACTTCAGTGGTCTACTATCCAAAGTTTTTTTTTTGTTACCTAGCAGATAGAAAGCATTTTTAATTAAGTCCCGGTCAGTCCGGCAGAGCGGCGAAACAGAAGTTCGCATCATGGCTCGCTCGCGCTGGCTGAAAAAAGGGACGTATAAATCCTCCCGGGGGAGTATATTCCGAACAAGTGGCTTTTGTGTTTCGCATGTGTGCGAGTCCGTGTGTGTCAGTGTCAATGAAGAAGAATGGCCGGCGCTCGCCGGCTGGACATTTAATTATTCTAAAGTGCAGATGCAATAAATGAAATCGGACGTCGCCGTGCTCTGCGTTTTAATCAAACTAAAGGGAGAACCGGAGAGCTAGAGTGCACCGTTCTTTGCAGCAGCAGCTTTGATTAAACAATTGTTTGAATTTGAATACACTGGCATATTATTAAAAACAAAAACAAAAACAGCCACCCTCTCTGCCTACAAAGTTTTACGAGCGAGACGCACTTTTACGACCACGCTCACGAAAACGAGATGTAACCTGCGCGTTTTTTATCGTCGCTGCATAGCCATACCAACTCATTTTTTATCGAGCCCGGATTTTATATTTATTTCTCCGTGTAGGTATATACAGATTCAAATTATTATAATTCCACACATCAAAAATGTGATAAAAATTCGGGTACGTCAAAGTCGTAAAAAGTGCCCAAAATTATTAGTGCTGCACGGCCTTTTTATGCGCCCGGGCCACCCAAGGACCCGTCAAGGTCACTTTGGAAGTTTTGGTCATCGTACCTTGCTGTCGCACTTCCCTTTTGCATCATCGTCATCATCAGACACAAAAACATTAACCCGTTAAGCGTGCGACACGAGTCCAGCATCATTCATCAATCCCCAAGAGACATTCCAATCGCAATTCCGAACAGTGCAGAAATGCATCGAGCGACGCCAGCGCCATCCATCATCCTGCTAAATCCTGCAATTACGCGCCCTCCACTATACGCTAGGATGCGAGTTTCCACCGTCATACCCTTTTCTCTCCTCAATATCACGCAGGGATTTTGAACTTCACAATAATTGAGGTAGGTACCGCGCTATATAGGTGTCCCAAAAGTAGGCCGCAATATAGCCTGCGTGTTCCACGTTCAAAAATAGGAAGAAATGTTTCAAACAACATGGCTCTAAAAATGCTTCCTAAGGGAGCTACAGCACCTTGAAGGTGGAAATCGGTAAAAGGTTTTTTCTACATATCTCCGAAACTAGCCAAGACAAAATAACGCAATTTAGTGTAACGTCGACACGTTCGACTGCCAACCTGATGTTCTGGACCGTGACCGGACAATTCGTCGCGTGGACAATTCGTCGCACGGACAATTCGTCGCGGACAGTTCGTCGCAAATTTTTTTTGCCTTTTGCCTTGGTTTTACTAACCCGTTTTGTGTTTTCTGTTGCTTTCAGAGTTATAATGATTCCCTTATACCTCACTGTATTATTCAAAACCCTTTTGGGCATCCTTGTTTTTTCAATGTCTTCGAACCTCTGGTGAGTCCCCTTGCATTACTCTGCGCACTTCTATTAGAGCACCGAGCTTTCGGAACTCTAATTCAGAACCCTATCAAGCCTTTTGTGTCCGCAAGTGTTGTTTGGAGACCTAATCAGCCCTTCAGGTTTTTTCATGACTACCAGAATCCCAGCAAGCCCTATGTTACGTTCTTGTGCTATCCAGACCTCCATTGGGCCTCCTTGTGTTTTTAGTGCAGTTTAAAGCCTTTGGCGAGCCCCTTGCATTTCTCAGTGACTTTCCTAGCAGTAAGCACCTCTGTGTTTCCAGGTTTTATTCGGAGTCCTATTTTGGAGTTTCATTATATTTTTTCTGAGCTCTGCTGAGCCCCTTAAATTTTTCCGTGACTTTCGGAGCACTATAGTAAGTCCCTTGTGCCTTCATGTGGTGTTCGGAGCCTTGTCGGGCTCCTTACGCCCTTGATGGTAATTTTGAGCCCTAATGACCCTTCTGATGTTTTTCATAGCTTTTAGAACTTCAGAAACCCCCATTTGGCAAACTTGTGTTATCAAGAGCCCCACTGGACCCCAGTGTGATTTGAAGCCCTGCTATGCCCCCTTGTATTTCCTGTGACTCCCGGAGCAGTAATAAGGAGCGTTGTGCCATCATGTCATATCCGGAGCCCTACCGGGCCCCTTTGTTTTTTAAAATGTAATCAAAGCTCTGATAAGCCCCAGAGCTGATAGGGTTTCAGAGAAAACACGTACCAATGAGCCTATTTTACTATACAGATCTCCAGTAGGCTCCCTTGTGTCTTTAACTACGATTGAAGCTCTGTTGGGCCCCTTTTTATTTTTCCGAGGCTTCCGGAGCACTAGTGAACCCCTTGTGCCTTCATGTGATGTTCAGCCTCCTATCGGGCCCCCTTGCGTCCTCAAGTGCCGTTATGTGTTCCATAGCTTTCAGAATTCCATTGAGCCCTCTTTCATAATCTTTTCTGTTATCCAGAGCTTCATTGGGCCCCTTCTTGTGTCTTCAATGTAATTTGAAGACCTGCTGGGTCCCCTTGTATTTCCCGTTACTTTCGGAGCACTAAGCACCCTTGTGCGTCACGACATTCGGAGCCCTATCGGTCGAAGCATTAGTAAGTCTCTTGTGTCTTCATATAATATTCCGACCATTGTTGCCCCCCCCTCTTGTGTCAATTAGCTTCGTCATGTTTCTTCATGGCTTTCAGGATATCAGTAGATAACCCAGAAGTAACCCCCTTTTGCCTTCTTTTGTTGAACTTAGAAGTCCGTCGGGCTCCATTGTGTCGTCTATATCATTTGAAATCCTGCTAGGTACCCTAGCATTTCTCCGTGGGCTATGGAGCTCCATCGGGCCCCCCTTGTGCCCTGATGTATCGTTTGGAGCCCTGATGAGCCTCCTTATGCTTTTCGTAGCTTCCAGGATTTCAGTGAGCCCCCTTGTTACCCTAGTTGCCCTCTAAGGGCCCCCTTGTCTCTTCAACGTCTTTTGAAGCCCTGCTGAGCCTCATAGAATTCTCCCGTGACTTACGGAGCTCTATCGGGCCCCCTTGTGTCCTGATGTATCGTTTGGAGCCCTGATGAAACCCTCCATTCTTTGCGTAGCTTTCAGAATTCCAGTGAGCTCCTTTGTGCCTTCTTGCGTTATAAGAGGCCCTATGTGGCCCTCCAAGAGCTTCCTTGTTTCATTGATGTCTTTTGAAGCCCAGCTGAGCCCCATAGCATTTTTCCGTGGCTTACGGAGCTCTATCGGGTCCCTTTGTGTCCTCATGTATCGTTTGGAGCCCTGATGAGACCCTTCATTCTTTGCGTAGCCTTCAGGATTCCAGTGAGCTCCCTTGTGCCTTTTTGCGCTGTTAGCGGCCTTAGTGATCCTTCGTGGGCCTCCATTGTTTCTTCAACGTCTTTTGAGACACCGCTGAGCCCCCTCACTTTTTTCTGTGTCTTTTGGAGCAATAGTGAGTTCCTTGTGCTTCCATGTGATATTCGAAGCCCTATCGGCCTTCTTGTGTCCGAAAGGGTAGTTTGGAGCCCCAATCAGCTCCCTTGTGTTTTTTCACAGCCAGCGATCTGAATTCAAGCAAACTTCATTAGATCCCCTTATTTCTTCAACGTGTTTTGAAGCCCTGCTGACATTGCATGACATTGCATGACATTGCTCTTGACTTTTGGTGCATTAATAGACACCTTGTGTTTTCATGTGATGTTCGGAGCCCTATCAAGCTCCCTTGTGTCCTCAAGTATGGTTTAGGGCCTTAATTATCCCACTTATGGTTTTTCTTGACTCTCAGTACTACAAAGTACTACAGTGAGCCCCAAGGTGAGCCCCCTCTTGCCTTGTTTTGTTATAGAGAGCTCCATTAGGCCCCTTTTCCCCCTTATGTCCTCAATATAGTTTGAAGCCTTGCTGAGCTCCTTTGTTTTTTTCCGTGGCTTCGAAGCTCTATCGGGCTCTCTTTTTTCCTCATGTGTAGTTTGGAGCCCTGATGAGCCCCTATGTGTTACTTGTCCGGCCACGCATCGAGAAGTGTCGTTCTTTTTGCGACGAATCGTCTGTGCGACGAATGTCCGTGCGACAAATTGTCCGCGCGACGAACTGTCCGTGCGACAAATTTTCCGTGCGACGAATTGTCCTAGAACCGTTCTGGACAGCATTGCCAAATTTCTATGAGAAGTGCCCCAAAGAGAGGGGGTGTGGGGTAAATGTAACCCTAACTTTTTTGTGCATGACTTTATTAAAATTTTGACAAAAGAACTTGAATGAACAGAACCTTCTGCATAAAAAAAGACTTCCTGTCTCATTTCGATAGGACGCACCGTTCTCGACATAAATCACTTTGAAGGAAACGTCGCCTGAAATTCCCCGGAATAAAGCTGAATACTCGAGTGCCGCAATCAGACGCAATATCCCAACAGTGCGTTCTAAGACTAAAAATAGGAAGAAATTTTCAACAAACCCGGGTCATGAATGCGTCCTGAGGAAGCTAGAGCCCCCTGAAAGAAGGAACGTGGCCTGATTTATCTCCGTAACTTGTCAAAATCAAATGACGAAATTTGGTATGGAGTCGTGGTGTTAAGAGGTGGTGAATATGAATTATCTGCAAGTTCTCGATGAGTATACCGTTCCATTTTCAATTACAGAATATCAGCCAATCACTATTCTGAAAAAAAGAACGATCGGTTCTTGCATCGAGCAATTTTGTCCCTTTTCTGATATGACTGATGTGAAAAAGTAAAACACTTGCCTACTTAAAAAAAACCTGATATATTCTTTCTTTTGCGTTCTACGGTTTTTGACCTACCAGTTGAGGTCAGGTCTACTATTTTACTGAAAGGCTAAATTCTGCAATTGAAAATGGAAGGGTATGCTCATCGAGAACTTGCATCAGATATTCATTTTATCTATGGGTTCTGCAACGGAAGTGCGTTGGCTGCAGTTCAAGAGTACCGCAGGCGTTTTCCTCAACGCCGAGTACCGGATCGTGAGGTGTTTGTAAGCGTTCACAGGAACCTAGTGGACAACGGTAATTTCCAGAGAACTCGAGAACAAGGCAGGCCAGATGGTCATGATGTAGAGAGCATCTTGAATCTCTTCGAAGAAGATCCCCGAAGAAGCATTCGGACCGTTGCCAGAATTGCCAATGTACCTCGGACAATAGTAATCACAAATCAGGCACCCTATGCAACAATTCCTTTGATCACAAATTTTCCTTTCAGGTAGGAAGAACAGTGAGGAGACAGAACCTCCATGCATACCATTTCCGACGAGTCCAGCATTTCACAGTCCTCACAGTCACATTTTCAGAGTCCTCACAGTTTGCTAAAAATGATTACCCGAAGGCTCCCCTCCTTTGAACGCCCCTGATGAAAATTCGGGAATCGTGTTGAAAGATTCAGCTTCAGCTCTTAACACCACGACTCCATACCAAATTTCGTCATTTGATCTCGGCAAGTGACGGAGATATTCAGGCCATGTTCCTTTTTTTAGGAGGCTCTAGCTCCCTCAGGACGCATTTATGACCCGGGTTTGTTAAAAAGTTCTCCCTATTTTTAGTCTTTGAACGCACTGTTGATGGGATATTGCGTCTAATTGCGGCACTCGAGTATTCGGCCTTATTTCGGGGAATTTCAGGCAACGTTTCCTTGAAAGTGATTTATCTCGAGAACGGTGCGTCCTATCGAAATGAGACAGGAGGACCTTTTTTATGCAGAAGGCTCTGTCCATTCGGGTTCGTCTGTCAAAATCCGAATAAAGTCATGCACAAAAAAGTAAGGGCTACATTTACCCCACACCCCCTCTCTTTGGGGCACTCCTCATAGAAATTTGGCAATGCTGTTCACAACATCAGGTTGGCAGTTGAACATGTCGACGTCACTTCAAATTTTGTAATTTTATCTCGGATATAGTTTCGGAAATGTAGAAAAAAACCTTCCACCGGTTTCCACCTTTGAGACGCTGTAGCTCCCTTAGGAAGCATTTTTAGAGCCATGTTGTTTGGAACATTTCTTCCTATTTTTGGGACGTAGAACACGCAGGCGGAATATTGCGGCCTAATTCCGGAACACCCTGTATAGTCCGGATGCTAGTTGCATAAAATGGAATGAACCTTGGATTTTTTGATGAGAAGATGCTACTTGGTGGAAATGTTCTTTGCATCATACTCTTCCGATCCAGAAAGGTAGCCATCAGCGCCATTCATGCCGGCAGCGTATACAGGCAGAGCTGTGCGGTACTCGAGTACAAGTACCCCAATACTGTACTCCAAGTACTTTCAGTGTACTCGGTACTCAGTCCCAAGTACTTTATTTCGAATGTACTTATACTTGTACTTGACGTGTACTCGAGTACTTTGAAAGTAGGTACTCGAGTGTTTTGGAAGTACCTACTCGAGTACTTTTATTTGTACTCGAATACATTGTCTCACGGGAGGAGTACATTCTTATCTAAGCTCAGACTTGTCAAATCACGGCGACGCGCCGTGTTGCACCACAGACTCAAGACTCACTGTCAGTCATCATTAGCCAGTGAGTAGCCGCATCCAGAGTTCCCAAAATTCAGCATTCCAGCAGGAAGAAGCAAAGCGTCAAGATAGATGGGTAGATAATTTAAGTTTGAGCCTTCTCTTTCACCCTTCGCATGGGCTTAGAGCTAGATAGTTATTTTGTTCATTTGTGTGATACTGGAACCAAATTTTTCAACAAACAAAGGAACCACCTACAAAAATTAGAAAAAAAATTGAAAATAAAGCTGATACAAATCAAAATAAGATACTAGCCAGCCTTGTTAGCAATTTTTATATTTGAACATGAACATGAGGCAAATATCAATAGGTAGGTACTTAGTTTTGCATTAGCGCTTCTAAATTCGCCTCTTGAGTCTCAACTCAATAGCCCCATTTCTTCACCGTTACTCCCAACATTTCGTAACTAACATGTAGGTACTCGCGGTACTTTGTACTCATTGAGTACTTGAGTACAGCGACTCGATACTTGTACTTGGTACTCGAGTACTATTATACGAGAGTGCTTGTATTCAGTATTCGAGTACTTCTTCGTTGTACTCGGAACAGCTCTGTATACAGGGTGAAACAGAAAAAAAAAGTTTGAAAATTATATTTTAATAACCGAAGAATGTGGAGACGTGTAATTCACCACATACATTAACTGTTTTATGCCCATCAAGTCCGACAAACCGTTCCTGATTACCTTGAACCGTCTTTGGAATGTAGGGGAAAAACAGAAGAGAAAAAAAACACTCTTTTTTCCATTAATAACTGATTCTCAGAGATATTGACACAATACTTGGTATTTCTACGGAAAGTAATGTTAGAAATGATATGAGCTGGGTAGCCAATTCCCTGGCCAATTCCTAAGAATCCTAAGCCAACTATTTCCCGAAATACGATTGTCAACTTTTTTTTCTTCTTGAGCACCATCTTGAATCTGCCCTGTGAGGTATCGTTGAAAAAGTAATTGGTTATCATGATAATTTTTTTTTCATGAATAAACTTTGCAATCTGTCAATAAAACTTAACAATGAGCAACCTTACTGACAATTCAAGAAAAATGACAAGTGAGCAGCATTCCAGTGAATGTTGCTCTTAAGTAACCCAAACTGCTTGACACTTTGAAACATACCTAAGTACCTGTGACACACACTAATAAAAACAATAAGTATGACAATGATATGTAACATAAAATAACAGTTTTTAAAAAACAAGGTAAAACTTGTAACGACCACAATATAATTCATTCAAGTATTGAGCGTTTGAACCGCTTGAGCCTCGGTTCCCCAGCGGCGCTGACTAGGAGTCCATGGACTAGCGGGTTGGGGTGTACATCCAGTCTGTCTCGATATTTTGTTTCAGCCTTCGTAACTTCTTCTCGGATAGGTATTACCTGAAGGTCCTGTTGAATAACGAAATTTGGCACGTATCTAGGAGCGTCGACCATTATACGAAGAACCTTATTTTGAAACCTTTGGAGTATATCAATATTTGAGGCAGCTGCAATCCCCCAAAGTTGAATGCCATATGTCATGACTGGTTTCAAAATAGTTTCGTATACGAGAAGTTTATTTTCGAGTGACAACTGGGACTTGCGACCAATAATCCAATATATTCTACTGAACCTCATATCAAGATGCTTTCTTTTAGTAAAAATATGTTTCTGCCATGTCAACCTCCGATCGATGTGGATTCCGAGGTACTTCACGTCTTGAGCCTGTGGTAGTTGTTGACCGTTTAGGGTAACCGGAGGGCAGGTATCTCTTTTCATGGTGTAAGTGACGTGAGTGGACTTGGTCTCATTCACCCGGATTCTCCATTCTCTGAGCCACTGATGTACCTTGTCCAGATGCCTTTGTAGATTTCTTGACGCAGAGACAGGATTTGTATGTGATGGTAATGCTTATATATAATCATTGCATCGTAAGACAAACAACCTCCTCATCCTCCTCCTCATCATAACCTGGTGACCTCTTCGGCGGGAAAAAGTTGCCATTCACGTATTTTCTGGCTCTTCAAAGCTTTAGTGTCCATGATGGCATTTGCAACATCTGGAATGGTAAAATATGTTGCGCATTATAAACCTTGATGTACGTAGAGGTAGCCTACCAAGTTTTACAATCATCAATTGGAAGGTTTATTCTTAAAAGCTGTTTGAACAAAATTTGTCTAATTTTTTTTATGGAAAATGTCAAAAAATTGGATCTTCCACCCTTATTTGATCCCTCGTTGAGGAAAGCCTGAAGCCGAAAGTCTTTAAAATTTTTATGCTAATGGTTCACTGAGAACTGCTCTTGAATGTGTAGTTGTCAAAATCTGCATGGTTGCGTTCAGATTCCAGACAGAGAGCGACAAAGGAGTTCATGCAGTAAAAAAAGACACAAGTTCCAATGCAACAAAGAAATCCCGGAAATGTTCCTTTTAGATAGGCTTCTCGCAATACACAGGTTCTGTAAGACTCTTTAGCGTCTCCGTCTGCGTTATGAAAAGCAAGGTCTCCAGACAGCTTTCAGTCTAGCCCTGGACTAGTTTTTTCTCGACTGTAATTTATGTCTTTTTTTACTGCATGAACTTCTTTGTCGCTCTCTGTCTGGCATCTGAACGCAACTATGCAATTTTTGACAACTGAACATTGGAGAGCACTTCCCACTGAACCATTATCATAAAAAACTCGGAGACTTTTGTTTTCAGGCTTAGCTATCCTCAGTGAGGGATCAGGTAAGGGTGAGAGACCCAATATTTTATATAGGTATTCCATAAAAAAAACGATACAAATTATGTTCAAACAGCTTTTAAGAACAAACCTTTTGATTGATGATGGTGAAACTTGGTAGGCTACCTCAAAGTACATCAAGGCTCATAATGCGTGACATATTTCACCATTCCAAATGTTGCAAATGCCATCATGGGCACTAAAGCTTTGAAGAGCCAAAAAATACGTGAATGACAATTCTTTCCCGCCTAAGAGGTCACTAAGTTATGATGAGTAGGTTGTTTTTGCGATGCAATGATTTCATGTTACCATTAATATAATAACCAGTCACCTTTCCAACGATGCCTCACAGGGCAGATTCAAGATGGTGCTCAAGAAGAAAAAAAAGTCGACAATCGTATTTCTGGAAATAGTTGGCTTAGAAATTGGCTCCCAGCTCATATCATTTCTAACATTACTTTTTGTAGAAATACCAAGTATCGGGTCAATATCTCGAAAAATTACTCATTTATGGGAAAAAGAGTGTTCCTGTTTTTTTCTGGTTTCTCCCTTCATTTGGAAAACGGTTCAAGATAATCAAGAACAGTTTGCTGTGACTTCATAAGCATCAAATATTCAATGTATGTGGTGAGGTACACGTCTCCACATGTTTCGGGTAATGAAATATAATTTTTCAACTTTTTTTTCTGTATCACTCTGTATACGCCGCCGGCATGGATGGCGCTGATGACTACCTTTCTGGATCGGAAGAGTACAATGCAAAGAACATTTCCACCGAGTGGCGTCTTCTCATCAAAAAATGCAAGGTACTTTCAACTAGCATCCGGACTATAATTCAATCAGAGCCGTATAACAGTGGAAAACGCTAGGATGTAGATGTGATGTTTTTCGAACGTAATATACCTTTTTGGTTTTCGCTTTCCGAGACGGTGGAACTTCACGGCACAGGTGGGATTTACTCTGCCCGCCCGTGCGATTCCAGACACATTCATCCTTGTGAAACTCGAGTGAGCAAGACTCCGTGCGTGTCCGGCATAGGTCTGTACAAAACCCTTGCTGATTAAATTTCGCATTGTATGCAGCCGGTGATATATCTGGACGGCCAAAATCAACCCGTAAAACTTTATTGAAGCTGGATATCGTCGAAAATCTTCCAGCAGCCGCACGTTTATTGCGTAGTTCCGGCGGCTAAAAAGTCGTCTGCCGCTACAGCAGGAGCATCACCGGCAAAAACTCCGTATTATATGGACTTTAATTTCAGAGGCCAGGAATGGTTGCGGGCGGACTCAGACCAGACGATCTAATAGTCTTCTTTTACCTTTGCTATATTACGGCCATCACGGGATATTTATGCTTGGCCATGCCGTACGCTGCTGATGGAAAGAGGGAATAATTCTTCTGCAGTCCTCGGTAATTACTGGTGAGATTGCACTTTAATTAGAAATACCAAGTCGGAAAGTTGCGCGACGTGAAACTACTCCAATCGATTGCTAACCCCTTCTTCGCAAAAAAGTACGATTTTAATTTGAAGCTATCTTTCAGTTCGTTGCAGAAACTGGACAGATTTCAATTTATTTTGTAGACCCTCTTATTGGTAGGACTGCTCCACATACTCGAATGACCAAGTACCAAATACTCAGGCAAAATCTACGCGACTTTTTACTTTATGACCAAATCTCGATAACTATCTCCGTCACAGAGTAATCTCCCTAACTGTCCTCCACGACAGGGTCTCCAAACGTTGAAATCTCCAAGCAACAAAATCACTAAAGATGATCTCTTACGGCAGTCTTCCGAGTAATTGTCTCAATTTTTAGTAGAGTTTGTGGGTGATTGACCATCTTTAGTGCCAACTGTTAGCTTGGACATGTTATTTGAAGTTCTTTCCCAAATGTAGACAATATAGATGCTCTGTCAGAGTGTAATGGTCAAATGTCATCGTTAAACTCACCTAGGTTTATGAATATTTGCCGGAAGGTATCGTGATACCACAACAGATTTTTTTCTAATGACCCACGCTCATGTAGTTATACACATAAGGCTCAGTATTTTTATCTTGTTTTCTGACAGCTTCTGATATTATGTAGCTAGCTCAGTAGCTAGCTAACCTTACTTTACTCAGACCAAACACTCTAGAATCATCCCACATAACCAGTAATCTGCAAAAACACCAGTATACATCTAGCTTCCAGCAGCTAGCATTCATCCATACATTATGTCTTTTCTTCCACACAATACCGGAGAACTTGATCTGTGGTTTTGTGAGATAAATGATTATATGGATTTTTTGCTCTGAATGCCTTCAAACTGACTTCCCCGCTCCCATATTGAGGATTGCATCTACTGGATGAGACTGGCCCCACAGCCTGTTTTTCGAGGATCAACACAACGGAGCTGAACGCAACCATAATACTGAGGACTTGCTTTTTTTTCTGATGACCCAATACTTGTCAATGACCTAACGGCTGGATACCAAGTTGGGGCTGAGACCGCCGTGAGTGCGGTTACTATAGCAACGGCCAATCAGACCGCTCTATTTGGCAAGTTACGCCGTCTTAACTTTTGCGCCTGCAACTTGGTATCGAGCCCTAAGAAGGTCACATTTGGTTTCTACTTTTAGACGGTCCTTATAATTCGCCCTTCCCCACCGTTTTTGATGTCACTCGTACTCAAAGTTTTTGATTCCGAAAAGCTCTTTTACTGGAGACTGCGATCTCTTGTCCTCTGCTCTTACAATGATTCGTGACTGAAATGTTATGGGAAATACCTCAAAATTCCAGTTCCTTCTCTTTGGAGGCTGAATCTTCTTCTGAAGTTACCATTCTCTGGTAGCTGAATATACTTCACCAGCCACCTCAGGTGACTCTTGATATCCCAAAATCATTCGTGAAAAATAAGCATCTAGGATCCATCAACCAACCCCTGAGAACGTTGTTCGTAAGAGCCTTGTCCCCAAAATGATCCAGTCAATCAAACCGCCTTTCCAGAAGACATTCATACTTCCATACCCATCCAGTATAGCGCCCATCTTCAAGTTTTCGCCATTCAAACAGCCTTTATGGCAAAAACTTTACTTTTCTCTGTCGTTCAATAGCTTTCATACTGATAACCTTAGGACTTTTGTTCTCTAGCGGTGTCTCACTTAGTGCTGGCAAAAACCAGAAAAAATAGAAATGGATGTGTCGGTTTTGTTCAATACTGCTTCCGGTAAAACCGGTATTAAAAATCGGCTACGAAAATCGGTATCAAAAGCCGGCTTTCGGGAACCGACATTGAAAACTGGCTCCGGAAATCGGTATCAAAGACCGACTTCAAAAACCAACATCGAAAACCGGTTATCGAAAGCAGGTTTCGAAAACCAACATTGAACATTAGCTCAGAAAACCGGCATTAGAAGCCGATTTCAAACACCGACTCTGAAAGCTGGCTTGGGAAGCCGGCCTCGAAGGCCGGTTCTGGAAACCGGTTTCCAGCTATCATTGAAACCGCGGTTTTCGGAGCCGGGCTTTCAAAACCGATTTAGTTGTCAGTACCACTTTAAACACAAGAAACTCCGACTCCAAATAAGAATTTTTATATCAAAAAGTAGACAATAAACACAAAAAAACTACGATTATAGACAAAAAAAGTTCAATACTATCTCAAAGTTTTGACTTTTATATCAGAGTTTTGACTCCAAATATGGGATTCATAGACTTTGAACATAAAAAACGGCGACTTCATCCAGGAAAAGCTATGATTTTCATCTCGACTTCCGACTTAAGCGACGAAATTCCGACGCAAACACGAAAAACTTTCTTTTGACAAAACAAAATTTGAACTCCAAACACGAAACGCTATGATTTTGAGCAAGAAGAGCTTTGATTTTTATCTTGACATCCCGACTTCAATAATGTAATTCCGACTTCAACACGGAACTTTTGACTTCAACATGACAATTTGACTCTTTGAATCCAGGATTACAAAATATTGAAAAATTGCAAATTAGACAGCACAAACATCCAGACTTCTCTGGGAAATTGAACCCGGGGCTCTCGGAACCCCAGACAACCACACAACCACCTGCGCTACGAGGCCGTCTCAATTCAATTTGACATTTTGACATCAACAACGATAATTGCAACTTTGAACAAAAAAGCTTCGACTTTAATTTGGACATTTTGACTTGAACCGTGAAATATGATATATAACTTGGGTCCAGTATGTGAGCCCGACAGCCGGAATCCCGACACCCTCAAATCCCGACAGCCTAAATCCCGACACCCCATAACGCCGACAGGGTCGCAATCCCGACAAGGCCGGAATTCCGACAGACGAAATCCCGACAGCCCGGAAATTTCGACAGGCGTGATCCCGACAGCCCCGAAATCCTGACAGACGAAATCCCGACAGCCCCGAAATCCCGACAGACGAAATCCTGGTGACCGGACAATTCTTCGCCGGAAACTTTGGAGCTCTTATGAGGCCCACTGTGAGTGTGATATTCAGAGCCCCATCCCCCACTAAGTTTTAACGTAGAGTTTGAAGCCTTGCTGAGCCCCTCGTCTCTACAAGGTTCGTTTGGGGTCTTGATGAACCCCCTTGAGTATCTCCAAATTTTCTGAATATTTGCCTCGTCCTTATGCCTTGGACGGCTTCTCAGAGCCCTATCAGGCCCCCCTGTCTTCATTTTGCATTTGTAGCCCTGCTGAGCCCTTTTTCTATTGTTTTAGTTGTTGAAGCTCTAGTAAGCTCCTGTGAGTCTCTACGTGTCGGTTGAAGTCCTACAGGGCCCCCTTTGTGTCTCTTAGTATCATTTGGAGGCCTAGTGAGCCCTACCAGGCATTCTGGCAATTTTCAGAGCCCTATCCTCACTTGTGTTCCACAATTAAGCATTTCAAGCCCTGATGAACCTTCTTGTGTCTCCAACCCCGTTTAAAGCCCTATCGTGCCCCCTGGCGTCTCAAATTATCGTTTGCAGCCCAGGTGACCTCCTTCTAATTTCTCGAAAATTCTGGAAGCTTAGAAAGCTCTCTTGTGCTTCTTCTTGAGTTTCTCGGAGCTCTATGTGGCCCCCCAGTGTCTTTGTGTTTCATTTGTAGCCCTCTGCTGAGCCCTGTTTTCATTGCTTTGGTTTCCGAAGCTCTAGTCAGCTCCTGTGACTCTTTATGTGTTGGTTGAAGTCCTACAGGGCCCCCTTTGTGTCTGTAAGGGTCATTTGGAGCCCGAGTGAGCCCCGCCAGGCCTCTCTGCGATTTTCGAAGCCCTATCCTCCCGTGTATTCTACAAAAAAAGTAATTGAAGCCCTACTGAGGCCTCTTGCCTTGAAGTATCGTTTGAAGCTTTATTGAGCCCTCTTGTGTCTTCAATTATCGTTTCCAGCCCAGGTGTCCACTTCTGATTTCTCAAAGATTCTGGAGTCTTAAAAGGCTTCTTTGTACCTTCTCAGATTTCTCAAAGTCCTATGTTGCCTCCTCCGGGGCTTCCTGGTGTCTTCATGTTCCATTGATTGTCTTACTGACCCCCTCTTCACAATGTGTTGGTTTCTTAAGCTCTAGTTAGCTCCTGTTAGTCTTTCGGTCTTGGCCTGCATGGCTTCGTCGTGTCTACAAGTGTCATTGGAGCCCCAGTGAGCCTCGCCAGGCCTTCGTCCAATTTTTAGAGGCTTCTTCTCTTGTGTCTACTTTGAAACATTTCAAGCCCTGCTGAGCCCCCTTGTGTCTTCAAGTATCGTTTGCAGCCCAGGTGGCCCCTTCTGTTTTCTCGAGTTTCTGGAATTTTCGGAAGCTCCCTTGTGCCCCTTTCCAGGTTTCTTGGAGCGCTTTGTGGCCCCTTGTGTTTCCATGTTTCATTTAGAGCCCTGCAGAGCCCCTTTGTATATTGTGTCAGTTTTCAAAGCTCTTGTTGGCTCCTGTGAGTGTCCATGTGTTGGTTGAAGTTCTACAGGGCCCCCTTTGTGTCTCTTAGTGTCATTTGGAGCCCCAGTGAGCCCCGCCAAGTCTTCTCGCGATTTTCAAAGCTCTATTATCCCTTGTGTTATACATCAGAACATTTCAAGCCCTGCTTAGCCCCCCTGTGTCTTCAAGTATCATTTCGAGACCCCTTGTGTCTTCAATCATCGTTTGCAGCCCAGGTAACCCCTTCTGTTTTCTCAAAGTGTCTGGAATTTCAGAAAGCTACTTTGTACCTCACAAGATTCTTCGGAGCCCTATGTGGCCGGCCCTCTGGTGTTTTCATGTGTCATCTGTAGCCCTGCTGAGCCCCGGGAGCTCCGGTTAGCTCCTGTTAGTCTTTATGTGTTGCCCTGCAGAGCCCCCTCGTGTCTTCAAGAATCATTTGGAGCCCTAGTGAGCCCCGCCAGGCCTCCGTCCAATTTTCAGAGGCCTCTGCTCTCTTGTGTCCATATTGAAGCGTTTCAAGCTCTGCTGAGTCCTCTTGTATCTTCAAGTATCGTTAAGAGCCCTATTGAGCCCGCCTGTGTACTCAATTATTGTTTGTAGCCCCGGTGATCCTCTTCTGACTTAGCGATATTTCTGGCATCTAGAAAACTCCCTTGTGCCTTCTCAGGTTTCTCAGAGCCTTATTAGGCCCTCTCATGTTTTTATGTGTCATTTGTAGCCTGTTGAGCCCCTATTTTACCTGTCTTTGTTTCTGCGTTCCAGTAAGCTTCTGTTGTCTTCATGTGTTGATCGGAGCCTTGTGGGTCCCCTTGTGCTTTCAAGTGTCATTTGGAGCCCTAGTAAGCCCCATCAGTCCTTTTTGCGATACTCACAGCCCTATCTTCTCTTGGTCTACACTGTAGTAGCTTAGGCCCTGCTGAGCACCCTTGCGTCTTCCAATGTCGTTTGGAGCCCCATTAAGCCCCCAATGTCTCTTTGTGTTACCTACTTGAAGCCCTATCTAGCCTTGTATCTACATTGTGGTGATTTGAGCTCCGCTAGTCCCCTTGTGTCTCAAAGTAATGTTGAGGGTCCTAGTGAGCCCTGCCAGGTCTTCTTGTTGAAAATGTTGTCAATCAAAAATCGGTGGTAAAAGCGTGGGTGACCGCCCTTCGGGCGTACCTGACGTGATCCATGTTTACAGTTTTTTCATGTCCCAAGCTGTTGTCAGATAAAAAATAGGTGGTAGGACCGGAGGCAACCCTTTTTTTATAAAGTGGTTTTATACGAGACTGGATCCCCGCTGCTGGCTCCTAACGTTAATAATTGTAGGTACTTTTATTTGCTTTCAGTTACACCATAAATAATTATAAAGACTTCTTTGGCCAACCGGTTTTGCCTTTAGGTATCGTCAGGGCTGTAATAGGTATTATGAAGCTGTTGTAGGTATATTAAAATGAGTAAGATCCTTTACTCATTTTAATATACCTACAACAGCTTCATAATACCTATTACAGCCCTGACGATGCCTAACGGCGAAACCGGTTGGCCAAAGAAGTCTTTATAATTATTTATGGTGTAACTGAAAGCAAATAAAAGTACCTACAATTATTAACGTTAGGTATAACGCCGTTAGGTATCGTCAGGGCTGTAATAAGTATTATGAAGCTGTTGTAGGTATATTAAAATGAGTAAGATCCTTAACTCATTTTAATATACCTACAACAGCTTCATAATACCTATTACAGCCCTGACGATGCCTAACGGCGAAACCGGTTGGCCAAAGAAGTCTTTATAATTATTTATGGTGTAACTGAAAGCAAATAAAAGTACCTATAACATCAACACCATTGAAAGAAGGATGGAAGAATTTTTTCAATTTAGTCATTAATTGTACCGTTCAGAGGTTGTGCTTCCAGAGATTGTGACGCGTTCCCCTTGCGGAGTCCGTGTACACAACTTTCCAGGGTAACAAGCTTTCGACTGCGTCAGATTTTTGAACTGTCCGGATTTCGGGGCTATCGGGATGCTGACTGGCGGGATTTCGGAGCTGTCGAGATTTCGTCTGTCGGGATTTCGGGGTTGTCGGTATTGCGTCTGTCGGGGTTTCGTGTGTCGGGATTTCGTCTGTCCGCATATCGGCTGTCGGGATTCCTGCTGTCGGGATTTCTTCTGTCAGGATTTCGGCTTTGTCGGGATATCGGCCTGTCGAGATTTCGACCTTGTCGCGATTTCGACCCTGTCGGCGTTATGGGGTGTCGGGATTTAGGCTGCCGGTATTTGAGTGTATCGGGATTACGGCTGTCGGGATTACGGCTGTCGGGCTTACGACCGGCTCCGATTTAACTTGTGCTGGCAAAAACCGAGAAAGATGAAAACTGTTTTATAGGTTTGTCGAATACCGGTTCCGGTGACAGTGGTATCAAGAACCGACACTGGAAGCCGGTTCCGCAAGCCGGCGTTAAAAACTGCTCCAAAAACCGGTATTAAAATTAGGGTTCAAATACAGGCCCGAAAAAACGGCCTTTAAGGCCGGCTCCGGGATTGAAACCGCGGTTTTTGGAATCGGTTCTTGGAGCCGGGCTTTCAAAACAGATTCGGTTGCCAGCATTCCTATTATTGTATTGCTTGAGGCCTTACTGGGTCTCCTTGTGTCTTCATGTTACTTTTTGAGCTCTGATGTGTATCATTCGTAGTTCTGACGACCCACGTATTGTATCAGCTTGTGTATTTTGGGAATCACTGTAGAGTCTCGTTCAATTCTTTATAACGTCTCGAGCCCTTGCAGTTCTTCTTGGGTCTCTATGTGTGATTTGGAGCTCTGATAAAAGCACTCTATGTCTCCTTGGAGTTTTTGGACTCCTGGTGA
This sequence comes from Anaspis maculata, assembly GCA_949128115.1. Taxonomy (NCBI): domain Eukaryota; kingdom Metazoa; phylum Arthropoda; class Insecta; order Coleoptera; family Scraptiidae; genus Anaspis; species Anaspis maculata. The sequence goes on along the minus strand of OX421963.1, from coordinate 98,349,352 downwards.
GCCCTTTGGTATCATCTTTCAAGTATTGGTCGAAGTTCTAGCTTCTTAGTATTTTCAAGTGTATTCTGGAAACCTGGTAGGTAGATCTCCTTGTGTTATATTTATTATGTCGCCTACAGCTTTGACCTTCTTACGATCTCACGTCTTATTGTTGCATCGAAAACTGTTCTGTGCCCTCTTATTTCGCCTTGTAGCTTTCACAACTCACGATGTCCTTGATGTCTTCTTGTATCGTTTGAGTTCCTTGTGGATTTCCTAGTGTCTTATCGCGTCATATGAATTCAGAGCCATTGTGGGCTTCTTTATGCCGTCATGTGCTGTTTGGAGCTCTTGTAAACTTTCTAATGTGTGACTGTGATTTTTAGGGCTATTGTGCTGTGTCTTCTATTGTTTAGAGCCCTATTTAGCCTCTTTGCTCATTCTCAGGTCCCAGAGCTATAGCCTCCCTTGGTTTCCTTGTGAGTTCTGTACTGTAGGCATTTGCCCTGCAGAAGATCCTGCACTTTGCCGTTGACAAAGCCGCAAATGGCACTGAGATTGAATTCAATGTATGTGCAGATCGAGGTGCAGATGATTCAATGAGCATGAACATGGATATGTCAGGTGGGTACTCGATAATATGTAACCTACCCTGTTAGTGAACGGGTTGTTTTCTTGGTTGCCACAGGAGTAAGTAGCCCAGGCGGTGACATTCTTCAGGCAATTTCTATATCTACTACTCTGGTAGGTGTGAGCACTATATCCTTCCAGAGCGGTTAATGTTCATGTGTGCCTTACGGCGTCCAGGATCAGTCGCCTTGTATCCCAGTAATTATCGTCGTTATTTTCCACCTGGCATAATATTCTCAGTCGAGCATCCAGCCATGTAGACGCGTAGGTATTAATTGGGAACGACGAACGACGACAACGTTCCTCATTCGCTCACACAAATGATATTTTAAACAGACGTGCACAAATCGAATCGGAAATGAGGCAGATACGATCAAAATTCATGAGGGCGGCTCGTTTTAAAGCGCTCGCAGACGTGTCAAGTGCATTAATGTTTGCGCGCTCTCCTCTCCCTCAGACAGCCAGTCTAGACGCGTCGGGCAGGTGCCAAACAACATGATGCATTGGAATGATCTTACGACTCCTTTTTTTTTTTTCCGGGCACAACGGCTCTTGGTACAGAACCAAATTGGCAAGAACCGATCGTTTTACCTCCGGACTGCAAAACTACAGCACGGAAACGAAAGAAATAAAGACGAAAGAGGAAAAAAAACAACAAGAAAACCAAGAGTATCCCGCCGCCTCCGGTGATGAATGGCGGCACTAGCAACCGCGCCGTTTGTTATAGAGAGGCATAGAGGAGGCATCCAGCCAGCCAGCAGGAGAGCCCTGCGGATCCAGAGAAAATACCTGCGGAGGTGCAATTGCTTCCCAGACGTCCGCATAAATCAGTCTGGGGCGGCGGTGGTAGGTGTACGGTGGAAGCTGGAAATCCTTCTGTTATGCCTCTGCTGTGTGGCGCTGCCGGCCGAGCTGCTGCGCTGCTATATGTGTATGTGTAACGATTTATTTGAATAGTACTTCAGGTGCACCACCTATAGTGCCGGCAACCTCTAACGACCGACGCGGATGCGGCCTCGATAGCAAATCCCCCAGGAGGGAGCACGCGGTGCACAGGACTCGCGCATTTTAAATGCTTTGTTGCTCGTATCTGTTGCAGAAATGTTGCATCCCCCCAAGTGAGTGCAAATTTGCACCGTGCGATTTGCTTTCAGTGCCTGCTCACCCGTGTAGCTCAGCTGTAACTCATTTCAAGCTCATGCTTCAAGATGCTGAAATTGGCGCTGTAATTGACACCGGTTTATTCCAACCAAAGCTCCAACGCCGATTGATTCCACTCTTCGTATTTCATGACAATGTTGATTTCGTAAGGAAAATATCAGGAAGTTGTTCGAAGCGGTGGTGCATCACCATTATTCTCCGTCCAAGGCAAAAACACAGTGCATTATTTGGTGTTTCGAGACAGCTAAGGTGATTCATCATTCCAACAGAGCTCCGAACAAGACATGAAGACACAAGAGCTCCACTAGGGCTTTCAGCGTTGGGTACAACAGGAAGTCATAAGGGACTCGCTTGGGTTCTAGAACATAGAAAAAGGCTGACTAGAGTTGCAAACCAACTAGGGCTCCAAAACAACGTTAGAAAACAACAGAACTACTTAATGGAAAAACTACAAGAATTTTGAAAAGCACGATAACACCAACAAGTTGATCAGAGCCTCTAACGTCACCTGACGACACAAGAGATCTCCCTTTGACTCTATACAATACAAGAAACCAAAATAGGAAAGAAATATAGGGAAAAACTGTAATGGGAAAAAACTAACTGAGTTTCTGGGTTCATAAAAGGACCCCAGGTGACACATTAAAACACCAAAAGGCTCACAAGGGCGCCAAACAACACACGAAGACAAAATGACACACTAGGCTTTCGAACAATACAAGAAGACATTAGGAGAGACTCATTAGAGTTCCGAAAGCCACAAGGAGCTAATAGATGCTACCATCAGAGCTTCCATCTACACATAGACACAAGCTGATCACTAAAACACCAAATATTAGAAGAAGAAGAAGAAGAAGAAGCCACTGGAGGCTCAAAATAGCTCCAAAAGACACAAGACGTCTCACAAGAGTTGGAAAAAAAAATCAGGGCTGTTATGGAACGCATTTTCAGCGACTTTTTACAAACTTACGAATACGCATTCTAATACTTTGACGCGAGAAAACATTTCTAAATTATTAGGAATTGACCGAATGAAAACGCGACGGGGATTCAGGCCGAAGCGGAACTTGATTTTGTGTGTTCATGTTCACCAGACGTTCGCATGCGACGTGTGCCGTACTTTACTACAGGTGTGTCGTGTCGTTTTTACATTATTTCCGAAAATCATACTCTAAATCGCTTTTGGTGTGGCTGCATTAGGTTTTTTTTTTTGAAATTCAATTTTTGTTTTCACGCATGAAGAGCCGACTTGTGACTTGGACAAAGACGACTAAAATCGCATCCTCCTGTTTCGGGCGTCAATTCATTTGTTTCCGGAAATTCGAGGACCGAGAGGGGTTCTCGCGGTTTTTACAGCCCAGATTGAAGCAAGGATGGAACACAACACATCGTCGCCGCGCGCTAGGAATTTGAGATTCTTGAAGTAACACGTTGGGATTTCTTTGTTTCGCGGTCGAGCTTTAGTGCGTATACGGGAGTTGTTTTTATATTACAGGTCAGGGCTTAGATTGATTTCTTGTATGAGTCTGTTTTACGTTCTGAAATCGACCGGCTCTTCAGCCTATGAAGAATTAAATTTAAAACATTGTGGGTTTTGGTATTACACCTGAAAAGGGGGATGCCGTCGTCAAGCAACGGGAGTTGAAAAGGTAGAGAAGAAGTCGAGAGATGTCTGGGAGAAAAACACAAGAGATATTTGGTATTTCCACGCTCCAGATCATAAAAAAGAGAAAATTCAAGTCTCTTCCGATGACGAAGACCTCCGGAGTACAACTGCCGTGTCTTCAGAACGCTCGCAAGTTCATTTATATAAACTCTGATGTAATGTATATCCACTCATGTCAGTCAGACGTCAATGATAATTGAATCCATAGCCAAGAGGGGGTAATCACGTTCAGGGGAGAGAGGGAATACACGTAGCGTGTGGGTTACTGCTGTGCGGGATTGAGAGAGACAAAAGAGTAGAACTATGTCGCCACAAGATATCCAGATGACCTGGAACCGAGCTACCATGAGAGCCAGGGTCTAGCAAGACAACAAAGCAATGACCCTCGCAATGACCTGTGGAACAGGTGTTCTGGTTTTGAGAGTTCCAAGGTATAGATACTGTCATACTTGATGTACATGGTTGGGTTATTCTTCTCAGTCTGAGTTGTATTGCTTCGATGATTTCATTATATATTTGTTCACTATGATACATATTACACTGATCGACTGTCTTCTATATTCCTGCCTGAGTCCTGTAAGACAAAGATATCTGACACAACGGATATTTTCACTTGCTGTTGTGTCTTGTAAGAGAAGGGTATCTCGTGAGAAAAAATATTTCTTCTCACTTTGTTATCTAATGAAATAATATGCGTTTTCAATCGTTAAGACCTGTTTTTTATAATGTTGATTCACCTCGAGTCATGTTGTGGTATTTATTATGATAAATAATTGTTGATGATCCCATTGACCATGTCCATTGGGTTTATTCTTGCTATTTTATTTTCATGTCATAATATGGTACAATTAAAAGACATCCGGAAATGCAACACTGTTCTCTTTTCCTCTTTCGGCAGCAGGGACCTGGGCAAGAGAACCTGTGCTAAGTCAAACTCGTCTCTATTCCTCTTTGGATCCCTAGTCAATTAAGGTCACTGCAGAACTTATAATGAACTGTTGTCTCCCTCTTCCCTATCGCGCCAAGTGATGTACCGACGATACTCACACTTTGATCTGCCGTTCTGTTCCCGCTATCTAGGTTCCTCAACAATCTAGGTTACTGGAACAGATATGATCTGTTCTAGCGAGAGCGACACTCTCTCTCGTCTTTCTCTTGTTCTCTCTGCATCAGTTGCTTACACACTGTATTTCAAATAGTAAGAGGGTGCGGTAACTAAATTGATATTGCATTCTTGCTCATGAGTTGATGTATTTGTTATTGGAATGAAATTGTTCTTTTTCAATTTTGAAGTCTCTGTGTCTCATTTCCAAGCCTTCACATACCTGTACTACCTCGGGTAACTAAATACAACACAACGAAAGTCCTAACAAACATTACTAGACAAACACGACTGGCCAACCTGAGTCTTCTTGAAGGGGATCCTTCTTCTTCTTTGGGAAAGATTTATTTTTATAAGAGGGGTGGGTTGGGAGATTACAGTTCTCAGTTTTGATGTCACTTTATTGTCTCACGAATTTTGTGGACTTACTGATTTCCATGTTAATATTTTGATGACCATTTCAATCAATTTTGTGTGTAATTTGATTGTCACGTACTTACTTGACTGTAATTTTTGTCTGTCCTATTTTTTTTGTGTCACGATTTGATTTCCATGTAAATGTCATTGTCCGCCGCTTCTATGACTCTTATATTTTTACGTCATGTTTTTATGCTCACTGCTATGTTTGTCAGATATTCACTGTAGGTCCCTTTACAGGATCCTACTAACCACACCTAATATGACTTGTTTTGGGTTTTTATGCATTGTTGATGATTTTATCTGCATTGTTGATCCATTGATCCATTATGCATCGTTCACTGATGTGTTTTACATTTGTTCACTGATGTTTTTGCGATTTTGTTTTCACTAATTCCACTTACACTGAATACCGGAATTCATCAGTGAGCTTTTGTCATTCATTTGTCATGTATGTGAGAGTCTTCTTCTCAGGGCTTAACTCAGGGGTTTCCTCGACTGAGTTCTTCCACTAAGTGCCCTTAACCGAATCTGTCACTCTTTTTTTTTTTTTTTTCTTTGACTGACAGTTTGACATATTATGTTGTTGTGTTTTCATTTGTTTTATTTTGTCTATTGTGTGTCATTTTTTTACTCTATCAGTTCCATTTTATGAGGTGTTTTATGAAAAGAATCTGAGTCATTCAAATTTTGCTGATGATTTCAATGAAAATTCATTTTGTTTGCTGTCAATTTGTGTTTTGGTGCAACTTTTCAATAGAATCCTCATCTTCAAAGTTCCGTTCTCGTCGCGAGTATAGAGCCTAGATGAACCCAACAACGTAAACAAAGCGTAAGTGAGAGGTCCATGGTAAGGGGGGAGGGGGGTGACGACAATCACAGCCAGGGGTCCAGAGGAGGGGAACAGTACAGGCCTCCGAGAAGCTCAAGAAAAAACAAGGAGGGGCACTGCCATATTTTGAGAAACAATAACACACCAGGGAGTCGATCAGGGACGAGGCATAAGAGCTCCAAGCTACATGAAGATACAATGTTGATCACAGGGGCTTCGAACGACACCGGGTGACTGCTGAACAATTACAGCCAGACAAAAATGGGGCTCATCAGAGGTCCCATCCCAATGATACAAAGTCACAAGAAATCCACTAGGGCTCCAGATAGTGCTGAAATATAGGTACAGGAAGAAACCTGGAGAAGGCACAGCGCAATAGTTTTGAGAACCCACAGTTACACACCAGAAAGTTTACAAGAGCTTCAACCGAACAGCACATGACGGCATAAATAAGCCCACAATGCCTCCGAATATTATAAGAAGCGACAATAAGGACCAGCTAGGTCTCCGAAAGCCATAAAAAGACAAGGGGATGTCATTGGAGCTATAAAAGATGTGATAAGACACAAGGAGGTCCACAAGGACCTCAAACAATGCAAGAAGACATCAAGGGCATCGCGGGTTCTAGAAGCTATAAGGCGAAATTGGAGGGCACATAACAGTTTTCGAAGCAACAATAATAAGACATGATAATCGAAGACATTAATTATAGCGAGCGACATAATAAATATAATACAAGGAGATCTATACTACTAGGGTTCCAGAATACACTTGGAAATGAAAAGAGACTACAACTTCCGGCTAATACAAGATAATACATCTATAGAGGAAAAATATGAAGAAGAAGAAGAAGAAGAAGAAGAAGAAGAAGAAGAAGAAGAAGAAGAAGAAGAAGAAGAAGAAGAAGAAGAAGAAGAAGAAGAAGAAGAAGAAGAAGAAGAAGAAGAAGAAGAAGAAGAAGAAGAAGAAGAAGAAGAAGAAGAAGAAGAAGAAGAAGAAGAAGATAGCTATACATTTAATTACAATCACAATTACAATCTGATAAAATAACGCATGATTCCACGTACTTGGTAATTTCCCGGTTATTTTACAGTCAAAAGGTCCGGTCCTGTCCACCGGCGAGTGAATGCGCTGTCAAAGTGAGTGCAGACATAGTACCAAATTAGCAGAGAAACACCTTACAGAAAATTTTGGAAATCACAGAGCCATCTACACTGTTTCAGTGGGCGATAATTCTCAACTCATCTGTGAGTAAGTCTCGATACTTTACTGAAAACGCACAATTGCCTTGAAGGCTGCTCGGTGTTTTTGTTTGGCCCCTCGACGTTGCAAGCTGATAAGCGCTCAGCTGGTCAGTGTTTTGTTTCGTTGTCGGGTTGGGCGAGACAGGGGCGGCTCTAGGGAATTTAGGAAATTTCTGAACATAAAGCGAGGACGGTTTCCTCCGAGGTTTCCTCCGAAGGAGCGACCTGGGAAACCGTCCTCAGCGGGCAAAGAAACATACATAGCTACCGACTGAAACAAACGCCATATAAGAGACACATAAACGTAACATACAGCACCCAATGGACGAAATACAAGACCACAATCAAATTTTCCAAACACCAATGGATACCTCTCCTCTACTTACCCAACAACAATCCAACAGCTGGCAGAAAGTAGGAAACAAAATGAAAAGACTTCGCGATAGTCCAGAAAACGCAAAGGAAAGACAAAAACAAACAAAAATGGAAGACTACTGGCTCAGCAACTCAGTTCAAACTAGGAATAGATTTGAATCATTGATGGACAACAGAGACGAGGACGTTGAAAAACAGGAGCGCATTGCTAAACCACCACCGATCACCATCTATAAGGTACAACAGATAAAACCACTGCACGAATTGCTATTCAAAATAATAGGGAATGAATACTCAATAAAGACCATGGGCGCCGATAAAGTTAAACTACAACTAAACAAGCCGGATCATCACAACACCGTGACTGAGGCACTCGACAAGAACAAAACAGAATATCACACGTACAAATTTAAACACCAAAAAAGCTTCCGAGTTGTTATTCGAGGAATTCAATTTTCTACGGATCTGGAAACAATCAAAGCTGAGCTTAACTCTGCTGGACATGTAACTAATGTCTGGAATGCCAAGCACAGGACCACTAAGCAACCGCTACCGTTGTTTTATGTGGACCTCGAACCAAAAGAAAACAACAAGGACATCTATCAGTTGAATGTAATCACCCAAAACCTCGTAACATGTGAACCTCCACACGCTAAGAGAGTCATACCACAATGTGCCAAATGCCAGAGCTATGGGCATACGAAGAATTTCTGCTTTAGGGCCCCACGATGTGTTAAGTGCGCAGGGAACCACCTAACACAAGATTGTCAACGCAAAGAACGAGACGACAATGTAAGATGCACCAACTGTAACGGAAAACACCCCGCTAATGACCGTGGCTGTGCGGTGCACAAGCAACTCCAAGAAAAAATGTTCCCTCCGATAATAATACAAAAAAAAGATGTTCAGACAAGAAAAATCAACACACTACAGCAGAAATCAAATAATCCTGGGCCATCAGCTCCTGATTTTAGCTATGCACAATTGCACAAGCCCTGCAACAACCGAATGGTAACTACTAATGCATCAATCAACCAAACCACAAATGAAACAAATGAATTTCAAATCCTACTGAAGGAGCTCATCGAGCAAAACAAAGAAAATGCCAAAAATATGAGTACAATGTTGAACCTCTTAACAACACTCGTCAATAACCAGCACAATGGCGTACGAGTATAAAATAGCCACATGGAACGCCAATGGGTTGAGCCAACACGCTGAAGAAATCAAAACATATATAAAAAATCTAAACATAGACATAATGCTGATATCGGAAACACATTTCACGACAAAGAATTTTCTGAGAGTGCCAAAATATGAAATTTACTGCACGTTACACCCTGATGGCAGGGCACATGGTGGAACAGCACTAATCATCCGAGATACAATAAAACATCGAGAGATGGACAGATATGAGAAAGAACATCTTCAAGCAACCACAGTCCTAATTGACACTAAGGAAGAAGATCTCGCAGTGGCTGCGATTTATTGTCCACCCAAACACAATAACAAACATGAGCACTTTGAACAATTTTTCAGAACACTAGGCAACAAATTTATAGCTGGCGGAGACTATAACGCCAAACACACGTTGTGGGGATCTAGACTGATTACTTCGAAAGGAAGAGAACTGGCAAAAGTAATCATAAGTAACAATTTACGACATATAAGCACAGGCGAACCAACATACTGGCTTTCGGACAGAGCTAAGACACCGGACCTTATAGACTTTTACGTAACCAAAGGAATCGATATCAAAAGAACCAAGATCGAATCATGCCTTGACCTGTCTTCCGATCACTCACCAGTCATACTTTACACGTACCTATCTGGAAATAGTGAAGAATACAAAGCGACCAACCTTAACTAGTAAAAAAACAAACTGGGATTTATTCAGAAGAAAACTGGACGAATTGATATCTACGGATGTCCCACTAAAAACCGACAACGACCTCGAAAACGCACTCCACACTCTCACCACATGCATTCAGCAAGCTGCATGGTATGCCACCCCTGATGCATTAGAAACCCACACTAATGAAGAACTACCAATCACGTTGAAACAGAAAATAATGGAAAAAAGAAAAATCAGGGAACAATGGCAACGAACAAGATGTGAGACAAATAGAACTAAACTGAATAAAGTCACCAAGGAACTGGAAGAGCTACTCTCTGAAGCAAAAAACCAGAGAATTCAAAATTACCTCACAAACCTAGACGGAACGGAAGCGACGGATTATTCACTGTGGAAAGCCACCAGGAAAATGAAAAAACCACCGCAAACATATCCACCAGTGAAAAATAAAAATAACAAATGGGCAAGAAGCAACAAAGACAAAGCATACGCCTTTGCGGAACAACTTGTTGACACATTTGAACCTAACCCGTTAGCTGAGACCAATGAAGAAGGCGACATTGAGAATTTCCTTACAGAATCTCTACAAATGGACGTAGCAATCAAGAAATTCACTGTCTCCGAAATAGAAAACACAATACAAAAACAAATCAAATCAACAAAAGCTCCTGGTTTTGATCTTATAACTGGCAGAGTGTTGCAAGAAGCCACGAACGGATGCTTCCGGGCAATAACGCAAATATTTAACGCCATCATTCGAACCTGTCATTTCTTCAGTCAGTGGAAAGTTGCAGAAGTTGTTATGATACCCAAACCGGGTAAAAAAACAGAAAACACTAAATCAATACAGACCTATCAGCCTTCAACCAGTACTGTCCAAAGTCTTCGAAAAACTTCTGCAGAAGAGATTAAACCCCGTCATCGAGGAGCGAAAACTTTCGCCCAATCATCAGTTTGGCTTCAGATGCAATCATGGTACGATAGAGCAAGTCCATCGAGTCGTCAACCGAATAAATCAAGATCTAGAGCACAAGAGGTACTGCTCAGCCGTGTTTTTGGACGTGAGCCAGGCCTTTGACAAGGTCTGGCATACTGGTTTGATGTACAAGCTTAAGAAGACCCTGCCGGCTCCCTACTATCTGATATTGAAATCATACCTATCCAACAGATACTTTTACGTCAAACAAGGAGACGAGTACACCAGACTTTACCCCATTAATGCGGGCGTTCCTCAGGGCAGCGTCCTGGGACCGATCCTATAGTCACTTTTCACTACTGACCTGCCGACCACAAGAACGACAATGACAGCGACATTTGCTGACGACACCGTCGTACTCGCTTCACACGTGGATCCAGTGTCAGCATCAAGAAACCTGCAAATAAACCTCAACAAGATCGAGAAATGGTTAAGAAAGTGGCGAATCAGTGTCAACAAGTTCAAATCGGTTCATGTCACATTCACAGCGAGACGAGAGACGTGCCCACCAGTGAAGCTAAACGATGTACCAATACCACAGACAGACGACGCAAAATATTTGGGCATGCATTTGGACCGAAGACTCACATGAAAGAAACACATTTTCACGAAGAGACAACAGCTCGGTCTCAAGTTCCGTCAGATGTACTGGCTGATGGATAGAAAGTCACAGATGACAATTGAAAACAAAATCTTGCTTTACAAGAGCATAATCAAGCCAATATGGACCTACGGTATACAACTGTGGGGATCTGCTGCCGAATCCAATCTGGAAAATCTCCAGAGGATCCAGAACAAGATTTTGCGAGTGGTAGTCGACGCTCCAAGATATATGCCCAACAGGATCATCCAACAAGGGGTGACGGAAAGAAGATCGAAATGCAAAAGGTCGAAAACAAAACATCGAATGCATAAAGTCGAGAAACAACATAACGAAACCACAAAACATCGAAAGCACTATTGTCGAAAGTACAAAAGGTCGAAAATGAAATGATCGAAAAGTGAAATATCGAAAAGCAAAAGGTCGAAAACCAGAAGGTCGAAAACCAAAAGATCGAAAAGCAAAACATCGAATAATAGAATGTCGAATAGCACTATGTTGAACTAGAAATACCTGTTTCAAATGTGATTACAATTCGGATCGATTGAGGAGCTGGACTCCCTCAGAGAGCACTCGAGGAAAAATTTCACTCTCACTTTTCGACTTATTCTTCAGAGATAAATCACCTCCCAAAGTATTATGCAAGACCACCGAAACACCTGTATATTCTTTTAAATCTGATCAGCGTCAGCGTGAATTAACTTAAGACTTATAAACCTGTGCACGCATGGACCTTGTCAGGTTGAGTGATTTTTTTGCAGACCTGATTGGGTTTTTTGACGCAAAATCCACTCTGAAACGTAAAGCTGTGCACATGGACCTTGTCAGGTCTGGTAGTTTTTTTTTTTTTGAAGACCTGATCTGGTTTTTCGACGCAAAATTAACTTGGACACATAAAGCAGTGTACATAGACTTCGTCAGGTCTAGTAGTTTTATTTTTGAAGACCTGATTTCGTTTTTTGACGCAAAATTCACTCTGAAACGTGAAGCTGTGCACATGGACCTCGTCAGGTCTAGTAGTTTTTTTTTTTTTAAGACCTGATTTGATTTTTTGATGCAAAATTAACTTGGACTTATAAATCTGTGTAAGTACATGGACCTCGTCAGGTTCAGTGATTTTTTTGCAGACCTGGTTTGGTTTTTTGATGCAAAATCAACTCTGAAACGTCAAGTTGTGCACATGGACCTCGTCAGGTTTATTTTTTTTCAAGCCGATTTGATTTTTCGACGCAAAATCCACTCTGAAACGTGAAGCTGTGTACATGGACCTCGTCAGGTTCAGTAATTTTTTTGCAGACCTGATTCGGTTTTTTGACGCAAAATTGACCTATACTCATAAATCGGTGTACACACTACACAGACCTTGTCAGGTTCAGTATTTTTTTTTCAAGGCCTGATTAGGTTTTTCCACAGAAATAAATTTGGGCTAGTTGATTTTTGACTCGGTGCTTCTCTTCTCCCGTCCCAAACTCTCAAATCATTTGTCTTCACAACAATTGTACATACACCTGTTGCTCAATTTCGATTTTCACGGTTTTTCTTTCTAGACCTTTTCTTTTCGATTTTTTGTTTCTCGATCTATTGCTTTTCGACGTTTTGTTTTTCGACCAATTGTTTTTCGACCAATTTTTTTTCGACCAATTGTTTTTCGACCAATTCTTTTTCGATCTTTTGTTTTTCGACATTCTGTTATTCGATATATTGTAAATTCGACCTTTTCTTTTTCGACCTTATGCATTCGATGTTTTGTTTTCGACCTTTTGTTTTTCGTTCTTTTTTCCGTCACTCTCCAACAAGACATTCCAATCCCGTCCATCAAAGAAGAAATCAAGAACCACAGCGTGAAATATCGAGAAAGAATGGCAGCACATCCGAACACACACGCCTATAAACTTTTTAATAGAAGTAATGAAACTCGCAGACTTAAAAGATTCAAACCAAGTGATCTGGTGAACAGATTCAACCCGTCGTGATTGAGAATGCTCTATCTGTGATAATGTTCTGTGATACTGTATATTATAATAATACCCATTAGGTTGATACATTTGTGTTCGATATGTTTATTGAATTAATTTGTAATGCAGTACGTTCACTGGAATGTACTGTACAGGTCAGTTCATCTAAACAAACGCTTATTGTCTGAATAGACAGATTGCTGTAATCGTGGAGTTAATGAAAAAAAAAAAGAAAAAAAAACAGTAATTGATGTACCTTCATACAAATTGAAAAATTCCAATTATCGATATTCGAGATTTTATGTTTGAGATTTGCCCCAGAGCCGGGCCGGGCCTATTTGCCGCCTGCGTGCCAGCGAAAATTGCCGCCCGGCAGTGGAGACCCCCCGTCCACCCCAAATGCGGGAATGAGGAGAATCCTTCAAAATACAACACTTTATTATCATATTGCCGCCCCTATTAGTCCAAGCCACGATGTAGCGATTTTTGCGTTGCTATACGGTGTGCAAACTCCGAAAAAAAGTTGAAGCAAAAAACGGTCATTTCCGCAAGAGGCGCTGGGAACGCTAATAATCACTAGATTTAGGGAATTTAAAAACTCAGCGTTGGCTGCCAACTTACCTGCCGGCCACTGCAGGCTACAGGCGAGCGCAATCAGCGCAATGCGCTGCCAGCGGTTACGTTGTTATTGTTGTGAAGATTTTGAGGTTATGTTAATCCATTGTTCAATGATTGTTCTTCAAAACACAAACGGTAAGTACTTGTAAATACTTGAATAGTTAGTGTTTTATTTCCCTGGTCGATCTGCTTTGCCATTTACAATATATACCTAAGAAAAATGCTCTATCATTTTTTTGCTACGTAAGCAAACAAAGTTGTTGTTGTTGTTGTTGTTGTAAAATGTAAAGTTTTGGTATTAAAAATGTCATTTTGAGCAGGTAATGGACTCCACGGATGGGATGGGAGAACTTCAGTTGGCAATCCCCCCCAAGACACACTGCAGCGACTCTTGAATTCCTGATGCAATCTTTCTCGTACACATCAAGAATCAGGGACACCCAAAGAGCCGCACTTCGGGCGACTGATCCATTCTACATTCAATATTCCGGTATTTTCACTATCTAATCGAACAAGGTATTGCGACAATGAAACAGAGCAGTTTGATTTGCTTTCACAACCAATATTTGCAGGTCTTGCAGTGCCAATACTGCCAATTTATACTTTGGTGGTTCAAAGGAAACGAAGATGATGATAATCCATAAAACCAAATCATTATGTGCAAACAACTCGGCAAACACTGTCTTGAGGTACAGCCAGATATGAAGTATTTAAGAAGAAATGAAGGTGCAACCAGCAGAAACACGGAAATACAAGCAGGAACTGTTGAGGTGGAGGAGACATGTCAAGGAGAGTGAAGGTGTGGGATGCCGAAGCAGCAGGGCATAGACCGAAAAGAAGACCAATAACAACATGGAATGTCCCAGTGGAAATAATGAAAGAGAGACATTGCATGGACAGAAGTGGTTCAGCTGCTCAGCTTTGTTGGTACAGTAAACCGAACAAGACCTGTTGGTACACCAAATCGGTGGAAGAGGAGCCGATTATGTATGTATGTATGTAGGCATACACCTACAAAAAATGCCCAATCATTTTCAGCTACGTAACGCAAGTAGTTTATTTTTTTGACCCGGTAGTGGAAGCCACACCAAAAATGATGAAAAAAGAAACTTAGTCCACAATCTCGGAGAAAACAATAGACTCTTGTTTAGATTCCACAGGCAAAAACCAAGCTTTCTCATACAACGTGTCAGGACACATGAAAAGTTTCACTTGGGGACCCTTTTCCTACGGCCTAATTCAACAAGGTATTGTGATTAGAACACAACAGTATAATTTGCTATTACTATCAATATTTTACAGTGAATGGCCATTTTAGTGACAATACTAGCAATTCATGAACTAAAAAGTTGAAACGTAGGATGTTCTTGGCTGTTGAAAGTTGAAACATTGATTGTTATACTTTGGTCATAAGATATTGCAGCATCTCACAATTATTTTTTCACCATCAAGCATCAATAACAAAAATTGGAAACTTTCAATCACCTTCAATTCTATAACAGAATTTCTATTGTCAACCAACCAACCAACCTACCCAAAAATACAAAATAATATAATAAAATAGTAATAATGATAATAATGATAATAATAAAACCCCCTTATTTACATTTAAATGACAGCGGAGTTCAGCTGTCGCTATTTTTTCACTTAACTGCCATACAATGAGCAAAATACAGAAGTTAGCAAGGAATGAGCAAGCATAAGTAATGATATACAGGGTGTTTTGCAATCAGGGTTACAAACTTCTAGGGGAGATTTCCCATCAAAAATGGACCAGGTAAAAATATAACTTCGATGTCCTAAAATGCTCCGTTGAAAAGTTACGGGGTGCTATAGTTGAATTTTTAAAATCGATTTTTTGACATAACTTCTGAATTATACAGGGTGTTTCAGTGACCTTGCCTAAAATTTTGGGAGGTGATTCCAAAAAAAAAGAGTCGAAAAGTAAAAGTAACATTTTTTCCTAAATTGCTTCCTAAGGGAGTTACAGCCCCTGAAAGGTACAATGTGAAACTGAGTTTTTAATTATTTGCTCAAGAACCGTCGAAAGGAACAACTTCAAATTTGGTGTAGGAAAGTTCCTCAACAATGCAAATGTACATGCAAAATTTTAAACAAATCTAACCAGTGAAGGCGAAGTTGGAGGGGGTTGGGGTAGGTTGAACTGTCAGAAGAAAAAAAAGTCTGCAATCCGTTTGTATTTTTGTTTGCACATTTGGATAGACTTGTTCAAGACTGAACTTTTATGCCCCTTGCATTTTTCCTGTAGGATGCACCATTCACGAGTAAAAGTGGAAAAGCCAGGAACGTGTCGAATAATTTTCTTCTGGTGGTTAACCGACCCCAACCCTCAACTCCACTGATGATGGTTGAATTTGTTTTAAATCTCACACGTGTTTTATTTGCACTGTGAAGAAATCTCCCTGTGCCAAAAAAAAAGAAACAAAAACCAAACAAATCTGACCAGTGGGGTCGAAATAAGGGGTTAGGTTAAATTGCTAAAAAAAAGTCTACGTTCCGGTCGTATTTTTGTTTGTAAAATGAAAAAAAGTACAATGAGTCCCTTAAGTGGCATGGACTCAAGATGTGAAATGTTTTGGAAGGCTCAATATATTCAGGTGGCCAATGTTCAAATCATGTAGTTGACCCTGAGATAGAAGCTTTTCTTTTAGATAAGGAGGAGTGGAAGTCCGAAGGACTTTATGTGTAAAAACCGCATTCTGCAATTTAAGGATGGAGTTGCATTGGTAAAATAAGGAGTAGCTGAATCAATCGCTGTGGGTTCATTCCTTAACAGAAATTTACCATTCAGGTCTCTTTCGAAAGCTAATCAAAAAAATTCAATTTTTGAAAATATATTTATGGATTTTAAAAATTCCAATACGCTCAAACCAAGGTACATCTTTGTAGCTTTCGAAAGAGACCTGAATGGTAATTTTCTGTCAAGGAATAAGCTCACAGCGATCGATGCCGCAACGCCTTATTTCACCAATTCAACTCCATCCTTGGCGCGATTTTAAATGTTTAATAAATTAAGTTCTTTGATTTTTACAGAAGTCCTGTCATATCTGCGCAACCCAAACACGAACCTACAACAAGAGTTCTGAACCCTTTGGAGGCCGAGCCCCATCGACAAAGTCCAAACACGGTGCATAAACGAAATTGCAATATCCCATATGCGAGAGAACCGAATTACATACGTTTTTCGCAGTTGATGATTGAGGAGGTGGGGATTCGCATAAAGCAATTTCCAGCTACTGTATGTCCTTTGTAAAAGCTTGTTTGTGTGAACTGAATTATAAAGATGAATCGAGAACTAACCTGAGATAATTAAAAGACTCTACATTTGGAATAAATTTGTTGTCATGTGAAAAGAGATATCGTTTATCATTGAACAGTTATGTCTGCTACCAAACAATATAATGGCACATTTCTATATGTTAAATTTGAGATTGTGATTTTGTGAGATATCGTGTATCTTATCTATACCATTTTGAATGGTTTCTAATGAGTGGGGGGGGTCAATCTCAACGTGAACATCCTGTACATACTCGATGATTTTTCTTGATCAACCTTGTAATTTTTTCTTTAGTGGTCACCACTACCTAACAGCATAAGCGAAGAGCCACCAGGTCCAGTATAATGAAGGGCCACGCGATTTGATTTTTCTTGATCAACCTTGTAATTTTTTCTTTAGTGGTCACCACTACCTAACAGCATAAGCGAAGAGCCACCGGGTCCAGTATAATGAAGAGCCACGCGATTTGATTTTTCTTGATCAACCTTGTAATTTTTTCTTTAGTGGTCACCACTACCTAACAGCATAAGCGAAGAGCCAGCGGGTCCAGTATAATGAAGGGCCACGCGATTTGATTTTTCTTGATCAACCTTATAATTTTTTCTTTAGTGGTCACCACTACCTAACAGCATAAGCGAAGAGCCAGCGGGTCCAGTATAATGAAGGGCCACGCGATTTGATTTTTCTTGATCAACCTTATAATTTTTTCTTTAGTGGTCACCACTACCTAACAGCATAAGCGAAGAGCCACCGGGTCCAGTATAATGAAAGGCCACGCGATTTTGATAATTCCAAAAGTAGTAATAGACTAAAAAGAGTGTCCAACAAGGTTCCGTGCAAGAAAATTTGCGGATTATCCACTAGTTTTCAAGGAAAAAATTATTAGGTGACCATGTCATAAAGGGGACCTCGATTTCGATCATTCCAAAAGTAAAAATAGACTACAAACAGTGGCCAAGGAGGTTTTTCAAAGGAAATTTTGCGGAAGATACACAAAGTTTCGAGAAAAAAATTATGAAAGTTAGGAAACTACGCAGTGTATTTTTAGCGCCGGGCGGATATGCAACCCCCCGAACAAAGTGGAAATGATACTAAACAAAAGATAATACACACAAACGGGACCGGAGAGCAAAATAGGGGTATTAGGCGAGAAGCACTTGGAAATAACGCATCATAAAACAAAAAACAGGGCGATTTATCGCAAGAAATCGTAAGAAAACCATTAAGACATTTTTTTGTGGCAATACGCTACCAAAAGACACCAACGGGACCGGGAAGCAAAACAGGGGTGTTGTGCGGGGAGAAGCTAAAAAAATACGTGTCGTAAAACAAAAAACCGGGCTGAAAATCGCTAACAATCGTTTAAAAACATTGGAAAGGAAGAAATCACACAAAACAGGAAGAAAGTCGCAAAAAAGGCAATCGATGCGTGTAAAGAACAATTAAAATGCAGGAAAAATGGCGAAAAAACGCAAAAAAGGATAACAACGCATGGACAGTATCGCTCAAAAGCATAAAAAAGAGTTGAAGTACGTTAAAGATGAAAGAATAAAACACAGAAAATGGGAAGAAAGTCGCGAAAAATAGGTATTTGACGCAAGTAATTTCTCTATTTGCTTTTCAATTCATATCGGTGTTTTTTTTAATGGCATAACGTACTGCGCTTTGTGGGGCACATGCATTTTCACATTTTTCGCATAGTTCCTTTAGACAAGTAACAATACAACAAGATCATAGATACATCAAGTTGTATCTCCCGAAATTAATGTAATCTACTACAGGAAGAGAGCCAGTTCATTAGTTTGTAAATAGTAATAATAATAATAATAACAAAATTGGTAATAATAAATGGCTTTATTGGCGATTGGCTGTGAAGAATTAGAGATATATACAAAATAAGAATATAAATATGTCAAAGGGCGGAGTTTGGATTTGCATCCCCGCTTCCACTCAACCCACAAGAATATAATACAAATAGTTATAACAAATAGAAATGTATGTACACAATAAACAACTTAAATAAACACAAGAAAAAGCTTGGCAGTGACAAAATAAAAATGGTTGAAGATGATTCATTGAGAAGAATGGCTTTTAAACCGCGACTGAAACCAACCCCAGTTGAAGCTGTCCGCTCCGGTGGTAATCGATTGTAGAGTCTTGCGATGTTGAAAGAAAAAGAGCCCTGAAACAATTGGGTGCGTAAGGTGGCATCAGAGTAATCATGTTTCAGTGCCTTGTATTCACGTTGTGAATGTCCATTCAAAATGCAATTCTTCTGTACAAGGAAGGCGGAGAGCAGCGGTGTACTTTGTTGTTGTATGTACGAATTTCAGCAGTGGAGAATTTCCCTCTTGTGCACTCTGAGCCATCCCAGCTCAGAAAACTTGGGGGTAATGTTGTCATATTTAGGGAGGCTGCAGATCAGTCGCACATGAGTTCTGAACACGTAGTAGGCGTTGATGAGTGCACTTGCTGAGACACGGGCCGTATACATGAGCATAATTCAAGCAGTGAGAGAGACAAATTTGATCCATCCAAGAAGTTTTGCAGAATTCATTTTCTTGAATTGACAATCAAAAAAAGATCTCATGTTTAGCACGGTTTTTAGAGTCCCACAAAGGTTCAACCATTCAATAAGTCCAGAATCCAGAAATCGTGGATGGGTCCACAGAAGCTGTACACGTATGTGCTTGGTTGGGCCTAGACGAAAAACAAAATACAACATTATTTTGATAAACTACTTCATTGTAAAAACTTCATACCTAATAGACCTTTCCAAATTTGCGCTTGTCCTTTTCTATTGTGACGTCATAATTTTGCGTAGATTGGGACAACTGTCAGTATACAGTCATCTCATAGTGGAAGTGTCAGAGGCATAGGCAAGCACCGAGCGTAGAAAGAAAAGACTTGCGAAAATGGTTAATTATTGCTGTATGTATTGTCTTAAGCGACACTAATCTGAAGAAGCCTATTGTGTCCATATACAATTTCACGAAATACACGATGTTGCTTGAAAGTTGAAGAAAGAAAATCAAACGAGGCAAGACTCGACCCATTTTGTGCAAGAGAACCCCAGGGCTGTTCAGACTTTCATCTGGCTTCTCCTTGCGAGCCCTTCCTACCGAATCATTCGTCGAAGTTTCTACCCGTGGAGCTGTAAGAGTGCACGGGTATAACGCGCAGTATTTATGGTGGTGATGGTGGCATCATTCACAATTCGGATATGCTGAAGTTTTGATGGACCAGTACCTATCAAGTTTGTCTTTTCCGCTTGGCGCTTGTCATAAATAAGGACACTAAAAGCCCTTTAACTGCGATAATGAAGTGGTGAATCCTCTGCAGCTATTAAATATACAGGTAGATCAACAGTAGTTGTCGAGATAAAGCTTTGCCGGAAGAATAGGTACGCATTAGTATTTCCGCCTGTCTTTGCTTTCACTATGACTTCTTCTGATATTCTGTTGATCCATTTGGAAGGATTTTCTGCCACTGTACACTTCACTGGTGATTTATTCATCGTTTTTCCGACCAAAACAAATAAGAGATTTTTGAGAACTTTCTCATGACGCATGGAATCTGACGTTAACATGACATCATGCAACTGCGAAATGTGCGCATTGCGCGAAATGTTTTGCCGAGTGTTTTGCGTAGAATGGGACAACTGTCAAAACCATCCTCTATCCTTTATTTTTGGAAAGGTCAATTCGACTTCAACATCCCGGTGTGACTGAAGAGTAGCATTTTTAGATTTCACAGTAATAGGCGAGGTAGCAGTGACTGTAGAACTCCGCCAGTTAAACTTAAACCAAGCATACCCACTCAAACCACTTCCGCAAATAACTTTTTCCTTCAATCGACGGACTGTTTCAATTTATATCCACACGAAAATGAGTAGGGTAGATATTCGGGAATCAATAGTTAATCCATTCCATATTATGTCCCTGTTTCTTCTCAGCCCTCAGAAAATCGCCCAGCTCCGTAAAAGATGAAATAACATCGACAGCGGCGACAGCCTCGAGAAATCATGACAGTCAAGTGTCAAGTCAATTGTCAATTAAATTCAAATGACAATCCACAGCGCACAACGACGCACTTCTAAACGGCCGATCTGCGGTCAACCTATAAAACTGTAAAACACTAATTATGGTGATTTTTAGCGATCGTTCTCCCTCTGTCAGTGAAAAAAGAACTACGAAAAGAAGCTCGATTTTGGCTTCACGAATTTGACATTTAAAGGGGGAAGATTGCACACCGTATAGAAACACAAAAATCGCTACATCGTGGTCCAAGCGGTACACAAAAAAAAAACGGCATTTCTATTATACAAGTATGAAATTTGGTACACAGATTCTGCTGACACAAAGAAACATTTTGGTCCGCAGTTCTTTCCTCTAGGTCGCGTATTTTCCAAAATATGGAATTTTTAAGAAAAACATAGGACCGAATTTGTGAAAAACTGAAATGCATGCAACACACCTTTTTAAAGTGACTTTCTTACACAATCTAGGTTTGCAAAACATCACTAAGTGATGCAAAGTATTCAAGGTCACTATTTGACCCTTTTACCGGCGGTTTTCAAAGATGGCGGTCAAAAATTTTGATTTTTTTCTTGTCATTATAAATATGACGTGTGAGGTGTCTTTTCCGACTAATTAAGGGTCTCTGATTCGGATAAAATAGGTATTGATACTGTAGGGAGCATCTAGCACTCAGAACCTAGAACCCCTAATCCCCTATGAAAGCAGACTAAACGAAGATCTAGGATCTAGTGAAATAAATTCAAGTAATATGCATAATGATGGTCTCTTTTATTGACGGCCCCGTAGCGCAGGCGGTTTTGTGGCTGCCTGTTTGTTTTGCAGAAGTCCCGGGTTCGATTCCTAGTGGAAAGTTTGAGTCTTATGTTGTTCGAAATCGCACTTTTCTTGGTAAATAATTGGTGATTAAATAGGCAAACGACAAACTCTTTCGGCAAAAACCGACTAGGAGAACAACATTTATTTATTTATTCATTTATCATTCATATAGATCAACCAGTTTACCTATTGAAGTGAAATCACAGCACAACATGGTGTGAATACTCGTAGGTTCAATTTAAAGGAGGAGTCGTCACGTCACATCTCACGTCACATTTTAAAAGAACGCCCAACCTCCAACGGCTGTGCTATCTCAGAAGTAAAATTTGAACATTTTGTAACAATCAACATAACGAACAAATGAAAAAACACTGAGGCTGGGCTGCTTCTTGGGTCAGATTTAACCTTTAGTTGTTTTGGAACTGGAATAGAAATTACTGCGAGATTTGTAATTCGATTCGATTCTTAGAAAGTGGAGAGTGCGTGATATGTGACTTGTGTTGACGCATTCTCCGCGTCATTTTTTAGTTCTTGCAAACTGGAGTAGGTACAAGGTATGTTGTACTTTCCACAACCGCATCTTTGCGTCTCACCTTGTGAAGGGCAACCGCATCTGGCAAGCCCTCTACTTGCGGCCCGGATGGGCAACAAAGTTGACCAGACCCGAATATCTTCCATCTACCATCGTCTAGCATCCACCCCCAGTCTTTCGGTGACGGCAAGGATGGTTTCAACAGGTCACATCGTCCAGACATATGACCTGCCTGGTAGGCAGCCTTTTTGAAGCGCTTCAAAAGTACACCTTGAGTAGGTGGTTGGAGGTTGGTATAGTTATGACTGACTTGTCGCCACTTCAGAAAAGTACTCGCCTTGCTTCTTCTACAGTCTTTAGGTTTTCATCTCCCCCGTACAGTCGAATGACAAGGCGACACGAACCCAAGTTCTCTTAAGCCAAGCTCTGACAACCCCTGCAAAAATGATACTCCTAGCATCAGTACGTCTGTGTCGGAAGAAGAAATGAGATCAGAGAAGACTTCACCTTGTTCGCAATATTCCTCACGTGAAGATCATTCGGCCATCGGCGTCTTCCATGGTGTAGCACCTAACATTGTGCATGTGCCTGTTTCGATGTCGCCTTGTGAAGAAACACAAATACCCTTGACGTTGGTGATAAAGTGTTGAGCACCGGTGATTTGATCGATGAGGTTGTGAACAAGGAATCGGAGTAGTTTCCATTTATTTGCCGCATTTTTAAATATCTCCAAATTTAGCGTGTAGGTTGAAATTAACGTGTCGCTTATAAAGTACGCCTGTATCACTTCTAGCACCACGAGAATAGTTGTCAGTTGTGAAATGAATGAGTATAGGCACCTAAATAACTCCTCCTAGAAATAACTTGAAAAGTACCTACATTACCAAATTAAAAATTAGAAATAAATAGACGGCGGATACAAACCTCACGCCCTCGCTCACGCCTCTTTGAATTTCCTGGTTTGAAGATTGAATAATCTTCAGGTAGCACAACTATAGCCAGAAGCACTGTTCAATACGTAACACTTGAATAAAGTTGTGAGTTGTGATGTTACGTGGTAAACGCACAACTTTTTCCTGATATCCCACTTTTTGATGCTCGCATTCCAACGTGCGACCGGTGATTAGTTTCGCGGAGGTCGCTAAACAAAAAATTTGTTGACCTCAAAACACACCCCAAGTGCTTTGAATTGATTCTTATAATATAGGTGTTCTATTTTAGCAACAGAATTACGAACACTGCATTCATGATCCAGAATAATTCTCCATGAAGATCGGCAATTTCTCTGGTGATGTTGACGGGATATTGGCTGTCTATAGGACCATTGAAGTGCATCCTAGAATATTTCACCCATTTTATCTGGATTGGAAGCCTTAGATCAGTAGGAAAAGTCGACCTCACACGCTATATCTTCAATCAGAAGGAAAAAATCAAAATTTTCGTACTTGATGGCTAATTTTCATCTTGCTTTTCAAATTATTCAGTTTTAAATTTTTATTTACACTGTATTATGCTGTGATTTCACTTTATTTGTTGAACTGGTGGAATGTTTATAGAAAGAAACCATCATTAATGCATAATATTATGTGAAAATCATTTTACTCGATCTTAGTTCAGTTTGCTTTCCTAGGAGGTTCTAGGTTCTGGATGCTAGATGCTCCCTAGAGTATCAATACCTATTTTAATTGAATCAGAGACCCTTAATCAGTCAAAAAAGACACCTCACACGCCATATCTATAATAACAAAGAAAAAATCAAAATTTTTGACCGCCATCTTTGAAAACCGGCGGTAAGAGGGTCAGATAGTGACCTTGAATACTTTTTATCACTTGTGATGTTTTGCGAACCCAAATTGTGTAAGAAAGTCACTTTGAAAAGATGTGTTGCATGTATTTCAGTTTTTCACAAATTGGGTCCTATGTTTTTCTTGAAAATTCCATATTCTGGAAAATACGCATCCTAGAGGAAAGAACTGCAGACCAAAATGTTTCTTTCTGTCAATAGAATCTGTGTACCAAATTTCATACTTGTATATAGAAATGCCGTTTTCTTCTGATAATCCTGGTGTACCGCTTGGACTATATGACTTGCCGCCTGCGTGAAGGCACGCCGAGGGGTTAACCACCTGGTAAATGTGGTGTACAAGGGTCGGTAAATGTGGTAAATGTCTAGTAGATGTGTAAATGTCTGGTAAATGTGGTAAATGTGGTAAATGTGTGGTAAATGTCTGTAAATGTGGTAAATGTCTGGTGAATGTGGTAAATGTGGTAAATGTCTGGTAAATGTGTAAATGTCTGGTAAATGTGTAAATGTCTGGTAAATGTGTAAATGTCTGGTAAATGTGTAAATGTCTGGTAAATGTGGTAAATGTGGTAGATGTCTGGTAAATGTCTGGTAAATGTGGTAGATGTCTGGTGAATGTGGTAATAAAAAATAATGAAAAATGCTACTCTCCAGCGCCAAACACAAAATTTGCGTCCATATAAAAACCAATACAGGGTGATTTTATTGAAAGTTTTCACCTCCGATATTTTCCCGCACAAATGTTTCCTGCAAAAAAGCCAAAACTCATACGTTTTGTTTTTGAGAGGACATATAACCAGCATATTTTTATTCTTGCTGTTTCACCTCACTATATAGGCAGGGGCTGCCCTTTTTAAAATCTTCAATGAGACTAGGGGTCTCCAACCTATGGCATTTGAGGGGTCATCACTAATAACATAGGTAAACAAATTGTCAACAACCAATTAGCGCGTTTTTCAGTAATCCATTTGAAACAAGATAGATAGTAGTAGAACCTCAAGTAGCACATTTCTGGCGCGGCTATTAAACACACCGCAAGTAGCGAGTTTTTTGCAATTCCTGCAGGAAGTTCTCTGTTTTCATAACAACAATGCGGCAATGCTATTTGGAATAATCATACCACCTGCAAATGTCAATTTCAACAATTCATAAACTTCTATACAGGGTGATTCATGGGTGACCT
Source organism: Anaspis maculata (assembly GCA_949128115.1). NCBI lineage: Eukaryota > Metazoa > Arthropoda > Insecta > Coleoptera > Scraptiidae > Anaspis > Anaspis maculata. Next base: position 98,324,268 of record OX421963.1, on the reverse strand, counting down.
TACATAGGCTAATGGGAGATAGAGGACTTTGAGGTGAGTCAGAATCCACAGAAGAAATTTTGTTTTCTCCAGTGGTTACGAAGATACAGGGTGTTTTTGTGTATTTCGTATGAAACTCTGATGAGCAATATTTCTGAAACGGCTAGAGATATTCTGTTGAAATTTACCAGTAATATTTCTCTGTTGGAACTCACCCCGAAGCCATACCTATCGGGTGAGTCGAAATCCAGGACCGGGCTAGAAAAAATGTGCCTTTTTTTTGTTTTATCAAAAATTACATTTTCTGACCGCTTTTCTGAAAAACTGCTATCCTAAAAAAGCGCCTGCTATCCCAAAAAGGCGAGTCCTTGGAGTCCTTTATCTCCCATAAGCGTATGTAAGGTCACTCATGAATCACCCTGTATATTGACAATTTTCTTCACACATTTGTTGGCAACTGCCGCATAAGGGTGCTGAAACGGGCGAGATATTCAAAATGTGCAGAGCGGCTATACTGTAAAAAATAAGATTTCATAAACGCTCTGTTATGTGAAAATTCCTGTCGACCATTGGCTGTTGCCTAGGGAATAACAACGTAACAGAGCAATTATGAAATGTAATTTTTCAAAGAATCGGACCATAAGTAGGTACCAGGTGTTTATAAATGTATATGATCGCATCGTCTTTGGAATCCGCTTTTATTCACTACAATAATTACACCTGTTACTGCGTTTTTCGGCCTGACCCATGCCTGCCGCGATCACAGATTCTTATAAACACCCCGTATAAGTAGTAGTAGTAGTAGTAGGTAGGAGAGATGTGCCTGAGTTGACATACATTTTTGTGTTCAGGCTTCTATTTTTTTCTTAACGCTGTTCTCGTCTTTAGCAACGACTACTTCACTTTACTATTTCACTAAGTGTACTTTATTGAAGAATAATAGAGTGTCATACAAAAATCCCATTCCAGTTGAAAAAGAATCCAAAAAAGAGAATGTGTGATAAAATTTCCAAACTTCATTTAAAAAAAAAGGTTCACAATACACAATCTTGCGCAACCGCTTAGCGCATGCGCTAACTAACGAGGTGATTCGTTCTGGGTCTTCCGTATGTTACGCTGTAAAATATATGATTCTCAAACTAACCTCAACGGACTATGCGTTGTTTTCAAGTAGAAGTGATTAGGTACATAGAAAAATCAAAGTAAGCCTCGCAACCTATTCATGAAAGCACATCATATGTGAGGGATCAATTCCAAATGCCCCAAATTACGGAATAAAAAAAAATGGAACACTTCAACCATAACATTCAAATTTACCGCGAAGTTTTATGGGGATATTTTATCTAATCAGTGCTGCACTGTATTGATGATAGCATGAGTCCTTTTCGAGCTGATAACTTTTTATAACCGGTTGGTTATTAGCGGTTGACATTAGATTGACAGATACTTACCCTACTGTCATTTTTTTGACATATGAAATTTCTCGCTAAAACGTTGCGGTTATAACTTTGGTTATCAGATTTGGCAGGAAAACAATGAATTTAATGGGGCCTTGCACTGCCACTTTCACACACCGAGGGCGCCACAACCGTTGGGGGCAAATTCGACCATATTGACGGCGTTGACCTCGGCGTTGACGCTTCAGCGACCGACGTCCGTCATTTTATGTCTTGATTTGAAATTTGGATAACCTCTGTTTCTTGCTTGACGTCTCCAGTCACTGTCAGTTACTGGTCAAACTACTCAAACTCCCCTGTTTTTCTCGTCGTGACGGCAGCTTCATCGAAGTAGGCGCCCCCTACAGTAGTGGCGACCTCACGTTGAGTTTTTCAATTGCAAGGCCCCATTGACGGAGAAAATTCTGCGGTACTTTGGCGGTACCGGCAAGGGAATAGAAATTTAATTTCCTGGAAACTTTTTGTTTCTATCTTAAATGTTGGTATCTTAATGAAAAACCTCTAATAAATCTAAGGTACGGCTAAAAAACAATTTGAAAACTCCAGCTTTAAAGGGTGATATCTTGGTAAAAAAAAGCTACAATTTAAAAACGGCGTGAATGGCACTTTCACGCAAAGAGAATCCCCCCTTGAAGTTGGTAACACCAGCTTGGAAATACCCTGTAGAATCCGTTCAAAACTTGAACCATAGAGGTTAACCATAGACGGCTATCGGACTGATGGCCTGATGTTCTTGTGGGTCCATCGCAGAGGAGTCCATCGTCTTCGATTCTTCTTCCCTCGTCGCCAAGTCAAGTTTTTGAGGTAAGGTTGAGTACGTCTGACGTTTGGAAACTCTGGACCGCTGCTTTTTTCAAATTCAAGTCTGTTGCCGCCACAATTTGTTCCCCCACCATAACAATAGCCAGCCCCATGGCCAGGTTATGGAATTTATAGGTCGCGGTAACATAACCGTCACCTTGGCACCCGCTATGGCAACGTTCCAAGTATGCCTGACATTGCAACTGCGCAATGCGCATCTCTTTCGACGTTGAATTGACATAAAACGCTCGCGCAAGCGCAGACAGGGTGCCAGGGTACCGCTGTAGAGATTCGTTTGCTTTCAACATTACTCACACAAATCTTAAGTTTAGCACAATTATTTTTTTGGTAAAGTGGCAATTGTTCAATGAATCATTTATATAATTTATTACAACTTAAGAAAATGGTATTCACAAGTACTAGTGAGAATAACATTATACCATATACCCATCTTTAGCACGCCATTTTTGTTCCCGCGACCTATAACCGATGATGGTATCAAAATGGCGGCACTTCCTTTACCGCTTATAAACAATCCTCGCTCAAACGTCAAATTCTATAACCAAGTGTAGATAACCGGTCATGAAAAGTTATTCGCTCCGAAAAGACTATGGTGTGACGACAGTCAGTTCTCTGGGTGGCACACACTTTTTCGACCGGCGAATATCCATTTTGAATCGGAAGACTTTACAACTTGCTGATAAAACTGAACAGAAAACAAAACGTCAACGTCAAACACAGAAGTCAATTTCACTGTCGAATTTTGAACATGCGCGGTGATAACTTCACTTCCGCGCAATATTGTGTATTGAAAGAAAAACATTTTCTTGTTGGCATTTTTGGCTAGAGCTCCACCTGTTATGGGCAGATATCACAAATGAAATTTTTCAACGCTCTGGAGACGCCAGTACACTCTGCATAGTATGCCATCTCGCCCGAGCCCCTGGTTTGCCTACTAGCCCTAAAATGCACTGTGTTAAGTTTATATTTCCCACTCATCTATTTCTTTGGCCAACACTTGAAGGTTATAATGAGAGCACGAGCTCATAATACCAGAAATCATACATCAATTTGTTGAATTGATCCAGAGGAGCATTTTGAAGATAAAGACTATAACATTCACTTACCAGAAAAACTTTGAAGCCTAAATTTTCTTGTTTTGTAAATAACGTAGATACTCTTCCGTCAAGTGACGTTGCGATTGACATGGTAGCATTGACAAGCAGTTGTATCAACATTGCAGCAGAGCGCAGCGCAGTATTCCAAATAGTTTCCCGGGAAAAGGGCCCTATGCCAACTCAGGCACATCTCCCCTACTACAAATAAATATAGGCTTTAGCAAAAAAGCGCCATTCAAATTGGCAGTGGCGTACCTTCAGGCTTGCGTGGGTAGGTACCTCTCCTCTATGGGGAGGGCAGGGAGGGCGTCGCTCTTCGGCGCCGATCAAGGGGAATATCAATTAATAAAGAAATTGCTTTTTTTCGGAGCGGAAGATTTTGCTTTTCCACTGAGCTTTTGCTTCGGCTTTTGCTATTTGTTGTTCTTGAACATCGAATACTTGAGTGGAATCATCAATAGCATCAAGGTATAGCCGCTCGTACCCCGTACCTTGAAATTATTTTAAGCGTTGCGACGCTTTTCTGAAACCTTCATTACAAATTTTGTTCCGGTTTCTACAGGATGGTCCAGGTTATAGTAGCAATAATTCACCACTGGATGGTCAATCGAAAAATAAGTCGACGTGGATAATTTTATTTTTTCAAGAACACCTCCTGAGGAAAATGAAGCCCTTCAAAGTTGAGCTTTGAAAATCCGTCTGGTTACCGTCAGGTAAATATCTGGTAAATGTGTAAATGTCGGTAAATGTGGTAAATGTCTGGTAAATGTGTAAATGTCTAGTAAATGTCTGGTAAATGTGTAAATGTCTGGTAAATGTGTAAATGTCTGGTAAATGTGTAAATGTCTGGTAAATGTGTAAATGTCTGGTAAATGTGTAAATGTCTGGTAAATGTGGTAAATGTGGTAAATGTCTGGTAAATGTGGTAAATGTCAAATGTGGTGTACACATTTTTCCTAGGTAATCAACCTCTCGAGGCACGCACTGCACGCCTGCTAGGCCCGGTCCTGATTTGCCCCGAGATTTGCAAAAGAAAACTTTCAATTTATTTGATCACGCTCTTTATGTGAGCTTTATAAGACAAACGAGTGTAACAAAATGCTGGCCGTAACTTTTCCCCGGTAAAGTCAACACAAAAAACGCCGTCGGCCATTAAAAAGCTTCGCCTTTCGGAGCGGGCAAAGTTTCGCCCGGCAAGCGGAATATAAACCGCCGCCCGGGAGAGTCAGTAGGGTAATACGATCTGACGAAAATTATTAAATGAAATTGCGCGCCGCCTCTATCGCCCTGATCCGATGATGATGATGAAAAACCCGTCTCGTCAACTCTAATCTAACGGATACGAGCTCCCGAGCCAACCCCAGCCAGCACAGCTCCAGCTCCGCCGGCGGCGTCTCCTCCGGACCTCTAAACAACCCAAATCTTGAAGCGATCCAAATGAGCACGATCGCGCAAGCACAAAAACGTCTGAAAGCCAATGCAATTATTAATGAAATCTTCAAGCCCTGCGGATTGTATAATTGGGAGGAAGAGGTGGCGAGCAAAGCGAGCGGGGGTGCGAGAGAACGCAAGAAAAGGGTGTCGAAAGATAATCGCGGATTATACACAAAGACCTCATTAACGGTGCCGCCAGCAGGTGCATTTAAAATGTACCTTTACAGAAAAAGACAATGGCAGATGTACTAATTTGTTGGAGAACTGTGAGACGACGCGCGCGACATCGACAGACGGCATTAAAATGTAAAACGCGCGCCCATATACCGTTCCTTTCTTCGCTATAGCATCGGCCGGAGAGAAGCGAAATGGGAAAACTTGAAACAATAAAATTAGGATGCAAACTGGTGCTTTGGCAGTGCAAATTTCTTTTGATTCTGCTATGGGGAAAAAAACCAGCCGGATCTCCGGAGCAACTTGTCGGAAGCTTTGTATCTTGGTAATGATTATCGCCGTTATTTTCCACCTGGCGTATTCTTAGTCGAGCGTCCAGGTTATGCCAGTCTTGGTATTGATCACTTCAATATACATACAAATCTTCCAAATTTCGCTGTGGAATTGTGGAACTCCTTGGTTTCCTTCAAACCGTATATACTACCTTCCAAAAAAAGTGCAACACCATGAAGCCGTGGATCAATTTTATTCAAATTTTCGCAAAACATGTGTTTTAACAATAGAAACAAACGATTAGATTCTGGAAATCGTAATACAAGGAACTTCAGAGAAAATTATAATGTGTCGCTCCTCCACGATTTGCCCGACACTCATTAACCCTACGAGGCATGCTTTCAATCAAGTGATCGATTGCCGCTTGTGACAAGCCATCCCATGCCTCTTGCAAGGCCATACGGAGATCTTCCAAGTTGTTGGGAGGATGGCGTAATTGCCCCACCTTTCTTCCCATCATATCCCACACGTGTTCGATGGGCGACAAATCAGGAGAGCAAGCAGGCCATGGAAGCACGTCAACGTGTGCATCTTCCAGGAACTGCATTGAAGCTCTTGCCGTATGAGGACGTGCATTGTCTTGCTGGAAAATAGGGTTGTTGAGCCCCTGAAGGTATGGAAGGCGAACGGGCTCCAGCACACTCGCGATGTAAGATGCAGCTGTCATAGTGCCCTCAATGAACACCAATGGTGACCTGCTTCCATGGCATATTGCTCCCCAAACCATCAATCCGGGTGTACGGGCAGTGTGTCGCTCGGCAAAACATTCGGGATTATGCCGTTCCCCACGAAAGCGCCTCACCACCCCCCCCCCCCCCCCGGCCGTCATGAGCCCAAAGACAAAAGCGGGACTCGTCACTGAAGACCACCCGATGCCATTCTTGGACCCAGTTTCTGCGCTCATTGCACCACTCCAATCTTCTGGCCCGGTGAACAGGAGTGAGGGGAAGGGTTAACAGCGGACGATAAGAGCTTAGCCCAAAAGACCTAATTCTTCTATAGACCGTGCTCATTGAGATTGGGCGTCCTATAGCTGCAACCCACTCGTTTCCGACTGCTCGGGTTCGGTCGTAAATCGGTCTCTTACAGCCGCTACTCGAAGACGTTGATCTTGACGTACCGTGGAGGCTCTACGACGACCAGATTCATTCCGTCGCCGATAATTGGCCTCCTCGTTCCATCTCCGCCACCATCTCATCACAGTCGAAGCATTGCAACCAACAAGTCTCGCAATTCTTCGATACGAGATCCCCTCATTTTTTAAGCCAATAATCTGTCCCTTCTGGAACTCGGTTAAATGATGGTACTGCCGAGGTTGACGGGCTCTTGGCTGTTCAGGACTCTTGGGGTTCACTATTGAAACTTATTGCAAAAAATGTGGTTTGTAACAACCAGGAAAAACGAAAAACAATTTCTTGTGTTTTACGGTTACCAAGGGGAAAAACAAAACAACTACAGCGCCTAGATATCCAGAATGTTAGTCATTTGTTAGTGTAGATGAAATACTTGTTTTGTGAAAATTTGATCAAAATCAGCCACCGGCATCGAGGTGTTGCACTTTTTTTGGAAGGCAGTATATTTAGTTCAATATTTCTCACTGATGAAATAGCCCAGATTTTTTGCGATAATTTCCCTTCCACTTATTATAACTTGATTTGGCCCGAGGCTTTCCCTAGTGTTTATGGTTTATTACAGTACTGTCAAATAAATATGAACGATTTCCCTCCAATTTGCAAAGCTTCTTTGGAATCCCTCTTTTGGAACTTACAAATTCTTTTTATTCCTTAGCTTTCATTGGCCTTGGTCATTTTCACTGAAGCATGATTCTAATTCAAACACTCCCTTCTCTTGAGATTGTTATCGCTTGAACTTTGTTTAAACTTCCCTTCAAAGACTATCGCTACCCTCTAGTTTTGTTGGTGAATCTCACCATTTCTCTTGAAGTTGCAAAAGCTTCTTTTCAATTTCTTTTTAAAAATGATCATATTTTTTTGCTTTCTTTTCTCAAACCATATTTCTCCAAAATTTCCCACTGCTTTCCTCTTTGAATTGTTATCGTTTCCCTTGAACCTTTCTCAAACTTCTCACCCCAAATTCCAATATTCCTTTTGCAAGTTCCTTGCATAAATGTTCATGATTCTTCTTCAGTTTACTTATAACAATTATTTCCTTCCAGGTTTTTATTATTCTTTAAATTACACCATAGAATTAGGTACTTCTTAAGCCAACTGGTTAGCCGCTAGCCATCATCATGGTTGAGAAGTGACATTTTGCGTCATTCATTTAGTTGATTCAAGTTTTTTTATCAGTTTTATACCTAACTAATTACGCAAAATGTGACTTCTCAACCCTAATGATGCCTAGCGACGGAACCGGTCGGCCTGAGAAGTATCATATTTTGTGGTGTATTTTGAAGAACAATACAAAAACGATAATGTTAACACCACTGTGAGACAAATGGAATATATTTTCCCAATTTCCTCCCATTTTGCGGAGCATTTCCTTAATTACATAATTTCTTTTAAAATTTTCATCATTCCTCCACAACTTTCCTACCTTTTACATTTTTAATCAAAAATTTTCATTCGTAAAGAAAATTACAAAATTCCTACCTTCCACATGAAAAATTCTACTTTTCAACAGGAAGAACTTCAACTTTCAAAAACAAGAAGATTCGACTTTTAAACACAAAATACTGAGCCATTCATCTCCAAATTCGGATTCTTGATGCGGAAAAATGTCGACTTCTCGATTATGGAACTTGAAAACTGGTTTATCAGTCGATTCGTGGTGTTTAGCTGACCAATAAATCTCAGTTACTCCGCCAAGCAATCATTCAAACGGTGGAAATAAGTTGTCTCCTTTGAGCAGAACAATGCTATCGACCTTCAGCAGATCGGGTAGACGAGAAAACCATTTCGTGCATCGTTGTTACTCGGCCACGACTTCCAGGTTCCAGCGCTTCCAAAAGTTTTGAACGATTCGTTGAATTGAATTCTTGTTGACTATGTACAAATTACCAGGCTCAGGCATCGCAACTGAAGGTTTGCCGATCAGGAAATATCCACAAGTGAGAGGTGTAAGATCATCAGGATCACTGAATATCGGGCACAAAGCTCAAGAATTTAGCATGGACGCCACCTGGATTAAAACAGTCTGAAAACCTCCGTATGGAAGCTGAGTGTTGCCCAAAACTCTAGCTAAGTGTGATTTGGTGGACTTGACTACACTTTCCCAAAACCCGCCCATATGAGGGATCATGAAAAGTCGGATACTTTTGCGTTCCGGGTGAACTCAGGAAAGTGTACAACTCGCGCAATCGATTGGCAGCACCTACAAAATTGGTGCCATTATCGGACATGACAATCATGACAAGATTTGGTTCTCCTCTTCGACGAATGAATCGTTTGAGAACAGCTATATGCATCAGTAGTGAAGTCAGTTGACCAGCTCGAGATGCAACGATTTAGTCACCAAATACACAAAGAGACAAATGTATGCCTTGATCAATTTTGATCCGCGTAACTTTTTGTCTTTGATCAACAGAGGACCGTCATAATCAACGCCGACATGCGTGAACACCGGTGTATTAGATTTGAGTCTGCTGGCTGGCAGACAGCCCATCAGAGGGTCACTAGGTACAGGTTTTGCACGAAAACATCCAGTACAATAATTATACACTATTATTTGTCTCATAGCATTTCGACCACCCAACGGTCGATACGTTTCACGGGCACAGGCCAGTAACTGCTGACTTCCACAATGTAGAAGTGTTACATGAGGATGTCTGAGAATGAGTTTCGTGGGAAGATGTCCCCTAGGCAACAATATGAGGTGTTTTTTGTCAAAACTGTACTCCGAGGTGGAGATTCTACCACCGACTCGTGAAATACCGTCCTGGTCCAAAAAGGGGTTTGGAGACTGAATGTTTGATCTCGTTTTAACATTACAGTTCTGGATGAAATTCCAATAATCGCGGGATTCCCCTTGACACCATTTGATAAGAGTATTTCGAGCTTTGTGTAGCTCATCAGTAGTTAATGGACCAGTAACTCTGCACTTGCGCGCACTGTTCACAAACCTCCAGATTCATCCAACAACTTGTTGCAGACGTATGAAATGGGAGAATCTTTTACAAAAATAGCCTCGGTCACGCATGTCAGCGTGACAGGTTATTCTTAAATCCAACATCACTGGGAAGCTCTGCCGCAAGGCGCTTTTCAACCAGGTGCTCAAACTTCTCCGACGATAGAAAAACTGGACCGTGGGACCATAATGGGTTTTTTAGCAACTCCTGGGAAGTGCACCCCTGGACACAATGTCAGCAGGGTTATTTTGAAAAACGGTAAAGAACTAATTGTTCATATCAGAGATCTCCTGAACATGGGCTATTCAATTGGAAACAAAGATCTTGAATCTGCTAGGGGTGGCCCTGAGCCAGTGGAGGACAATTTGGGAGTCAGAAAAGTAACAGACTTTATTGAAGGCTATCGAAACGGTGTTTCGAACCTTCTCAACTAGTTCCGCCAACAGAACTGCTGCACACAGTTCCAACCGTGGAATTGTGACTCCATGTAAAGGAGCTACTCTGGATTTTGAGCAGAGCAGGATTGTTTGGTGCATACATCAAACGTATACACAGGCCCCGTAGGCCACGGAGCTAGCATAAGAGAAGCCAACAAGATCCAAACCGTCACCATGCACTCCTTCACCTCGGAAGCATCGAGGTATTTCAACAGAATTTAAAATCGTAATTTAGACAAACATTCATCCCTTTCGTTACGCAAGCTTTCTGGATTCAACTCGTCCCAGCGTCCCACGGTATGCGTGATTGCCACAACTTCTGAATTGAAAGTTTTCCTCTCATAATCACGGGCTGTGAAATCCTCAAGGGATCAAAAATTTGAGATATCATCAGTGATAATATCTCTCTTTTGGTATTGGCGACGGCGGAAAACTTGGAACTGAATCGAAAAATATCCTGACTCATCCAGACGACGCCAAGCGTCTTTGTACCCTCTTAGTCATCAACAGGGATAGTGAACAGGGGTGAAGCAGAGTCTCTGAAAGACGTAATTACTCCTTGGTCATTTGATATAAATATCCCAAGTGCGGGAATCCAGCGCTACTTGGCACTTTTATGGAATTACCTTTGATCTGAATTACTTCCTGAACCGAGTCCGCCCCTGTTAACAGATCGTCCGTGTAGAAGCGTATTCTCAAGACTTTGGAGGCCCTTTCGATATTGGATTCGGCCAGATGCAATAAACATCCCGCAGTCAAAAAGCTTGCGCTTGAAGCTCCGGAGGTGATCGTGTTGAAAAAAAAAACGTCAAGATAGGCTCTGATCGCACAAAGATCTTATAGGTCGCAGTGCAGAAAGAATCCTCCGAGACCAAACGACCACCTCTAATCTACAATCCAGGCTCTGATGAACTATCTTCCCATATGATTGGACCAGATTTGGCCTCGATCGTATCAACGTCAGAAACGTCAGTCATGTGACCTAACTGTCTGTATTCTTGCATGAGCTTGACGTATTCATGCTGCAAAGCAGCATCTTTCGAGAGCTTTCTCTCTAGAGCCAAAAATTGACGATGGGCTTGGTCTTTTGATCCACCCAAACTTGCTGAGGCTCCATTGAAAGGTATCGAGATGATGTACTCACCCGATACGTCGTTTCGTATTCGTACGGTCTCAGGAAAATGTTCTTTGCAGAAACGCTCGGAAGGTGACAGGAACGATGTCTTGTTCTTTGGCTCAACAGGTTCAATTGGCCAGAATTTGGAAACTGACTGTTCAAAAGAATAATTTCTTGAAAAGTGGGTAACTCCAACGTGCTTCACTGAAGAAGCATGGGGTAACGAAACATCCCCTGCGATTACTGAACCCAGTTGAGTTTAGTTTAAATAATGGCGCATTTTCACGCAGTCGAGTCTGACCCTGTAACTGTAAAAGCAACTCATAAAATACGGATGCTCCCAAAAGAGTATCTATAGGTCACGGTTCGTTGAAATGATCATCAGCCAGAACTATGTTTTTTGGAATGCTCAAGCAATTTGCATTGAATTTCAAAAACGGCAAATTCTTGAATATTTTGGGAACAATGAGGCATGCGATTTCAGCTTGGAAGTCTGAGCAGTTAGAAAATATTTGAATGTCAGTGACGCTTTCGATTTGAGCACGGAAGAGTTCAAACCAAACACTGTTGAATTGATTTACTGCGACTTCTCAACACGAGGTACTATTCGACTTCTAAACACGAAATACTTCCATCGTCTCCTCGTTTGAACCCAAATACGGGTACGTCGACTTTTGTCTGGAAATTTGGGCTTTTAAGCACAAAAACTTCAATTCTTGAAGGCGAAAAAAATTTGACATCTTAGTGTTAACTTACAGATTCAACAACTGTACATTCACCACCGGTTCAAATGTAGATGTGCAGTCTTCAAGTACCGTTTGCAAACATGATCACCCCCTTGTGTCAATGGGAGTTTTTGGAATCCAGCCAATCTGTGTCTCCATGTGTCCTTGTCACCCTGCTGAGCCCTTTTTTTTATCCTGTCTCAGTTTTCAGAGCTTCAGTAAGCCCCTTGGCGTCTTCATGTGTTGGTCGAAGTCCTACAAGGGGCCCATTTTTGACTTCAAGCGTCGTTTAAAACCCTAGTGAAACCTTCAGGTCAGGATCTTCAGAGCCTTATCCTCCCTTGTGTGTACATTGTAGCGGTTCAAGCTCTGCTGAACCCCCTCGTGTTCCAAATTTCCCTTTCAAGGTTCGACACCAGTTATCAGCTTCGTCATGCCTTCTTGTGTTACTGAGAGCTTAATCATCCCCTGTGTCCATATTGTGACGTTTCAAGCGCTGCGGAGCCACCGTGTGCTTTCAAGTGTCGTTTGCAGCCTTGTGCCATCTTAGTTTTCTCAAAGCTCTGTGAGGCCCCCTGCGTCTTCATGTGTCATTTGTAGCCCTTCTGAGCTCCTTTTTATTTCAGCTTAGTTTTCCTAAAGGCTCAGAGCCCTAGTAAGCTCATTTAATCTTCATGTCCTGCTTGGAGTCCTATAGAGCCCCATTGTGTCTTCAAGTGTCGTTTGGAGCACCTGTGAGCCTCTGCAAGCGAAAGAGACTTATCCGCTTTCGAATAAATTGTAGCATTTTAGGCCTTGCTGAGCTTTTTTGTGTCTTCAAGTGTTGATTGGAGCCCTGGTGAGCCCATTCAAGTTTTCAAGTGTTTTTTGAGTCCTTTGAGTCATGCCTTTTTGTGTTATTCAGAGTCCTCTTCTGTATTCACTGTGACATTTCAAGCTCTGCTGAGTCCTTTTGTGTGTTCGAATGTCGATTGGAACCCTGATAAGCCCTCTTGTGTCTTCATCGAGTATCGTTTGAAACCCTGATGACCTGTCCTCCTTTGTGCATTCCCAAAATTTCTGGAATTTTGACAAGCTGAACTTTATTAGGCCCCGTGTCGTGTGTCTTCATTTGTCATGTATAGCCCTACTGAGACAAAAAACGTCTTTGAAGGGCTGCACCTCCAATGAAGATTTAGATCAATTTCCAAAAAGGTTTTTTCTCAGCATCTTTACGCTTTTGCCGTTCAGTATCGCTCCTCCAAGTGACATAAACTTGATCAACGGGAGCCTGGCCTCCAAGGGATGCAGTCGGGAAGCACACCGCTTTTGGGCGTTGCGTTGCTACCAAAAAAATCTGATTTGGCAGACCTTTATTAGAATTCGAGAAAAAATTGCTCAGCATGTTTGAAATTACAGAATGGTAGCTAGCGGATTGGCTCAGTTACTTCAATGCCACTGCCGCACTAGTGCAACGTCAGCACTGCAGAATCAGCACTTCCAGATTTATTATAATAGAAACGCATTGTAGTAGCATTCATTCTTATTATATCCGCGTAGAAGCTTGAATGTACGTTCTTTAGTAATTAAAATATTTTTTAAAAACGTTTGTTCGGTCCCAATTGATATAATTGGCGCAGTCGGTAGGATTACTGGACATTTTTCATCGCGAAAATTGTTTGTTTCAACAATTAATCCAGTAAACTTGTGCTCTCTCGATTCATCGCGAATCGCAGTTAAAAAAGGACTCTAGTGGCATTCCAAACATCGAATAACCACCGGCCCTTTTGAGACATCCCAGAGCTACCGACTACACACAGATGCAACTCCAGTTCTCCGGATTTTTAGGGTGAGCGATTTTTCTGATATACAGTTTATGTCTGAAATCGAAGGATTAATCGAAGGAATCCAACAACTAAATATCGACCCCCCTGATCCCGAGATTTTTGATATAAATACAAGTTTAATCAATAATCACTTGATTCCAAATAATAATAGTAACAATACTTCAGTAATAATGAATCCAGCGCAAAATCCTCCTCAAGGAGTCGGGCAACAGCCTCCGCAGCAAGTAGTTGGGGTTGCGATGCAGTTTAAACCTGAATACCTGAACTGCGTACCCCTTTATGACGGCAACCCCAACGAATTGAATAATTTCTTGACTGCAGCGGCATCCATAATAGATACCTTTATTGACCAAAACAACCCGCAATGTTTTCAAAATTAATTCATTTTAAAATCGTTGATGAATAAGTTGACGGGAAATGCAAAGATAGCCATAAATATATCATCCGTGGAAACATGGGACGACCTTCGCGATACTTTATCGCGGAACTTCAGCGACCTACGGGACGAAATATGCTTAATAAGGGATTTAGTTCTCAGTAAACAATCTGCATTTTTATGATAAAGTGGTGGGATTGTTGAACTTGCTTTGCTCATATGTCACGATGCATGAAGCAACTGCGGAAGGTCAAGTTATTAAAAAGGAATTGCTAGTAGTAGCAGTAGTTAGCGCTGAAGACGTTCCTCGCCGGTCTGAGAGAACCCCTTGGAAGCGGAATTCGGGCCATGAGGCCTCCAGATTTGCAAACCGCCCTTCAATACATTAATGAAGAAAACAATGTGAAATATCACCAGAAATCTTCAAATTCAGGTGGTCAAACCCCACAAAGTTCAAACTCGAATACATTTAAGCAAAACTTCCCGTCTCAGCCAATCAATGTACAGCCGCGGCAAATACAGAGACCCAAATTCTTCACAAATAATGCACAATCTTTCAGAAACCCTAAACCGCCAAATTTTAGACCGAATAATTTCCAAAATAATTATCAAAACAGGGACCAGAATGTTTTCAAACCGAACCCGAATTACAGACCATCTACGCCGCCGGTACCCATGAGTATAAGTACCAGGCAAACCCAACAGAGACCACCGAATTTTACCCAAAATTACAGACCTAATAATAATTACAACTCTCAGTTCCACCATAACGAAACTCAAGATATCCCAGAAACTAACGGACCAACTAACGGACCTAATCATCAATATGTAGAGGAGGACGGAAATTTTTTAATGCCGGCCTCAGCGACGGAATTGAACAAGTAACCCTTAATCATAGTGAAGAGCATACAAATCAATTACCGTATGTTATCTTCCCAAATTTCAAAGACTTGAAGTTTCTGATAAACACAGGTGCTAGTCAATCCTTTGTTGATCCGGATATTGCAGAGCAGATTTTCCCAGACACCATTCAATTCGATCCATTTATTGTATCCAACATGTTTTCAACCTCGGCGCATAAATATAGCGGATGGATGGAAGTTCATCCCATATTCAGTTCCCAGTTCAAATTCCATAATATCTTCAAAGGACTAATTGGCTTGGACAACTTGCAGTTTTCAAATGCTACTCTGGATTTCAATAGTCAAACACTGGTGACTCCGTTTGGAAGCCTGAAAATTCATTTTCAAAATATTCCCCAAAAACAAATTAATACCTGTTCAATAATCCCTCGTTGCGAACAAATTGTCAAGGTAAGAACCACCATCGCCAATGGTGACATCATCATTCCCCATGTATCATCACATGGCTGTGAGATCCCAGAGTGCTTGACTACTGCAAAAACCATGAAGCCTTCGTAACGGTTATGAATAAAACGGAACAACCCGTCAACCTCGACTTTTCTGAACCGCTTTATTCAGAACCTCTCGAATCCGAGCCGATTGCTCCTGAAGATTTTCAGAAAAACCCAATGGAATACTCTAATTTCCATAACTTTGAACACAAACAATGCAATCAACCCAAAATTCTAACTGAACACATGAATGCTGAGGAAAAAATTGCCATTGAAAACCTTGTAAAAGAATTTTCTCATATTTTTTATGATGAAGATACCCCTTTAACTTTTACAAATGCGATCAAACATCAAATTAAAACATCAGACGAAATGCCAGTATATTCAAAAACTTACAGATACCCTTTCGTCCATAAAAATGAAGTAAAAACACAAATTCAAAAGATGTTAGACCAAAAAATCATAAGACCCAGCAGTTCGCCATGGAGTTCACCGATCTGGATAGTGGCAAAGAAACCTGACGCCAGTGGTAGACAAAAATGGCGTATTGTTGTCGACTACAGGAAGGTTAATGAAAAAACTATCGACGACAGGTATCCATTGCCAAACATCTCAGATATTCTTGACAAACTGGGACGTTGTCAGTACTTCACCCTGTTAGACCTGGCTTCCGGTTTCCACCAAAGTGAAATGGCCCCGGAAGACATTCAAAAGACCGCATTTACGGTCGAAAACGGGCACTATGAGTACCTACGCATGCCCTTTGGGTTAAAGAACGCTCCGGCGACCTTCCAGCGCGTTGTAGAGAATATATTACGCGGGTTACAGAATGAGCTTTGTCTAGTCTATCTAGACGACATAATCATCTTCAGTGTGTCACTTCAGGACCATTTGGTTAACCTAAAACAAGTTTTTCAACGAATAGAACAAGCGAATTTCAGAATTCAACTGGACAAGTCCGAGTTCCTAAGAAAAGAAGTAAATTACTTGGGTCATGTTGTCACACTCAATGGCATTGAGCCAAATCCAGAAAAGGTTAGGGCTATTCAAAATTTTCCCATCCCAAAAACGCCAAAGCAGCTAGAAGGATTTCTAGGGCTCTTGGGCTACTATAGGAAGTTCATCAAAGACTTCTCAAAACTCACCAAGCCATTGACTAAATGTTTGAAAAAAGATGCCACAATTACCCATAATGAAGAATTCTTGTCTTGTTTCGACACATGCAAAAAGGTATTGATGAACGAGCCCATCCTTCAGTATCCTGATTTTTCTAAAACGTTTAACCTGACCACCGATGCGAGCAACGTAGCCATTGGAGCCGTTTTGTCTCAAGGGCCCATTGGTAATGAGCTGCCCTTGGCCTTTGCATCACGAACTCTCAATGATACGGAACAAAACTACTCCACGATCGAAAAGGAACTTCTGGCAATTGTGTACGCCGTGAAGTACTTCAGGCCCTATCTCTTCGGGCGTAAGTTTAATATTATCACTGATCACAAACCCTTGATATGGTTATTCTCCCTCAAGGAGCCCAACTCCAAACTGGTCAGGTGGCGCCTCAAGCTCGAGGAATATGATTATAAAATCATCTTCAAAAAAGGAAAATTGATTTCCAATGCAGACGCTCTATCTCGCATAGAAATCAATATCAATGAAACCAATATACCCCAGAATATTCATGATTATATCAGAGAATTCAATGACGAATTAGAAAAAGCCTCTCTAATCGCCAACAAAGACGAACAATCAGAGATCGGTATGCCTTCGACGTCACAAAAAGAAAAATCGAACCGAATCAAAATTTTGAATGGAAACCTTTTTGACGCCTCCGAACATTTCTCCCTTGCTCACTGTATTTCTCAAGACCTTATAATGAACAAAGGGATCGCAGTTCAGTTTCGAACAAGATTTAATCATATATCGACTCTAACAAAACAACGTAAGGAAGTTGGAGAGGTCGCCTGCTTGAAACTCCCTTCTAGATACGTGTATTACATGATCACGAAGTCTAGTTACCATGACAAGCCTACCTACGAAAATCTGCAAGAATCACTCACCTATTCAAAAGATCTCTGTTTACGACATAATGTTAAAGATCTTGCTATGCCAAAAATTTCTTGTGGGCTTGATGGCCTAAAATGGGAAAGAATATCCCAAATGATCGAAACCACCTTTCGGAACACTCCCGTCAATATACGTATTTACATTCTTAACGAAACCGAGCCCGAAATCGTACCAACAATAGCTATAGACGAAACCGATGATCAAACCCCCGAACCAGTTGTTATAGATCGCGACCACGAAAACGACATCCAGCAGGTACCTGAACCTGATGACACATTACCAGAACCTGATGACCCATTACCAGAACCTGATGACCCATTACCAGAACCTGATGACCCATTACCAGAACCTGACGACCTATTACCAGAACCTGACGACCCATTACCAGAGCCTGAAAATGATGACGGTACTCAACATTCTAATGACCTAGAAAACCCTATTGTTGAAATTCCGATATCTGATGATATATTGAATAAAGGTCAAAATCAAATTGAAATCGAACTGGTCAGTCACTCTCCAGCTCGAACCAAAATTATAAAGCCGTTCCCAAACAGACAGAGATTACTTGTCCAAATCGATAAAAATAATTTCGACACCGAAATCATTGACTTTATAAGGGAATACATCGTACCCGAAATAACTTATCACATGATCTTTGATCCCCCTGAAGCATACTATTCATTTTGCGAGACAGTGAGGAAAACATTCAAGTGGCCCCACTATAAATTCATTTGTACAAAACGAAAATTGATAGATGTAGAGGAAGACCAAATACCTGAAGTACTACGAAGATATCACGAGAGCAAGACCAACCATCGCGGTATAAATGAAACAGAGGCAAAAATTAAAAGTCTTTATTATTGGCCCAACATGAAAAATTCAATTCAGACATACATAAAAACCTGCGATATCTGCCAACGTACAAAATACGAACGCAACCCCTTGAAACTGGGAATCAACCTAACACCCACAGCAACTAAACCTTTCGAGACGATACATATCGATACGATAACGATTGATAAGGGAATATTTCTCACGATCATAGATGCATTCTCGAAATACGCTCAAATCTATAAGATACAAAGTCACAACTCAATCGACATAATTCAGAGCCTTCTGAAATTCTTTTCACACCTTGGAATTCCAAAGATGATGATTTGTAATAACGGCACAGAATTCAAAAACACAAGTTTGAAAGAACTACTTGAATTACATAAAATAAAAATTCATTTCATCACTCCTGAAAATCCACAATCCAACGGCATGGTAGAAAGGTTACACAGTACGCTGTTAGAACACATTCGGCTGCTCAACGAACAATTCCCAGCTGAAGATTTGAAGACCAAAACTCTTTTTGCAGTTCTTGCCTATAACCATTCTATACACACCTCAACTGGCAAAAAACCTATCGAAATTGTATCTGGCCACCTAGAATTAGACGACCCTTTTGACATAAACTGCCAAAAATTACTGACTAGTAATTATGTTCAGAATCACAAAGAAAAGACCAAACTGTTATACCGTGAACTCAATGACAGGCTACAAGAAAATAAAACGAAAACCTTATCAAGACTTAACAAAGACAAAGAACAAATCGAACTTGACGCTGAACAAGCTATTTACCCTAAATAAACTAGACGGGTGACCAAAACCCAAAATAAATTCAGGCCACCCATAAAACCTGTTGCAGTTGATAGGAACAAACATGTTATTGCCACAAAACAACGCAAATATCACATGAGAAACATTAAGCGACCATCAAAGATCAATAAATTGTTGCAGGTTCGTCCTACTGCTCATGGTATTGATAACGACCACGAGTCCGATAGAGATACGGAACCTTAAAAATAATCCAGGACTCCTCCCAGTACACTTAGGTACTGCAAAAATCCAGCAATATTCCCATAAATTACTCTACTATTATGACATATCCATTTTGGTCAACCGCTTTGAAAAACTCAACAGAAACCTCAATTCTCTCACACGAATAATTACACAAGATTCAACCTCGACCCGACAGACACAACAACTCAACAACTTGACGTACTCAATGGAAATAGGAAATTATTTGAAAGTTATAGACAATACAAAAAACGCCATTCAGGAAAGTATCTTTGAAATTCTACCCAACAAGACAACAGTTAGAGAAAACCCAAATTTGAACAGGAAAAAACGCGGATTGATAAATGCACTTGGTTCAGTTTTTAAAAGTATTACAGGAAATTTGGATGATGAAGACGGAATTCACTTCAAGAGTATGATTCAGGAACTAGCCGAAAATCAAAATTCACTCCAAGAAAATATTAAAAAACAGTACTCTCTTTCCACAGAAATTATTGAAAAATTCAACAAATCTATAATGGATCTCTATCAGAATGAGGTTATTTTAGAAACACGAATAACGGAAGCTGAAGTAATCCTAAGAGACGAAGTAGTTCAACAATTACACCTCCATAATCTTGCTGATACGTTAAATCAAATCCAGTTAATGTATCAGACTATCTCAAAAATTGTAGATCAATTATTGCTGGCTATATCATTTACAAAATTAAAAGTCTTACATCCCAGCATCATATCCACCAACGATCTTTTCAATGCACTTTCAAAATTGAAGTCAACCGTGGAAATGCCACAATTGCCGTTTGAAATAAAGCCGAAAAATCTAATCTATATTTCCAAATTAATTGAAGTAGATTCATACATTTACAACGACAAACTTGTATTTATTCTGAAAACTCCCCTGTATCATAATGAACCGTTCGACCTATATAAACTCTACCCGATTCCCATTTGGCGTGAATCTCAGTCCTTTCGATTAGTTTTACCCGATACCAGATATTTACTACTATCGGGGAGTCGTTTCGCCCACGAAACCGAGGACTGCCAAAAGATCAACGAAGTCTTTTTCTGCAAAACTGCACTGATCGAGTTCTCCAAGAACAACTGCGAAGTCAACATCATCCGAAACCAAAAATTATCGGATTGCAACCGACACTCCATCGAAATTCAAGACCTCCAAATTCAAGAAATAGAGGACACCAAGTATTGGCTTCTTATTGCACCAAACTACGCCGACCTCAAAATTACCTGCTGTTCAAGACGAGAAATGCAACGTCTCCAGGGTACCTACTTGATACACATGCAACCACAGTGTATCATTTTTATCAACGACCAAAAACTAAGCCCATCAGTGGAAGAAGAACTAGGTCGACCCCTGTTCGTTGACTTCGAGGACATGGAAATTCAAGAATTCCAACACCCATCACAAAAGAAGACGCATATCAACCCTGTTAACTTGAAAAACATCTCCGAGTTGAAAAATGAAGTTTAATGGTTCCAGGCCCAAGCGATGCTTGAACGTTCACCCAATTCTGGTCATCACACCCACATCATCTATGCCATGATTGTCGTGATAGTCGTGATCATTTTCTTCAAGAACCCAATTCTTCGATTCTTGAAGTCCTACAGAACCATCAAAGAAGAACCCCGGCAACCCTTACCATCACCAATGCCGCCACCACGAGTTGTTCAGCTTCCTCGTGCCTCCGAACCTGAATCTTCGAGGGGAGGAGTTACATCAATGCCACTGCCGCACTAGTGCAACGTCAGCACTGCAGAATCAGCACTTCCAGATTTATTATAATAGAAACGCATTGTAGTAGCATTCATTCTTATTATATCCGCGTAGAAGCTTGAATGTACGTTCTTTAGTAATTAAAATATTTTTTAAAAACGTTTGTTCGGTCCCAATTGATATAATTCAACCAGTGTTTGTGAGGAAACTCTTTCAAACTACGTCGATGTTTCCAAGCATCCGACTTGTTGATCGCTCACGATGAAATTCATAATTCATGCACCTAGTAGCACAAAAGAAATGGCAGTCTGTGTGTGTATGTGAGCATGCACTATTCATACGATCTTGTTCAGAATGTCTAATGTTTGCGACTCGCTCGCTTCGTATAATTAATTATTTCCTCGTTGTAGAGTATATGCCTAGCCGAAGAGACGTTTTGTCTCGGTTCTTGGCTTTCTCTACACTCGGAGGAAGACGGTGATGATGATGGCAAGTAATGTGCATCCCGGTCGAGTCTTCTGGCTCGGCATTCGGTAATATGTACTGGCAGTGTGCATCGCAGCCAGAGAGACAGCGAACAATGCACCGCCGGATGCGAATTGTCGCTAATTAAGAGCACAATAATTCCACTTGTGGAAGTTGAAATCTCTGTTATCACGAACTTATCATCGAGAGAGTCTACACAATGCCGTGCTTGAACTCCCGCGCTCAGACGTCTGGAGCGTTGGATTGGAACAAGTTTATGCCAAATGCCATCGGCATGATTTTCATCAATGGGGTACCTAGTTTGAACTTGTAGTACTTGTCATTTGCACTATTCGTCCGGTAGTTTTAACTGAAGCTGTGGCCTGGAATACCTGTGTGATCCTGAAGCACGATTCCGAAACGATTATGAAAATTAGAAGCGCAGCAGCGCGAGCACGAAGACGGAACAAACACTCTGCACGGCCAGACAAAAGGACTGGAAAAATATGCGAGTGAGCAGGCAGGAGGCAGACGAGTGCGGCGGTCCGTCACTTGAACTCAATTGAGGTAATGCAGTGTGTCTGTTCCGGCCCGTTTATTCGTCCTTCTCTTATTCTCTTCGCATATATCCGCGCCGTATATGTGCGAGCGCAGGAGTACAATTTTATATACGGGCATGTGCATCGCTCCGGGATATGTTCATATGTATGTAAATTTGATGCACCATCTTTTAAATTGATTGTGAGTGTCGTCCGCGACAGACACGGGGGTTTTGTTTTTGCAGAACACCAGCCGTATATTTCCCTCCAGGCAGTACGTATACCCACCTACCTGCTACTCCCCATCTCCTCCCGTCTTATATCTTTGTCTCGGGTCTCCACGGACGTGTGTGCTGGAGGGAGGCGACTCATTGGCTGTCGGAAATTTTACGCGAGCGCGAAATCTGAGTGCCTACGGGGACAGCGACCGGGTGGAGAAAGAATTTTCCGCTTGTTCTTTGCGCAGAGACTGGCTGGCGCAGAGGTCAGGGATGAAAAGTCCCACCGGGTTCTCATATGCTCTACAATTGCCGGCTTGGCTTGCTCATGATTTTTGAATTCACTACATTTCCATCACTACTTTTCACTCTACAAACCATCAAGATGTCGCATCAGGATTCTTGAAAGTATCACCCTTTCGATTGGCTTATATCCTGCAAGAGTTTTCATCGATATTCCCAAGAATCTCACTACGTTCTCCAGGAATTCTATTACATGATCCTCAGAAGTGATGCCCAGGAGTCTTTAAAAATAGGTACTGCTTCACAAACCTCAGAGACATCTCTGTAGGAACTGCAACAATATCACCAAATACTCCAGCAATATCACTCTCCCATCCTTGGATTTTTGCTCTACGAATCACAAAGATATCATCATAAAACTTTTAAACATATCACCCTACGATTGGATAATATCCTGGGAAAATTTTTCCTGATATTTGCACCACGTTGTTTAGCAATAGTGCCGCACGATTCTCAAAACTACTGAAATGTTGTTCTAGAAACTCCAGTAATATCACCTTATCAACTACAAGACACTCATACAACTACTACTTCTTGTGGAACAAGAAGCTATTGTTCCACAAGTCCACGACTCAGGAAAATCACCTTGCGATTGGCCAAGATCCTGGGAGATTTTCCATCGATATTTGCAAGTGATCTCGATTTCAAAAAGTTTTTCAATTTTTTTTTCAATATCCTTGGAGCTGGTACTGTGGAATTCACAAAGATTTGATATAATACGTTTTATTTAATAAAAATATTGTATAATAAAAGTTTCACAACACTATAAAAATTGTTCCCCAATGTTTCCAGCAGGGAAAGTACCCATAATGGATGCTGCATTCCCGCGAATTATTGCCAGACTGATGCGTTGGAGTAAAAACTCGCTGGATCTTTTCTCGTGATTTTGTTCAGTGATCCGGCATCCTATCTCTCTAATGAATTTCAAACCATCCAAGTTCCAACATCCCATGGTTTCTATAACTACTGGGATGAATTCGTAATCCTTCGTGAGGTTGGCGTATTTCCTGGATTTCTCGTCCTCTCGCTTGTTGGCAGCAAATCTTTCGATAGAGGAAGAATTGTTGAGGACGCTTGGTGCAACGGTGTCTGTACAGGTGAAGTCCCAGATAACAGGTTTGCCCTTTCTCCAAGGTATTAAGGTCATACCATCGGGTTTCTTTCCGTCTAAACGGGAGCATCCTACTGGTTCCAAAATCGATGGGATGTTAGCTGAACGGAGTGCACGGCAAATAAGGTCGTTTACTGAGGAATGACGTGAGATTCTTCCTGCCGATTTGACACAGGATAAACCATGAAGTCCCCTTCGGTCGACGGGTGCACCGCAAGTGCATTTATGAGGTACACATAAAGGGCAACCTAAACGTAGAGAAATGGCAATTCGAAAGCATTCGTCGGATAGTTGTAATCCCATTGCAGATGAAGGTAAAGCATTCAGCCAACTACCGGATTCCGGGAGTGAACAGGATAGCCATCGCGCTTTATCTTCAGGTGTGTCTAGGAGATTAACGATTGTTGATTTTGATTGTGAAATTAAAACTGAATCCCAAAACGACTGTTTCAATTTTTCTTCTCTGGTAGGGAGTAGGTCAATAGATGGATCAATTTTGGTTAGCCATCTGTCTTCGCCCTCGTGAACGGCGGTATCGCGAATCAGAATATTTGCTGATAAAAGCCTTTCTGATAGTTCAAGTGAACCATAGAAGGAAGATAGAAAAGCAGGTATCGAAATGTCAGTTGTTCGGCGAAGTCCAAGACCACCGAGACGTACAGGTAAACAGGCTTGTATCCAAGCTGAGTCTGATAGGGAGCAGTTAATTATTGATTCCAAACAACACCTTAATTTTGAATCATATTTCATTTCTTACATGATTTTTAATTAAGAACTCAAGTTATACTTCAGTATTTAAAAATATCATTTATTGAGAAAAAAGGATTCGGTAAATTTCTCAGTCTTTTTCCGTAAATTTCAAAAACGGTTGAAGATATTTCAGGAAAGTTCACAGCACCTTCAACAGCATCAGTGGCGTAGCTAGAGTCTGCTTGGCAGGGAAGGAGGCTGGTAGAAAACCATATTTAACCCGGCGTTACCCAGGTGGGGTGTGACATACCCAAGCCGTTTTGTAACTGGTGCCATTTTAAGCTGTTGCCATGTACACACTTATAGTTTCCTATAGCTTCCTGAAAAATATTGATGTTTACAATCACGATGTGATAATTAGTGAAAACTTTATCTGAAAACTTCCATAGGCCCTGAAAACTGTTACGGGTGTGTCATACCCCACCTGGGTTACAAAGTCGCAGTTTTTTTCACAAGGTATGTTTTGATTTTTGTTTGTGAACAATTTTCAAAAATTCTTGACATTCTCGACGAAATGGTCCAACCTCAACCACAACAGCAAAACGATGAGTATGCAAGGTGCCAAACATGTCCTAATAATCGATATAGGAAAACAAAATACCGTTGTCAACATAGTGATCGCTATATTTGCCTGGAACATTCAAATTTTCCTTGTGATGATTGTATGTGATTGACATACTTTTTTTTCGATTTTGTCATTTCGTTCTTGTTTTTTGGCCTTTATAAGAGGTTTTCCAATGAAATTGCCATCCTAACGTTATTCACTTTTTTTGTAAAAAGCATTTTTGATCGTTTGTGAAATAATCATGTGTAAATTTCCTTAGTTTTCTCATAGAATTAATTCTTTTATGTGCAACAAACTGTATTGTTAGCGATATCTATGGATACAGTATTCCTGATTTATTGTTAAAAAACCTAAAATCAAATTGCTGTGTCAATGAAAAAATATTTTGCGTCTCGGCTATCACACACCCCATCTGGGTTATCACGTAATTTTTCTCACCTGGGTAACGCCGGGTTAAAAAATGCATTCACAAAATCTCGATTTTTAATCAATGTAGGTCCCTTTGTAGTGAGAGTACGGTATAGAGGAAGGGAAATGAATTGAAAATTATGTTTACTTTCACGAACGGAGAGCTCCAAA
Source organism: Anaspis maculata (assembly GCA_949128115.1). Lineage (NCBI taxonomy): Eukaryota > Metazoa > Arthropoda > Insecta > Coleoptera > Scraptiidae > Anaspis > Anaspis maculata. Next base: position 98,298,882 of record OX421963.1, on the reverse strand, counting down.
AGAATTTCAAATAGAATTTGAGGTGAAACTTGGCACGTTGAAGGGAATCGTACATATTTATGCAACATAATTGAAAAGTAGCGATTGAACGTTTGAGAGAAGTTAAAAAAAATTGAGTCATGGGAGGGTAGCGATGAACGTGTAAGGGAAATTCAAAGAAACTACAAGAATAGCTGTAGCAATTTGGAGAGAAACTAGCACAAAAAATCTGAGATACTGTGTCAGGAATAGAAGGCTTGGAGAAGAGTAAATGGAAAAAGCATGTCAATTTCAATAATAAAAAAAGAAATTCATTTAAGGTATTGCACCGATCGGCCTAAACTAAGACACAGAGGGAATGGCAGGAAATCTCATCTGTTCTCAAACGACCGTTGAAACTTTGGGGGCGGCGTGAGAAAAATGCAAAACGCAGAGATTTTTGGAAATAAGGGAGGAAGCATAAATTAACTTCAATGTTTCAAAGACGCGCCGCCGCACATAGGGGTATTCAAGCCAAATAGCTGGACAAAAGTCAATTTTGAAAAGTTGCCTTAGCTAAGCGAATTTCCCCGTTTAATAAAGTTGAATAGTGGATGGTACATGTAATGTGGTTTTGAACTTGATCACATAACCCGTCTTGTCGTATTTCTGATCAGAAGTTGTCACTTGTTGAGAGAGAATGCGTCGCTGTAGAAAACTATCAAACAGACCTCAACTTTAGAAAAAGATTTTACGTTCCATAGACAAAGTAGAAAGTTTTTGATGATGGATCTATCAGTACCAGGTATGTACTTCAGTTTAACGAAATGGATAATATTTTCATCTTTTTACTGTAAGCAGTTTCGCCACTTTCTTGTGTCAAGAATTTTGGGAAAAATTTTCGCGAATTCCAGTTTTTCAAAATTGATTTAGTCACAAGTTCTGCTGAGTTCTGTGAAATGTTTCATACCATTGGAAAGAACAGACATTTTTGTGCTCGATCATAACAAAAAATCTTGCCCCTATCTGCCCTTCTTGATTTTATTGATTTTTTCTTCTAGAATCAGAAAATACAAAAATTAATGAAAATTTCAACTTTGCCACTGAATATATTCAACCTGCAAGTACTGAAAGTGGTATCAAACTGGTATCGAACAGTGCGATATCTTTGTCAAGCTTTTTAAATGCGAAAAAAAAGACAAAAAAAAAAGTGATTTGGCGGAGATTCGAGCCTCGGACGTTTGGATCCATTATTACCATTAAATAATTTTTATTAAAATTTGAATATAATGTACAATAACTCCTTTGACTCTTAAGTATTATTTCCTGACCAATTGCGGCCTCACATAATAATTTTTGGTGGGTTCTGGCGAGCGGGTGCGGTAATTATGATGGTGTTAGTGGATTGAAGGAGGATGATTGGGTCGACAGGAAAAATAAGGAAAAAAAACCTGTGCAAAATTTGGAAGGTGACTGATCAAAAGTTAATCAGTGTCTGATGGGGCAGGACTAGAGGTGTAGCTGCTTGTTAGTGAAATGCTGCTGGTTGAGTGTGCTGCGGATGGAGTGCTCTCACTCATGATATCGCCGTCGTCATTCCTGTCGTCCTCTTCTTCTGCATCGGAGTTGTTTCTTTCAGGGGTCCCTCCAGGATCATCCTCTTCCGAGCTCAAAAGCTCACTGAAGAGAGATAGACTTTTATACGCCGGCTTGTGTGTTAGGTGTGTGGTGTTGTATGATCGTAAGTGCGTGAGGTGTTTGGTCAGTGGGGAATTTTTGATCTTGTGTCTGTAGTATTTGTCTGAAAGGTTGTAAATGAAGTCTTTGAGCATCGGTAGCTCCGTCAGTTCGTGCAAGGTTCGCGTCGTCGTGTACCTGTCAGCGTTCGTAATTAGTCGGATGAATTTGTTCTGAAATACTTGTAGTCGGTTCATTGCCGTGTTGGATATGCTGCACCAAATTGGTGCAGCATATACCAAGATCGGCCTTATCAATGCCTTATACATCAACAGCTTATTGCTGTTTGATAAGTAGCTTTTTCGGTTTACAAGTGGATACAGCGAAGATCTGGCACGGTAGGCTGAGGATAGAGTAGTTCGTAGGTGCAGGCCGAAGCTCAATCTCGCGTCGAGGTGTACCCCAAGGTATTTAACCGTGCTCTTAACAGCAATTGCTTTGCCTACGAATTTCAAGGGTTGGAATACTCTGCAGTTTGTGAACTTCTTGGTAAAGATGATGTTCTCCGATTTGAAGGCGTTGATGTTTATGAGCCACTTACTGCAGTAGTCTTCCAACCTCCTGAGGTGGGCTTGCAATTGACTATCAGCCGAGGGGGTAACCACTCATGCAATATGTGGGACACCTTGTTTGCAATATGTGTGGAATACGTGTGCAATACGTGTGCAATATATGCAATAAGTATGCAATAGGTATGCAATAGGTTGCAATAGTATGCAATAAGTGTGCAATAGTATGCAATAAGTGTGCAATATCTATGTAATAGGTTGCAATAGTATGCAATAAATGCGCAATAAGTATGCAATAAGTATGCAATAAGTATGCAATAAATATGCAATAAGTGTACAATAAGCATGCAATGAATACGCAGTAGAGCACATCGCGCATGCTCAGATGTCACCATATCGTAAGTGTGGGTCGTTGAGCCAGGGGACTCGAGTGGTTTTTACCTTGGGGACTTGACGTGTCATACCTTTTTGGATTCCCCACAACACCAGCATACAAATAAGCCATCATACGTTTTTGTATCGAGTAGCTTAAGACCGTCATCTTGGAAAAACCGCGCCAAATATGTAGTTCTTGTGGTTTGTATTTTTTTTCGCATCAACGGCACGTCTAATTGGAAAAATGCAACTGAATAAAATGAAACAACAGAATTTACTATAAACATCGTTTAGCACCGTTTTTTGACAGGTCTCGTTAGGTACTCCAAATATCACAGTTCATAGTTCAGCTATGGCAAATTTCTTTATTTAACATTTTCGAGTACACCCGATGATATTCATACAAACCGATCTTCACGTAATTGTCTTTCTAGCGTACTTTACCAGGAATGCTGCTCTTCGCGGCATTTTGATGTCCGTCTGTCCATCGGTCTAACTGTCTGTCTTATCAATTAATTGCCCCTGAACGAGAAGACCTAGCGAAAATCGACTTCTTGTGTGTAACATGTGGTCACCGGAGAATGAAATTAGGAAAAAAAATAAATTTTTAAACCGTCGCCATCTTGGTCCGCAATGTCAAATTTTCTCAAAAGTGATCCGATTTTCATGAAACTTTTTTTTATTTCTCCTTGGTACAGCAATCTGCCCATCGGGCAATAAGCATATCTTTTTAAACATTATAGGTACATGACATGTAGAAGGTGCTCCAGTGAGTAGCCTCAATAATGAATAATAAATATTATTTCATAACAAAATGACATACAATACATATTAAAATCATATTAAGATGAAAGAATGTACAATGCGACTGTCGCTGCTGACACTTGGGTGATTCTTCGTTATCTGAGTCCATCAACCAGGTCGATTGGCTGAAGACGATTCAGTCTTTGTACTACGTCACTTTGGTTAAGAGTTGGTTGGCAAGCGTGTTCGGATGCGATGACATTTTGTCGCTGTATCTCGTACTAAAGTGATAAATGGTATCCTCCACGGACAGCTGGAGATTAATTTCCATTCGTTTGTATTTTTGTCTTATTGGATTAAATTATAGTTCGGCGAATTTTAAGGGTTTAAGGATGATGAGTAAAAAAATTTTTTTGTTAACGCACAACGTTTAACAGAATTATTTCCATGTGACACGTCAATATGGCGCAAATCGTGGAACTAACATAAAAACCATCAGTATCAGTGCATACACAAGACACGACTAGGTTCCAGTTTTCATCAAAATCGGACCACTTTAACCAATTTCAACATGGCGGACAAAATGGCAGCGGATCAAAAAGAAAACATTAAAATCATTCTTCAACATATGAAACATGAGTGTATTCCAAGTTTCATGAAAATCGGATCACTTTTAAGAAAATTTGACATTGCGGATCAAGATGGCAACGGTTTGAGAATTTTTTCTTCTAATTACCATTCTCCGGTGACTACATGTTACACACAAGAAGTCGATTTTCGCTAGGTCTTCTCGTTCAGAAGCAATTAATTCATAAGACAGACAGTTGGACCGATGGACAGACGGACAAACGGACATCAAAATGCCGCTAAGAGCAGCATTTCTAGTAAAGTACGCTAGAAAAACAATGACGTGAAGTTCGGTTTGTATAAATATCATCGGGTGTACTCGAAAATGTTAGATAAAGAAATTTGCCATAGCTTAACTATGAACTGTCATATTTGGAGTAACGAGACCTGTCGAGAAACGGTGCTAAACGATATTTATAGTAAATTTTGTTGTTTAATTTTATTTAGTTTCATTTTTCTAATTGGAGGTACCGCTGATAAAAAAATACAAACCACAAGAACTACATATTTAGCGCGGTTTTTCCAAGATGGCGGCCTTAAGCTACTCGATACAAAAACGTATCATGGCTCATTTTCATGCTGGTGTTGTGGGAAATCCAAAAAGGTATGACAGGTCAAGTCCCCGGGGTGAGAATCGTGATTTTTGGCTCCTGGCTCATCGACTAATACCAGTTTATCTACCTGTTATCTCGCCTGCTATTATTCTTTGCAGTTTTTTATCATTGTTCAATTGTTGTATAATTGCTTCTCTTCTACATTTACCTCGAGATTTACCTATCTTCGTCAAATGAGTGTTGAAGGTATGGGAAATATGAACTGTAGGCTGTTTGTAGGTTACCTCCCTGCAGGTACTTACCTACATGTAGGTATTTAAGTGCCGGTTACCGTGTTATTTTGATGGCAATTAGTAATGCAAAATGTATGCAATATGCATGCAATACATGCAATATTTATGCAATATCTATGCAATATGGATGCAATACATGCAATACTTATGCAATATCTATGCAATACATGCAATATTGATGCAATACGTGCAATATTCATGCAATACATGGAATATTCATGCAATACATGCAATATTCATGCAATACATGCAATATTTGTGCAATATATTGCATGTGTGGGACGCCTTAAGTCCTAGTGGTTACCCCCTCGCTATCAGCAGCCGGTGCCCAGAACGATTGCGCCGTAATTGCCGTATCGTCAGCGAACAGCGCGAGGTCTGTTCCGTTTGACTTCGGCACGTCGTTTATGTAATAAACAAAGAGCTTTGGGCTGAGCACCGCTCCTTGAGGTACACCCGCCTCAATGGCTTTCGACTGCGATAGTGAAGCTCCGACCCTCACCCGGAACCACCTATCCTCTAGGAAAGACTTGAAGAGGGTAATCATCCAGTGTGGGAACCCATAATTCCGTAACTTGTACAACAAGCCAGGTATCCATACTCGGTCGAAGGCCTTCTCGATATCGAGAAGGACCATAGCCGTGACTTGCTTTTTGTTGTAACCGTCGATGATCTTGTCGACGATTCTGGATACCTGGAGTGTTGTACTAAGTTTTGACCTGAATCCGAATTGCTCGGGTATCAGGACTTTAGCTTTGTCTTCGAACTGATCAAGTCGGGCCTGGATCACCTTTTCAGCCAGCTTGCCGAGCACACTCAGGAGAGAAATGGGCCGGTATGACAGTGGGTGACTTGGATCCTTACCTTTTTTTGGAATTGGCACAACCTCAGCCTGTTTCCACGCTGAGGGGTGGTGTTGAAGTTTGAGCATTGCGTTGTATATGTACGACAGCTGTACAACTGCTTTGCGGCTCAGGTTTTTGATCAGTATGACGTCAATTTTGTCCGGTCCTGGTGATTTCTTTTTTAGAATTTTAATGAGGTCGTGTACCTCTTTGGGATTTGTCGACCATTTACCCCTATGTGCGCCGGCAGCCCGACACGTTGGATATCAAATTCCCGGACGCTCTGTCCGAACAACCAGCAGACGGGGATGTGCTGTGAATGAAAATTTTATTCTAAATTACTAATTGATTGTCTGATCAAAATTCTAGTGTAATTTTCATTACTGTGGTAAATCGAAGGGTAAATCAACACCTCGATCAACACCAAACACGACATATTATAAGAGTCGTGAATTAAAAGACGGGAGTGGGCCGATATCAAATTTATAAGTAGGTAGTGAAATAGAAATGAAAATCACACCAAGTAGCGGTCAAATCAACTAGTAAACATTGCGAGACTTCCAAGTAAAAATAAGTACAGACTGGGCACTGAAAAGCTCAATGATTGAAATGTAAATTGACCGAGAAAAGTTCAAAGAGATTACAAACCAAAGACGCAGTGGAAACATTTGCAGATGTTTCACAGGATGCGAGATTTACGTCAGGGGTAGGGGAAATAACGCCCTGGAAGCCAGACAGAAAAAAACCAAAAAAGGGACTGGCCTTTAAGCTTTGCTGAAGGACAGTTGTTGAAATTTGACAAGTTTCTTTAATTGCAATTTAGCTGTTAAATAAATTCAGAGTAAATAATTATCAACGCTCGAGTCTCCTTGAGTTGTTGATCAAGGGTAGGTAGATCATTGAAGTTAAAGAGAAGTTCTAAATGACTTCAAGGAAGGCTCAAGAATGGTTCAAGGAAAGTCTTTGTTCAGTCAAAGGCAAGGTCAATTGTAACTAGAGAAGTTGAAAAACAGTCGGAAGGAAGTTTGATGGTATTTGTGAAGAAGTTCATGGGAAGGGTTTGCAATTTGTAGGAAAGTTCAAGGAAAGCCTCACGAGAAGTGGAACACAGCTTAAACTTTAAAGAAAAGTTGCCTCAAGGAATGTAGGATACTGCCTCAGTGAGGCATATTGGTGAAATATGGTTTGAGGAGAGAAGACGAAAGAATGTAAACCATTCATGAGGAAAATTGGGAAGCTATGAAAGTGAGTGAGGAGTTGCTCGTATTTATGCAATAAAATTGGAAGTTAGCGATGGACTTCCAAGGGAAGCTCCAGAGAAGTTCATGAAGAAGAATAATAATCCACTATGAAATGATAAGTGTAATGGTCTAGGGTCTAGGACATTGTGCCAGTGATTATGATTACGCGAACATGATTCACTTGCTTGGAAAACTCCAGAGATATTGCCGTTCATTATTATCTGAAAATCGTGACCGGACAATCCATCGCGTGAACACTTCGTCGCGGACAATTCGTCGCACCGACAACTCGTCGCAATTTTTTTTTGTCCTTTGCCTTGGTTTTACTAACCCGTTTTGTGTTTTCTCCTGCTCTCAAAGTTCGAATGAGAATGAGCCCCTTATACCTTACTGTATTATTTAGAACCCTTTGGGGCACTCTTGTTTTTTTAATGTCTTTGAACCTCTAGCGAGTCCCTTTGCATTACTCCGCGCACTCCCAGCAGTGCACCAAGCTTCCGGAACTCTAATTCGAAACCCTATCGAGCCCCTTGTGTCCGCTAGTGTTGTTTGGAAGTTTGGAGACCTGATAAGTCCTTTGGGTTTTTTCATGTCTACCAGAATCCCAGCAAGCCCTCTGTTGCGTTCTTGTGCTATCCAGACCTCCATTGAGCCTCTTTGTGTCTTTAGTGCAGTTTAAAGCCTTTGGCGGGCTCCTTGCATTTCTCCGTGACTTCCGTGGCAGTAAGCACCTTTGTGTTTCCATGTCATATTCGGAGCCCTATCCTGGAGTCTCCTTATGGTTTTTCTGAGCTCTACTGAGCCCCCTTACATTTTTCCGTGACTTTTGGAGCACAAGTAAGCCCCTTGTGCCTTCATGTGGTGTTCGGAGCCCTGTTGGGCTCCTTACGTCCTTAGGTGTAATTTTGAGCCCTTACGACCCTTCTTATATTTCTCATAGCTTCCAGAATTCCAGAAACAAACTTGTGTTATCAAGCGCCCCACTGGACCCCAGTGGGATTTGAAGCCTTGCCATGCCCTCTTGTATTTCCTGTGACTTCCGGAGCAGCAAGCAGTTTTGTGCCATCATGTCATATTCGGAGCCCTACCGGGCCCCTCTGTTTCTTAAAATGTAATCAAAGCTCTGATAAGCCCCAGAGCTGATAGGCTTCCACAGAAAATACGTACCAATAAGCCTATTTCATTACACTGATCTCCGGTAGGCCCCCTTGTGTCTTTCACATCTACTGAAGCTCTGTTGGGCCCTCTTTCATTTTCCCGGGGCTTTCGTAGTACTAGTGAACCGCTTGTGCCTTCATGTGATATTCAGCCTCCTATCGGGCCCCCTTGCGTCGTCAAGTGCCGTTATGTGTTTCATAGCTTTCAGAATTCCACTAAGCCCTCTTTTATCATCTTCTGTTATCCAGAGCTTCATTGGCCCCCTTCTTGTGTCTCCAATATGATTTGAAGACCTGCTGAGTCCTCTTGTATTTTCCGTTACTTTCGGAGCCCTGAGCACCCTTGTGCCGTCATGTCATCCGGAGTGACTTCCGGAGCAGCAAGCAGCGTTGTGCCATCATGTCATATTCGAAGCCCTACGGGGCCCCTTTGTTCCTTGAAATGTAATCAAAGTTCTGATAAGCCCCAGAGCTGATAGGCTTCCACAGAAAATACGTACCAATAAGCCTATTTCATTATACAGATCTCCAGTAGGCCCCCTTGTGTCTCCCACATCTACTGAAGCTCTGTTGGACCCCCTTTCATCTTTCCGAGGCTCTTGCAGCACCAGTGAGCCCCTTGTGCCTTTATGTGATATTCAGCCTCCTATCGGGCCCCCTTGCGTCCTCAAGTGCCGTTATGTGTTTCATAGCTTCCAGAATTCCATTTAGCCCTCTTTCATCATCTTTTCTTCTTCAGAGCTTCATTGGGCCTCCTTCTTGTGTGTCCAATATAATTTAAAGACCTGCCAAGTCCCCTTGTATTTTCCGTTACTTTTCCGCGCACTAAGCACCCTTGTGTCGTCATGTCATTCGGAGCTCTATCGGTCGGAGCATCAGTAAGTCTCTTGTGTCTTCATATAATATTCCGACCCTTGTTGCCCCCCCCCCCCCCCCCCTTGTGTTTGCAAATGTAGTTTTAATTAGCCCCGGCATGTTTTTTCATGGATTTCAGGGTACATCAATAAGCCCAGAGGTGAGCCCCTTTAGCCTACTTTTATTAAACTCCGTCGGGCTCCGGCTCCATTGTGTCGTCCATATCATTTGAAAGTCCCCTAGCATTCTTCCATGGGTCATGAAGCTCTATCGGGTCCCCCTTGTGTAGGCCTAATCGCCTGATGTATCGTTTGGTTTGGAGCCCTGATAAACTCCCTTATGCTTTTCGTAGCTTTCACAATTTCAATGAGCCCCCTTGTTGCCCCAGTTGCCCTCCAAAGGCCCTCTTGTCTCTTCAATATCTTTTGAAGCCCTGCTGAGCCCCATAGCATTTTTCCGTGGCTTACGGAGCTCTATCGGGTCCCCTTGTCTCCTCATGTATCGTTTGGAGCCCTGATGAGAGTGATGAGACACCTTATTTTTTGCGTAGCTTTCAGAATTCCAGTTAGCCCCCTTGTGCCTTCTTGCGTTGTTAGAGGCCCTAGTGACCCTCCAAGAGCCCCCTTGTTTCTTATGTGTCTTTTGAAGCCCTGCTGAGCCCCATAGCATTTTTCCGTGGCTTACGGAGCTACATCGAGCTCCTTGTTCCCTCATGTATCGTTTGGAGCCCTGATGAGTCCCCTTATTCCTTTCGTAGCTTCAGAATTCCAGTGAGCTCCCTTGTGCCTTCTTGCGTTGTTAGAGGCCCTAGTGGCCCCCAAGGAGCCCTCGTGTTTCTTCAACGTTTTTTGAAGCTCTGCTGAGTCCCATACAATTTCTCCATGACTTACGGAGCTCCATTCGGCCCCTTGTTCCCTCATGTATCGTTTGGAGCCCTGATGAGCCCCCTTATGTCTTCTGTAGCTTTGAGAATATCAGTAAGCCCCCTTGTTGCCCTAGTTGCCCTCTAAGCTCCTTCTTGTTTCATCAACGTCTTTTGAAGCCCTGCTGAGCCCCCTAGAATTTTTTCCGTGGCTTACGGAGTTCTATCGGGTTCCCTAGTGCCCTCATGTATCGTTCGGAACCTCAATGAGCCCCATTTTTTGTAGCGTTCAGAATTACAATGAGCCCCTTTTGTGCGTTTTTGCCCTGTAAGAGGCCCTAGTGGTCCTCCGTGGGCCCCCATTGTTTCTTCAAAGTCTTCAGAGACCCCGCTGAGCCCTCTCACATTTTTCTGTGTCTTTTGGAGCATTAGTGAGTTCCTTGTGCTTCCATGTGATATTCGAAGCCCTATCGGTCTCCTTGTGTCCGGAAGAGTAGTTTAGAGCCCCAATTAGCCCCCTTATTTTTTTTCATAGCCAGCGATCTGCATTCAAGCAAACTTCTTTGGATCCCCTTGTTTCTTCAACGTGTTTTGAACTCGGTTTTGAAGCTCTGCCGAGCCCCTTCACATTTCCCTTGACTTCTGGTGCATGAATAGGCACCTTGTGTTTTTCAAGTGTGGTTTAGGGCCTTGATTAGCCCACTTATGTTTTTTTTTCAACTCTCAGACCTCGGGTTCCACCAAACTTTTATCAACGCGATAACTTTATCACTCTGATAGTAACTAAGCAACTGGTCATCCTATTGGCTGGTGCGTAGCAACTATCAGCGTGATAGATTAAATCTGCTCTTAAAATTTTGGTGGAACCCGAGGAGAGTACTACAGTGAGCCTTCTCTCACCTTGTTTTGTTATAGGGAGCTCCATTAGGCCCCCTTATGTCCTTAATATCATGCTTTGAAGCCCTGTTGAGTCCCTTTGCTTTTTTTCCGTGACTTCGGAGCTCAATCGGGCTCCCTTTTGTCTTCATGTGCAGTTTGGAGCCCTGATGAGCCCTTCTGTGATAATTGTCCGGCCACGCATCGAGAAGTGTCGTTCCTTTTGCGACGAATTGTCCATGTGACGAATTGTCCGTGCGACGAATTGTCCTAGAACTTCTGAAAATATCACTCTGAAATTATTGCCCTACGACTTTAGGGAATATCGCACTCAGAAATATCGCGGAACGATTCTCAGAGCTGATGCTGTAGAATTTGCAGAGGTATCACTGTTCAAACTTCATCAGTAATCTAGATTCATCATCTTCGAATATCTGCTGTACAAACCTTGAAGACTGCAATATCGTTGAACAGTTTCGGAAGATATTCTCAATTTATTTCTTTGATTTTTTCATCGGTCCGAGAACATCGCATTGCTTTACAATCTCCGCAGATTTTGCTAAGTAAACTTTCAGACATCTTGTTGTTGCAATTTAGATAATACAGCTTCAGGTTTTTTTGGAATATTGCTGAACGGTTCCAGGATGCATCGGTATTATCTGTGGCGGCTCTCATATGGGCATGTGGCGGAGGAACTGTTGTCTCCCCGATAGCTTAGCGGTCCGAGTATCCATCCGGCAAATGAAAGACCCGGGTTCGAGTCCCGGTCAGGGTAGACACTCTTTCTCCGTCACATCGCGCCATATGTCCATGGATTTTTTTGCGGAAGGGGGTGTGGCGCGGTGGTACAGGGCCTCGCGCGGATTCAAAGTTTGCGCCTTTCCGGGCCACATTCAGCTGCCGCGGCACAAACTATGGGGCGCGCGGGCTTTTTGTTATTTTGAGTTATGATTATTGCCCGCTCCCAGACATAAGTAAAGTTTAAATTCGAGACTTATTGCCGTCAGGCGCGAGTTTCTTCTCTTTCTCTTCTCTCTGCTCGCGTTCTCTGTGTGTGTGTAGTGGTGTACGTGCGAGTGTTCAATGAAATGACAAATTGTGTCTGCCATAATGTGCCGGGGTTGGAGGAAATTTATGTCTGTTTTGCGCACACTTTAAAACTATACTGTGTTTCGGTGTGTGTGTTTGGCGGCGATGATGGCGCGCGGAAGCACCCCCCGGTCCATTGTTCTTTCCTCCGGGTATTCTTAATACACACACATACAACAAAGAGTTGTTAAAAGAGAAAATTGCACTTTCACAAACAGTGCTAAATTCACTGAAAAGATACAATTCATGCTGTCGTTGGTGTACGTATCGGTAAGTATTCATAAGATTTCTTTCTCCCGTCTGTGCTTTTCAAGTTTGATAGTGGTTCGTTATAAATAAGTGAGTGCAAAGAAAAAGGCGTTGCTGGCTCCATACAAAAGAAATAAAAAAGGAAGCGAGAAATATCACACAAAGTACAAAGTCTCGTGGTTTGATCGACGCATTTAAAAGTTTAAATTGCGCCGGGAGCATGGGGGCGGAAGCAGAGAGCGAGAGCTGTTGGCGTTTTGAAAACTGTCTGCGCGATTTTCTTGCGACGACAATAACGCTCTCTCAAATTATAAGAACGTCGTGCTCTGCTAAACGCCACCTAGTCTAGGTGCCGTAGATATTAGGGGAGAGACGCGCAAGATATCTAGACAAGTACAAAATGGTACGGAGGCTTGGGAATTTTGCTCTACAGAATGTGTCTACGTTTTTCAGAAATGTCACTCTTGCGGTTATCTCTCTAGTATCCTCAAAAACTTTTGCTCTGTAATTTGTTGAAACTAAAATTCACGGTTCCTGCATATTCTTCGATGGAGTTTGAAGTTGTCGCCTTGTAAACCGTGGAGATACCGCTATTGGATGTATTTCTTCAGATCTACACAAATCTGCACAGTAATCGGACGTACGACTATATATACCTCGGTAGTATCGTGCCGTGAAACTCCTGAACTTGTAGAATCATAGCTTCACAATCTTAGAAAATATTGTCGCACAATTCTCCTGCTCCGATTTTCGAAACGTGTTCTCCAAACATCAGAGATATGGCACTACGATACTCGAAAAAAGCATTGTCGCCAACTTCTGAGATATCGCTTTGTAGTCCTTGTAGTCCGGATGCTAGTTGAAAGTACCTACCTTGCATTTTTTGATGAGAAGATGCCACTCGGTGGAAATGTTCTTTGCATCGTACTCTTCCGATCCAGAAAGGTAGCCATCAGCGCCATCCATGCCGGCGGCGTATACAGGGTGATACAGAAAAAAAAGTTGAAAAATTATATTTAATTAACCGAAACATGTGGAGACGTGTAACTCACCACATACATCAACTATTTTATGTCCATGAAGTTACAGCGAACTGTTGTTGATTACCTTAAACCGTCTTTGAAATGTAGGGGAAAACCAGAAAGAAAAACAAGAACACTCTTTCTCCCATAAATAAGTAATTCTTCGAGATATTGACACAATACTTGGTATTTCTACAAAAAGTAATGTTAGAAATGATATGAGCTGGGTAGCCAGTTTCTAGGCCAACTATTTCCAGAAATACTATTGTCAACTTTTTTTTCCCTCTTGAGCACCATCTTGAATCTGCCCTGTGGGGCATCGTTAAAAAAGTGATTGGTTATTACAATAATGGTAACATGAAATCATTGCATCGCAAAAACAACCTCCTCATCATAATTTAGTGACCTCTTCGGTGGGAAAGAATTGTCATTCACGTATTTTTTGGCTCTTCGAAGCTTTAGTGCCCATGATGGCATTTGCATTATCTGGAATGGTGGAATATGTTACGCATTATGAACCTTGATGTACTTTGAGGTAGCCTACCAAGTTTCACCATCATCAATTGAGAGGTTTGTTCTTGAAAGCTTATTGAACAAAATTTGTGTCATTTTTTTATGAAAAATACAAAATATTGGGTCTCTCACTCTTACTTGATCCCTCACTGAGGATAGCCTGAAACCGAAAGTCTCCATATTTTTTATGATAATGGTTCAATGGGAAGTGTCTTCAATGTTTAGTTGTCAAAAATCGCATAGTTGCGTTCAGATTCCAGGCAGAGAGCGACAAAGAAGTTCATGCAGTAAAAAAAGACATAAATTACAGTCGAGAGAAAACTAGTTCAGAGATAGACTAAAAGCCCTCTGGAGACTTTGCTTTTCATAACATTATTGTGCAATTTGGTACACTGTTGGAACCTCAAGTTGGTAATGTTTCAAGCCTTTCACCCACGCTTGAGAGTCTTACAGAACGTGTGTATTGCGGAAAGCCTATCTGAAAGGGACAATTCCTGGATTTCTCCTTTGCGTTGAAACTTGTGTCTTTTTTTATTGCATCAACTTCTTCGTCGCTCTCTGTCCAGAATCTGAACGTAACTATGCCGATTTTGACAACTACACATTGAAGAGCAGTTCCTAGTTAACCATCAGCATAAAAATTTTGGAGACTTTCGGTCCCAGGCTTTTCTCAACGAGGGATCAAATGAGGGTGAAAGATCAAATATTTTGCATTTTCCATGAAAAAATCGAACAAATTTTGTTCAAACAGCTTTTAAGAACAAACCTTCCAATTGTTGATCGCAAAACTTGGTGAGCTAGCTCAAAGTACATCAAGGTTCATAATGCGTGACATATTTTACCATTCCAGATGTTGCAAATGTCATCATGGGCACTAAAGCTTTGAAGAGCCAAAAAATACGTGAATGGCAATTCTTTCCCGCCGAAAAGGTCACTAAATTATGATGAGGAGGTTGTTTTTATGATGCAATGAATTGATATTACCATTATCATGATAACCAATCACTCTTTCAACGATGCCTCACAGGGCAGATTCATGATGGTGCTCTAGAGAAAAAAAAAGTTGACAATCGTATTTCTGGAAATAGTTGGCTTAGGAATTGACTACCCAGCTCATATCATTTCTAACCTCGTTTCTAACATTACTTTTTGTAGAAATACCAAGTATTGTGTCAATATCTCTAAGAATCATTCCTTTATGGAAAAAACAGTGTTTTTGTTTTTCTTTCTGTTTTTCCCCTACAGTCCAAAGACGGTTCAAGGTAATTAGGAGCAGTTTGCTGTGACTTCATTAGCATAAAACAGTTGATGTATGTGGTGAATTACACGTCTCCACATGCTTCGGTTAATTGAATATAATTTTCCAACTTTTTTTTTCTGCTTCACCCTGTATACGCTGCCGGCATGGATGGCGCTGATGGCTACCTTTTTGGATCGAAAGAGTATGATGCAAAGAACATTTCCACCAAGTAGCATCTTCTCATCGGAAAATGCAAGGTTCACTCCATTTTATGCAACTAGCATCCGGACTATTGGAAATTCCGCTGTATCGGAAATATTATACTCTACAAAATCATGAGACGCCGTATTAGATAATATCTTCAGGAATACCGTCTACAATCTTTAGAGCTCTCGTCGCTCTAGTACTGTCGACATTATTTCACCTCACTCCATAAAATCGTAGGCTGTATTAGTGTATCACCACCAAGGTCATTGGTAAAAACACCCCTCCAGATTGACAAACCTTCAATATTCAAATGGTTTTCACTTTTTCAGGTAGATTTTTTAGTGTTGTTTGGTTGATTGCCTTAAGAATACACCTCTAGGTTGGATATGTTATCGCTTACATCTCGATATATATACTTGGATCCCTCGTTGGATCCCCTCGTGAAAATCTTTGATGTATAGTACAAGAAAGATAGATTTCAACCTCGGAAGAAACATGGACTTCCTGAGAATTTGATATTTTGTCCAGAATTGAGTGCTCTACAACATATCCAAAATCGCCAAAAATCGCACCCGGGGGTATTGAGTTATTGAAGGGGGGGTAAAAAATTGCAGGTAAACATGGAGGGGATGGAACCCGTCAATCCATTGGATGCGGATACAATATAGCTCGACGTATCATATCCCATTGATACCATTTTGACACAAAAAGTGTCCATCATTGTTGAAGGGGAGTAGTGGGGGGGCGAAGCTCTGCTAGGTGGTCCATTTTGTTTTTCTGGTCATGTGGAACCGATCACGACAAGTTTGGTATCGTTTCCGTCTAAATTCAATCTCCTTAATCCGTATCCAATGTGTGAATTTGGATGAAAACAAGTTTGAACAAGTTTACTTGAGAAAACTTGTTTTTTCTTTGACAATTTTGACGATTTTTTTTTTACTGTTGGAGGTGTTCGTTTTTAGGAAATTTTCAGGGACTATTAAATTGAAGTGTATTCTCCACAAAAATCATCCACTTGATGTATAATTTTGTTTCTCGAGTTCAAAAAATCGATTTGAACTTGAGCCGGCGCGGCGCGTCGTCTACTACTGACCAGAACACTACAGCATGCAGCTTTACATAAAAACACCTCAAACTATTGAAGGAATAACAACCCATCTTTGAAAGTTTGAGGATCTGTGAAGAAATGAATTCCCTATAACATAAAAAAAATTGCCATGCATCGCATTGCAAGGTTTTGAGTTATTAAAGGGGAGAGGTAACAGTTCATAGAGTATGAATCCTGTCAAAGTGTTATTCTCCTCCTCGAATAACTCAAAATCCTGCATTGCGATTCATGGCGATTTTGTTCATGGTATAGGAAATTCAGTTCTGCACAAATTCTCAAATTTTCGAAGATAAGTTGTTATTTCTCCCAAAGTTTGAGGTGTTTCCATTTGAAGGTGCATGCTGTAGTGTTCTGGTCAGTAGTAGACGACGCGCTGCGCTGGCTCAAGTTCGAATCGATTCTTTAAACTCGAGAAACAAAATTATACATCAAATTGATGATTTTTGTGGACAATACACTTCAATTCAATTGTTCCTGAAAATTTTCCAAAAATGAACACCTCCAACAGTGAAAAAAAAATCGTCAAAATTGTCAAAGAAATAACAAGTTTCTTCAAGTTAACTTGTTCAAACTTGTTTTCATCCAAATTTGCACATCGGATACGAGTTCAGGAGATCGAATTCAGTCGGAAAAGATACCAAACTTGTCGTGATCGGTTCCACATGATCAGAAAAACAAAATGGACCACCTAGCAGAGTTTCGCCCCCCCACTACTCCCCTTCAACAATGATGGACACTTTTTGTGCCAAAATGGTATCAATGGGATATGATACGTCAAACTATATTGTATTCGCATCCAATGGATTGACGGGTTTCATCCCCTCCATGTTCACCTGCAATTTTTTACCCCCCCCCTCCAATAACTCAAAACTCCCGGGTGCGATTTTTGGCGATTCAGGATATGTTGTAGAGCACTCAATTCTAAATATTGACGATCTTTCCAAAACACCTCGGAAATCTGCAAAAAGACGAAAAAAGTCAAAAACCCCAAGTCAAAAATCGGAATCTGAAAGCGATTTCTCTGATACCTTGGAAAAAAAAATAGCTTCAATAAAAACTGTTATCACTGCATCACCAAAGAGTTTTATCTTGAACTTTGATCAAATCTACAGTTTCTTTGAAGAAGTACACAAATCTCCAGACCCACTGGGATACCGACTCGCTCCTTGACATGCTTTATAAAATCTACCCCTACTTCACCCACAAAACCATGAAAGCCAAATGCACAAGAATTCAAAACAAAATCATATCCCAACTGAAACAATTAGAACCTGTCGATAGTGAATCGGAGAGTGACGCTATTCCTGACACCCCTACTAGTTTTCAAATAAAACTTGAAACATCACACCTACCACCTACTATTTGTTAAAATGAACACGCTAATATTACAATGGAATTGCGATGGTCTATATACCTACTAGACGCTCACAAATCGAAAAACTAATTCAAGAACACCAACCTAACATTATTTGCCTACAGGAGACTCACCTAAAACGCACCAAACAAATCAAATTGAAAAACCATACATCCTTTCGAAACGACCAAGATAATAATAATAGAGCCAGCGGTGGTGTTGCTATTTTCTCAATGTGTGAGAATGTTGTTGAAGAAGTACCTCTAACTGCAAACCTCGAAGCGTTTGTCATCAAAATTTTGAACAAAAAATTCCTCACCATCTGCAATGTGTAGGTATATTCCTCCGAACAGACCCTCTACATATGAAGAAATTGAAGACTTGGTAAACCATCTTGATCCACCCTTTATTTTTACAGGTGACTTTAACTCCCATAACACTGTTTAGGGATCCCGACATACAGACGTCAGAGGTCGAATTATTGGAAAAGTTGTTGATAACATTTGTTTACTATATAAATTCGCACGATCCAACTCAAGTCAGCTACTCAACTGGTACTTTTTCTAGTATTGATCCATCACTTTGTGATTCCAGAACGGTGATATTTTTATCTTTGGAATGGGAGGTTTTACAGAACCCATATACATTAGACCATCTACCAATACTAATCAAATCTCTTGATCAAAACAACTCCTCTTCAATATCACCACAGGGATTTATACCTCGCATAAACCTGGCGAGAGTAGACTGGGAGAAGTATCAAGCTCTGATTTCACCAGATACTCTGAAAAAATCTCCATGAGGAGAGCGTTGACCAATTAGTTACAAATTTGAACAATCTGATAATGAATGGTATAGAAAAAAGTTCCTCACTTTCATCAAATAAAATATCCAAATCTGTCCCTTGGTGGCGCCCTGAGTGTCACGTGGCTACAAAAAATAACAATAAAGCTTATAACCGTTTCAAAAAACATAACACCTTAGAAAACTTGATTCACCTCAAGAAATGCAGGGCGATTGCCCAAAGAACAATAAAACTAAGTGAACAAAAATCTTGGGAAAAATACGTTTCAGAGTTTAATGATAACTTATCACCATCAGTAAAAAGGTGGAAAATTCAGGGGAAAAATTACCACCAAAGCATCACTGTACTAAAAATCAACAACGACAGCCTCATAACAGACCCCCAACAAATAGTAGAGCAAATAGCTCAAGAATTTTCAAAAAGCTCCAGTGACCAGCAATACCCCCAACATTTCATTGAGCAGAAATCAAGAACAGAGAAAAATCACATCGCAATGAATGAAAGTTCCCAACATCCCATCAATGATCTTTTCACAAAATGGGAATTTAACGAAACCCAAAACATAATACAGTCGCTGGCCCTAAGATCCGTAGAAATTTTGAGGTGGACAAAGTTTCTCTTCGGATCCTGTTAGGACATGCCTAGAGGATGAAAAAAATCTTGGGTGGCCTTCTGACGTATGGGTCATAAGGTCGTAAGACGCCATTTTATCTTCTGCAGACCCAATAACAAGATTTTAACATTTTGAGATCTTGCTTGATCACACATTGAAAAACTGATGAGTTATTCGAATTCCTGAGAGCATTTTCTGTCAGGTGGGACTATTTTGACGTTTATAGAACGCCCGTGTGAAGATGGTGTGGTGGTGAGAAGAAGAAACCGCATCACCAGCACACAAATGTTGCACCATTAGAAGTTTTTTTTTTTCGTATATTCCCAAACACCTACATTAACATGAATCATATCGTTAGATGCCCAGAAAAATGCTCTACAGGATTAGACAAGCTCGCGGATTCCATTATTAACAAGTGAAAGTAAGGGCCCACCACAATCTGATAGAATGCGGTGTTCAGGTCACGAAGACAGTGCTTTTCAACACATTTTATCATTTTCCAATCCTTTTCAGTAGAGCTATGTCAACTTGTTTGCACTTGTTCGACTCCTTATTAAATGCACTACAAGATAAGACAAGCTTGTGAAACTTGTTTGAAGTATTTCGAGATCTGGGGCGATTTGAAAAAAACCGAAAGTTTCAAATTTTGCTAAATTTGCCTGTCTTCCGTGAAGACATTGATTTGTTTCGGTCTCTTTCAGAATACATATCACAACTTTCTTATACTCGCTGAATTCTTCATCAAATTCTCTACAAGACGTAACCAATGTAGAAATTGTACCGAGAAGATTTCAAAATTTGAGACGATTTCAAAAATATAAAAAAATTTAATTTCGGTTAATTGGATGTAACGTGTACCGAGCTTCATTTGTTTTCCGCCTTTTTTGGAATACTTATTGGAAATTGCTTATATTCCTTGGATTCGCTATCAAAGTCCCCAATCTTCAAACTCTATGACTCCAATATCGAAACTGTTGAGGAAATCAGATTTTTGGGTCTAACATTTGATAGCAAACTTACCTACTTGGTTGTCTCACCTCAAAAAATTCAAGGACGATCGCTAGAACAAAATGAAAATCTTGAAAACTTTATGTAATTTTGATTTGGGAGCCGATCAAGAAACCATGTTGTAACTGTACAAAGCACTTATTCGATCAAAACTGGATTATGGTAGCGTCGCTTACTCTTCAGCAAAACCAAACCTCTTACAAATGCTTGACCTCATCCAAAATACCACCGTCCGCCTTACTTCAAGAGCCTTCAGATTCAGCCCCTTCACCAGCCTTTCATGTTATGTTGGCGAACCCCCCCCCCTGAGCCTAAGACGCAAAAAACTTATGGTTAAGTATTGTACGAATTTGATTGTTAGCGTCGACCACCCAACACATGATTACATTTTTCCACCTTCACCAACAGCCCCTCAATTGAGATACGCCCCTCCTATTATAGACCAAAGACTGGGAGCATCAGCTTTGAATGAAATCTATCTCACTCCAATTGCCAAACCAACTTGTAACCTCAATTCAAAAACTCCCCCATGGTATTTAGCACCCCCTGAGATTAACTTAGCATTAACTAAATATAATAAAGAAAACACCCTTAGAGATATATACAAAGGAATCCTTCGTGAAATAGTCCACAATTCACCCGAACATGACCAAATTTACACAGACGCTGCGAAATCTGAAGACAAAATCGGCGCAGCTTTTGTACATAACAATACCACTCGGACATATAAGATCTCAAACACCTGCTCCATCCACACAGCTGGACTTTTTGCGATACTACAAGCGGTAAAATATCTTGAAAACCAGACCAAAACAAAATTTCTGATCCTCACGGATTCCTTGAGTTTGCTAGGGAGTTCATTCCAATATAACTCATTGAACCCACTGTCACGAGAAATCCGGGAGAAAGTTAATAATCTTGAACTAGCCGGCAAAACAGTTGTTTTCATTTGGGTGCCGTCTCACATAGGGATAACTGGGAACGAGAAAGCTGATGAGGAAGCAAAGAGGGCACAAATAAACGACACACTCTACGAACTTACAATCCTGTCAGCTATCAAATCCAATATACAAAGTCTTTTTCTACCTCGATTTAAAGATCTTTGGGCACAAACCACTGACCACTGGCAACAAACTGCGTGAGAACTCTGCATCTATTGATCCTTGGCCGCTCAGAAAATCAAGAAGAGAGAACATAATCGTTTCGAGACTTAGGATAGGACACTGTTCCCTAACACACTCCCATATCTTCAAAAAACTACCAGCTGAACAGTGTAATCAATGTAACACTATCAACTCAATCCGGCATATCATAATAGACTGCCCACAATTTCGGGAAGAGAGAGTCACATCTGGCCTACCTGAAAATCTCCCTTCTGTCCTGAACTCTTCTAATGCCGACATAGCAATTACTTTTTTGGAAACAATTGGAATTTATGATCACATTTAGGATCTACATCATTTTTTTTTAAACCGATCTGGCGCTAATAATCTTGATATTGATGTGCCTAATCCTGAATGGAGATAAAAAAAACAATCGACAGGATCTGATGAGTATAGATTGAGCTAGTGAACGCAACAAACATAATGGGAATCACTTCTGGCAATCGAAAGTTATTGGCCGTCAAAGTCAAGCCATTTTCTTGGTGGCGACAACTTCATTGTGGAGCAGTTTAGTTGAAATTGACTATATTTGGTCTGAATTTCCGAAATAAAGGGTCGTATGATTTAAAGAAGCTTTTACTCTTACTTCACCATTTGCAAGGAGTTACTAAGCAAATTTCTCTAGGCAACTTCCAGTTGGAGGTCGTGAGCAAAGTCATTGAAGTCCTGATTCTGAGTGAATCTGAATTTCAAAGTAAAAATTACAATTGCGATGTATGAATAATTAGCAAGATGGAACTCTGTATTCCGGAAATATTACCAAAAGCTTGAGTTGCGAGTTGAGTCTGAATTTTCGGAACAAAGCCTGAAACTCTGAGCATGATGAAGGCGGATATAAAAAACCTAAACAACCATCCGGCCATTATATCGGCACCCTCGAGGGCACCCTGAACAATCATGGATCCATAATAAATTCAAAACTACATCGCAGACTTTGGAGACATTATCGGAAAAGACTTTGGGAGTGGGAGAACTTTTCAAGCCAAACTCCGCGATGCCGCAGCTAGCAGTCGATACAATCATTTTGGATTCAGAAGAACGCCATATTACGCGAGTTCATTCCGAAGTCGTAAAATGTTCCGAAACAATTCTCGAATGACCATTATCTCTGTCAAGACAAGCAGGATATGGAAACGAGAGAACGGATCTTCTCCCCGATGGCGCTAATTTAAACTTGGGGTTGGCAAACTGGTTTAGGGAAGGGAAGCGGGCAGCAAGGAGGAATGCTAGAAACTGGCAAGCTCTGTGATTTTGCCATTAAAACTATGAATAGATTCGAAACACCCCGCGCTAAGTTTTCTTCAGCCATCGTGAACTTCCGCGGAAACGTGATCGTCTTGATAAGTGTAGAATTCGCAAGAAAACGTTATGTTTTGTATAGAGTGATAATTCTGCGAAATTCTGCGATTTCCATTTTCCAAAGCTAGCTGATAGTGCTCGGAAAAATCATATTATAGAAGGATTATTAAGATAAAGCCGAGGATTAGGTGAGACGTATCCAAAACTCATTACCTATTTTTAAAGAAAAGTGCTTGATAAAGTGTTATCTGAAAAAATTTAATCTGTTTCTATTCTGATGTCTATCAACTGGAAGCACAATAAGGAAGGAAATGTGCAAGCTAGTGGCAGGTCGTGCGTTAAATTTCAACAACTTCCGCAAACACTCCGACTGTTGATCCACTGATTTCTTTGTTTTGTGCCAGACCCTCTAATAATCGATTAGGCATTCAGTAAGGTGGAATTCCTACACGAATAGTACTAGCGGTAAGCAGCTAACTAGTGAAGAATACTGCATTTTATGATACAAGCAACAGATTTGGTACACGTAACCTCTGAAGAATTCTAAGCGATTCGACCCGTAGTTCTCAAAAATCCCTTCGGGGGGAGTTGAGATATAGGGGGGGGAGAGGGGTTGATTTCTCTTATTTAGAAAAAATCTATATGGACCAAACTGGCATGAAAAATGTCTAATTCAAGTGATTTGAACATGCTGAATACACTGGTGAATCCTAATTTCATAAAAAATGTGAATAGTAGCCTTTTTTTCAAAATGGCCGCCAATGAATGACAAAAAATCATGCATGAATAAGTTATTCATTGTATTCATTCATATTGTATGAGCGTGGCGCGGAGCGTCGGATGTCGGGAGAGCGATATCCGAAGCTAAGCAACGTCAGGCGCAGTCAGATTTCTGGATGGGTGACCTACCAGAAATTTAACTATCAGCTCGCTTATACCGTGCCTCGGAGAGCACGTTAAGCTGTCGGTCCACGGTTAAGTAGAGTAGCCATTGGCTAGACTTCGCCGTAACAAAGACGAAATTATTATTATTATTATTATTATTCGAGTAAGGTATCAATTTATATGTTTTCGAGGACGCTGAACTCATTTCTTTTATCGAAATCACCCTATCGAACAAAATTATCTCTTTTGGGTCAGGGCAGATGAACCACCCCCATACTTAAAGTGACGCTTTCAAGATTTGAAGTGAATATCGAAAGAACAATATGGAGCTACATCTGAATAATCTCTTTTTTGATGATAAGTGAAAATTACCCATGTAACTAACTACACCTCTAAAGTCACCATAACCATCTCTGGAATCCCCAACCACCCTTAATGGGAGGATCTTGTATAACCTAGCTTTCCTTGTATCGCAGGAAAGCGCTTCAAAAATGAGTTTGAATGGTATAAAATAGTATAATAATACCTATTTGATGATATTTTACGTACTGTAGTAATGAATAGATATGTATATATCCCGTTCACTTATTATTTCCAGTAAAATGACTTTTTGGAATAAAAATAAAGTGACAAACTGGAGCGCTGGGAGGATAAGGCTTATGGTCGCTGATAGTTTCGTTCCAAAACTTTGCAAGTGCCATCAGCCATTGCTGTAGCCCCCCAGCTTTCCACTGTATTTTTGCTCCAAAAGTAATTCTACTGAAAATAAGAAGTGAATGAGATATACCTACGTATAAGAGCTGTATTACACTACACAATTTCTTGTACAATTTCTTGAACAATCTGCCAAAATAGTGTCAAAAAACAATGAACATGATTGTTTAACTGACAGATTGTACAAGAAATTGTGTTGTGTAATACAGTTATAGCTGAATAATACGGATAAATCTTCACCCAAGTTTGAAGTCAAATTATTAAAGACCAATTGAACCGATTTGGATGTTTTTCCTTTGAATTATGGGATGATTCTTCGGGGATCTGACTGGAAAACCAATTTTCGGATCAATGCTGGCTACGACGTGCCGAGTGGGACATTGATGGGATGTTTTTTAAAACACCGGCAATAGCAGAAAATTCCAGTTTATAACCAGCTGTTCTCCTAACTTTCCTTAACGTGCTCTTTTTGTTTTAAATTTTATCCTCATTTTTAGGAGAGATGGCTTTTCCAGATCAAATATTTTCTTTTTGAAAGTTAGGCATCCTTCTATAGAGAAGGAAGGTCTCTAGACCTTTGCTATCCTCAAGAAGGTGTGTCGTATGATCAGACCAGACCTTATGATCAGGCATAACAGACTCGACCCCCTTAGATAACACTTTCTTTGTTGTGATGTTTTTTGTGTTCTTTCGATCATTATCCATTATCTCATAATTCCTTTGACATTAAAATCGTCTGGAAAATCATTTTAGCCGATTAGTTTGAGCCCACGACCTCCTGAAGGCTATATTGAGGGTACAGTGGCTTACTTCGGGTTTAATTTCAAACCCCATGAACATGTTTACAAGTGGTGAGGAATCTCAACTAAAAACTGTAACAATACATGAAATATGATTAAGAAGGTAGGTATCATACTATTTTACACAATTTAGTGGTTATTGACATAATAAGGCAGGAAAGTGAATCTTTACAGGGCTAGTAGGCATATTTAAGGACGAGCGTAAGCGAGGCCTGGGAGCCTACGTGCCCTGTAAAGACACTAACTTTCCTGGCGTATTATGTATAACGTTTTACCCGAAACTACCTCAATAAACCACAAACTAAAGAAAGAAATTGGTACCAGAATCCTCAAATATCATTCTGGCACAATTTGGCCAATATCACGTTGCTAGGTCTGGTTTTCAACAGTTTTCAGCAAATTTTCAGCAAACAAAACGTCTCTTGAGGCAGAAAAGTAAGATTTCCCTGCCTAGGCAGGTTAGGTCTTTACCTGTCCAGGCAGGGAAATCTTACTTTCCTGCGTCAAAAGACGCTTGTAATGGACACTTTGCCTGCCAGTTTAGGGTAAAAACATTTTTAAAGCACTTTCCTATGACACAAGGAAATCTAGGTTATACAAGACCCTCCCATCAAGGGTGGTTGGAGCTTCCAGGGTGGTTGTGACTTTAAATATGTAGTTACATCGGTAATTTTTATTTTTCAATCAAAAACGTATTATTTATATGCAGCTCTATATTAGTCTTTCCATTAATCACGAGATTAATCACTTCAAATCTTGAAAGTTTCACTTCAGGTGTGGGGAGTGGTTCATTCACCCTGACCCAAAATGGATAATTATGTTCGATATGGTGATTTCAATAAGAGGAATGAGTCCAGCGACCTCGAAAACATATAAATTGATACCTTACTCGAACACCTTATTCATACATGTTTTTTTGTCTTTATTGGCGGCCATTTTGAAAAAAGGGCTATCATTTGCATTTTTCATAAAATTATGATTGACTAGTGTATTCAGCATGTTCAATTCACTTGAATTCGATATTTCCCATGCCATTTTGGCGCATATAGATTTTTTCTAAAAACGAGAAATCAACCCCTCCTCCCCCCCCCCCATATCTCGGCTCCCCCCGAAGGGATTTTTAAGAACTACGGGTCAAATCGCTTAGAATTCTCCAAAGATCACGTGTACCAAATCTGTTGCTTGTATCATAAAATGCAGTTTTATTTTGCTTACCGCTAGTACTAGAAGGGAGTTAACAGAGATGGGTCCTGTACGAACTCTGGCGTTGTTAGATAATAAGAAACTTCTTGGGACCTGTTTGCCACTTTTCCGTCGCTTTTTCGCATTCACGCCGTGAAGAGTAAAGGTACTAAATAAGCCGTTAGAAGTCCGTAATTTTTGCTCAACTTCCGAGTTACATCGCCTGAAGCCCTACTGAATCAAATAGCCAAATAGATTGTCTTTATTTCTTCTCTACTATTTGTACATAATAATTTCTGTGCCTATATTGATATAGTTGGCGCACTTGTGGCCTCCATCATGTCTACATGTGTCGTTTGGAGCCTCGATGAACTCCATTGTCTTTTTTTTTGTGGCTTTTGGAGCTCCCGGTATGCTTCCTGGTGCCTTCTTACATTGTACCCAGCTCTACTTCGTTCCTTCGAGTCTCGTCGAGTCGTCGTGTTTTGCAAAGCCCTGGTGTCTACTTATAGGCATCTAGGCCTTCGAAGCTCAAGAGCGCCATCCTCTGTCTTTTTGGATAGTTTGGAGCCTTGCTAGGTCTCCTTGGCAGCTCTTGTTTCGTTGAGAATCCTGACGAGCCTGATCATATCGACGTCCTCTTGACCTTTTGTGTTTCTCAGGCCCCTTGTATATCAATGTTTTGTGTGATAGTGTATTCGATTATCTTCAAGATCGTGAGCTATATTTTCAACTACGTATCTTGAAGAAACTCTATCTCTAGAAACTTCCAGCGTCTAAAAATAGTGAGAGAATATCCTCAAAAAATGTGAAGCGTATACATAGTTCGCGATGATCTTCGAATGACAAACCTTGAGCTTGAACGGCAAAACCTTCGACATGCGTACAGCAATATTTCCATCGAATGAGGAATAGTATTTTGGAGTATGTTGTGATATTTTTAAGGATTGGGGGGCGATATACCGATGATTAGAGGAACTATCTTGAGTTCCTATGGCAAGATCCTTGAGAATTAAACAGCAATCTTAGAGAGAGGGAACAGAGAAAAACCTTGGGCAACGTTTTTTTACTTTGTAGAGCTAAATCGCAGGAAATCATCAAGGAATATTTTTGAAGGATGAAAAGCTCTATCTTTTACAATAACAGATCGACTTATCTTGATGTTTGTTGAGCAAAGTTTGAAAGAGTCGTGGTGAGACATTTCTTCGGATTGTGGAGCATTATTCCAGAATATCCTAGAGAGCATAATTTTGAATTTGTAGACTTACTCAATAATAGCACAGCGATATTTCCAGGAAGTGTAAACGATATTTGTGAGTAGCTTGGAGTTCACATATTCTGAGTTCAAGTCTCCTAAAGGTCGGGCAAGGATCCTTTCATGGATTATACACTTATACAGCCCTATTTTTGACAATCAGAGCAACGTTTTTTCTTAGAGCAAGATTCCTAAGAATCGTAGAGCAGTATTTCACTTTCCAGTTAATCTTGAACCAAATTCCTTTCAGTGAAATTTTTTGCGTTATAAAGCAAGATCTTCAAGGTTCATGGTGAAGATATTTCCAAGAATTGTACTGTGATATTCTCTCAATGATCTTGGAGGTACTGTTACGTATTTCGTGTACGGGTTAGATTATATTTGAGACGATCGTTTCAAAACACACACTGTTTATTACTGCGTACTACAATGAATACACGCCAACAATTATTTACTTAGGAATATAGCCGAATACTACTTCGCTTGTTTCACACTCGATCGCTCCCAATTCATAACTGCTCGTGAGCCGACGATTCATGGCTTATATAGGTCCGAGTAATTCATCTTGAATGTTCCATGCGTTTCCCAGCAGATTCTACAATGATCCGGCAATCTCATCATACGATTTCGCCAAGACTCGACTGCGACTCCCGAAAAACCGTACACATTTCGCGTATAATTTTGCCGTGATCTGGAGCCGGCGCCGCCGCCAAATGGACAGATGTGTCTTGATTGAGCATTGGAGTCTCCCATGTATCTCAATGCCAAGCCATCACGTATACTCCAGAAATGTCCAGAGCTCCGCATTTGTTTACTGCAACGCAATGAAAGAGTCTAGAAAGATCGCGTGTTCACCAGAATGCACGGGAATTGCCGCTTGTAACAGTACCCACATATATTGAGTTTGTGTAGCAAGATCGTGAAGAGGTATACCCAGGAAACAGAGAACAATATTTTTGAGTATCTTGAAGTTAGTGACACCTTGTGAGTTTGTAAACCAAGAGCCCTCATAATCCTAGAGCGATATTTTCGTGTGACGTAGAATGATAGTCTCGAGTATCCATGGGTAGGGCTTGGCGGTATTTCAAATACAATCATTTTGTTATGTATTTTGTATTCTGTATTCGAATTTATCTGATGAAGAAGTATTTGTAATTTGTATTCAGGTATAGTTCAGGTAGCTATAGTATTTTGCATTTTGTATTCAAAATATTGAAAAAAAAAAATTTTGATGTTTCGAATATAAAATACAAAATACATTCATTTTCCACTGTTTGCTGCGACTATGAATCAATTACGAACTTTGATTAAATTCTTTGCTTGTCACGTTTTTTTCTTAATAAAAGTGCTAAAATATGTAGGTACCTATTATTTTGTATTTTGTATTTCTAAATAAATAGTTTGTATAGGGTGGCGCAAAAGTAACGGACCGTTTTCAAATAGCTATAACTTTTTTGTCTTACGGTGTTTTGAATGAATATCAATGCAAAGTAAAGACGGAACATAATATTTCTATGTACATTATTTTTGGTTGGTTTCTTTGTCCTTCTTTATCAACAATATGGCGCTTCACTTGAGGGAACAGGAGGTAATTAGACAATTTGTGAATTAAAGTCGTATAATGCAACGTTTCGCCCCAATTTAGGGCTTCATCAGGCTGAAGATAAACAAGTTCCCTCAAGTAAAGCGCCGTTTGTACATTATGTATGGAAGATAACATCTTTTAAATGATCGCCATTTTCTGCTCAACAAATTCGTGCTTTTTCAGAACATTTCCCATCACTTTATGTAAAACTTCTGGCCGTACTGTTCTGATTTCGTGTCGGATGTTCTCTTGAAGTTGCTGGAGAGTTTCAGGCTTGTTTTTGTATACTTTCCCTTCCATATCTCCAAAAAAAAGTCAGACGCTGTCAATTCAGGCATCAAAGTCAGGTATTTGGCCGAAGATCAGGAAACATGACCTGGAAACGGCAATTTTGTGAAGCAAAAAGTGATGGTTATTTAAAAAAAAAATGATTTTGACAGTGAATGTACATAAAAATGTCATGCTTTGTCTTCAATTTCGATAGAAATTCATTCAAAAAAAAAACAGAAGGCAAAAAAGTTACAGTTATTTGAAAACGGTCCGTTACTTTTGCGCCACCCTATATTTCGTATTTTAGAATAGTTTGGTTTTTTCAAAATACGTATTTTGTATTTTGGAGACATTTTAAGAAATGGTTTGTATTTTGTATTTCGACTATGTTGGATTCAGTATTTTGTATTTAAATACATTTTTTGAAGTATTTTGCCCAGCCATGTCCTTGAGTGACATTATTTTAGATTGTACAGTAACTCCTTGGTCATAGTGAAGGTATATTCCCAAGAATTGTATAGAGATATTTCTAATAATCTTAGTTTGGCAAATCTTGGAACAGGAGTCGTACAAATAGTCGTTGAGCCAGGGGACTCGAGTGGATTCCACTTTGGGGACTTGACGTGTCATACCTTTTTGGATTCCTCACAACACCAGCACGAAAATAAGCCATGATACGTTTTTGTATCAAGTAGCTTAGGACCGCCATCTTGGAAAAACCGCGTCAAATATGTAGCTCTTTTGGTTTTCTGTTTTTTTTTTGCATCAACGGCACCTCTAATTGGAAAAATGAAACTGAATAAAATCAAACATGGAAAATTTACTATAAATATCGTTTAGCACCGTTTTTTGACAGGTCTCGTTACTCCAAATATGGCCGTTCGTAGTTTAGCTATGGCAAATTTCTTTACTTAACATTTTTGAGCACACCCGATGATAATCATACAAATTGAACTTCACGTCATTGTCTTACCAGCGTACTTCACTAGGAGCGCGGCTCTTAGCGGCATCTTAATGTCTGTCTGTCCGTCTGTCCATCGGTCTAACTGTCTGTCTTATCAATTAATTGCTCCTGAACGAGGAGACCTGGCGGAAATCGACTTCTTGTGTGTGACACGTATTCACCGGAGAAATGAATTGGGAGAAAAAAAATTTCTCAAACCGTCGCCATCTTGATCTGCAATGTCAAATTTTCTTAAAAGTGATCCGATTTTCATGAAACTCAAAATACACTCATGCTCTATATGGAGAAGTATGATTTCAATGGTATCTTTTTGATTCACCGCCATTTCATCCGCCATGTTGAAATGGGTTAAAGTGGTCCGATTTTGATGAAAATTGGAACCTGGTCGTGTCTTGTGTATGCATCAATAGTTTTTATGTT
Source organism: Anaspis maculata (assembly GCA_949128115.1). Classification (NCBI taxonomy): domain Eukaryota; kingdom Metazoa; phylum Arthropoda; class Insecta; order Coleoptera; family Scraptiidae; genus Anaspis; species Anaspis maculata. The sequence continues at coordinate 98,268,504 of OX421963.1, read as the reverse complement.
AGTTTCACGATTAGCACCATATTGACGTGCCACATGAGAATCAATCTCCAGCTGTCACGAAAACAATTTATTCGAATATTTTCGGAACAAGGGGTTTCAGATGTGACTGAAAAACTTGATGATAGAAATCCGTTTTTGTTGGTTCTTTTCTACAAGTAGTAACTTCTCCAAAGAAAATATACGGAGAATGCTATTGAATTTTCGAAATTTGCGAAAACAATTGTAAATTTTTGATTTTTTTCTCCGAAAATTTGAAAATCAGGTAGCAACGCCTATACATATTTATTCAAGAAAGTCGCAGACCGAGTTTGAACTCCTATTTTTAAGAAAAGGTACCAAAAATGGTTTTCCGGTGAACATGAAAAAATGAATCAGTAGAAACCATTTTTAGTATCTTTTTTTTTTGGGAATAAAGAGTTCAGATTCGGTATGCGACTTTCTTGAATGAATATGCATAGGCGAGGCGTTGCTACCTAGTTTCCGAATTTTCAAAGAAAAATTCAAAAAATCTCCAAACTTTTCGCAAATTTCGAAAATTTCAATAGCATTCCCGTACATTTTCCTTTGGAGGGGTTCCTACTTGTGAAAAAAAAAAACAAAAACCTTTTCCCATCAACAAGTTTTTTGGTTACTATGGAAAAACCCCCTGTTCAGAAAATATTTGAATAAATTGATTTTGCGTGACAGCTGGAGATTGATTTCCATGTGGCACGTCAATATGGCGCTAATCGTGAAACTAGCATAAGAACCATCAATGCATACACAAGACACGACTAGGTTCCAGTTTTCATCAAAATCGAACCACTTTAACCAATTTAAAGTGATACCATCAAAATCATACTTCTCCATATAAAACATAAATGTATTTCAAGTTTCATGGAAATCGGATCATTTTTAAGAGAACTTGACATCGCAGATCAAGATGGCGACGGTTCGAGAAATTTTTTTTCTCTTAATTCAATTCTCCGGTGAATACATGTTACACACAAGAAGTCGATTCCTGCTAGGTCTTCTCGTTCAGGAGCAATTAATTGATAAGACAGACAGTTAGACCGATAGACAGACGGACAGACGGACACCAAAATGCCGCTAATAAGCAGCATTTCAAGTGAAGTACGCTAGAAAGACAATGACGTGAAGTTCGGCTTGTATAAATATCATCGGCTATACTCGAAAATGTTAAATGAAGAAATTTGCCATAGCTAAACTATGGACAGTCATATTTGGAGTAACGAGACCTGTCAAAAAACGGTGCTAAACGATATTTATAGTTAGGTATTACAATTTAGTTAGGTTTCATTTTTCCAATTGGAGGTGCCGTTGATGCGAAAAAAAAAATAAAAACCACAAGAACTACATATTTGGCGCGGTTTTTCCAAGATGGCGGTCTTAAGCTACTTGATACAAAAACGTATCATGGCCTATTTTCATGTTGGTGTTGTGGAGAATCCAAAAAGGTATGACACGTCAAGTCCAGGGTGGAAACCAAAATCGTGATTTTTGGCTCCTGGCTCATCGACTAAAAGAAGTTCCCAGAGGATGGAAAACAGCTCGACCGCTAGCGTGAGCACAAAAAAAAAATCATACTTTTCTGGTTCTGCAGTCTCGAGGCCGTGGAAAGGGGATTAGTAAAAAAATACGGAATCCTTGGTCCACACACCTTTTACTTGTATGAAGGAAAAATATACACTGACTAGCACCGTCAAAATGGCTTCAGTGGAAGTTCAGTGTGACTGTCACATTCGACCACGCCTCCGGCTACGCACGGACGAGTGCTAGTTCCAAATTTTAAGAACAAATATAAGCATGCAGTGATATCGATAATTTCTTTCGTCGTTGACCGATTTTAAAATTTTGCAACTCATATTGAAGCTAAAATCTTGTGTAAAAAAAAAACAAGGATCAGAATTGACCCAAGAAAAACATTCAGAATCAAGAGTTCAATAAAAAGTGGCCAAAATTCTAAACGCCGTCTACAGCCCGTTTGGAAGAAGAATTTGCTATAATCATTCATTCTGAATACATTTGGGCTTTTTTTTCTCGCCCCAGCCAAGAATTATAGGTGGGTGAAGGAATCCAATCACAACTGCATATTCAAGAAGGAGAAACAGCCCCTTGATCACCTGATTCTGAAAATGATCGTAGCCAAGACTACAAAAATCAAAACATGTGTTTTCTTTTCGTCTTTTATAAAATTCGTATGATGTGATTTTTTGGGTATAGGACAAGACTGGGTATAAAAACTGCACCTGATGATCAACTAATTTCAATTTTTACAATTATGTCAGAAACTTCCAAAGCTTTTTAACCTTATACACTTCATGACCTTGAGAAAGAGTTAAAATAAACTCGAAACGTTGATCATCAAGTGAAGTTTTTATACCAAGTCTTGTCCCATACCCAAAAAATCACATCGTACAAAAATCAAAACAATGAGAAATAATGGACTAACCAGTTTAGGTATTTCATCTGGAATGCAAGATCTGGGTGCAATGCTTCGACCTACAAAATGATCATCAATTTTGTTATCATGACGCTCTATCAAGTGCTCACGCTCAAATTAGTATGTTTCTCTGTTCTGGTATACTTACTACTTCTAATCATAATAATATTAGTGTGGCTCAACACCTATCGAAGGACTTGGTTTGAGAGAAGCGGAAGATTAGAACTTTGGTTCTTTGTGTTTACTTGGGGTTTGGAATGATGAGGTGAGCATCACGCCTAAGACAACCGCCTTTTACCTCTTGTCTAAACCGAGCGCAGAGCGCAGGTATCCATTTATTAATAGGTAGACTGCGTTTACCGCTTGCTGGTGAGGTTGACGACTGCATTGAATATTTCTACTGCTGCCGCGGAGGCTCGAACTCACGACCTTTAGCTTCGCAGAAGCCCAGCGCTTTAACCACTGAGCTACCACCGGCTCACTTACTACTTAGGTGAACACAAAAATAAACGTCACCTCCAACGCCATCTGTTCTGCCAACTCCCTAAAGCTGCCGCTGGAATCTGGAATCTCCATCAACCGTTGCGCGATATCGCAGGATTTGACCATGGGAGCGGCATAGCAAGCAGGAGCAAGAGGAAGATGTGTGGAATTCGGAAACGAGGACGACGCCCAGGCAGGACGACGCTCGGCATCCGAATGAACCTTCCTGCTTCTGCCTCTGTGGTGCGCTGCTGTGCCGACGGTGGTCGTCGGCGATGGTAGTAGTGGTGGTGGCGGCGGCGGCGGCGGCGTCGTCGGTGGTAGTGGTGTTCCTGCTGTCGTCGCCTGCTTCGATCCGCCGGGTGGGGCGGCGGCGTGACGTAGCGTCTAGACGCTCGCTCGCCGCCGCCTGCTCCCGTCCCTCGCCCCCTTCCGCGTCTCCCGTACACGAACCCCGAGCGCGCGCGCTTTCCGTCTCTCTCCTTCCACCTGCCGGCTGGCCCGATGCCGTCCTGCCGTCCCCGGACCACCCTCCGCCCGTCCACTCCCCCGCCCCGCCGCATCACGTTGATGACGTGCGCCGGCCATGCTGCCTACGATGCCTCCGTATTAAAAAGCCGTCTTTGGATAGTGGATGAAGGAAACAATTATTTTCTCACGCCTCACGACGTCGAACCTTCGTACGGAACAGGAGTGAATGCCGCTTTGGTTGTTTAGTCTGGTGGCGTGTCAATGTTGACAATTCCAATGGCCACTGCTGCATTCAACGGCAACTTGGAGAACTGGGCTTCACTTTGGGTAGTAATAAGTTGTTTCAGAACAAGTATTGTTACGGACAGTGAAGACCGCTGAAAGTAGCGGTAGCCTTTCTGTAGAGGACAAAAAGATGTTACGGTCAGTCGACAATAGGTCTGTTTTTTTGTCCTGCTCTAACTTATTTTGGAGCGCTTAGAGCAAAAAATAGAGCTGTCTGATTGGTCGTTGCTGGGCAACGTCTGCTCCGGAGTAAGTTAGAGCAGAGCAAAGAAACAAACCCACTGAACGGCTTGAGAAATTGTTGAGGCGTGAAGTTATACAGCGAGTTATACACGGTAATTCAAGAACAATGCAACACCGCCTAATGGCAGATGGCGGACATCAATGACATCAAGTTGAGTCTAGATCAGCAGAGGGGAAAGGTCGGCCTTCTTGGTACAATAGATATATGCGGAACCGACGAGAATTTCCTGACATTGGTGCCCAAACCTTGACATATCTGACAATGGAAAAACAAAAGCAGCGCAACGAAGCTCCCGACTACGTTCAAACTAAGCTCAACACCTATGGTTTCACTTAATAAAGTACCGCAAAGAACCAGCCCAAAGACATCACAAGGACTCGACATGAATACAAGACAATGATAGTGTCAATCCAGATTTGGGAGAAAATCTTGTTGAAACGCAGAATAGTGGCAGTTGGGATCAAAAAGTGGAACTAAGTGAACAAGTTGATAAAAGAATCCAAAGAAAAATAGCTAGAAAAATGAAAACAGCTTGAAGAACTTGAGGAACGAAAGAAACGAGAGCTTGAACTGTAGCAGCAGAAGTAAAAACTTGGACTGGAAAAAGAAAATCAGGTAGACAACTAGATGCGAAAATAAAAAGACTGAATCCGCAACAACGCTTGATCAAGACAGCGGTCTTACCAACAACTCATAGTTTGGAGCGGAATATTGACAAATTCTCGTGATTTGAACCGCTGTGTTGTCAGATTTCACTAGTAACCTCAAGTATAGGCTGTTCAATTTCTGCTGAATATTTCCCTGAAGGTGGTCGAGGTGGTCCGGGATGTGAGGACAAATGTGGCCAGTCGGGGGTGGATTCGAGTTTTCCTCCCTGCATGTCTTGGTCCGTAGTTCAGGAAAAATACGACGCCAGGGTCACTGTGACCACAATATGGCGATTGTTGCTCCGACCAAAAACGACGAATAAAACTACACCTCTTCATGTGAAAGTAACTTCGGTGAAATCACGAAACACAATAACACGAGCAGAGTGAGAGAGCAAACGTGAGTTTTTCTGGGGATTCTTGCATGTCAAAGAATTTGCAAGTGCAATTTTGGTGGAAATGTTCAGCTGTCAAGTATACTTTTAAGTGAGTGAACAATAATTAAGGTATTCGTCCCCAGTGAGTAACCTAACCTTCCATTGGTTTTTGTCACGCTGCCGCTCGAAGCCCTAGTAAGTCCCATTGTGTCTTTATGCGCTGTTGAGAGCCCTTTTTTGATGTCTCCTTGTAGCTTTTGGTATTTTGTGAGCTGACTCATGTCCTAGAGGCTCCTGAAACTGCAGTTAGGAATTATTTTCATAAATGTTTCGTGGGAAGACCGTCTCTTATTCATATTTCTTAATGTCTTTCTAATATTCCAAAAAAAACATTTCTCTCTTGTGGTGCCTTTCGACATTGAAGTCCACGTTGGCCCCCTTACAGACAAGCTACTACTGTCACGCACAATTAGTTGCAAAATAATGTTTTGTTGAGCTTTCGAAGCACTAGAATGTGCTCCTTGTACCTTTCATGTGATATTCTGCCTCCTGTCGGGCCCCTTGTATTCTCGAGTGTAATTTGTAGCTCTTATGAACCCCCTTATGTTTTTCATGGTTTTCAGAATTCCAGTTAGCTCCTTTCTGCAATCTTTTGTTATCAAGTACTACATTGGGCCATATTCTTCTGTCTTCAATGTAGTTTAAAGCTCTGCTGAGCCCCCTTGCATTTTCCGTGACTTTGGAGCATAGCATGTTGCCTTGTGCCGTCATGTCTTATCCAGAACTCTATCGGCTTCCTTACGTCTTCAAATGTGGTTGAAGTCCTGGTGAGCCTACTTGTGTTTTTATGGCTTTCAAAATAAGCCCCATTTTGCGTTTTGTTCACAGCGCTTCAATTGGTCTTCTTGTTTCTTGAATACCGGGTGATCATTTGAAAACTATCCACCTGCAATAACTCTCGATTCCTAGTGAATATTTTTTCGAGCAAAAACAGGTCGATTTGTATATCAAGGGGGACAACCAAAACATATATTAGCAACTTTCTATTTCCACCCCCCTCGCCCCCACTCACCCCAACTTTGAAATTTCAAATGACATTACCTACCTTGCGATACATCAAATTGAAGGAAATTGAATTCTCTTTCTGAAAAAAATATTTCAAAATTTTTCAACCCCACCCCTTTTTCCCTAAAAATTCTCTGACTGTCCCATTTTATATTCTGGACCCCTCATTTTTTTCTCAATTTAGTCGGCGTCATTCTAGATAAGTAGCATCAAAGAAGAAAATTTCTGATGGAAAAAGTGCTACCCAAATTCCCCCCTTTGCTCTCCCCCACCTCAACTCCCAAATTTAACAAAACACCACCTACTTTGTGATACATCAAATTAAAAAGAATTGAATGCTCTTTCCAAAAATAGTTTTTCCGAAATTTTCTACTCCTCCCCCAATAACTTGGTCATTTGGAGTATTTTAGGGGGGAGATGGGGGGCTTTAAAAATTGTGAAAAAATCTTTTTCGGGAAGAGAATTTAATTTCCTTTATTTGATGTATTACAAAGTGGGTAATGACATTTTAAATTTTTGAGGTCAGGTGGGGGGAGCGAAGGGGTAAATTTGGGTGGCACTTTTTTTCTAGGAAATTTCCTCTTCCGATGCTGTATAGGATGACGTTTACTGTATTGAAGGGAAATGAAGGTCAAGAATATTAACTCGGACACTCAGAGAATTTTAGGAAGAACAGGGGGTGGAGTTGAAAAAATTTAAAATATTTTTTTTAAAAAGAGAATTTCATTCCCTTCAATTTGACGTATTGCAAGGTAGGTAGTGTCATTTGAAATTTTGAAGTTGGGGTGAGTGGGGGCGAGGGGGCTTGAGATATAAATTCTCCAATGTATGTTTAAGATGTCCCCCTCGATATAAAAATCGACCTGTTTTTGCTCAAAGACATTTGCACTAGGAATCGGAAGATATTGCAGGTGGATAGTTTTCAAATGATCACCCGGTATATAATACCTACTGCCTTCCAAAAAAAGTGCAACATCTCGAGGCCCTTGGCTGATTTTGATGAAATTTCCACAGAATGTGTATTCCAATTGTATAAACAAATGATTCAAATTTGGAAACGGTAACCTGATTTTTTTCACAGAAATTAATTATGGGTAGCGTGTGCGAGATTTTCTAATCATTCAATAACTCCACAAGGCATGCTTTATAGCCAAGGCATTTTAGGTTTTGACCTGTAAAAAAAATAACGTAAGTCCGAGAATTGGTGGAACGCTTCTACTTCAACCCCTCAACCACATACTGAAAGTTCTAAACAATCCTATGTCCGCTCCATCGGTTTTTGGCGGCAAAAAGGTGTAAGTGACATTATTTTAGAAACTGTTCATTAAAATACGCGTTGAAGTCTCAATACAGCTAAAAACTTCCAAAAATGATCTTCTCGATCAGTTGAACAACATATTGGAAGTCCTGGAAAATCCTCTCTCCGCTTCATTGGTTTTTGGCGGCAAAAAGGTTCAAATGACATTATTCTGAAAACTATTTATTAAAATACGAGTTGGAGTTTCAGTACAGCTGAAAATTGCTGAAACTGGTCTCCTTTGTCAGTTGAACAATATAACATACTAGAAGTCTCAAAAATCCTATATCCGTTTCATTGTTTTTTGGCGGCAGAAAGGTATAGGTAAGTGACATTTTTTTTGTTACTATGTAATAAAATACGGGTTGAAGTTTTGATACAGGTGAAAATATTGAGTCTCTTCGGTCAGTTGAGCAGCATACTGAAAGTCCTAAGAAATCATCTGTCCGCTTCATTGTTTTTCGGCGGCAAAAAGCTGCAATACAGTTGAAAATTGCTGAAAATAGTCTACTCGGACTAGTACAGTCAACTAACAAAAGAGACCATTTTTAGCAATTTCCAGCTGTAAGTACTGAAACTTCAACCCGTATTTCAAAAAAAAAATAGTTCACAATACAGGCTGTTTCAGGAATGATAGCAAAAAATTCAACTGTGGGTGAATCTCGTCAAAATATGACTAAAACCTATATACCATTTCACAAAGTTCGGCCTAATGACAAAGATACAGCCCTCCAAAGTTCACTTTTTTCAGATTTCAAAAATTTGTAACTCTGGAACGTTTCGACAAATTTAGCTTTAATTCAGCAAAAGCTGATTTTCCATAATTATCTATCAACCTGCCAAATTTAAGAAGAATCCAGTCGGTGGTGAAGGGGGTATGAGAGTCAATAAGTTGGAAGCATCCGAAGAAAAGTTGACTTAAGGTGACCCTTCATAACTTCTACGCCACTGATTGGACTCTTTCCAAATTTGAAAGCTTGATAATTATGACAAACCAGCTCTTGCCAGATTAAAGCGGAATTTGTCCGAACGTTCCTAAGTTACAAATTTTTTAAATCCGAAAAAAGTGGAATGGAGGGCTGTATTTTCGTCATTAGGCCGAACTTCACAAAATGGTATATAGGTTTCCGTCATATTTTCACAAAATCTACCTACAGTTGGATGTTTTGCTATCATCCCTGAAACACCTGTATAATGTCACTTAGGTATATACATTTTTGCCGCCAAAAAACATGAAGCGGGCATGGGATCTCTCAGGACTTTTGGTATGTTATTCAACAAGCAAAAGATACTATTTTGCAGCAACTTTCAGCTGCGCTGAAACTTAAACTCAGGTTTTGATGAATAGTTTTCAAAATAATGTCACTTGAACCTTTTTGCGGCCAAAAACCGATGAAGCGGACGTAGTATTTTCTAAGACTCTCAATATGCTGTCAGGCTGACCGAGAAGACCATTTTCGGCAATTTTCAGCTGTATTGAAATTTGACCGCGTGTTCAGTTGAATAGTTTTCAAAACAATGTCACTTATACCTTTTTGCCGCTGAAAAAAATCAAGCGGACATAGGATCTCTTAGAACTTCCACCATGTTGTTCAACTGGCCGAAGAGAACATTTTCAGCTGTATTGAAACTTCAAGGCGTTATTTAATCATCAGTTTGCAGAGCAATGTCACTTATACCTTTTTGCCGCCAAAAACCAATTAAGCGGAGAAAGGATTCTTTAGGACTTCCAATGTCCTAAATGTTGTTCAACTGGCCAAGGAGACCATTTTCAGCAATTTCCAGCTGTATCGAAGCTTCATTGCGTATTCTAATAGATAGTTTCTAAACTATTGTCACTTACACCTTTTTGCCGCCAAAAGCCAATGAAGCGGACATAGGATTTTTTGGGACTTTCAGTATGTGGTTAAGGGGTCAAAGTGGAAGCGTTCTACCAATTTTCAGACTTACGTTATTTTTATCCAGGTTTTGGTGAATTTTGATCTAAAATGCCTGGGCTATTAGATCAGATGGTCAGTATCCTGTTGCGGTAGGTTATCCCATGCCTATTGAACCCCTAACCTAAGTTCCCCCAATTGACGCGGGGGGTGAAACAATTACCCTATCCTTCTCCCCACAGTGTAAGCACCTTATGCCTTGATGTGATATTTCGAGACCTATCGGGCCCCCGAATGCCCTGAAGTGCAGTTTGGAGCCCTGATAAGCTTCATATCGTGTTTCATGTTCCTTAAAATTCCAGTCAGCACTCTTTGACCTTTATGTGGTATTCGAAGCTTCAGAGGGCCTCCTTGTGTCATCATGTGTTTCTAGGAGCCTTGCTAATACCCCTTGTGTATTGTCCTTGATATTGTCATGGCTTCCAGATTTGTAGTAAGCCCCTTGTGCCGTTTTGTCCCATTGTTTATTTGTTTTCGTCCTGTTGAGCTCCTTTGCATTTTTCTGAAGTTTTTGGAGCATTGGTTAGCACTTTTGTTTTTTTGAAGTGAAACTTCTATTCTCGCGCCTAGATCACAACACACAACTTACGCAGAACCACACATGGAAGTGAAATTGGTTCATAGCATCAGTGGTTGTAGCGAACGCCTGTAACGTTGTCTTGTCCGACCTTGGGGTGACCAGCGTCGTCCCAGGAAATTAAAGAATAAGCTGTTGCGGCGTTCGCCGCGTTCGGTTCTATTTTTTACTAACCGCCGACACTGGACTGCTCTTCGTGTTGTCGTACTGTTGGCCCGACAGAAATGGTTCTCGACTTGGCTTGAATAGATTCGAGCGGATGTGATTTATTATAGGGATAGGGAGGTATATTCAGGGCCGGGCCTAGCAGGCGTGCAGTGCGTTTCGGCCTTCGCCGCAGGCGGGTATGACAGGCGGCAAGTGAAAAGGGCGGTAATATAATAATAAAGTTGAATTTCGGAGAATTCTTCTCATTCCCCGCATTTGGTGGGGCTCTCCACTGCCGGTGAGGGAGGCGGAAATTTTTCGGTGGCACACTGGCGGCAAATAGGCCAGGCCCGGCCCTGGGTATATTCCGCACACCCAAATGTAGACACAACGTTCAGGTAGGTACTTAAGTACCTATTAGGCAGTAAAGCAGGGGTGGATGATTAAAGCCTAGAGGAGAAAAAGAATTTTCGACAATTGAGGCTGGAACAATTGCTCGATGTTCTGGATGTCAGCTGATTGTATAGCGATGTTATTATACTGGTTTGATGATCAAATTTTTATGTTTGGAAATTGATTTTTGACATTATTCTCTGTTAATTTTTTGAATGGTTTGATTTCACCTCAATTAAATGTGACATTCTAAATATAAGTACGGTGGCGAGCACATAACTGGAAATACTCATATCAGTTCTGTCAATATTTAAATTTAACCTACGGCCTTATTTTGATTGGAGAAGATAATATCGTAGGAACTCTAGTTAACCACGTAGTTACCTGAAATCACATTCACGAGGTAGGTACCTACCTAAATACCTATGTAAATACCTATGTATTTTATATTCTTTCAATTAAAATGATTACCGGATCGAGTTCTCCACACGACATTCTTATACTTTGTGGAGATTAATCAATTGCCATGCTGTGCCTGCCAGAACACAGTTTTCACTGTGCTGTAATATAACGGGGAAAATCGTACAGTAAGAAAATCCGTCACGATGTCACATTCGCATAACCATTTGTGGAGAATATTATTGATGAAAATAGATATTTATTGTATCAGGGGTATGAGTGAGACTTCATGTGACGGAGAATGGGAGTTTAAGCGCCGAGCGCAGCGAGAAAAGAAATAAAAGAAGTCTAATCGTGAAAAAGTCATGTCGGAAGTATTTTTAATAAATGTTTTTTCTTTTTATCGGCTACTCACGCCACAATAGTTTTTACGCTTTATTATTCAATGTACAAACTGTTGGAAAATCACTAATAAGCGCAAATCATGGACATACACAACACCCAGACAAGACCAAGAATCGAACCTGGAGCTTTTCGCACTACAGGCGGCTGCTCGACCGCCTGTGCCACGGGGCCGTCTGTTTGCACTCTTGTGTTTTTATGTGGTTTTCGAAGCTTCAGAGGGTTCCCTTGTGCCATCATATTGTAGCTTGGAGTCCTGATGAGACCCTTCATGCTTTTGCATGGTTTTCAAAGTTGTGAATAGTTGGCCACTTAGATTTTTTTGAGTTGTTACACGCATTGGTTGGACCCCGAGGGGGCCCTTGTTTTTTCGATGTCGCGCGAAGTCCAGCTGAGCTCCCTTGCTCCCTCACATTTTTTCGTGGCTCTCGGAGTTTTGGTGAGCACTCTTGTCCCTTTATATTGTATTCGAAGCTTTGGAGAGATCATTGTTCCATCATATGTCGATAATGTCGCTTGAAGCCCTGATGAGTTCTTTCATATTTTTTTGTAACTTTCAAAATTCTAGTAAGTTTTCTTGTGCCTTTCTACCTTGCTGGAAACATTAGTGGGCCTCCAAGGATCCTCCTTGTTTTTTCAATGTCGTTAGGAGTCCTGCTGACCCCCCTCATATTTTGCCGTTACTTTCGAAGCTTTAGTGAGCACTCGTGCCCCCATTGTGTTATTCAGGGCTCCATTAGGTCCCCTTGTTTCTTCAACGTCTTCTGGAGTCCTTACATTTTCCGTAATTTTTGAAGCACTGTAAGCTTATTACTTAATCTTTTTATATTTTTGGAACCATTATTGAACTTCCTTGTGTCTTTATGTGTTGTAATAAGCCTCCCTATGTTCCGAAACTTCATTGGCTTCTTTGTAACAAGTTACATTTTGGCAGATTGGAGTTGGACAAGAAGCTGGTGCCTCAAAACTAACGTCATAAGGTACGTGATTTTAAATCTGTAGGTTTGATGTGCGTTGATAGGGTTGTTAAAAATTGCTTTGTCTTACATGTCAGGCCGGGGGCTCTAGGCTTGTATGAGCTTGTCAATTTTCGAAAAAATGGCCAAAACTTCACGTCATAAGGTAGGTACACGAATGAAACCAACTGGATTTTTTGTGGGAACATTCCCTTAGTCAAAAATCTGGCCGTGAGACAAAAATTTTGGGGGCTTTCGGTCCATAAGACAAGTTCGAAATTCTCAAAAAAAGGCCAAAATTCATCAGTTTTCTCACAAGCGTTTTGTTGACTAACCCACCAAGTGTGATGGATATTTGTAAGCACGATAAAAGAAGGAATCGATTTCCATGCTAAAATACAGGGTGTGCGATTTAAGGAGAAGTTTCCGATGTTGCACCCTGTAAGCTCTGTACCATTAAAAAATGTTGTGAACAGATTCGAAGCCCACGTGAAAAACCGTGTAAGAATCGTTTTTTCATTCCTAAAATTATGTCAAAGAAGAATTCTCCAGGAGGAGGTAAACTTTGGCTCTTTGAAAATTTCAAACTTGTCTTATAGCTGTATTACACTACACAATTTCTTGTATAATTTCTTGAACAATCTGTCAAAGTAGTGTCAAAAAACAATCAACCTGATTGTTGATTTGCCAGATTGTACAAGAAGTTATACAAGAAATTGTGTAGTGTAATACAGCTATTAGGGACCAAGAGCCCTCAAAAATTTTGTCTCATGACCCGATTTTCGATTAGGGGATGTTCTCACACAAAAGCCCGTTGGTTTCATTCACGTACCTTATGACGTGAGTTTTTGACATTTTTCGAAAATTGACAAGCCTATACCAGCCTAAAGCCTCCGGTCTGACATGTAAGACATAGAAATTTTCAACAACCTTATCAACGCACATCAGACCTACAGGGTTAAAGTCATGTACCTTATGACGTAAGTTTTGAGGCATCAGCTCCCTGTCCAAGTGATTCGGCAGACTTCTGTGATTCTGAGTGACATAATCACCACTTTATCTGATTATTTATGTAATTCCAAGTGAAATGTTGACAGGCTTTTACTGTTTGAAATTTCATTTTCTTCAACCTTGCTTCAACCTAAGCATCTTCAACTTACATTTTGACATAGCAGAGTAAATTTTCACAAATTGTGGAATGGAGAATGCTATTTCCATCAATTCAAGTACCACAGATTACATTTCGACAAGTTGAAAGATAATAATGTGACCGATTCCATTGATTTGAGATGCACTTATTTTTTTTTTTATTTGAATATTTTCAAGTGATATTTTTACTGATTTTGTTAATCAAAATGCTATTCACTTCCATCAGTCATAGTGTCTGTGAACTATTTTTCACTTTCCCGGCCCCACCAACATGGAGGGAAAGTATTGTAATGGTGCAGAAAAAAAGTTTTGAGATTTCACCGGATATATCCATTTTGAGGTCCCCCAAGTCGATTAAGACCATTTCCAGAATGATGTCTGTCTGTGGGTGTGTGTGTGTGTGTGTGTATGTGTGTGATCTTCCACGATAACTGCCGAACCGTTTATCCGATCGATTTAAAATTTGATATGCAGACATGGTTTCGCCCTGGAATGACCGGATTAGTTTTTGGCTGTCATCTGTCAAACAGAAGTGTCACTATCAGCAAATGACAGAAGCTACATCTCACGGAACTTGACTTGCGATATGTCATTTGAAAGCCCTTGAAGAACTGTATTCAGAACAGTTAAAAGTATTTTCCTACCTGTTACCTGTCAAATTATAAAAAATATCAAAGTCTGGAACTTTGCCATTTAATTATTCAAAATCTATACGACAGATGTGAACCAAACACGGCAGGAAGCAACATTACTAAAGAATCAAACTAATGCTGAAGTTGGAGTTTCCCACCGTTTTCCGGACAAGCGCTATGGATTTTTAAAAATTTTCCTAGCCGATTCCAGCCTCGCTTGCCTGTTCCTCGATTTTTGGCCTATTTAATTTTTTTAGCAACATAGCAACCAAACCGGTAGGTAACTACGTTTTTATTACGAATCGTATCAATGTCAAAGTGACAACATGAACGCTGTTCTCGGCAGGTTCTCGGTGTTTTCTTTTGTATCTTCTTGCATCATTTGGGGCAACAGTGCGAACCGATCCTTTGTGTTGTTTGGGGCTCCGTGAACCCCCTTGTGTTTTCTGTAGTTTTATCAACTCCAGTATGCTCATTCCATTGACGTATATGTACAAACTGTAATGTGTGCAGTTCCCTTATTTGATTCGGTACCAGGGCCCCATCCCCATGGTGTCTGCTGTTCAAGGCCCTGATGGGGCCCCCATCTGTGTCTATCAGATTTTGCTGTTTTAGGTCAAAACTGCGGCCTTGTGTCTTCTTGGGTTCGTTGAAGCCCTCTAGGCTCCTGGTGTCTACGGGTGTCTCTTGAAGCCCCACTGAGCCCCCCTTTTTTTTTAGTTTTCAGAACTATCGTGCCTTCAGGTGTGGTTCGGACCTAACTTCTTGATGGGCTCGAAGTCTCATTTCAGAGGTCACCACTTGGGGGCCTTGAATAGCAATTAATTAGAACTCTGCTCCAGGTTTTCAATCCGCGACTGATTTTCACCGGTTATTTTTCAAACAATAATTTAGGTTGCATCATTGAAGGCAACAGTGCGTCCCGATTAATTGTGTCTTCAGGTGTTGTTTGGGGCTGTGTAAACCCCCTTGTGTGGAACTAGCATTGCATTCTTGAGATATCACAACAGTTAACTACCTCTAGTACTAGCTTTTGAATTATATCATCGTCTTGTACCTACTTCATAATGCGATCGCGCAAATTAAACGGTTCTGCCACGATAACTGACAAATTGTTGATCGGATTAAATCGAAATCAGGTACGAAAGCATAAGTTCAGCCTGGAATGACCTGATTAGACTTTGGGTGAATGATTTTGATCGAAAGTCCTCAGGTGCCACATTGGGTTTGGGCTTGTCTGCTCAAGCTCTAAATTGAAGATAATGGAGTTGAAATTTGACACACAGATGCAAAAAGTTTTCAATCAAGTTTGTGTAATTTCGTCATCATGTCTGAAGTAGAAACAAAAATTTTAATGAGGAACCTGCATTGCATTCTTCAGATTCTGCAACAATTAGCTTCCTAGTTCTTAATACATTACAAAATATTTTATCACCTTGGAAACCTAGGAACCTGTCACTTGTTCTGTCGGCCCGACAATGGATGCAGGATGCTCGCTAAACGCTCAACTCATAGTCCAGGAATTTTAGAAAAAATAGCGAACAAAAATGAAAGCGAGCCGGATTTTTGTATATAAGCTCAGTTAACCATGTAGCTTAACATAGTAACAGTCCTCAAGAATCCGGCGTGAGCTTCGGCCGTTGTGGCCTCGAGAAGAACTTGAGGATCAGTTTTTCGCGTATATCTCGTGAACAATGGCACTTAGGGAGAAAGTGTTGGGGAAAAAAATGTTGGAAATTTTATTGTCTATAAGAAAGGTCCTCACACATTTCATCGTCAGTCTACTCCTTCTTCGTCAAAACACAAGAAAATTAAAATAATCCAGATGCTCGATGCTGAAGACTGTATGGACCTTGAGTTTTATGATGGCGGGGTGCCACTTGGTAGGGGCGTTGCTCGATCTATTCTGTTTTGACTGAAACTATTTGCTATCAATACCAACTGTTAGCGCGGTACACATAAAGACGGCAGCCTTCCGATGAAGGCTGCATTAAAACAATAACTCTTGGATTAGGAAAGCAGCAAGCGACAGTCAGAAATAAAATTCACAACAACAATCAAAAACTTTAATGCAAAACAAAGAAAAAAACACAAACAGACAGAATTACAAAACAATAAAAAAAAACAATGTGAATTAAATGAAATGAAAAATCCGAGTGGTTCTGATCGGGTGCAGATTCGCTGGCGCCGAGTGGCGTCCTGAAAACGAGACGAACTGCACTGAAGGTATACACCCCGGCAAACGGGAATAAACGGTAAATGGTAAAAACAATGGAAAATATGGAACTTACGGGATCTTATTCGGTGGCGGCGTCGTCCTGGCGGAGTCCGAAGGCGGCGTCGTGGTGGATGGCCGTTCTGGTGGTGGATTTCCTGGTGAAATGCACGAGTGCCCGTGTTCGTCACCAAAATGGCGGACGAACGACTCGATCCCGTCCGAAACTGGAGCTTTGTGTGCGGCTGGCTGATCCAAGCCGCTCCCCGGTGAAAGCGGTGAAAACTGCCGCTTTCTGGACTTGGAGATGCTGCAGAGCTCCTCCAGGAGTCACTATCGGACGCGATGGGCCTTGGATGGGCTTCTGGTCGAGTACGAATGTACGCCGATGGCACGACAAGATGGCCGCGAGAACGATGACCAAAAAAAAGACGGCGTGGCTTCCCGCTCGACGTACGGAGATCAACGCCGCTTCGAACGAAGCGGCAAAGGCACGAGCGGAAAGAAAGCCGAAGAATGCCGAAGACGGCCGAAGAAAGTGCTGGAGCTCGTTTACGCTTGCGCCTGACAGCCAAGTGCCAGGCACACCGAACAGGGGGTGAGGGGTGAGGACTTGGACGACACAGGGATATTTTGGGTTGCATACCCTCAATGCACACGAATGCAGTTTTCAATGAACGGGGCCGAGACATACTCCCCACCAAAATACCACTCGGGGTATTTTCAAAGTTCAGAAATTAATGAAATCAAACATGATACAAAAAGAAAGAGCATAGTGAAAACAATGACGGAAGTGAAAACACAGAATGCTCACTGTCCTGAAGGGAGGGGACAAAGTTTGACCATTGGGCGTCGCAGAACGTCGCGTTGAGTACGGACATCTGCGACACGACAAATGCCATCTTTGCCGGGGAAGAGTTTTGAAATTCTGCCTAACCTCCACTTCAGAGGGGGAGCGTTTTCGTCCTTGATGAGGACTAAAGACCCCACATCTGCGGATTCAAGGTGACGTGACTTGTGCCACTTGCCGCGTTGGTACAGCGTGTGTAGATATTCGTCGCGCCAACGCGCCCAGAAACGCTGTTGCATGGATTGGACCAACTGCCATCGCGACAACCTGCTGATCTTGAGGTGGGACAAATCTGGGTCAGGTGGGGCCGTTAACGGCTCGAGCGTCAAAAAATGACCAGGCGTCAATGGGCACAGATCATTTGGATCCGAGCTCAGCTCCGAAAGTGGCCGTGAGTTGAGCAACGCTTCAACTTGGGTGACCAACGTGGTCAGCTCTTCAAAGGTGAGTATTTGATCACCTATCACGCGAGATAGATGAGTTTTGACAGCTTTTATGCCGCTTTCCCACAGCCCGCCAAAGTGGGGACTGGAGGGAGGAATGAAGCGCCAAGTGATGGCTTCGGATTCCGCGGCGAGTTGCATTGACGTCGTCAATTGCCTATGAGCTCCGACAAAGTTTGTGCCATTGTCGCTATAGATGGTAGAGCAGCGACCGCGCCGGGCAATGAATCTGCGCAAGGCAGCGAGGAAAGCATCTGCTGAGAGATCGGAGGCAACCTCGACGTGCAATGCCTTGGTGGCGAAGCACACGAAAAGACAGATGTACGCCTTCGTAGTTCTGACACCGCGAGCGCGTGACATGAGGATTGGAAAAGGGCCACCATAGTCGAGCCCGACGCAGCTAAAAGGTTTTAGCTGAGAAATTCGCGCCGAGGGGAGGTCGCCCATGGTGGGAGAAAAAGTTTGCGGCTTAGTCCGGAAGCACCGGTAACACGATGCAAGATAGTGCCGTACCGCGCGTCGCGTGGACAATATCCAAAAATTTTGCTGCAGGAGATAGCAGGTATTGTTGAGTCCCGGGTGGCAATGTCGGGAATGAACTTGTCGAATGACGAGTCCTGTCAAGACGTGACGAGATGGAAGAAGAGCAGGGTGTCTGGTTGCAAATGGCAACTCATGACAATGCTTCAAACGTCCGCCGACGCGGAGAACATCGTCACGATCGAGAAAGGGTGAAAGTTTTCGAAAGGGTCTTGAACAGGGTTTGCCGTTGCGTAACGACGCGATTTCGACGGCAAATACCTTCTGCTGTACATGTTCGACAATGTACAACAAGGCAAAATGGAGTTCTGTATCCGAGAGAGGTCCTGTGAACTTCTCATCGGACTTGCATTTGCAGAACCGATAGAAATAGGCGACAGCGCCCTGAATCTTCCGTAAGGAGGATATGCGCAAAAAGAGGTCGTCGATGTCAATCGGCGGCGGCTGCGGCACACGCACGACCAAAGCGAGCTTTCGCTCTTCAGACGCAATGTCTGGGGAGGACACGGAGAATTTGTCATCCGGCCATGTGTCATCCGCTGATGACAGAAAAGGTGGGCCAGACCACCAGAGGGAGCACGAAAGCATGTCTTCGGGAAACAATCCGCGCGAAGCTGGGTCGGCGGGATTGTCCGATGTTGAGACATGTCTCCAACACTGAGGCGGGACACGCTGTTGAATATGCTCAACACGGTGAGCAACAAATGTTTTCCAGCGGTGCGAAGAGGAACGCAGCCAGCTGAGAACAACCGTAGAATCGGTCCACGCAAATATGGCATCGAACTGTACGGTTCCTGCGAGCGCTGCAACGGTGAAGGCAACGAGATTGGAAAGTAGGACCGCTGCACACAATTCGAGACGGGGTACGGTCAGCAATTTGACTGGAGCCACCTTTGATTTGGCGGTTAGGAGACGAATGGTGGGAACACCATTTCGAAGGTAACGAACGTACAACACGCTCGCGTACCCAGATTCAGATGCGTCGCAAAAGGCGTGCAACTGGCACCTGTCTGCAGGCGACGGAAAAGTATGCCGTGGAATTTGCAACCGCGAAAGTTGCGATAGCTCGGATTGAAAACGCAACCACTGCTGACATACGATGTCTGGAGGGGTGTCGTCCCAATCAAGGCCAAGTTTCCATAACCGTTGGATTAAATGTTTGGCGAAAAATGCAACAGGGCACAGAAAGCCGAGCGGATCGTAAATCCGAGCCACCTCCGACAAGATGGACCGTTTTGTGCACGGTAGTTCATTTGGATGAACCGTGAATGAAAAGGTGTCTGTTGCCGCTTGCCACTGGAGGCCAAGAATTTTTACAGTATTGTCAGCAACGTCACTGAAAGTGGACGGCTGAGTTCGAACGTGATCAAGTGGTATGTCTTGCAGCACATCAGGGTGATTGCTTGCCCACTTGCGCAATTCAAAGCAACCCGATTGGAGCAGGTTGATTAGCTGCGTTTGTAATTCCCGTGCTGATTCCACGGAGTTCGCACCGCAAAGTAGATCGTCTACATACAAATTACGGCGAATTGCCTGCGAAGCCAATGGAAACTTCGAGGCGCTTTGTTCTGCCAAGTGAAGCAACGTGCGAACCGCTAGAAACGGTGCCGAAGAAACACCATATGTAATGGTGTTCGATTGGTACGTTTCAATGGGTCGATCAGGGGAGAAACGAAAGCGAATGAGTTGATACTTGCGATGTTCGGGCGAGATAAGTATCTGCCGATACATCTGACGGATGTCACAAGTAAAAACGATCGGCTCACACCGAAACTGCAGTAGCAAAGCTGCTATGTCCTGTTGTAACTTAGGACCGACGAGAAGCGTCTCGTTGAGAGATAAATGATTCGGCGCTTGCGCCGAAGCATCAAAAACGACGCGAATTTTCGGCTTGTCGTCTTCGATCTTGACGATCGGATGATGAGGGATGTAATACGCCTCAGAATCTGGAGGTTCTGCGTCCAGCAAGGTCATGTGACCTAGGTCGAGGTAGTCGCGCATGAATGCTATGTACAGATCACGGAGTGTGTCCTGACGGACCAGGCGACGTTCGATAGCTAACCAACGGCGGTCAGCCATAGACCTGCAATGTTCAAAGGTGGGGGACTCCCTTTTGAAGGGAAGCGAAACCCCAAAACGACCTGACGGACAACGGTAGACAGAGTCCCGGAAACAAATTTCTGCACGTTCATCATCTGGGGACAAACGTGTTTTGGACGATGGTGACGAGATTTCCTCTACTTCCCAAAATTTGTGCAGAGACTCGTCGATTCCAGTTGGAGTGCAAACCAAAAAGGAATGCAGAGGTTTTGACGGGGTTTGAAAGGGACCGAGAAGAGCCCAGCCAAAAATGGTGTTTATGGCAACAGGCTGTGACGGACCTGACGAGACGATTCCCTCTTTCACGACTGACGGATAAACGTCGGCGCCCAACAACACTTGAATGGGGCCTGGCTTGAACCATGTGGGATCCGCCAGATTCGATAAGTTCAAGTGGAATTGATCCGGGTTCAAAGCGGTGTCTGGCAGGTTACCACAAATCCTGCGCAGGACAATTAACTCCAATTCAGGGATTGGGAGAGACTCATCATCAGCCTTGACCTGGCAAGTGACTGTGCCACACGTCGAATTGGCGGGGGTGAGACCCAAGCCAAAAACGGGCACATTGTGATTTGATGGGGATAGACCCAATTTGCGCACGCAGGAGTCCAAAATAAACGATGCCTGACTGGCAGGGTCTATGAGCGCACGGAGGCTTTGGTAGCCTCCCCACCGGTCACGAACGTGAACGATTGCCGTGGCCAACAAAACATGAGCTGCCTTGAGGCTTGAGGCGAGATTCGTCACCGAATTCGCGACATTTTCTGGAAGACCAGGGGAAACGATTTGCGGTAATTCAACTGGATTCGATAAAGAACTGGGTGACTCATGACCTGCAGTTCTATGTGGCTTGGGGAAGTGCAGCAAGGTGTGATGCCTTGCGTGGCACTGCCGACACGAATACGACGATGGACATTTTGGAGCGCCGTGATTGGTGCTCAAGCAGTTGAGACAGAGCCTTTTCTGTTTGACCGCCAAATATCTGTCATTTGGGGACATTGACAGAAAAGTCTTGCACGCGGTGACTCTATGACTTCTCGCCCCACAATGAGAACATGCTGACTCATGCGACGTCGCTGGGGCAGATGAAGTCTGAGACACCAACGTATGTGAGGCCCACGACTTGCGGCTGACCTCGGGCTTCACGGTAACGGTGTTTGCCCGTGTGGAGCGGGAGTTCGATTGCGTTTTAGAATTTAAGGCAGTTGCCTCGAAAGCCTTGCATTGGTCGAGCACGAAAGACTTGACGTCTTCGTATTTGGGGAAGGGGGTGCCAGCTGACTGCACCTCGAAACGTTTTCGCGTCGACTCATCGAGTTTCTGGAGCAGCATGCTCGACAGGGTGAAATCCCACAGGTCGATATGCGGATACTGCTCGAGCGCCACTAAATTTTCGTTGAACGTGTTCACAAGATGGCGAAGCGCTTGCGCGGAGTCAGATGTGACGGAGGAGGCGTTCATCATCGACTGCCAGTAAAAAGTGACTAGCACGCGGTCGTTCTGGTATCTCTCAACCAACGAGTCGAACGCAATTATGTAATTATCTCCCGTCAATGGCAGGTGTTTAACCATTGAGAGAGGTTCACCAGATAAAGACGAGATCAGATACTGAAACCGTTCAATATCTGAGAGAGACTGGTTTCTGTGTATTAACGCCGTGAATAGATCATAGTATGGTGGCCATGATTTTAACTTTCCGTCGAACAACGGCAACGCGATTTTTGGCAATCGGACATTGCTCCGGCCTGTCTCGAACCAAGTTTGCGAGGCTTGGCGAGAGAGCGAGGAAGTCGGCTCTGAATTCGCAAACGAGGCTTTTACCGCAGCAAGTTTGCCATACAAGCTGTCTGCCCGGAGTGTACGTTCAAGAAATGTAGCCTTCTGCTCCTCGGAGGCACTGGGGAGAGGGGCAGTGTTGACCGTGCTCTTGAAACCGTTGTAAATTTCCGCCGCAATGTCAAACGTGGCTAAAAATGCCGGTTGGAGGCTTGGCTCGGTGGTAGCTGTGACGCCTTGTTCCAGAAGGGGCTCAAGGCGCGCAATAGCTATCGCGATGGACGATAAAGTTGCGTCCATTGTGTACGACACAAAGAAAAATGAAAACAAAGCAACTGACCCTTAGGTTTAGGTTGGCGTACCTGAATGGCGAACCCAACCCAGGTGAAAAAGTGCGAATGAGACGGGCGAAAAACGAATTGATCAACACGCTGGACCAACGCACAAGTGTCACGTGGGTTTGACCCGTGACTTTAAAGTTTCAATAGTGAGGTGAATTAAATTCCTGACTGTACCATGCTTAGCCTGTATCCGGCTACGAAGGACCAATTTATATGTTAGCGCGGTACACATAAAGACGGCAGCCTTCCGATGAAGGCTGCATTAAAACAATAACTCTTGGATTAGGAAAGCAGCAAGCGACAGTCAGAAATAAAATTCACAACAACAATCAAAAACTTTAATGCAAAACAAAGAAAAAAACACAAACAGACAGAATTACAAAACAATAAAAAAAAACAATGTGAATTAAATGAAATGAAAAATCCGAGTGGTTCTGATCGGGTGCAGATTCGCTGGCGCCGAGTGGCGTCCTGAAAACGAGACGAACTGCACTGAAGGTATACACCCCGGCAAACGGGAATAAACGGTAAATGGTAAAAACAATGGAAAATATGGAACTTACGGGATCTTATTCGGTGGCGGCGTCGTCCTGGCGGAGTCCGAAGGCGGCGTCGTGGTGGATGGCCGTTCTGGTGGTGGATTTCCTGGTGAAATGCACGAGTGCCCGTGTTCGTCACCAAAATGGCGGACGAACGACTCGATCCCGTCCGAAACTGGAGCTTTGTGTGCGGCTGGCTGATCCAAGCCGCTCCCCGGTGAAAGCGGTGAAAACTGCCGCTTTCTGGACTTGGAGATGCTGCAGAGCTCCTCCAGGAGTCACTATCGGACGCGATGGGCCTTGGATGGGCTTCTGGTCGAGTACGAATGTACGCCGATGGCACGACAAGATGGCCGCGAGAACGATGACCAAAAAAAAGACGGCGTGGCTTCCCGCTCGACGTACGGAGATCAACGCCGCTTCGAACGAAGCGGCAAAGGCACGAGCGGAAAGAAAGCCGAAGAATGCCGAAGACGGCCGAAGAAAGTGCTGGAGCTCGTTTACGCTTGCGCCTGACAGCCAAGTGCCAGGCACACCGAACAGGGGGTGAGGGGTGAGGACTTGGACGACACAGGGATATTTTGGGTTGCATACCCTCAATGCACACGAATGCAGTTTTCAATGAACGGGGCCGAGACACCAACTATGCCGGCGGCATATACAGGGTGAAATAAAAATAAAAAGTTGAACAAATGTACCTCAAGAACCAAAATAGGTGAAGACATATAAATCGCCAAAAATATTCCTTATTACATGGTCATGAAGTTGTCGTAAATTTGGATCAAATATGTTGAGCCGTTTCTGACATGTCTTCAGAAGACTGAAGTCGTTACGAGAAAAAACTAGTTTTCCGTATATCAGTAATTCTTCAGATATTGAATCGAGACTTGGTGTTTTGAATCGAAACAATGATAAATAACATTTAAAATTAAATAATAGTAAAAAACACTCTCTAGGCCAACTACTTTTAGAAAAAACACAGTCAACTTTTTTTCTGATGAGTAGGCGAAAAAATTATTTTTTTTAGTAACAACTTCAGTGTTTTGAAGATAATTCAAGAACGGCTCAAGATATCTTATTCAAGTTTACGATGACTTTATGACCATGAAATCAGAATTATTTATGGCGATTAACATGTCTTCACCTATTTAGGTTCTTGAGGTACAAATGTTCAACTTTTTATTTTTATTTCACCCTGTATATGCCGCCGGCATAATTCGTATTGCTGGCTTCAAGTTTCAATCAAGAAATAGTGAACCAACCAACACATCTACGAGGTGGCAATCCGCCATCATGAATCTCAAGGTCCATACAATCTTCAGCATCGAGCATCTGGATTATTTTAATTTTCTTGTGTTTTGACGAAGAAGGAGTGGACTGACGATGAAATGTGTGAGGACCTTTCTTATAGACAATAAAATTTTCAACAATTTCTTCCGAAGCACTTACTCCTTAAGTGCCATTGTTCACGAGATATACGCGAAAAACTGATCCTCAAGTTCTTCTCGAGGCCACAACGGCCGAAGCTCACACCGGATTCTTGAGGACTTTTACTATGTTGAGCTACATGCCTAACTGAGCTTATATACAAAAATCCGGCTCGCTTTCATTTTTGTTCGCTATTTGCGATTTCAACAGCTAAAATTCCTGGACTATCACTGGAACTTTTCCAATCAACTTCTCCATCAAGTCTCACTTTCCCGAAGGGACGCTTAGATCAAAATCATTACTGACGTCCCTGGATACCGCCGAGAAAGTTGTGTGTCGCCCCACAACAGATTTTTTTTTTTGTTGTTGGCTTTTGGATTTTTCCCATCAGCCACTACTTGTTTTACTTTCCCGGCCCACCCACGAACACGGAGGGAAAGTATTGTAATCGTGCAGAAAAAAAGTTTTGAGATTTCACCGGATATATCCGTTTTGAGGTCCCCCAAGACGATTAAGACCTTTTTCAGAATGATGTCTGTCTGTGTGTGTGTATGTGTGTGTGTGTGTCTGTCTGTGATCTTCCACGATAACTGCCGTAACGTTGACTGGATCGACTTGATATTTGGTATACAAACATGGTTGTTTCCTGAAAAGAGCCCATTAGTTTTTGGCTGTCACTTGTCAAACCCAACTGTCACTATCATCAAATGTCAGAAATTATATCTCACGGAACTCAACTTGCAATATGTCATTTGAAAGCCCTTCGGAAACTGTATTCAGAACAGTTAGAAACATTGCCCTATCTGTCATCTGTCAAATAATAAAAAATGTTAAAGTTCAAAACTTTACCAATTAATTATTCAAAATCTATCCCATGGATTGGAACCAGATTTGGCAGGAAGCAACACAACAAAAGAGTCAAATTGGGGCCGCAGTTGCAGTTTTCCACCATTCTCCAGTTGAGTGTAATGAATTTTCGAAATTTCTCCTGGCCGTTGCCACTCAGGAGGGGCTCTCGCCGGTGTTTCGACCAGCATGACTCGCTTTTGTAGCAGGACTCCACTCAAAAATTTATTCCTGCTCGGGGATCGAATTTTTTTTGGAATATTCAACTGATATCGAAAGAAGATTGTATTGAGCGTCGTGCAGGTCTATTTTCAGAGTTGAAACGGTTTCGGTTTTCCGACTGTAATTTTTTCAAAATAAAATTTGCACATTTCGTGAATTTGAGAAAAACGCAATGCAAACTTCTACATGCGGTAGGCCCCACGAAATATTAATTTTAGGTGCAGACATGCCGTGAATAAAAGTTAGAAAAAAGATTGAGCTGATTTTTGGAGGAAAAATTTTCGAAATCGGATCAACAGTTGCCGAGTTTTCCTCTCTGGAAAAACTGCAAATTTTCCAACTTTTTATTCAGTGAACAGATTTCTTGGAATTGTTTTGTTTAGAGAATAGATAACTAGTTCTTGAACATTTTCCAATAATTTCTCTCCAATTTCCCGGAAATTTTCCTCCTGAAAATATAAAACCACTCATGCGATCGTACAAATTAAGCGGTTCTGTCACGATAATTACCGAATTATTGATCCGATCAAATCGAAATCAGGTACGGAGGCCTAAGTTCAGCCTGGAATGATCTGATTAGACTTTGGGTGGATGATTTTGATCGGAAGCCCTCAGGTGGCACATTGGGTCTGGGTTTGTCTGCCCAAGCTCTAAATTGAAAATATAGAGTTGAAATTTGACACACAGATGCAGTGAAAGTTTTCAATCAAGTTTTTGTAATTTCATCATCATATCTAAAGTAGGAACAAAAATTTCAATAAGGAACCAGCATCGCATTTTTGAGATATCACAACAGTTAGCTACCTAGTTCTACCTTTTGGATCATCTCATCACCTTGGATTTTGGGTGATATTTCAACATAATTTCGTAGTTTCGAATGGCAGTTTGACTGATTTTTCGTGATTTGAACTTTTTGTCAAGCTTCAGCATCTCCAGGTTATATTTTGTCAGAATGGAAAACTCTAAAGTACGACCCAACAAAAACCGGTTGAGAAAGCACATACCGTTTTGCCACCAAATAGCGCCAGCCAAAAGAAATTTCCGAGGAAGCCACCTCAAACTTGAAAATCTAGCGAACGTTTTATAATGTGTGACTAGATTTCTTACACAATTCATCTCCGGTCTTGAAATTTCCCTTGAAGACCAACTTGAAGGCACTCCTTCCATTTTTTATTCTCGATAAAATAACCTTTCAAATCAAAAATAATGTGATTAGCTGGGGGCTATGACTGATGCCACTTGCAAAGTTTTGGAGCAAAACTATCAGCGGCCACCAGCCGTATCCTGCCAGCGTTCCAGCTTGTTACTCTATTCTTGCTCCAAAAAGTCATTCTTCTGGAAATAGAGAGTAAACGGTATATAGATTGAAATTATAGGCTAAAACTTGCACCCTATTCGTTGCACTCTACCCTGGCTGTTTCAACTGCAAAAGACGACAATGGAACAAAAAAGCTCATACGAGCATTTGAAAAGATTTTCAGACTTCTGTTAGATTCGACACTGGTGCATTCATTGTGCGCTTCCCAGACAGACGCAGACAGACGACAGGTGGAGTTCAGGAGTCGCACGTTGCACCAGCACCGCCACCCACCACCCGTCATCCACCCACCCACCATATACGGATACCAACCGACGGAAAATTGCACAAAACGCCATCACGGCTGCGATGCCAGCCAGGCAGGAGCGTCGCTGCACTAATCCTGCTGATTGATGTGTCTCCACACGGAAGATTTCCTGCAACACGTACACTGTCTTTCGCTCTTTGCGAGTAGTAGTTGTGCTTTGCTAGATCGCTGCCTGTCTGGCCCGGCTTGGCTGGGCAAGACGAATGCTCGGCGGCGGCAGCTGAGCCAATCGAGCGGCAATCAATGAGCGTCGGGCCGTTTGCTTTATTTTCACAAAATTACTTTTAAATTGCGGCCAAATTGAATATCGAGGGGGCGCCAAGCTCGCTATCCTTTCGGCGGTCTGGCTGTTGTACACCGCATGCACACCGCGGCGTCATACCATGAAGGTGGTGGCGCACACAGTTTTCGATTATGTGGCCACTACGGCGGCTTTTTAAATCGAAATTTGTGAAAGGGGTGCTCCGCACAGAGACAGGCTCCATTTATTTTCCAATTTGAAGCGACGTTGGTTGTTCTTGCTTCCCATCAGACAAGATTTGCGTGTACTGATCGATTCGTCTAGCTTTTATTTGGAACTACTACACCAATCTGTTGAATTGACCGCACTGAAAGCTTGGAACTTAGTACACATCAGAATCCTTGTGATTTAACCTTCAATTAAAAAGCATAATAAACTGGCTCTTGAAAACCACATCTGGGCAGGGCCGTCTCTAGACATTTGGCCGCCCTCGTGCAAAAACTGTTAGGCCGCCCCTTTCTCCATTTTTTTTAAATGTTAAATTTTGTAGATAGCTTCTTTGATTTAAATTTCATTTCATGAAAATAACAGAAACAGCGACTGGAATTGCAATTTTCGCATTTTGAACCAAATTTTCTTTTATTAAGTAAGTACCTACCGGACGGTTCGTGAATGAGATACAATAACGTCAAAATAAGACGCCTGACTTCTTCTCGTGTCTATTAGGAATAAACCCCGGAATAAACAATAACTTCACTTGAATACCGAACTGCTTCTAGGTATGTACTGTACTTACCAATGGATTACGATTCCACCGCCCTTTGGTAGAAATCAAGAATTTAGCAAGAATCTTGCAAAATCTGATTCCATATTCACGTGTTTTGAAGGTAGGTATCCATCATACCGTTTGAAAAAAATGTTCAGGGGCGGCCGGGCCGCAGACGTAAAATATGAAAAAACCGAGGAAAAAACGAGCAAAAATTTCAAAATGTTCAGGGGCGGCCGCAGAGGTACGAGGTAAAATATAAAAAGCAAAAAAAAAATAGAAAAAAACGCATTTCTGCCCCAAAATGCCGCCCCCTGAATCTGACCGCCCTTGTGCCATGCACGAGTTGCACGCCCGCTCAAGACGGCCCTGCATCTAGGCCTAGCTTTTTTTGAATTACAATAAAGTTAATAAGAGCTCCGCGTAAAGTACTGGAATCAACGCTGATGCGGCTGTTTATTAGGCAAAGCGGAGGATAACAGAAGCAATTCAAAGCAGCCAGAGCGTCAGCTCTGAGACGCCTTAGCCTTGCAGAAGAATTCATGCTGTATCCCGCTAGAAATATGCGCCTTAGTCTTTGATTTTACCATTTTACCATCATATTCCTACTTTTGCGTAGCAAAAAATGAAGTTCACGATAGCCAAATGACTCGGCATCTAATCATTAGTAGGAATTCAGAAAAAAATATCATTTTGATGACAACAATTTTATAAGTTTCTGTTCTGCTGCTTGTCTTGACATCGAAACATCTGCGAGAGAGACAAAAAGCAGTCTTGCAAAATCTACTGGTTGGAATTTTGAATAAGCGTCAAAACGGAGGCTATTAGTCCTGATTTCAATTCATGATACCTATAACATGATTTGGCCTCAGTGGAACTTCCAGGAAAATCTGAATTTGAGATCCACCTCACAGGTCACGATTTGCTTTCGAAGAACCAAGAATTGACAAAAAGAGCATAATCACAAACAACAAAAATTGTACGGAATGTTGCTTGGAACTAGAAAAGTCTCTCGAGACATCTCTTAAATCTTCCAAAGTATCACATGAAGATATCAAAATTGAAGAGAATGGCATTTCAAATCATGAGAGTGTGACAATATTTCGCTCCAAAATATGAACAGAAATCGCAAAAACCTTGGAAAAAAATCGCTTTGGACCTCTGCAATCCATCAAAATATCACCTGAAGGTGAAAAAATGTTTCTTAGAGATGACCTCAGATTCCAGTATGGCATTCAAATCTGGTGAAGCATTGTGAAACGTCGGAAGATACTTGAACTGGGGAAAATATGTTCAATAATTAATTGACAAAAATCCAACACAATGATTGGTCAAGGTATTACTTGGATCTGTCACAATATCACTGAAATCTGTCGATATATCATCCATATCTGTCGCGATCTCACTAAGATCTCTCAGAAGATCACTCAGAGTTGTCACAGTGTAACACAAAGATATTTAAATTGACGCAAATTGCATTCCGAATACAAAATGCTCTCAAAATATTGGAATCACTTGCCACAACGTAACTTGAAAATACCAAGTATGGCAAAATACTATTTAAAATTTGCAAAAACCTGTCAAGATATCACTAAGTTTCATTAATATATAACTTGAAGATATTAGTATCAAGAAAATAGCATTCCAAATAACAAAGCAAGATTAAAATTCCTTGAAATGTCGCTTCAAACCACAGAGATCTGACAAAATATCACCCAGACCTGTCAAAATGTCACTTGAAGGTTACAAAATTTAGGGAAATAATATCCAAACCGAATCAGTCTAAACATGATATAATTGTAGATCTGTCAAAAGTAGAGATAACATAACATAACATAACATAATTTATTCGTGTTAATATGTAGAAGTATACATTTACACCCGTCAGTAAAAATAAACAGAAAAAAAGGAAAAAGTAAGAACAGAAATATAGATAATTGAGTTACATGAATAGTGACTTACATAACAAACTCATATGCAAGAAATTCTTTGGCGGAATAGAAAGCATTCTCTAGCAAAATTTTCCTAATTGATGTTTTAATCTGGTGTTGGAGATCCTGTTTTCAAATGGTTCGGTAATTTATTGAAGAATAAGACTCCATGGTAGTCAGTAGCTTCTCTAGAACGCTTCAGCCTGTGAAATGGTACAACGAAATTATCTTTGTTTCGAGTGCTGTAATTATGTTGGAACGTCTGGTAATCCACTTCATTAGACTTTATATACATGATAGACTGAAGAGTATAGGTACAGGCACGGCATGGTTGGTACTTTTGAATCTATAAATGCTTGCCTGCAGTCCTCCCTGTACCGAAGACCAGTCATCATTCTTATGCATTTCCTCTGAACTGCAAAGACCCTACCACCCTGCGCCGAGTGACCCCATGCCAAAATGGCATAGCTCAAACAACTCTGTAATGAACCAAAATACGTCGTCCTCAGAACTTCTCCGGAGACTATGCCCTTCAGTCGACGCATTAGGTACACTCGAGAAGAAAGTGTTCCACACAATGATGTTACGTGAGCCTCCCAGGTCAGGCGGCAGTCCAGGGTAACCCCGAGGAACTTGATAGGCTCATTTTCTGAGTTTATTGACCTCAGCAAAATGATCAGATGTTGTTACCTTGCTGAAAACAGGCAGAATTGCAATTGGCCGATAGTTTGTAGGTCCAAGTCGACAGCCTTTTTTGTGGATTGGTACTATCTTAGCTACCTCCAACAGATCCGGAAATACCGAGTTTCTGTATATTCAGTAGCTTCATGAATGGTTCCAAAACGACATCAATGACGAATCTCAGTATTTTTGTGTTTATATTGAGCATGTCTTTGGTATTGCTATTTTTTAGTGAATTTATCACTTGCCTCACTTTATTGAAAGTTACTTCTTTGAAGAAGAAATTTGTTTTGAAAGGAATGATATTTTTTAAATAGCGTGATGGATCGATGTTACATTCAGGGAGTTTTTCCGAAATCGATTGTGCGATGGTACTGAAATATACGTTAATTTTTTCAGGAGTCAGAGTCAGAGGTATCTCTGGGTGATTTGATTTATTTGAGCTTCTATTTATTAGTTTCCATGCTGTTTGTTGATTGCATGATCAACAAGACGATCATTAACTTCTCTTCTAGCAGCCTTCAGTTGTGCATTATAGAATGTTTTGAAAGTGCTTAGTTTATCTTTATTGGTGATGAAAAGTCGGCGATACAAGTCACTAAGAAAATTTAGATAGTCTCGTATTAACCTTAGGTTGTCATCAAACCACTTCATGTCACTTTTCTTCCGAGCTGAAAGAGTTCTATATTTTGTAACGAAACACTGAGAAATACCTGAAACAAATATGTTATTGGATTGTGAAAACCTGGAATTTGCGTCTATGTTTTTACCAATGGAAGACCAATCGGTATCCGTCAGATAATTGCACAATGCATTCAAGCCGGACTCTGCGACTGGAGTGTACAGAATAGGTTTGGCAG
Organism: Anaspis maculata; assembly: GCA_949128115.1. Taxonomy (NCBI): domain Eukaryota; kingdom Metazoa; phylum Arthropoda; class Insecta; order Coleoptera; family Scraptiidae; genus Anaspis; species Anaspis maculata. The sequence goes on along the minus strand of OX421963.1, from coordinate 98,237,196 downwards.
GTCTAGGGCCGTTGCTCGACTTCTGCATTTTTATTGTCAAACTACAATGATCCGAGAGATTATGTTCTTCAACGATGAACAGTGATATTTTCCAGATTAGTGAAAACATTATCCAAGCAATTCTTATCACGCGTTTTTTCAAAGACTTTTTGTTTGAACCCAAATGGAAGAAAAAGATTGATAATTTCTTGTGATTCTTTGTCGTTTGTTTTGTTAAAATGAACATTGAAATCTCCCATGAAAACCATGCCGTGCCTGCCGTATTCCAACAGTAGCCTCTCGATCGTCGACTATGGATCTTGATCGACCTAGAATATTCCGAAATACTGTTCTGAATTTACTACCTCCAATTCAGCTTTGGACATCCAGTGCTCTGCTAGAAAAATAGAGTTATGATGTATGTCAGCTAATACTGCCTCAAGTTGTAATGTTTTGTTGCGTAGACATTGGATGTTTATAAAAAGAATTGTTAGGTTGTCTGTATCATTCGAGGATTTTGATGAAAATTTTCAGGATTGGCGGGTTCTTCTGATGATTCAGGGCTCCGTTTCCAGGAGTATCTTCCGAACCTCACATTTCTGGGCCAAAAGTTGATATCATAGGCTTGATCTTTCAAAGCATAGTCCATCCCGACACGGAAGCACTTGGTGTCTCTTCCCAGATCTATTACCTCTTTCATAAGGTTACCGTTGCGCTGATCTCAGCCGCTGCACACCATTTTAAGGGGAAACCGATGCTAGCAGATTGCTGGGTGGTTTTGTTTGATCTAACCCCACTTTCACTTTTGTCTTGAAATTTGCTGTTGATCTTTCGTAGAGGCTTCACCTATTTTCGCTTACAACTGTTGTTCCAAGTATACGATTTTGTCCATGAGGAGACTGTTGTTTTGGTTTAGGATGGTGTTCTTTTCTTCACTTGCTGATGCAGTTTTTCCAGAAGCTCATTTCCTTGTCTCAGGGTGCTAACTTCAATTTGTTCCAAGTTGAATTTGAATTTCTTGTTGTCTTTATTTGAGCTACCTGGTGTTTTCGACGAGGTTATGTCACGACAACAAATTAGTCGAGTGCTATCGATTTTGTTATGTTTCAGTCGGCTAAGACAACCCGGGTGAAACGCATCCCCACATTTTATACAAATTGTGGACCGAAAAGGTTTGGTTTTACAACACTTGAAGCAGTTGTTTCCATTACTTTCACTAGCATCCGAAGAAGCGGCATCTTCATCGCCGGCCATCTTGAATACCTCTTGGAGAGGAGAAACTAAGGTGGATAGCGTTTCAGTTCACAAAAACCGATCAGAATATCGCTTGAGGTTTTCCAGTATGCAAAAACTGAATTCAAAATAACAAACAATCTTCGTAACCACGACTTTGCCTGTTACCGTCCGTAACAGGTGACTAGTTACTGTAGAGGCCCGCCAGCTTAGTAAAGAAGGGGTGGGTCAAAATTGGTCTTGAATGGGCGCCACGTAATTTTTCCCACTATACAGCACTAGCTCTTACACGATCAAGATCGAGATCAAGATGTTCGCTGACAAAAATATAACTAAGCGCAAAATCGGACTCGGGTCCGACTTACCATAGGACCACCACGAGTCCACCTATCGCCTTCGATATACCCAACAATACTCTGATTTTCCATGGGAATCTCGTCGCGAGGACCAATCCAGACGAAGGGAGACGTCCAATGGCCCACGAGGACCCATCACGAGAGAAAAAACAGCCGGTCGGAGCCACCAACAGATTTGAGATCAGATCACAACATCGAAACATTCCAGGAAAGACACCTCCGTGGCAAGCCTCATGCAATGGATCATAATTCTAAGAAACATAACGACAACTAAGACCACAAACACCACGCACAACATGAACCAACCGATAAAATCCACACCACAACTGGATCGGGGCCTAGAAAGAAATGTTACAGGAGCAAAAATCGGCAACCCTCAGGAACGCAATGTAAATTCAAGGAGGATAAAGTTCCAAACTAGTAAAGCGATCGTATCTTTTTCGCAAATGCATCTTTAACCGTAACAAACCCTTTCCTTGCCACAAGACGATCAACCTCAAAGGCTAATCTTGGTCAGAAGGTCCTGACTTCAGGTCCTTCGCGTTCCAGACCCCCTTCAGGTTTCTGTTCGAGGCTCGCAGTTCGTGAGTCCAAGGAGGTAATCACCGATGCACGTAAAAAGGTCCCACTTCCGGGACAAGTTTCTTTGGAAAAATATTTGGTTGCGTCTGGTAGTACGAAAGTCTTCCGCCATACTGGCTGCTTCGGCACATACTCCTCATGCCTCCTGGTTAGAGCGGTCGACACTCTTTTGAGCTGTTACTTCCAATCTTTGCTTGACGTCAGCAAACAGCTTCCTGAACGCTCCCATTACTTCCAACTTCAGTTGTCTGATTACCATCCTCTATCTTTGTCCTCCTGAGTCGTCATTCCAGTAGTCGTCACCTGACAAGCACATGTTTCTTCCAAAGTTGACAAAGAACGGTGCCATTCGTGTTGTCCTCTGATTTGCGGTACGCAACGCGCTAGACAGTTTCTCTGGATCTGAGCGTCCCAGGTTCGGTGATTTTCACAGACATAGGTAGAGATCTTGGTCTTATGGCGCGATGTGACGGAGAAAAAGTGTCTGCCCTGAGCAGGATTCGAACCTGCGTCTTCCATTTGCCGGATGGATACTCTAACCACTGAGCTATCGGGGGAGACAACAGTTCCTCCGTCACATGCCCATATAAGCACCGCCACAGTCTTTACGGACCGGTTTTGCCTTCCCATCGACTTTTCTCTGGAGTGAGAGTTTGCGTTGAACTTGATGGTACATTATTGCACTCGTCAACCATAGCTTTGAACTCTTCACTTCGATACTGCACCCCGTTATTTCATAGTACCAAGCGAGGAACTCCAAAAGTGAGAAAGACTCCTTCTATCTACTCTACAACGCTTTTGGCTGTGCCTTTTTGTAACAGAAAAGTCAGGAAAAATTTGCTTAGGTGATCGGTGACAACCAGCAGCATCGTATTGCCTTTCAACAAACGAGATAGACTTTATCTTCATCAGGATGTGGTTGAGTGAGGACAGCTCCGACTCGGAACCCGGAAGCATCAGTCTGGATATGGAGCTCCTTGGTGTAATCGAGACAGCTTAACATTGGCGCGGCAACCAAGTGTTCTTCAATCATCTTGAATGATCTCTCGCATTCCGGGGTCCAGTCAAATCTTCGGTTCTTGCCAGTGAGAGCCGTAATTTAATAAAGAAAACTCTAGGACAAATCTGCGATACCAGGAAAAGCTTCCCAGGACTCTTCGAACCTCTGTCACCGATCTCGATCTCAGTAACTTCAACATAGATTAGCTTTGTCCGGATCGACTTGCAAACCTTTTCTGTCCACCACGTACCCAACGTATCTTATTTCAGGCCGGCAAAACTGACACTTGTTCTAACTTACGGTTACGTTGGTGCTCCTCATTCTATCAAAGATAATTTCCAGAATCCGCAGATGTTTTCAAAAGTCTGAGTAACAATAACGACATCATCCAAGTATACAAACACGTGTGGTTCCAGTTCCGGACCCAAAACTGTGTTCATCAGCTGTTGCAAGGTCGCTGGCGCATCATGCAACATGCAACCCAATGGGAATCCTGCAAAATTGGATTGAAACACGGTCAGGTACGATGAAGGCTGTCAGCAGACGAGACTCTTCTGAAATGGCACTTGGCAATAGGCACTCTTTATGCCTAAACTAGAGAGGTATTTGGCATCTTTTTCTTGTATAAAGTGTTCGAGACCAAGGGAAGAGGGTAGCTGTCACAATCGGTCCCGGAATCAAGCTTTCTGTGATCGATACATAATCGTAGCTTGTCGGTATTCTTCTTCTTGACTTAAAGAATGGGCCAAGCTCATTAACTGCTACCACGCTCTATTACTCCGATCTTCAACATTTCACCCAACTCTGTGTCAATATACTTTTGCATTACCGGCGACACCCTGTAATACCGTTGCCTAATCGCCTGTGACTTGGTAACAATTCGGTGCTCCACCATTGTCGTACACCCAAGCTGGTGATAGTGGTGGTGATTCTTTCAAATTAATATTAGCACACTCCATGAATTTAAAAAAAAAACTGCAATGCAAACTTTGACATGGGGTGAGCCTTACGGAATATTCATTTCAAGTGCAGACATGCTGGGAATGGGAGGTGGAGAAAAAATTAAATAATTTTCAGAAGGAAAATTTTTGAAATCGGACCAACGGCTTTGAAGTTTTCATTTCTAGAAAAACTGCAAATTTTCCAACTTTTCATCATGTCAACAGATTTCCACCACTTTATTTGTGAACAAGAGGTAACTGGCTCTTGAACATTTTCCAATAATTTTGTTTCCAATTTCCCGGAAATTTTCCTGTTGAAAATATAAAACAGGCCTGGGTTATCGAAACCGGACTTAAACATGATGGATGCTCAATGATGAAGCTCAAAGTGGAGCCGTAATTATCGATCTTCATGATCAGATGATTTGGAAAAAATTCAAAGTTTTCCCGGAACTTTCAAATTTTCAATTCCCTGCCAATTAAATATTATGAATTTTCTTATGGTGTCAGTTTTAGATTGTTCACCTTTATTCATGTACCAATGCGTCTAACTGCCTCACTCGCTTTTCTTTCTACATGATTTGGTCCCTAATGGAAAACTGTTAATTTCTAACTGTTTAGCTTGTGAATAGATTTATACCAACTTTTTTTAAACAAAAGCTGAGTGATTTTTTGAGATTTTCAGGAATTTCTCTTCAATTCTCCAAGTTTTCCGAGCTGGCCTAGCTCATCGAGACCAGACTCAAATGATGGAGCTATCAAAATGAATCCCTTGTTAGAAAAAATATCTCAATTCTTTAATCTTATCCTCAAATTTTAACTTCCCACCCGAAGAGGCGTCTCATTGTTCCATCCATTCCTTGCTACTAGTCGGAAAAGTTTTGGTCGACACAACCGATTTTTAGACTCCCATAGCAGCTAGAACCTAGTTTTCATGTCAAAGTCTTACACAACTCAAATTACGAATCACTTGATTGAACGTTGCAACTGAAATTAAGAAAAAACCATCAAGTATAGCGACGGCGACAAGGAATTGCCATCGCCAACAATCCCATGTAAATAAAAATAGAAAAGTTATCACTCAAACAAAGGATTCTTATCTTTGCCTTTCACGTTCGCCAGACAATAACCGCGGGGCAATTTAATTTTTCTTTTTCCAATTGAATCTCTTGATTGACCGTCGCTTCGATACACGAGTACTCAATAATGCCTTTGTACTGGGGATTCTTTTACATTAAAGACAGCCAGCAGCCGGCAAAGCACCCACTGAAGGCAACCGATTTTGTTTTGTTCGCGGTGTTTGATGCCATGTCGCCGATCGGGACACAGAAGGACTCTCGAGAGGTTTCTCATAGTTTTCCATTGACGATGCGTATAATATGCAAGTCTCATCAAGTCTCGGCTGTGGCTTCTCGGTTCAGCTTCCTTCACAAAAGAAATTTCAATATATTAGTGAAGCTTTGCAGGCATTATTGGATCTCTTGCAAGAACTATAGCGGTGCAGCAAAAAAGTCTTATAGTTCATGTCCTTTTATACAAAGAACAATTTCAACCGCAATGAAACCAGAACATGCCCGGATTTTTTCCCGCCGACTCTGACGATTTGCATGTCGCCTCAGACTTAGTTACGACCGTTTCAATATTTGCGCTGCCACTCTCCTTCCCAGCCGGGTGATTGAAGCGACCAAGAGATGAGGAAAATAGGCAAAAAAGCGCATTTCGCTCGCGACGACGACGTTTTCGAGTTATCTACGAGTAATGGTTGGGTAGTAGGCAGCGGCGGCTGGCAGGAGAGGATGAGAGAGGAACTTATCGATGGAATTGGCCGCCGCTAATGCAAACTGATGTTTTCCGGTGGTCTTGAGGAGCCGCCCCGGATGATCTGAGGATAAGCATAGCGTCGGTCGCATATAAATCGATGTGATGCCTGATGCATGCGGTGACTACTACTGCGAGTACCTATAGGTATACGTATAGGAACGAGTATGGGAGAAGAGATGCATCAGAAAGGGGCTTTGTTGATGGATAGATTGACGAAGAGCACGACGACGGCGACGACGTCTGGTTTCAAGTGCGGCATAGGCTAGAGGTGAAGGGGAGAGAGGGAGGCGGGAGGACTGCGGGCTATGCATCTCAGAGGTCTGACCCCATCAGCGATGCGTTCCAGGTCCGGCTTTGGAGCTCGTAACGGCATCAATGTTAGCGAAAATAGTGAAAAGCTCAACTTAGCTTAGGGGTTTTCGATTTTGGCTAGTCTTATTATTCAGAATTTGGATAATTTTTTCCGTTAGTCCATTTTCATTTTATCTCCACTCAAGCTTTCTTCCAATTTTTCTTCTCTTTCTTTCACCTCCGTATACATGTTCTTATCATATTATGCTAAATCCTCCCCTCCTTTTCTCTATACAATCTCCATCTTCTCTCCTGTCACAATGTCACGTGTGAACAAAGTCGTTTTTTCCACGGTCAATTTGATGACGATAACTGGGGATTGTTGGGGCATAGAGGGAAAGAACTGATAGAGTCATTGAACTTTTATCAACAACTTCAACAATTTAGAACCGTTTTTGAATCGATCGGACAAAGTACCCAGGTAGCAAGAGCTTGTCAATGTGACGTCATAATGTAGTCAGGTTTTTGACCAGAAGACGACCCAACATGACGACAATATGACTTAAAAATGACGGTCTAATGTCCGGGACTAATGACGTCATTTGAAGATGTCATGTAGACGTCAACATTTGACCAATTACTGCCCTTTAAATGTCATCGTTTTGACGTCATTTACAGGTTGTTTCTTCTTTCGGAAAGCAGGACTCAATTTGAACTTTATAACATAATATATTTGATTACAGAAAATTGCACAACGTAAAAAACTGAATAAAAACAAAGAAGTTATCAAACTGACAGAAAATGTTAACACATATTTAACAAATAGAAAATTGCACGACAAGTAAGTACAGGTAAATACCTAAAATTATCTTAAAAGCTATTCAACAAAAAATAATATGTACAATGTGCTTTATGGTTCATGAAGTAATGGCACTGATAGAAAGCATTGGTTATGCGGAAGAACAAGGCACTTTAAAATATTACCACATGTCGAAATATTATATTGGCTGTAGTCGTCTGATAAATCTGAAATAACAAAAATGTCCAATTCGTCGGATTTTAGCGGATATTCAAAAAATGAAGCATAAGAAGTGAACTTTCTACCATACAAAGTTATGACGTAGTCCAGATTATTTACAAGGATGTTATCTATTTGAATCACAAAATTATTTATTAAAACATAACAATCAGCTGAATTGTAAGACTTGATCGAAAAAGCTACATTTCCATATTTAAGTTTTTTGAATTGTTTGTACAAACCGTGGGAGGGAGTTAGACCAGCATAATGCTCCTGAGAGGGCATAACACTACTGTAGCATACTGTATTAAATGAAAATCCAATTTCATGCAGACGTCTGAAAATTTGTTGTAGAGGTTTGTGTGGGGATCTCACCAATTTCTTTAATTGGCCCAAATAATTTTCAAATGGAAAACAAGTGACGTTATCCAATGCACCATATTTTGAAACATCTATAAATAAATGACTTAAAATATGAACATTGTATATGATAAATGCAGGACCATACACTTTTTCGCAATGTGTAATAAAAACTTTCAAGAGATCATCAGCAAATTCACAACTAAACGTTTTAAGATGTTTTTCTGAACTAAAAATTGAAATTGCACAAAAAAATAGCAAGAAATTTTCGTACAAGCCTATGGGCAAAATGTCTTTTAATACTAAAGGTCCCAAATAAAGATTGAATAATCTAAATTCCGTTGCTTTCCAACGTGGTAGATCACTTAGGGAACGAGGTCGCCTGTTAAATTCTACAGGAATGTTTTTTCGAAGTTGAATTAGTCTTTCAGAAATTTTACTAACTTGTTTAGCAGGCAAACGTACGTTTAGACTACCGCTTATCCATGAATTCAACAGCTTTCGCATGACCCCAAAAAAAACTGCGTGCATGGGATCTATTGGAAAACTGGTTACCAAACCAATCGACAATTCTACTAATGGTGACATACCAGTATGATGATCTTCGTCAGTTTGATTGTGAAATGACGCATCAGAACGCTCCTGGCCATTCAGACTTCTCATAATTACTCGTCCATCAAAATATTCGCCAGATTGATCGCATTTGTCACACGAAGAGTACCCTGAATGCGTCTTTGTACATTTGACAAAAGCTCTTGCAGGTGCGTCACACAAAAAGCTATGCACTTTGACAAAATATGTTCGACGATTATACAGGAACCCATCGGTCAGTAAAGATTTCAACTCTGTCACAAAATCTGTTAAATAACTTGTGAGAGGAGACGGTTTTGCATTACCACAAAAAATTGCAATTGTGAATGGTGATGTTTTAATATTTTTTATCAACCCTAATATTGGCCAAAAGTTAATGTTTGAGCTGTGGAAGAGGGGTAGACCATCGATATTAAATGAAATTTCTATCAAGTTGTTCACAGGCTGAAACCCTTGACTCAAAAGTTTTTCAAGGTATGGTAATATTCCCAAGTACACAAATTCGCCACTGTCCAAAACCTTGAAATTACCAGTTTTATCAAGAGTACCTAGAAGAGTTCTGCTGTCTAAAGGCAACTCTTGATGGTAATCGTGGAGAATTTTCAAAACATTGTTCACACTCGAGTGAGGTACCTTGTCTTGAACAGCCCAAGACTTTAATCTATTACGTAAACTATACTGGTGGTCATCACTACAGGTCGGTAACAAAGAATTACCATTTACATTATTTTCTAAAGAACACGCATAGTCTAACTCCATAATAGAATTTTCAAAAAATTGTTGGCTGTCATCAACAGTAACATTACTGTGACTATTGCCACTTTCTACATCATTAACGTCCAACTCCAAAACAGATTTTTCAAACACTTGTTGACTTTCATCAACCTCAGTAACATTTCTAATACTATGAAGACTATTGTTGCTTTCTACATCATTAACGGTATTATTTGGCAAAACGTAATGGTTTGAGCAAACAGCTGCAGAAACCCTCCTACGAATTTGGCGATCAGATACCAGGAGCTTTCGGGATCGCTTGTTCCCACTATGCGACATTATTATGATTGTTCTTCTTACCATACCTTTCAGGTGCATGCTTTAGGTAGGTCTTGATGGCTTTTTCAATGTCAGTCTGCGACGCATAAGGCGCATTCAGCTTGACAGATTCTGAAGAAGAAAAACACAATAAGTACATATTAATTTTAAAACAAAATCAAGTGTAATACACTCAAATACACTTTACCACAAAAACCTACACCACCAACAAAGACTAACCCCCAGTTTACCAACTGACTTCAATACAAAACATTTTCAATCAGACCTTGCCTAGATGTGTGACTTTTATGAAATCCAATTGTCTTGCCAATATGAATAAGTTTTAACAGATTGTTAAGTCGTACATCAGACCTTAATAATATCAATAATACAAACATGTATAACGAAATAAATTTCAATGAACTTACCAACAACAACCTTTTTCAACAGCAAAGTGTTGAACGCCTTCTTGTTGCTTTTCTCGAATCGTTGTCCACAAAAATTATAATTTTTGGCGAACGAATCATCAAGCAATTCTCTCATCAAATTATTTGTAACACTAGGCGTGTCTTTTCCTCCAATTCTTGAAAAATGAAGCACCTAAAATGATTCAATTATGTTATGATAAAGTGCAACACAAAAATTCTTGCCCGCTTGTAACAAAATCACTACATCCAGGTTTACTAAGCTAACCTAGTACCAACTAAAATTTATTGTATTTCTATTTAAACTGGTATACGGTTTGATTATTTCAACAATAGGGTTAGCGGTGGTTTAATTGTGATAAATTAACTTTAACCTGATAACAAAAGGTTGATTCTGTTTAGCGATTACGGTTAAATCAGTTTAAATCCTTAAACTAGTATTAAAATGCTTAAACCATCTTAGTGAGTCTGACTGCAAAATTTTTGCGGAGTTACAAGCAGGCCTGGTTACAAGAAAAGTTGTACATTCAAGGGTGAAAATTTAAGAAACGCATAAAAAAAGGTTGAAAGAGGCTTTACTTTTTTATTATTAAAACCAGGTATACTGAAAAAGTGAAAACCACTTCTATGATCTTGTGTCATTGATTAAGGATAAGGTGACACGACAATCAGATTGAGGTCCGGTTTAGTGAAGCTTGGTTCAGTTGCTGTAGAAATAATTGTTGCAACAACTGACTCGATGACAACTGAACCAAGTTCAGCTTGAACTTTTAATGACAAAAGTACAAGATCATAACAACGCAAATTTTTTGTTCAACGATTACTCAAAATTAAACTTACCACGTTTTGAAAGTTTTCAGGTTCAACAAGAAATTCTTCAATTCTCTGTAGGCCAAGAGTACTTTTAATTGGAAGATCTATCAGATGTTCATCCAGATTTAAAGTTGGACATCCGTTTTTTTTCTTCATCATCTCAATAATCTTCTCATTTTGAGTAATGATTTTTTTATTCTGTTCCTCAATGCTCAGAATAATTTTCGTCAGAGAATGTACTTGAGAGAGAGGTATTTGAGAGGAAGTTGCTTGAGAGAGAGAGCCTTTAAAAACAAACAAAAAAGAAACACAAGTTAGACAATAGAGTATTATCTTGATTTTTTTTTTCTTTAATAAATTGTTTCCAATTTTACAATGACTCTTGATTCAGATCACTTTTGATATATTTTTTTTAATTTAATTTTGTTCACTTATGTTTTAAACAAATGAGTCTAGGGTAATTGATGTAGACAATGGTGAAGTGAAACAGTTTGTTTCAGAGTGAAACAAGGATTTTTAAGTGAACAGAGTTCATGTTTCAATTTAATTACTTGGTATATTTTTATTTACCTGCAGTAAACGAGCATGGTTGACGTGCTGTTTCAGAAAAACTGTAACTTCTTGGCGTTGTTGGTGTGACTTGACTGGTGGAATCTGTCAAAAATACAAAAAAAGCATATGATACCTTTTGTTCAAGTGGATAAATTTTATTGAAAAAATAAATTGAATTAGCTTCCTGAATCTTTGCAGTGATATTGCATCAGTCAGCTAGAAGAAAAAAATACTGGTGTAGGGCTAGCTTGGCAAAAATGCTCAGTGAAATGGGTATAAACGAACTCGATTTTTTGGTGAAATGCTGTTTGGTCAACCATTTGTTCAGAGTTTTGACTGACGCAAACAATGACCAATTATGCAGCGGTCCCTGTCAAAATTTGTGACCGTTGAACAATGTTTTACTGTGATCTTTTTACACAAAAAATCTCTTATTACTAGGTATTAATTCAGAAAATTCTACCTTTTGCTTCTTCAGTTTTTTTCGAGGTTTTTCCTCTTTTCACGGGCGGTGGGCGAAGAGGTCCTTCATCTTGGTTTCCTTCATCCTCATCTGATGAAGATAGAATTCTTTTGCGGAGAGTAGAGGTGGGCCAAACTGCTCTTTTCCCGGAGCAGTGACACACTGTGACTGCTCCGACAAAAGAACAGTGACAAATCACAGGTCCGACTGCTCCGGCCCTCTACCCGAGCGCTGTTGAGATGCTGAACGCTCCTTGCTCCGTCCGTCCGTACCATAGTATGACACGCTCACGCTACGCATGGCGACGCGAAGCATGTGGTCGACCACGAAGAGTGGAGACCAAGAAGCACCATTTCTTTGGAACTTAAAAATAGTTTCAACAAAGTGCGATGCAAATTATTTTAATCATAATTTCCTATTTTCCCTCATATTTGATTTAGGCAGGAAGAAGAGCAGAAGCATACAGGCATGCACATGAATATCTGCTCCTGCTCCGTTCCAATACCTATCACCTAAAACCTATACCTAGGTACACCTATTTCAAATCACTAATCTCAGCTCAGGCAATGCGCTCGGTGCTGTGCTTGTGCAGGTGCTATGCGACCTGAGAAGTAGGTATGCAATGCGTCGCAAAGTTGCGACTTACGAGCTTGCGACAAAAATTAGCAAGACAGGCGCTCTTAGATCTATACCGTGACGAGGCAGCGCTGGAGCGCGCTCCAAACTGCTCCGACGTCGCAGATATTTTGTTGACTGCGTCACAGGTCGCGACTGCTCCGACTGAGTCACAGTGCCAAAGTAGCAGGTTGCGATTTTGTTACCCACCTCTAGCGGAGAGCCCTGCCTCGGCTTGAATGTACAACGGAAGGTAGTTCGGCTTCTACATCAGACTGTATTTGGGCCACCTTTACTTTGGCATATGCTTTTTCCAGACAGTCTGCAAACGATAAATGATTTACAGAATCAATAATCCTCCATTAAGGCCAGTTTTTCAATATCGGGAGAACTCTAACCTAAGTATGGGTTTTCATGATCGAGGGATTATCGATTTCCCCACGTTGAGGGGGTACTTATTCAATCGCAACCTCAAAATCGATTTCCCCGATATTGAAAAACGAGGGGTGAAAGCGAGGGTGAAAGTGGTAGAGGTAATCGGTAGAGAATTAAATCACATAAAATCGCATACTTTGTGAGGTTATATCAAGTAGTGAAGTGGACGTAGATACTGTAATTGATAATAAATAATTACTCACCCGTTTCATAAAATATGCGTGGTGCAATGCCGTACAATTTCCATGAACTTTCCACGTCCGTATTTTCGTAGAGAAGTTTTCGGAACTGTTTTTGTTCCTTCGCTGGGGGCCAAAAGACCTCCTGTTTTTGTGGTGTAAGCCAACTTGTTGAAGCAACAGCAACGCTATTGGTTCCACTGAACTCAATCACAGAATACATTTATGCTCGAAAAATACAAAAACCTCGACAAAAGCGCGCAAAAAATGCAACGTACCAGCGTTTGCAATAACGGCAATAACACATAAAAAATCATGCAGCATCAGCCAGCAGAGAACTCAGCCAGTGCATGCCAGACATGCGCCACTGCACTGCGCGCGCCAAATAGTCTGTATCCCGCTCTTTCTTAATGTCAACAAGTGTCACCAACGTAACTGCTGCCAACCGCAGTGTGTAAATGAATTTAAATAGGGCATCATCACATACGTCATCAAGATGGCCGAGAATGGCGCGAAAGCCAACTACAGTGACAAGTGCCGCTTTTCCCATTAGACTAAATGCTAATGCGAAATTCTTTCATTTAAATTCAATGTCATTTTGGGGGAAAAGTGTGATTGCACTGATTGCCTGGCAGTTCTGGCCAATTTGTCCCGAGAAAATTCCATGAACTTGGCAAAATATGAGCACTAAGTTGATAACTTTTTTGATAAATGCATTTTGAACTTCAAAATAATAATACCTGCCTCAAAAATTGATGGTGACAATTAGATGGCGCATGACTCATAATAAACAATCGTTTGCTTTTTATTCCTTTCAATTCGGAATTTTCCCGAAATTTCTAAGAATGCTACCTATACTCCCGGAAAAATTAAAAATTAAATTTTCCGGGGTTTTTTAATCACTAAATTCTTAGTTAATCTTTAGATTGTTAGAAACTACAAAAATTATAAAAATGCTTATTTTAATAAGTTGCTTGATTCGACAATTAAATTTGTTATTGTCGTTACTAGGAAGTCTTACATTGACGTCTTCTGGGCGTCTGTTACAGTCTGACAATAAGTTGTCCAAATGAAGACGACATTATCCCGCACATAACTGGTCACAAGACGTCTTCGTCATAAAAAGTTGTATTTATGACGTCAAAATGACAAGGTCTTGCTACCTGGGTAGCCTTCTTGAAGTCAAACTTCTGCCGGTTCTAGGACAATTCGTCGCACGGACAATTTGTCGCGGGCAATTCGTCGCAGACAATTCGTCGCACGGACAATTCGTCGCAAAAGGAACGACACTTCTTCATGCGTGGCCAGACAAATTACACATAGGGGCTCATCAGGGCTCCAAACTACACATGAGGACGGAAGGTAGCCCGATTGAGCTCCGAAGCCACGGAAAAAAGCAAAGAGGCTCAACAGGGCTTCAAAGTATATTAAGGACATAAGGGGGCCTAATGGAGCTCTCTATAACAAAACAAGGCAAAAGGGGGCTCACTGTAGTACTTTGAGAGTCTAGAAAAAACATAAGTGGGCTTATTAAGGCCCTTAACTACACTTTAGGACACGAAGGGGCTAGGTAGGACTCCAAACATGGCATAAAAACACAAAGTGCCTATTTATGCACCACAAGTCAAGGGAAATGTGGAGGGGCTCGGCAGGGCTTTAAAACACGTTGAAGAAACAGGAGGGTCCAATGAAGTTTGCTTGAATGCAGATCGCTGGCTGTGAAAAAACACAAGGGGGCTAATTGGGTCTTCAAACTACCCTTTCGGGAACTAGGAGGCCAATAGGGCTTCGAATATCACATCAAAGCACAGGAACTCACTAATGCTCCAAAAGACACCAAAAAAAGTGAGGAGGCTCAGCGGGGTCTCAAAAGACGTTGGAGAAACTATTGTCACCTTCGATATGTCAGAAAATCAACCGACATGGAATCGAAGCGACGCAGACGGCAGTCAGGGTTTGTTTCGGAGGCTGGGCCGTGGGTCCCAGGTACAAGAAGACCGGCAAAAATTTATACGGCGCCAATCGGGAAAGCCGGCGAGTACATTGGCTGCCAACGTGGAGACCCGATATCTACCACGCGGCTTCAATGGTGTTGTTACCCTCTTGTTTGAACTAACTCAATGGTTGGCGCGGTCTTGCGCTTCCGAGGTTGTCAGCTGTCAACGTCAAAGCTAGTGTCAGCGGTGCTTTTGTTTGGAGTGGCTAATGTCAATAAAAACAAACGAAGTGAGGTTTCACGATGCGTGTAATGAACAATATTTGTGGTGAAACGGTGAGTAAATTGAAGAAATAACTAGTAATCCACTAGGCACGGTAGTGAACTGATAATATTACAGCTCGGCGGCAGCCGAAACGGAGCAGCAGCTGAGATATTGCTGATATTGCGGAAAGAAACGAAGTGAGGTTAAGTCTGGCTAGATAGCCGGCGGCTTTTGATGTTGAACGCGATTTTCCTAACCCGAACAGGAGATACACGGCTACCAAAGACACGTCGGTGGTCAAACGGACCGTAAACACAAGTGCTTCAGTACCTACCTAATATACCTTGGGCCCAACGTAATTTCAGAGTACCTACCTACTTTTGTGCTAAAAAGTGAACCGATGTCTTCAGAACAGCATCGATCCTAGCCCAGAGTTAGTAAACAAACAACAACAAAACGGAATCAAATCGCCTCACCACGGTCTCATCTCACACAAACCAGCTCCCAGGATGTCAACAAGTAAGATGGAGGACGGTCCAGGTGTACCCCAGGTCAGGTGAATCCGAGGGGTTGACCGCTGGGGAAATCTTTTGTACAAGCCAGAGGAAGTCCCAGGGAAGTCGGAGGAAGTCGGAGGAAATCAAGAGGAAGTCCGAGGAAGTCAGAAGGAAGTCGGAGGAAGTCCGAGGAAGTCAGGAGGAAGTCCGAGGAAGTCAGGAGGAAGTCCGAGGAAGTCAGGAGGAAGTCCGAGGAAGTCCGAGGAAGTCGGAGGAAGTCTCGATTGATATACGCATGCGCCGTTATACTTTCCAAGTTATTTCGTCAGTTATTGTTGTCACTACGTCGGCGTGGGTGAGAAAGCCCTTCACTGTGCCGGAATCCGGAAGTATACGAACAATAGACGGTTCATCGAGATGTAGGTCGAAAGGACCCTTAGAAGTGAGCTCATAAATTAGGAACATGTAGGCACTTACCTACTCATGCAAATGCATTAGTTGCGGCGGAACGCATTTTGATTCTGCATTTTGTGCAGAGACGGATTACAATCAGAATTCTAGAATTAGAATTAGATTCTATTGCACCATCTGTACAAATGTACATACACTTGATGTCACAGCCGGCTACGTCATAATTATTACAAAATCAACAAACTAGATAACGTGTGGGTACCCAACACACAATCTAAAAGCTCAAAAATTGACACACTCAAAAAAGATGGTCTTTCAACATCTTTTTGAAGCGACACATATTTTTACTGTCTTGAACCTGTCTTGAAAGACTGTTGTAGGCTGTAATAGCTCCATGCTTGACATGCTTCTCGAAGAATTAACCAAGAAGCGCTCTGTTACACTGTTATTACCCAGGCAGATTCATTCGTGAATTGCCATGTTACATTTATTATTATTGTTATTGTTACAATATTCAAAGTCATCTTTGCTAAACCACAGAATATTGCTAAACTCAAAAAAAAATGTTTATAGCAACATTAATAACTGCCAAGTCAATCAATTCAACTCAAATACCTACTTGATAAAATACTTGAAGCCACCTGTGAAAATTAGAAGCAGTGCAGCGCGAAAAATCACCTCATGAAAAAAAAAATCGTATTTCTGTAACTATGCGACCTGGAGCATCAAGCTAAAAAAACAATGAGTTCCTCATACATTGGTTACCAAATACAGGAAAACTACAGGGTGGTCTCGAAAGTTCCTGTATCATTGCAAAAAAGTACAAAATTACAAGGCATTCTTCATCACCCTGTATTAAACGTATCGCTGTCACGAGCCAACAATCACTTCAAAATGGTGAAAGTAGAAGGATTTATCTTGAAATTGGTGTGAGTTATTTCAAAATCCGATGATTTTCAAGAGATTGACAGGGATTAAAACCCGAGCAATTTTTTGAGTGACCCACTTCAAATTGTGACCAGTAGGTATAGTTCTCCAAAATGCATAAAAGCACTCCGATTTTCTACATTTTCATGGAGTTACACTTCAAAACCCACTTCCAAGTCAAATTCTTTCGTATTATATTGGTTTTATCTCGCAGCATTGGTAAATTGTTGCATTTGGGCCACATTATGATAATTTCAGTAACAAAAACAACAAAGTAACCAACCCAACGGTAGGTAAGTACCGTATGTTCGTTAAAATCATGAATTAGGGCAGGCTCTGAACTTCGAAACGTACCTAGGTCGAAAATGTATTCCATGACGACGGTTCATCATGCTGACATCAAATTTGAGTGATTATATTGATAAATTCACGACATACGTGTTTACTTCCATAGCCTGCCCTAATTCATGATTTTAACGAACATACGGTATTTAATATTGAATCAACAAAATTCTATACTTATTTATTTTATGAAATTTGAAAACGTTGTTAGATTATATTCGATAATTTTTCGATCTTTTAAATCCAACTGAATGAGTATTCCTGAAGTTCTGTATCACCTAAGCTCCGCCGTTATTCGCCATCGGTCTCAGAGAAGTCACGTACGGGCACGGAGTCAAAAAGATTAGGTACCTACATGTGTTGGGCGGTAGGTTGGTACCTACTGTAAAATTGATAATTCAATCTTGAATTTTTATTTTTCACGGTTTATTCAAATGTGTGAACAAGTGAAGAAAAGAGACTGCTGAGAGCCTAGAAGGTGTTCTGGTTTCTGGTGTCCAGATGTTGGCCAGCAGGGCCAGGGCTGGCACTCGACGTGTTACAGTGTAATGTGCCTGAATAATTTTTCATTACCCATTAGGCAGCAGTCACACTGGAGCCATCACCACCCACTACCACCCACTACCACCAAGCAAAATAATCCGCCATGGTCTCACTGAGCCACCGTCCATCGTCCACCGTCAACCACCGTGTCCCCCTCCTAAATTTGACATAATCCTGTTTTATATAATCCGTACTACAATTCTGTAGCGAAAGTTGCCTGAAAACCACGATTTTAGGCAACAATCGCTACATCAGTGTACTGCGGAATGTATTTCATACTCCCAGGGACTTTTCTCACACGATTCAAGAATAGCGGCCCAGCTCATGACAAGATTGACAAGTTCTGTAATTGCAATGATTTCGTCTGATGACTCAGATACCGACGAAGTTGTAGCTTTATACTACATCTCGAAAAAAATCCGTAAAAAACGCCGGAACATGTGGGTGCGTCGAATGTTTCTCGATAGAGAACAACTAGGAGAATTTCATCAATTAGTGTCGCAGTTTATTGATGATAAAGAACAATTTTACAGTTATAACTGTATGAGCAAGAAATGTTACAATTTGTTAGTGACAAAATTGAAACCTTTGTTCTCTTCGGGACAAAGGTATGTCATATATTTTTTTACCTTAGGGGTATATGCACAGCTGGGGGTGCGAAGAGTCAGGTTGTTTAGACCCTCTTAGAGCAACGACAAATTAAATTTTTCGACCACCACAACCCCTAATTGAAAATGAAGGTGGTGATCACCGGGCTAGCAATAGAGTTGGGGTGAATTCTTAGCTAGACTTCCAAGAAAAAAAAAACTAATTTTGAAATAGTAAAATTAAAATATTTAAGTTTATTAAAAAAAAACAAAAAAAAAAAAAAATTAAATAAATTAATGAATAAATAAATTAAATGTGGTTATTGGCTTATAATCTGTTTCCTCTTTTAATTAAATATTTACGAATGAATTAAATTACCTACTAAATTAAATTTCAGTGAATCATGAATGAATTCTCTTTTTCGTAGTACTACCAAACTGGGTTACAGCAGCAAATTCAATCACTGGGTTTGCGAATTGCTCTTGCGAACACTTTGTGCAACTTACTCTTTTTGTCGGGAACAACAGAGCATAAACTAATTAACCGGAAAATGGACCGGCTTCCTCCACCTTTTTCCTGGGTCGCAGGCCTTCAGAAGGGATAAGATTCAACTGATAGAAGCTCCAGAACGATCGAATCAACAGAGCAGGCAGTATACAACTTATCCCAAAGCGGCAGCAAAATGGCGGGCCACAAGCAGACGTGCGTTGAATTTCTACAGCACAGACACGATGTCGTAATCAATTCGGTATAAAGACCCGAGCAAAGAACCCTAAAATTGCAAAGGTTAGCTTCTCCAGAAAAAAAGAAAATGTCCAATCGAATTGTCACCTCGAATGAGGGTTTCTCTTTGTTTCTATATGGTCTTTCTGTTTCGCAGAAATTCTTCGACAACCCTCGGCGGGTGTGTGCGGAATGGAGAAAACAAAACAACAACAGAAGCCTACAAGAAACGAAAATGTGAAAAACAAAGTTAATTGCGACGAAACGTGAAGCTTACCCTCCGATCTTGTGAGGTATAGGTACGTTGGGGATGAAAAATAATCAACCAACTCTGATCTTTTGGTCTCGGTTCCTTCCTTTAAATCTCGTTGAAAATTCTAGGTTTCTTAATCCCCAATCGTGGGTGGCAAAAGGTGCTCAATAATACTAAACTTCAACCTTTTTTTTCAGCCAAAAGAGAATCCTGGTTTATCCTGAATCGTCGGTATCCAAACAACGAATTTTTACAAAATTCTCCTAAAACCTTTTTCTTCAACGAGACGTGGAACTAAACTAAAACCGAGAGAAAAAAACGTAGACCAAGAAAAAGAAGAAAAATAAAAGCCAAAGAAAAAGTCTACTGCCACTTTTTCCCGTTTTCTTGCCGACTCGATAGAGTGAGGTGTTATCTACAATTCCGGCATTGAATACACGGCTCGATCGCAACAATAACAAAGCAGGTAGGTACCTACGTAGAATTAATCTGCTGTAATGTGTGCTCTGTTCTAGGTAAAAGAAAGAGAAAAGAACCAAAGCAAAGGTAATGCCTCGACGGAGATAAACATGCATAAGACTACCCACAACTAAAAGAATTTTTAAAGAAGAAGCCAGAATCAAAATAATAATGAATGCAGAGTGATAAAACTAAAATAAATTAAAACCTAACAAATAAACTCTCGTGGACCACCTAAATATAGTGTTTTTCTACCACAATTTTTCAGGTTGTCAAATTTAACCGTTACAGGTAATTGTATGTTGTATGTATACACAAAATGTTTGTTCTGCATGCGCATCAAGATGCGTATTGTTAATCACCGACCACTGACCACCACTTTGGAAATTTCAAACACATGGCCACCGGTGGTCACTGAACGGTGGTAAGAGGTGGCTGCTACGAAGGCGCAGAGCGGACATCAGAGTTTTTTTATGATTTCGAAAAAAAAAACACGAAATTATGGGAATAAAGTCAGAATTCTGAGATTAAAGTCGGAATTCTGAGTTTGAAAGTCAGAATTCTGAGTTTAAAGTCAGAATTCTGAGTTTAAAGTCGGAATTCTGAGTTTGAAAGTCAGAATTCTGAGTTTAAAGTCGGAATTCCGAGTTTAAAGTCAGAATTCTGAGTTTAAAGTCGGAATTCTGAGTTTGAAAGTCGGAATTCTGAGTTTAAAGTCGGAATTCTGAGTTTGAAAGTCAGAATTCTGAGTTTGAAAGTCGGAATTCTGAGTTTCAAACTCGGAATTCTGCGCGCGCACAATTCCGAGTTTCAAAGTCAGAATTCTGCGCGCGCATCGGCAGGAATCGAGCCGGTTGATTAAATGGCCTCTCCTTAGCGCAATACGAACACTTGGTACAATCGAACCACTCGATGGCGTCGGCGGCGACATGGCTCCACCCGAATGAAGTTCCTTTGTGCTTTGAACTCGGCTTCGAACGATGAGCCTCGATAAGAGCATTCGGCGCATTGTACAAAAGCAACAATAACAATAGCATATTACATAGGGTTGTGAATAATGCTATAGGTATGCTATTACAGCTGTGTCACGTTATAACGCAAAGGTGGAGGGGGGAGGGGACGGCGCGAAATTATCATTGTAGGTATCCATGTGTTTGTCTGTAATGTTCGTATAAGTCGAAACGCTTATGGCTCTTGTAGTTGCAGTAGATGCAAGAGAACTGTTCCGGTTCGACAATGGCATTGTACAGTTCGGCTGCATGAACATTTTTGTAATTCCTTTGGACGTGTTGGTTGAGTTGGAAGAAGAAATCAGTCAGTCCGATGCGAACATTGCGAACAGTTGGACGTGTCCACAATTTGGGTTGTTAGTAGGTACCTAGCTAATCACGTTGGTCGGAATTTGTCAGTGGCACCAAATCGTGCCCCAGCTATGCGCTTGACAGCCACGATACTGCCAGCCCAACGAAAACATTACTGCGCTGCGCTTCGGGATTTAAAGAGGCGCCGCAGCTATAATAGGTAGCATATAGCATTTTTCACAACCCTATGTAATAACATGCTATTGCTGCTATTGTACCTACAATGCGCCGAGTGTTCTTATCGAGGCTTATCGTTCAAAGCACAAAGGAACTTCATTCAGGTGGAGCCATGTCGCCGCCGACGCCATCGACTGGTTCGATTGTACCAAATGTTCGTATTGCGCGAAGAAGAGGTGTATGAAGAAGCACATGATGACGCACGCTACGGACAGAGAATTAACCAGTTCGGCTGTGTGGAATGTCCGTATCGTGTTAAGGAAAAAAAGGGTTTAGACTCGGGTTTAGAAAAGGCACAAGTTGTTACATCTCTCGAAGATTTTATTAAATACCTAGCGAGTAAGTAGGTATCGTTAGGGTCGTCAACTTGTCAATCACTATTTAATCAACCGGCTCGATTCCTGCCGATGCGCGCGCAGAATTCTGACTTTGAAACTCGGAATTGTGCGCGCGCAGAATTCCGAGTTTGAAACTCAGAATTCCGACTTTCAAACTCAGAATTCCGACTTTAAACTCAGAATTCCGACTTTAAACTCAGAATTCCGACTTTAAACTCAGAATTCTGACTTTAAACTCGGAATTCCGACTTTAAACTCAGAATTCTGACTTTCAAACTCAGAATTCCGACTTTAAACTCAGAATTCTGACTTTCAAACTCAGAATTCCGACTTTAATCTCAGAATTCCGACTTTAAACTCAGAATTCTGACTTTCAAACTCAGAATTCCGACTTTAATCTCAGAATTCTGACTTTCAAACTCAGAATTCCGACTTTAAACTCAGAATTCTGACTTTATCCCCATAATTTCGTGTTTTTTTTCGAAATCATAAAAAAAAACTCTGATGTCCGCTCTGCGCCTTCGTAGGCTGCAGTGTGACCAGCATCATTACATTGCGTGCGTTTGATTTTTGGTTGATGGTAGTGGGTAGTGGTGGGTGGCTCAGTGTGACTGCTGCCTTACCCATATGCTACACTCCTAAACACCTCTAATCGTTAACTAGGCGCCGCAGCCAAACCTCTTGATAAACAAGTGAATATGCCCTCACGTGTGTGAGTCTCAATAGCGCATTTCCTTAGTACCAGGTCTGTCATTGATAGGAACGAAGTCTAACTTGAAAATTGGATGTTCATATACGAAACAAGTGTAAGTTTCACGTTTCATGACAATCGTTCCACTAATAAGAAATTTCAATATGGCGGCGCAACCATGAAATCCAATCTGCCCACTGGCCACCCTTTAGGACCTAAGCTATCCATCGGAAAAAGTTTCTGGGCTCTAGGTTCATTCCCCGAGGACGAGTTCAGTTTCTTAGAAGTGCACAGGAAATCTTTGTTTTTGATAATAATAGTGACAACTATGTATGTATAAAAAAATGCCCATTGGCCACCCTTGGGCATATCAGCTATCCATCGGATGAAGTTCCAAGGCTCTAGCTTCATTCCCGGAGGAGAAGTTCAACTTCTTAGAAGTGCACAGTAAATTATTGTTTTTTGATAATAATAATAATAATGATATTTATGTATGGATAAAAAAATAATGCCCAATATCCACCCTTGGGGACATCAGCTATCATTCAAAAAAAGTTCCAAGGCGCTAACTTCATTCCCCGAGGAGGAGTACAACTTCCTCATTTCTACACGGACAGACAGACGGACAGACAGCCGGACAGACAGCCGGACAGACAGCTGGACAGACAGACGGACGGACAGACAGACGGATAGACAGACAGACAGACAAACCGGCCATATAAGCGTCATTTTCTTACGAAAATGCGCTAAAAATAAGAAAGGATAAGTAAAAAGCTATAATAAAGGTCCGGGGAAATCGCAAGAAAGTCAGGAGGAAGTCGGAGGAAGTCGGAGGAAGACCGAGGAAGTCAGGAGGAAGTCCGAGGAAGTCCAAGGAAGTCCGAGGAAGTCCGAGGAAGTCAGGAGGAAGTCAGAGGAATTCCGGGGAAGTCAGGAGGAAGTCGTGGGAAGTCAAGAGGAACTCAGAGGAAGTCGGGGGAACTCTTCTCAAGAGGGGAACTCTTTTGTACAAATTCTCGCTGCGGTCAACCCCTCGGGTGAATCTGTCTCTCGCCTGCTCAGGTAAGACCTGTTGCTTGGAGATACGGAGCCCTGAAGTGTTTATCACTTCCAGGTGTAAACGCAACGAGAGTGGAGCCACGTTCCTTTATTATGGCATCGGCGTCGATTAATAGAAGACGGAGTAGGAGTTGCACCGGGCGCCTGGATGATGGTGTGCCGTGACAGCGTGCTAGCAGGCTAGCGTGAAGGCATGCAAGCTTAAAAGCATCAAGGCATGAAAGCGTGGATGGTGACGGAAACCTCGGAATTAAAGCACATCTGAAAATGAACTGTGACCTTACCACAAACTGGAATAAAATGGATGTTATTTACCCAGCTTTTGATCCGCCCGGGACCCGATTTCTGTGGATGACGAGGGGGAGGAAGGCTCTCTCGTCCCTGTCAATCCCTTTGCGATCGTGCAGGTTCCCGGATGTTGCTGGATTTAAATTGCTCCCTTCAAAAAGGATGTTTTGATTTGGCCTGTCACTTTTCATCCTCTTCCTACTTTCTTGTTCTCTTATCTTATCATTAAGAAGCGCGTTAATTTAAAATGTTGAATAAATTCGGGTGCCTACTCATTTGGCCGTTTTTTAAATTGCTACACTATGGGGTGCCCACGACGGATCACTAGGGCCTCCAACAGCGCAAAAAGGCACATTGGTCTCATTGGAATTCTGAAAGCTACAAAAAAAGAGGCTCATCAGGGTTCCAAACGATACATAAGGGCACTAGGGAACCTGATAGAACTCCGTAAGCCACAGAAAAATGCTAGGGTAGATGTTAACAGCAATATATGGACAAAACTTTGCAAATCGTGATACCGCGATGCCGTTTAGTACGAATGTTGTCTATACCAATACCTTCACTCTGAGATATGGAGCCATCGACGAATTCCATGCAGGGTCTCAGGGCGGCGGGTTGTCTACCCACCAGGGGAAATTTAAAAAAATCACGATATTCATTCGATTTTGACGCTGATTTTTGGTCGGATCATGGTAATAATGAGAGTTAGTCTCATAGCAATGTCATACAGTAACCGATTGACATGCCTGACCTGGTTGCCTACCGTTTCAGGCGCAAGTAATGACAAATTAGCGTGAATGAAAGTATAGCTTACGACCTGCGCTGCTAGCCCAAGAAAATCAGTTTTTCAGGTCAAACTAATTCGGATAAACAATTTTGTGACTGTTTTGAATTGAGAATTCGATACTCTGCAACATATCTTGAATCCACAAAAATCCCTTCTTCTTTTGCATGAGGTCAAAGACCGAGGAAGTTACCATTTCCGAATTTGTGTTATTTTTACTCTGATAGGAAGTTGGACCCATGATTTTTTGTGGCCCATTGAATTGTGAACAATTTTATATATCAACAGTCTCTCTACAACATATGGTTCTTGAAATAGAGCGTCTGGGAGTGAGAGCATTCCTCGTAACAGCGTCGTGCCGTTTGACTTTGAAAACTACAGTTACCGTAGCGATAAAAAAATTTCAACTGAAGATATCTGTCGAATTTTCAAAGGAACAAACGGAACTCTCTGAAAACTAACACATTTTTACATGTTTGCCTGGGAAAACCTTCATACACAATTTCACGCCCAAAAACGATATGCATTTATTCACTGAGCTCAAATGAACTCATCAAGGGCAGTTTCAAAGACAAAGCTTACATCCTAGATGTTGAAGGAGTTCCACAAAATCGTTGATTTTTACTGTCGAGAGGATCTTGAAGCGAATGTGCGAGAGTTAGCACCACGAGAGAGTTGCGACAATGACTTGTTCTAGCATTTTACGATAGTCAATATCAGACCCACAATCTTACGATAGAAGAAGTCGCTCTTCCAAATTCCCGTGATATCGGCCCTTTTATATTCCTCCTAATATCGTGCTACTGTAACAATCAACGATTTTGTGGTACCATTATATCATCCAAGATGTGAACTATGAGTTCGAATCTACATCCAATGAACTCATTTGAGCATAGCAAACAAACGCATGTTGATATTGGAAGTAACGTATGTGTTCGAGGGTTCTCACAGGCAAAAATCAAACTATGTGCTAGTTTTTAGAGAGCTCCATTCGTTTCTTTGGTATACCCCCCATATGCATGAGAAAAAAGTTTTCAGAATTCATACTTCAAAATCTGTAGTTGAAGACGAAGAGTTTGAAACTATTCGTACAGTTCTAGCTTGAAGAATTCGATAGATATCTTCAGTTGAAATTTTTTTGTCGCTTCGGTAACAGTAGTTTTTAGTGTCAAACGGCACGACTCTGTTACAAAAAATGCTTTCACTTCCAGACGCTCTATTTTGAGAACCATATGTTGTAGAGAGACTGTTGATATATCAAATTGTTCACAATTCAATGGGCTACAAACAATCAATTCCCAATTCAAAGCAGTCTCAAAATTGTTCATACGAATTTGTTTGGCCTCAAAGACTGATTTTCTTGGGCTAGAAGCACAGGTCGAGAATTATACTTTTATTCGCGCTAATTTGGCATTATCTGCCCCTGAAACGGTAGGCAACACGTTCAGGCATCTCAGCCGATTACTGAAGGATATTGCTGTGAGACTCACTCTCATTAATACATGATCCGACCAAAATTTGGCGTCAAAATCGTATGAATAGCGTGATTTTTGGAAATTGCCTCTGGTAGGTAGACAACCCGCCGCCCTGGGGCCCTGCATGGGATTCGGCGATGGCTCCATATCTCAAAGTAAAGGTACTGGTATATAGACAACATCCGTATCAAACGGCATTGCGGTATCACCGAGGGCATCACAATTTGCAAGGTTCAGGCGGCTAATCTCCGGACTATTAGGCAGGGCTTCAAAAGACGTTGATGGAACAAGAAGGACCTTAGAGGGCAACTAGGGCAATAAGGGGGCTCACTGATATTCCTAAAGCTACGGAAAGAATAAGGGGGCTTATCAGGGCTTCAAACGATACATGAAGAAACAAGGGGCCGGATGGAGTTCCGTGAGTCATGGAAAAATTCTGTGGGGTTCAGCAAAGCTTCAAAAGACGTTGAAGAAACAAGGTGGCTGGAGAACCACTGGGGCCTCTAACAACGCAAGAAGGCACAAAGGGGCTCACTGTGATTCTGAAGCTACGCAAGAAATAAGGGGGCTCGATGGAGCTCCGTAAACCCCGGAAAAATGCTGTGGGGCTCAGCAGGGCTTTAAAAGACGTTGAAGAGACAAGAGAGACGTTGGAGGGCAACTGGGCCACAAGGGGGCTCACTGAAATTTTGAAAGCTACGGAGAGCATGAGGAAGCTTATTAGGGTTCCAAACAAAACGATACATCAGGGCACAAGGGGGGCCCGATGGAGCTCAATAACCCACGGAGAAATGCAGGGGATGAAGCTCTGGATAACAGAAGACGATGAAAGAAGGCTTAATGGAATTCTGAAAGCTATGAAACACATAACGGCACTTGAGGACGCAAGAGGGCCCGATAGGAGCCTCAATATCACATGAAGTCACAAGGGGTTCACTAGTGCACCGAAAGTCTCGGAAAAATAGAAGGGGGCCCAACAGAGCTTCATTTGATGTTAAAGACACAAGAAGGCCTACTGGAGATCTGTATCATAAAATAGGCTTGATGGTAAGTATTTTCTCTGGAAGCCTACAAGAAAAAAAAAATTGAGTGGAATTTCACTCAAAATCGGATTGAAATCGCATCCACTCTCATTTTGAGTGAAAATTTGAATTCATTTGATTGAGTGGAGAGGAATGGGTTGGGGTTAAAACTTTCACTCATAGCTAGAGTAAAGGTTGAGTCTAGAGTTGGTAAAATTCACTCCGACTGTGAGTGAGTTTCACAGAGACACTTACTCGATGCGAGTGAATTTCACTCGGATGCTCACTCGATTGTGAGTGGATTTCATCACGATGATCCCTCGATTGTAAGTGAATTTCACTCAGTACTCACCGCAATCGATTGTTATTGCGGAAGTATCTAATTACAATGGAAATTAAGTCAAGTGAATATTGTGATGGTGATGTGCTTGGTGGTTGCTGTAGATTGGATTGGTGCTTCGGATGCAATATGGGCCTAATCGTCTTGAAATCCAATGGCATCAAAAAATTTGATCTGCTTTCAGCTGTTCATGCACATTCGCAGAGGTGTGGGAGGATGCTTCGGTCACATCTAGAAGCATGGCGGATCTTTTGATGCCATTTGTCCCAATTCAAGACAATTGAGGCGGTCTTCGCGAAAACTACACCTGGGACTTTTCTACACAGATTTCAAAGAGATTTATTCAGTGAATTGGGTCAAGCAAGATCCTAAATATCCGAAATTAGGTTCTACCAAAAAGTGACAAGTGAGGTTTTTGCAATGAACGCCTCAATTAGAATTGTCCATGTTGCAATCCAAAACAGCGAACGCCAATCCAATCCACAACAACCACTGAACCACTCCACTCACTATTACAATAATTACACAATTATGGTTACTTCCGCAACAACAATAACAATTGTATGACTACCATACCCGGAGGGCCTACGGAGAATGAGTAATTACTAGTTTTCTCAACACGCGCCTGCGTAGTAGGTTAAATGCCGCCAATGATAGTTTTGACGGAATAATTTAGTTAGCGATACTACAAATTGAGTGGAGTAATTTCGTGAAACTCATAACACCAATGCCGGTGTGAAATTGAGCAACTATAGTACTCGTAACTGAGTGAAAAAAATATTTTACTTGATCAATTCGAATCAATTTCACTCAAAAATGCTGTTCACTCATTTGGAAACCTGCTTCAATCAAGGAAATTTTTTGCTGTGTATCAGCTCTGAGGCTTATCAGAGCTTTGATTACATTTTAAGAAACAAAGGGGCCCGGTAGGGCTCTAAACATGACATATTGGCACAACGCTGCTTGCTGCTCCGGGAGTCACAGGAAATACAAGGGGTCATAGCAGGGCTCCAAATCACACTGGGATTAGTGGGGCTCTAGATAACACAAGTTTGCAAAATTGGGGTTTCTGGAATTCTGAGAAGCTATGGAAAATAAGAAGGGTCATTAGCAGTGATGTAAAATACCCGGGTTTTTATATTTAAGGGTAAATACCCAGGGTAAATACCCGGTATTTACCCAAAATCGGGTCTCTAATAGGGTATCTATTTTCATCAATTGTTATGAACAATTGGAGAAGCAACAACAAACAATAATGTTTATTTTGCTCACAGCAGCAAAATAATGATAAGTGCTTTGAAGAATATGTTTATAAAGCCTTAGAACTTGGAAAAAGAAATCATTTAACATATAAACGTCAACACTGTCAACCGAGCTGTCAACAGTGTCAACTTTTCTGTCAAACTGGGTAGGGTGGGTAAATAACGCTCGGGAAAATACCGGGTAAATACCCGATTTATATTTACCTACCTACCCGGTAAATACCCGACTCACATCACTGGTCATTAGGGCTCAAAATAACACTCAAGGGA
Organism: Anaspis maculata; assembly: GCA_949128115.1. Classification (NCBI taxonomy): domain Eukaryota; kingdom Metazoa; phylum Arthropoda; class Insecta; order Coleoptera; family Scraptiidae; genus Anaspis; species Anaspis maculata. The sequence goes on along the minus strand of OX421963.1, from coordinate 98,208,499 downwards.
GAAAGGAGCCCGACAGGGCTCCGAACACTATTTGAAGGCACAAGGGGCTTACTAGTGCTCCGAAAATCGCGGAAAAATGTAAGGGGGCTCAGCAGAGCCCAGAAAAAATACAAGGAAACTCCAGGATGGGGCTCCGAATATGACATGGAAACACAAAGGTGCTTACTGCTACGAAAGTCACGGAAAATACAAGGGGACTCAGCAGGTCTTTCAATTACATTGAAGACACAAGAAGGCGGCCCAATGAAGCTCTGGATAACAGAAGATGATGAGAGAGGGCTTAATGGAATTCTGAAAGCTATGAAACACATAACGGCACTTGAGGAAAGGGGGCCCGATAGGATCCTCAATAACACGTGAAGGCACAAAGGGTTCACTAGTGCTCCGAAAGCCTCGGAAAAATGAAAGGGGGCCAACAGAGCTTCAATCAATGTTGGAGACACAAGGAGGCCTATACTGGAGACCTGTATAATGAAATAGGCTTAATGGTACGTATTTTCTCTGGAAGCCTATCAGCTCTGGGGCTTATTAAAGCTTTGATCACATTTTTAGAAACAAAGGGGCCCGGCATGACTCCGAATATGACATGATGGCACAACGCTGCTTGCTGCTCCGGAAGTCACAGGAAATACCAGGGGGCATAGCGGGGCTTCAAATCACACTGAGGTCCAGTGGGGCTCTTGATAACACAAGTTTGCAAAATGGGGGTTTCTGGAATTCTGGAAGCTATGAAAAATATAAAAAAGTCATAAAGGGCTCAAAATTACTCTTAAGGAAGTAAGGAGCCCAACAGGGCTCCGAACACCACATGAAGGCACAAGGGGCTTCTCTAGTGCTACGAAAGTCACGGAGAAATGCAAGGGGCTCGCCAAAAGCTTCAAACTGCACTGAAGATACAAGGAGGGCCAACGGAGGTCTGGATAGCACAAGAACGCAACAGAGAGCTTGCTGGGATTCTGGTAGTCATGAAAAACTTGGAGGGCTAATTAGGTCTCCACACAACACTTGCGAACACAAGGGGCTCGATAGGGTTCCGAATTAGAGTTCCGGAAGCTTGGTGCACTACTAGAAGTGCGCGGAGTAATGCAAGGGGACTTTCTGGAGGTTCAAAGACATTTAGAAAACAAGGGTGTCCAAAAGGGCTTTCAATAATACAGTAAGGTATAAGGGGCTCATCAGAACTTTAAAAGCAAGAGAAAACACAGAACGGGTTAGTAAAACCAAGGCAGAGGGCGAAAAAAAAGGCGACGAATTGTCCGTGCGATTAACTGTCCGCGGCAATTTGTCCGCGATGAATTGCCCATGCTACAAATTGTCCGTGCGACGAATTGTCCGTGCGACAAATTATTGTCCGTGCGGTGAATTGTCCGCGCCGAATTGTCCGTGCGACGAATTGTCCGCGACGGATTGTCCACGCGACGAATTGTCCGGTCACGACTTCTGCCATAGTATAGCAAGACAATATTTAGAAATTTGAAATTTTGGCGGCTTTTGGACTAATACAGGATCACCAGGCAGGTAGTTGGGAACAGGTCGGTCTGGAACTTGATGTCAAGCGTTGACGTAACGCTCTTGGTGTTCTCGAACCTGTTCTCCGCATTCAGCAGGTGGTGGATTTCGTGTAGGAAATTCAGTGTCTTATTCTCCACGTCGGCGTAGAGAATGTCCATGAAGTAGCTCAGACGAATTTTGGCCCGTGACGGCGTTGCGACGGCCTCGGATGCTGAAGAGTACGGCAGGAAGATGTGTGGCCCAGTCGGTTGGTAGACGTCCGTCCAAACGAATACGTAAGTCTTTTTTGATCTCCTGGTTCCGCCTTTCCGTCGGGTGATAGACCGGAGCTGTCCACAACTCGACTTGCCACTTGGCACAAGCTTCAGAGAGCGCCAGTGAATTGCGGACCGTTATCAGATGAAATCGTCCTTGGGTAACCGGATGCGTGTGCGGGTGTGACACAACCGTATTTTTTTTTTTTTTTGGCAAAAAGTATCGTTACTTCAAGCTTGACTAGTTTAGCCAAGAGCACTCTGTGCTTTTGTGAACAGCAAATTGGCATCAAGTATCAAAACGCCCCCAAGGACGGGTTCCCATTATAGGATCGTGTGTGGTGTAATGGCCCTTTTGGCGAAATAATCGCCCCAGTGGCCATTTTGGACAACCCAACATCACCACGCACACACACACCATACACAAAGGTCACTAAAACGTTTCGCGAAGCACTAAATCCGGATGATAATCGTAAAAGCGAGTTCCCAACAGCAAGGGCATTCAGGCCTTGCCGCTATGTGCGCGCGTTATGGATATTCAGAAATAGCAGTTGGCTTTCAGAATTTATGGTGGTTTTGGGGCACTATCTCCGAGCCTGCTAGCAGGCAGGCAGGCAGGCAGGCAGGCAGGCAAGCAAGCGACCCGGACTTTATTCTAATATAACCGTAAATTCGTAACGGGCCCGCGCGTCCTGATAAAATAATGACGATAAACTAACAATAACTATAAAAGCGGGGGCAGTGGCAGGAGGAGCAACATCGCAGACATAGCTCAGCGCCGTAGCCCCGTAGCAGCGGCAGCAGTAGTAACAGTAGCAATAGCGATAGCCCTCTAATTTAGGTGCGTCACTTTAAATTACGCCATTAAACACTTAGCACTCCTGCAGGAGCACTAAACGGGGCCGGTGTTGTAGCATGCAATAAAGTACATCGCGCCAGCCCTCCGATCATTATTTTTTAATGGCCACTTGTACAATCACGGCCGATCCGTGGAGTGGACGAATCAATTTCCAGCACAAGAAATTTTCCGTCAGACTGTGGAGGAGTGGAGGGTTTTATGGCCGAACGCGGGTGGAAGAGCCGGTTGCGCTCTTGTAACCTCTACTCCTCCACACAAAATGTGGAAAGTATCAATTTTTCTATTTTCATTCTTGAGTGTCGAAAAATAAACAAGTACATTTGAAACTAGAGTTTTAATTGCAAACTTTGCGCGTATTACAGGACAAATTCTGCTGCAAGATATCTCGAAGCTGACGTTGTGGTTGCCTTAGGATCCGTGGCTCCTTCAAAAAGTCGTTAAATTATTCCGACAATCCCATGAGTTTCAATTTTGATACTTTGGAATAGTTCCTACTAACAGGGCTGGCCAAAATACTTTAAGAATGTATTAAAATACAAAATACTTGGTCCAATACAGCCAAAATAGGTACAAACTAAATACTTACTTTTTGATGATTATGTCGATACTCTGCAATCGAGAATTAGGGAGGATCCTGGCGAGTTCGTCAAATTCATGAGAAACAAAAGGGGCAATACGGCAGTATCCTAGTGAGTTTTTAACCCATGATAGGCGTTCGCGGAGTACTTCGCTGGGTGCTGGGTCTTTAACCACATCGACACCATTCCGTCGTCAGTTCTTTGTTGCGTCAGATCGATTTCTCAAACTTGATTCTTTCTCTGAGCAGAGCATCGTGCGTGCAATGGAAAAGTTGAAATCGGGAAAGACAAAGGGCCCTGATCGGGTGCCTTTTTTTTGCTAAGGACTGCGCCTCTGTACCTACCGACTGAACCGTTGGTTTTGATCTTCAATCTGTCCCTCAGGTCCTTCTCATTTCCTGATTTCTGGGAGAAGAGCAGGGTCATACCAGCTCATAAGAAAGGTAGTCCCTAGTGCATCGAGGATTATAGACCCATTTGCCTGGATTTCAAACTTCGCAAAGGTGTTTGGAATAGCGATATGCGAAAGCATGATGGTTGATGTTATACCCATCATCACAGACAAACAACATAAATTTCTCGTCGGTCGAAGCACTGTCACAAACTTAGCGTGTTACACGCAATTTCTTCATTCTTCCATGGACAATCGTCTTCAAGTTGATACAATTATCAAAGATTTGTTGGAAATTTGAATTCGAAATTGCCGCCAAGCATGAGAGGAGGGAGAGACGGTTTGGTGTTGAGAAAATAGAAGAATGGCGGTGACGGTGTTTGGATGGTAGAAGAGAGAAGACTGAGTGAAGATGTCTGAAAAGCCTGAAGTTTTTTGATTCCGACTTCTTTGAAAGAAAATAGTTACAGAATTCAGAACTGAGATTCCGGAAGCGATAAATAAAAACCCACAGAAACGCAGTAAACGCCTGGGAATTGAAGGACTGGAAAGGAAAAGGAACAGTGGAATCATAGTTAATATTGTGACGTCCTGTACGCCCTGATGGCAGGAACGTCTCAAACGCTCGCGGCGCTCGTGAAACTGCGGAAGAGCGGGCGTGGGTTCGCGTCGTGTGTAATTTATATGGCGCCAACCAAGGTTACACGAAGGCGAAGTTTGGTGATGTCCCAGGGAGCCTTGGTTTCCCTTACGGACTCACCTTCAATGATGTTGGGCTTTCTAGCCCCGCTCTTCCCTACCAGTAAAGTGCTGCTGGCCGCCAAATGTCACCGGTGACAGCTGTCGGGTACCTACTTTGACGTCGATGTCTTTTCCAGGCAAATGAGTACGCCACAATTGTACTTTTAACGGTCTTTAGTAAGAAAAAAACGGTCAGGCAACGTATTGAATTGGACGCTGGTTACATCAACTCGACAAGTACGCTGGTTTCAGCTGCAGCGAGACCGCGCGGGACCCGGCGAAAGTCCCCAAATGTCGGCTTGCAGAAGTGAGGTTATGTCCTGTGACATCCCGAGAAAACTCACCGATAGCCTGTGTAAAACCAGAGACAACAAACTTGAACCTTCTCACCAACTGCGTCACGGACATTGGTGACCGTCCCTCGGGCTACCCGCAGGGCCGTGGCTAGAGCCTAGGAGAAGTCCAGCAGTGGAAGCAGCTCTCGGTGTTGCTTGTCCGGAGGTGGATGACGGGTTGCGGTTCACTACTGAACACTCGGGCTCCAAGCACCCGATGGGCGGTTTCACGGAGTCCGGCCGCTGACCGTGGCGATGACGGAGTCGTCCCACGAAGAGAACAGGCGCAGCCTGTGGGTGGACCCTTTCTAGCGCCGTTGGGAGGAGGCCCCTTCCCGTGACTTGACGGTCATTTTCAAAAGGATAACAACTGGTGGCACCAGGCAGAAAAGGCGCAGATGGGCACTCGTGGCCAAGACAAAACACCTAGAAGATAGGTTCACAACCTGCTCGCAGGTAACACGCTTACCTCAACCGTTTCCAAAAACCTGCTCTTGGGGTGTGGACACCGAATTTTAATCGCCGTCGTCTTCCCGAAGACACCGGGGCACCCCAAGAACGTCGTTTATTGCTCGTTGGCACGGGAGGATTTCCTGGACCTCGTCCAGCTCTTGACAGTTCTTATCTATCTTTCTTTTCTTTGTCCCAAGCCCTTATCAAAAATAATGAAGAACGCGCGGAATTTAAATTGCGCCGCATACGGGTCTCTATCACCGCTACAATATGGAGGTTCAAGAGCAAAGTGATGTAGAAGTAGATGGAGATGGAGAGACGGCGGACAAAGTGCTATTGGAAACGACAAGAACAAATTTGACAGGAGCAGCAGCAGCATGGTACCGGACGAACGCGCATAAAATGCCCACCTGGACGCTGTTCAGTGGAGTGTTCACAAACTCCCTTCGATACGAAGAAAATTTGACAGACAAATGAAAGCAAATGACCGCAAGAAGGCAGATTGAGACAGAACATTTGGAAACATACTTCAATGAGAAAGTTGGATTGTGTCAGGAACTAAGACTGAGCTTCAGAAAAATGGAGGAACAGGTTTAGACTGGGTTGCAAAATTAGAACTCAGTCTACGTCCTGATGACAAAGAACCACTATGACACTGACCACCTACTCCATGACATGATTGCATTTGAACGGCTGGATGGAATGCGACCGATAGAGAAGAACGAAGAGCAGTTGAGTGGAAGGATGGCGCTAGCTAAACTCCGCTGCTATGCAATTGGGAATAAAGGCGTTCTATAAGACAGCGGACAACGAAAAGATAGTCAGTCTGAGAGATGGAACGGGACGACGTCAAGAGAAGAGGCGAGACCAAAGGGCAAGTGCTTCAATTGCAAGGCTGAAGGGCACTTGGCTAGATTTTGTCCTAAGAGGAGCGTCTTCGGATGCTATGCATGTCAGAAAGAGGGACATAAATCAACGGATTGTCCTGAAAAGAAAACTGCACCGAAGCCATTGGGGACGTCTACGCCGAAGACAACTACTCACAACGTGCTGCACGTGGGAGCCATGAGTACGACACCGGGTGATCATCTGCAAAAGACTATGAAACTCAACAGATAGGATTTGTTAAAACTTATACACACAGGAAGTGGTGTGTGCACCATTCGAGCGAGCGTGGTGTTGAATAGACGTTTTGAGGTACTTCACCGAGGACTAGAGTTGTACGGTTTTGGACAAGACTATCCAGTAATGAAGTCTTTGAAAGCGATTCGCGGAACGTTGGCAGTTGATGACGTCGAGCTGGAAGGAGTTGTGTTGCACGTGGTGCCTGATTATGCACAGCCTTTTGATGTGCTAGTCGGCAAAACTTCCACCTAATCATCCAAGATCGCTCATGTTCAAGTCGACGATAAGTTGACCTTTGGATATCGCGATAAGGACCCTTTCGAAGACTTTGACGTTTGTGAGCCTGTTGTTCAAAATATAACGGCCGCGGAAAATATGACAGCTCGTGAACGACAGAAAATGAAAATCCGTACTTCGCAGTTATGAATCAAGGTGTCAAAGACTTCAAGATCTACGCTGGTAAAATCTTGGTTACGGGACTGAAGCCGGACCTGTCTAAACCGCACGACCTTGCTCACGACCAGTCGGAGACCAGTTGTGATAAAACGTCTAGGCAGCGCAAGATAAATAGGTAGCAAGCGCACTCGTCCCGCGGTAAATAGAAGGTCCCAACGGTGACCAAGAGAGGGCGCCGTGCGGCCAAGCCACCGCACCGCGCCCAACGACCCAACGTAAATAAAGTTGTGGCGTACGGCTACTTTATCCAATTCCACTGGATCGCATATATACATGTCTTTGTGAAGACGATGTACAAAGATTGCATCAGTCATCAAAAGACACGCAGTATATGCTAGTCGCAATCGGCGAGGCAACATCTGGGGAGGGTACATGAGAACGGTGCTTTGCGGCCGACCAATTTGTACACCAGTTCCAAACTAGTTTGTTAGAACCAAGCCGACGACGGCCATCTGATGCGGTGATGCCGGAATCGCACATTTCGCCACTTTGCATTGAGATGCAGTAGTGTCCTGCGGGTCACCTTCTGGGTAATTAGCGGTGTCAAGTCAAGGCTGTGGATATCGACCTGATGATTGTCCAAACCTCTGATATCACGACATTGGCCTGAAGGGGGCGACTGTGTGGATGTCTCTCCGTGTTAATACCGCGTCCTGCGGGTCGTCTTCGTAGTGCACTCTCCGGTGTCTTGTCTAAGGATAACGCGGTTGTCTTGGACTTGGGTACCGGTCGACTGACCTGAAGGGGACTGCAGTCTTAGATGGGCTAGTTATAGATGGCCATCTCTTAATTAAAGAATGTTGGTGCGAAACATCAGTCAGCGCCATCTGTAGTTGTCGCACAAAGTTCTGAGGTTGGCAGAGATAAAGGTCGCTGCAGAAAATGGTGGCAAGCTGAGGTAGGTAACCAAGGGAACGGGATACCAAAACCAGAGCGCCAAAATTCAAAATTTGAGTTGTGTGATGGCCAACTAAACCAAAGATAAATTCCATTGGCAAATTTCACGATTTTCTAACAAGATACATAGCATGTAAAATAAAGGTGTTTCTCGCTGTTTTACCATTAATATTTTTAACATGCTCTGTATGTTACTGAAACGTTGGAATTTTTGCATAACATAAAAAATAAGTACTCTTCAAGAAATGAAAAAATCAAGTAGATATAAGTATTTATTGGAAATTCAACATCTACTTTTTTAGGCCACGTTCAGGTCCTTCGGTCAATTTCAAGCTGTTGATCCGAGACATCCATATATCTCTCACACGGTCATCACATGGAATAGCGAATCTGCAAATATATATCATTCATCATAGGTCATCCATGGATAATTATGATCAATCCAAAATCCATTGTCATCATCTAGTGAAACTGAACTGAACATTACACATTAAGATGGAAAAAAAACTTATCTGGTGAGTTCTTTATCCCTGCACCCTGGGACACAGCACGGCCGGGTTCGTCTCATAGTTTTAGAACCGCCAACAACAATAATCGTCAACAAAAAACGTAACAGCAGCAGTAACAACAAAAAACGTAACAGCAACAACAACAATAAATGTAACAGCAACAAAAACAAGAAAAAATGTGGTAAACACGTGGGATTGCAGAGCAGAACGTAACCGCGAGGCACATGAAAACATGGAACGCAAGGAAATGAATGGCAATGCGCGGAAGATGGCGATAGACGTTTCTGCTTCGACCAGTTGTAGTGCTGCCACCTTCCAACTTTCCTTGAACTCACTCATGAGGTACTGTGCGACAACTACAGATGGCGCTGCTAACAGTCAGTTTTACGCGGTATCACTCCTACCATTGGAAATTACACCCCACGACTGCGGTGTGGATTGCTCTAGTAGGCTTACTCCACCTTACACTGTTGCGGGATGGAGCGGACACGAGTACCCTAGACTGTTGCGGGTTCGGAACCCATCGGTGCTTCACACCAAACGAGTAGCGCATTGCACTAAGATTGGATAATTTACTGTAGTCGTGTTGTTGCAGTAGATTACCACAGGGTGGATAGGTGCGGTCACATTTCTCTCTAAGTAATAGGTACTTTTTATTTTGCTTTCAGTTAGACTTCTTTGGCCAACCGGTTTCGCCTTCATTTTTTCAATTTATTCGCTAAATAATGTTGTAAATTGTAGATGTAATTGTTGTCTTTGATACTTGTTTGAAATATTGTTGTGTGTTCAATGTACTAAAGTAAAACCCGAATCTTGTTTAATTCCTTGCGGTGAAGTAAGGTGGCGACCGAGCAAACCCAATAGAGAGAAACACATCGATTCATGTGGGAAGAGTATGTAAGAATCCGTTTATCAGAGTTGAAAGATGAGAGCGACACTTCTTAGTCGTTACAAAACTGGCGCCCAAACAGGGACCAGTTGAAAGAGAAGTGACCCTTCTCCGAGGGGGTAACCACTCATGCAATATGTGGGACACCTTGTTTGCAATATGTGTGCAATACGTGTGCAATACGTGTGCAATATATGCAATAAGTATGCAATAAGTATGCAATAGGTTGCAATAGGTTGCAATAGTATGCAATAAGTGTGCAATATCTATGTAATAGGTTGCAATAGTATGCAATAAATGCGCAATAAGTATGCAATAAGTATGCAATAAATATGCAATAAGTATGCAATAAGTGTGCAATAAGCATGCAATGAATACGCAGTAGAGCATATCGCGCATGCTCAGATGTCACCATATCGTAAGTGTGGGTCGTTGAGCCAGGGGACTCGAGTGGTTTTCACCTTGGGGACTTGACGTATCATACCTTTTTGGATTCCCCACAACACCAGCATACAAATAAGCCATCATACGTTTTTGTATCGAGTAGCTTAAGACCGTCATCTTGGAAAAACCGCGCCAAATATGTAAATTTGTGGTTTGTATTATTTTTTTCGCATCAACGGCACCTCTAATTGGAAAAATGCAACTGAATAAAATGAAGCAACAGAATTTACTATAAACATCGTTTAGCACCGTTTTTTGACAGGTCTCGTTAGGTACTCCAAATATCACAGTTCATAGTTCAGCTATGGCCAATTTCTTTATTTAACATTTTTGAGTACACCCGATGATATTCATACAATCCGAACTTCACGTCATTGTCTTTCTAGCGTGCTTCACCAGGAATGCTGCTCTTCGCGGCATTTTGATGTCCGTCTGTCCATCGGTCTAACTGTCTGTCTTATCAATTAATTGCTCCTGAACGAGAAGACCTAGCGAAAATCGACTTCTTGTGTGTAACATGTGGTCACCGGAGAATGGAATTAGGAAAAAAAATAATTCCTCAACCCTCGCCATCTTGGTCCGCAATGTCAAATTTTCTCAAAAGTGATCCGATGTTCGTGAAACTTTTTTTATTTCTCCTTGGTACAGCAGTCTGCCCATCGGGCAATAAGCATATCTTTTTAAACATTATAGGTACATGACATGTAGAAGGTGCTCCAGTGAGTAGCCTCAATAATGAATAATAAATATTATTTCATAACAAAATGACATACAATACATATTAAAATCATATTAAGATGAAAGAATATACAATGCGACTGTTGACACTTGGGTGAATCTTCGTTATCTGAGTCCATCAACCAGGTCGATTGGCTGAAGACGATTCAGTCTTTGTACTGCGTCACTTTGGTCAAGAGTTGGTTGGCAAGCGTGTTCGGATGCGATGACATTTTGTCGCTGTATCTCGTACTAAAGTGATAAATGGTATCCTCCACGGACAGCTGGAGATTGATTTCCATTCGTTTATATTTTTGTCTTATTGGATGAAATTATAGTTCGGCGAATTTTGAGGGTTTAAGGATGATGAGTAAAAAAATTTTCTTTGCTAACGCACAACGTTTAACAAATTAATTTCCATGTGACACGTCAATATGGCGCAAATCGTGGAACTTACATGAAAACCATCAGTATCAGTGCATACACAAGACACGACTAGGTTCCAGTTTTCATCAAAATCGGACCACTCCAACCAATTTCAACATGGCGGACAAAATGGCGGCGGATCAAAAAGAAAACATCAAAATCATTCATTAACATATGAAACATGAGTGTATTCCAAGTTTCATGAGAATCGGATCACTTTTAAGTAGTGATGTGAGTTCAGAAATTTTCCGTCTCGGAAAATTTCCGGAAAATTTTCCGAGCGAAATTTGGAAATTTTCCAAAATTCCAAATTTGCCGCGAGTTTGAGAGTAAGAAGATGCGAATCGGTCTCGGATTCGGTGAACTTAACCTCACTCCTCACTCTTAATTGATGAAAAAATCATGACAGATCAATGATAAAATGTTTGAATCCTAGTAAGACTATTTATTTTTCATTTTCAAGTGTTTAAAATTATATTTTTGTGAATTAGTCCATTATTGCGTCACAGTATATTTTGATTATACAGGGTGGCCCAACGAAAACAGAACAGAGGGGTTTTCGGGCATTTCACATCATTTTTTCGAAAAAAGCTCAGACAGGTCGATTTTTATATCCAGGGGGACATCTGAAACATACATTGGCAAATTATCATCTTCAGCCCCCTCACCCCTACCCACTTCAACTTTAGAATTTCAAATGACATTATCTACTTTGCGATACATCAAATCAAAGAGAATCAAATTCTTTTTCTGAAAAAAATGTTTTCAAAATTTTCGACCCCACCCCTCATCTTCCTAAATTTTTCTGACTGTCCCATTTTATATTCTCGACCCCTCAATTCTCTTCAATTTAATCAACGTCATCCTAAATAGCATCTAAGGAGAAAATTTTCGGTGGAGGAAGGTGTTACCAAAATTCACCCCTTTCCTCTTCCCCACCCCAATTTCAAAACATAACAGACACCACCTATTTTGTGATACATCGAATGAAAGGAAATTGATTTCTCTTTCTGAAAACTATTTGTTTGAAATTTTCAACCCCTCTCCTGATAAATTGAACATTCGGAGTATTTTAGGGGGAAAGGGGACTTTTTGAAAATTCTTAAAATATTTTATTCAAGAAGCGAATTCAATTCCCTTCGATTTGATGTATCACAAAGTAGGTAGTGTCATTTTAGATTTTGAAGTTGAGGTGGGGGAGTGAAGGGGTGAATTTGGGTGGCACTTTTTACACAGAAAATTTTCTCCCTCGATGCTGTGCAGGATGACGTTGACTGTACTGAAGAGAATTGAGAGATCAAAAATATTACATTGGAAACTCTGACAATTTCAGGAAGAAGGGGGGTGGGGTTGAAAATTATAGAAATATTTTTTCAGAACGAGAATTTAATTCTCTTCAATTTGATGTATCGCAAAGTGGGTGGTGTCATTTGAAATGGGGGTGGGGGTGAGGGGGCCAAAGATAAAAATCCGCCAATGTATGTTTCAGACGAGTTTCAGATGTCCCCCTTAATATAAAAATCGACCTGTTCGAGCTTTTTTCAAAAATATCAGGTGAAATGCCTTGAAATCCCTCTGTTCTGTTTTCGTTGGACCACCCTGTATAATATACTTATTTGATGTTGTTGAAATAGAAAAGTTATGAACAAGACAACGTGTCTAGTTTCAATCAATTCTGAACCCTTGCGGAAAATTTCGCGGGAATTTTCCGGAAAAATTTCCGAATTTTAAATTTCCGGAAAATTCACATCACTACTTTTAAGAAAATTTGACATCGCGGATCAAGATGGCGACGGTTTGAGAATTTTTTTCTTCTAATTACCATTCTCCGGTGACTACATGTTACACACAAGAAGTCGATTTTCGCTAGGTCTTCTTGTTCAGAGGCAATTAATTCATAAGACAGACAGTTAGACCGATGGACAGACGGACAGACAGAGATCAAAATGCCGCTAAGAGCAGTATTTCTAGTAAAGTACGCTAGAAAAACAATGACGTGAAGTTCGGTTTGTATAAATATCATCGGGTGTACTCGAAAATGTTAGATACAAAAATTTGCCATAGCTTAACTATGAACTGTCATATTTGGAGTAACGAGACCTGTCGAGAAACGGTGCTAAACGATATTTATAGTAAATTTTGTTGTTTAATTTTATTTAGTTTCATTTTTCTAATTGGAGGTACCGTTGATAAAAAAAATACAAACCACAAGAGCTACATATTTAGCGCGGTTTTTTCCAAGATGGCGGCCTTAAACTACTCGATACAAAAACGTATCATGGCTTATTTTCATGCTGGTGTTGTGGGAAATCCAAAAAGGTTTGACACGTCAAGTCCCCGGGGTGAGAATCGTGATTTTTGGCTCCTGGCTCATCGACTAATACCAGTTATCTACCTTTTATCTCGCCTGTGTTATTATTCTTTGCAGTTTTTTATCATTGTTCAATTGTTGTATAATTGCTTCTGTTCTACATTTACCTCGAGATTTACCTATCTTCGTCGAATGAGTGTTGAAGGTATGGGAAATATGAACTGTAGGCTGTTTGTAGGTTACCTCCCTGCAGGTACTTACCTACATAGAGGTATTTAAGTGCCGGTTATCGTGTTATTTTGATGGCAATTAGTAATGCAAAATATATGCAATATGCATGCAATACATGCAATATTTATGCAATATCTATGCAATATGGATGCAATACATGCAATAGTTATGCAATATCTGTGCAATACATGCAATATTGATGCAATACATGCAATATTCATGCAATACATGGAATATTCATGCAATACATGCAATATTCATGCAATACATGCAATATTCATGCAATACATGCAATATTTGTGCAATATTGCATGTGTGGGACGCCTAGTGATGGGAAAAAATCCAGTATTCGTTACAAAGTATTCGTTACTGACGAGTACCCGTTGTAACGAGTACTCATTTCGAAAAGTATTCGTTCTTTGACTGATTTCGTTACTTTATTTATGCACTGCACACACATCCATACAATACGACGCTCGGAAAATCGTCTTTCTTAGATCCTCGATTTAAAACAAAGGCTTTTGACCGGGAAGAGTCATTGAAGAAGATAAAAGAAAAAATTCGAGAAGATATGGTCAGACTGATCAGAAAAGATCAAGACCAGCATGAAGAAGAAGAACCAGTTGTTGAACAATCGATTTCAACAGATGATGATCCGATATGGCAACAATTTGATGAATCCATCAGGCCATCAAATATTATAAGTCCAACTGCAACGGCCATCGCAGAACTTCGGATGTATACGAGTGAAGCTATCGTAAATCGGAGAGAAAACCCACTAGATTGGTGGAAGGAGAGGAAAAAGTTGTACCTCTGGTTGGCACCGTTGGCAAAGAAATATTTATCTGTGATGGCCACGTCAGTATCCTGTGAAAGAGTGTTTTCTAAGGCAGGGCAAGTGGTTTCTGAAAAAAGAAATAGGTTGAAATCTAAAAACGTAGAAATAATTTTGTTTCTCCATTGTAATGAACATATCAAATAAGTACCTGTTGAATACCTAAGAAGTTTATTGTTTTGGTTTAAAATTGAGATGTTCTTTTGTTTATTCTTATTTTGATTTTTATTATTGATAAGGATTTATTGTTTTGTTCCATTTTTTATATTTTTATATTTTTTTCAAAGAATAAATGCATTTATTTTAAAAATTCATTTCAATTATTACATAATATTACCTAGCAGCTAGCGTTGTTTTTTTTTATAAATTCCTACAATTTATACGAAGTAACGAAAGTAACGATAACGAATACTTAGTAACTAATACTAAACCCGTAAGTAACGAACTGTAACGAGTACTCAAAAGTAACGATACTTCCCATCTCTAGGGACGCCTCAAGTCCTAGTGGTTACCCCCTCGCCCTTCTCATTTTAGTCGTTACACAGTTTTCATCCATCTGTCATAACCGCCGGCGCCGGGATAATTGATGCAGATCTCTGCATTACCGCTGAAAACGTCAAACAAATTGTTAACCTCCTGAACAAATATCAAGATTGCTGTGCATTAAATCAAAACGAATTAGGATGCACCGATTCAATGGGAGTCTCAAACTGATCTTCAGCTTCACTTAACCCCTAGAGCTCCTAGAGAATTCCCCAAAAATCTCACGAAATCTTCACAAGAATCCTCAGGAATCTCGTGAATATTTTAAAAAATCACGGAGAATCTTTAGAAGCCCCTGTTATCGACAAAACATCCGGAACATCAAGTCCCCAAGAAAAAATATGTAAACTAAAATGTGAAGCTTCTACTGTAAGAAGAATTCCTCAAACAGCTAGAGAAGCCGTCGCTTGTTCTTCAAAAAACACAAGAGAAAAACGGGAGGATCTATTTCTCTTTGCCTACAATGTTCTCCATGTCAGCGTCACCAAAATGTCAAAAATATATTTGTCGTCAAAAATTCGAGACAACATGAATAACTACGAACAGGATAAATCCATTATTAACAAAAGCAAGAAAAGATCATCTTTCAGCTTCCTGAATAAGAAAGTAGAACTGAAAGTCTACGATGGCGATGTCCGTGGACCGGTTCGACTTCTCCCGTCAACAGATTCTTTAGCTCAAGATGTTGCCTTAACGTTAATCTCCCTGAGATCAAAACATCCACAACCATCTAGACCTCTGAATTATGCATCTGAAAAAGACGTCGTAGAAGCTATTAAATCCTGCCCCTGTGGATCTGCTGGGGGTATAGATGGGTTGACTCCTCAACACCCCAAAGACCTCACAGCTCAATCTTTAGAAGACGCTAGACAGAAGCTTAAGCAGTCAATCACAGCTTTAATCACTCTATTGTTGTTTGGTAAAGTCGTCCAAGAAACTCTACCTTTTTCATATAGGGCATCTCTAATAGGCCTCAACTATAAAGACTGAGGAGTTAGACCTATAGCAATTGGTTGTACCTTAAGGAGGTTATGTTCGAAAATATTGTGTTTCAAAATTAGAGATATTTTAGGTCCTAAGCTTCGGCCAATTCAACTAGGTTTCGGCACTAGCGGCGGGACAGAGGCGGCAACCTATTTTAAAAATTCCAAAGACGGTGGGACAGTTGTTGAAATCGATATAAAAAATGCTTTTGATTTAATGGAACGTGATTCGCTTTTAAATTCTGTAAAAGAAAACATTCCATCTGCTTTTCCATACCTTAATCAATGCTACTCGCATCCATCTCACTTGTTTTTTAAAAATAATATAATAGAATCTTCTGTTGGTTGTCAACAGGGCGACCCTTCAGGCCCTGCTATTTTCAGTCTTGGTATACATTATATAATTGAATAAATATCTTCCGAATACAACAGCTGATATTTGGATGATGGAGTTTTTGGTGGATATGCTAAAATCGGATTTCAGGATTTAGAAAGCGTTATCAAAAGTTTTCAAAAAATTGGTCTCTCTTTGATTTTTAATGAATGTGAATTGATATTCCTTGATCACGTAAATCCAGAAAGAAGATCCAAAATATTAGAACAAATAAATTGAATCATCCCCGACATAAAAGTTCCGAACAAGGAGAATTTTATTCTTTTTCAAGAGTCGATGAACGAAATTTTTGATTCCGACAAAAAACCTTTCTGAAATTCAACCGAATATGCTTCACACTTATTGGAATCTTGTTTTTGGATTCCACATCTTACTTTTTTTTTCAGATCTAACTTGACTGTTTTATGTCAAAATATTTTGTCCAAACTAGACTCTGTTATTCAAATAAGCTTGCAACAAACTTTTAACATAAAGTTGACTGATTCTTGTTGGAAGCAAGATTCTTTACCAGTCGATTTAAGGGGTTTAGGAGTACGCAGTGCCTTAGATGTAGCCCTTCCGGCTTTTTTGTCTTCGGTCTACAGTACAGTCAACCTCGTTGGTACAGTCGTTTCTACATCACTTGGTGGTTTCCAAGTTGACTGTCTGTCCCAAGGCACAAAATAGTTGGTTAACCTCACAACCAAAAGCCGACCTCTCACTGAACCCAAATTCCCAAAAAATTTGATTTTTTGATGGAGGATAAGCTTGACAAATGAATAAGATCTTCAACTGAAATAATCGATAAAGCACGTTTATTGGCCTGCGCACAAGAAGAATCAGGTGCCTGGCTGAAAGCTTATCCCTCCCTTTCTCTGGGTACCCTGTTGGACAAGAACACGTTGAGGATAGCAGTAGCATTGCGGCTAGGTTCTAAATTATTCCAGTCACATACTTGCATTTGCGGAGCCAACGTTAATGCCTGTGGTCTTTATGGTCCATTTTGTGCTAGGAGTGTTGGCAGAATTCCAAGGCATGCCGCTTTGAACAACACAATCAAGCGTGCTTTGGCTTCTGTCGACATATACCTTCAATTTTGGAATCACCTGGCCTGAGCAAAACCGATGATAAAAGACCAGACGGTATGTCATTAATTCCTTGGGGAAAAGGTCGCTCTCTCATCTGGGACTCCACTTGTGTGGATGCACTTGCTCCCTCTCATGTCAAAAATACGTCTTTGTTAGCAGGTGCTGCCGCCTCCGAAGCAGTAAGAGACAAAACGAGAAAATATTCGGCTCTATCTGAGCACTTTGAATTGGTTGCTTTCGCCGTGGAAACTTCAGGTGTTTGGTCTTCAGAAGCTTTGAATTTTGCAAATTCTCTTGGAAAACGTTCAATTGACAAATCTGGCACTGTGAAAACCAAGTTCTTTTTTTATTCAAAAAATCAGCTTAGAAATTTGAAGGGGTAATGCAGCAAGTATTCTAGAAACGTTTGAAGATTCATCCGAAATGGATGGAGTTTTTTACTTATAGGTATTCATATTTATTCACTCACAACCACTATGATGATAATTGATTCATTACATACCTAGTAGAAGGTCGGGAAGTGACCCATTGCCGACCTCCCGAGAAAGTAAAGAAATGGTAGCTTTATAAGGGAAATTTCAAAATATGCATCCAACCAAACAATGAGTGTGTTAATCAGTATTTCCTGAACCACGTTTCAGCAAAATCAATCGGCCTATCTATGTAGGTCTGTCTAATTCTCCAAGAAATCATCGTAAATTCCTCGAAGTCCCGTACAAATCTCCAGAAGACCCTAGAAAATTCTCAGAAATCTCGTAGAAGTCTCTAGTAGTCCCCTGAAAATCCTGTTGAAAGTTCTTAGAAATTCCATCAATATTTCCAAGAATCCTTAGAATCTTTAGAACTCCCTAGAAGTGTTCTGGAATCTTCAAGAATCCATCAAATTTCCATAAAACCTTTCAAAATTACCTAAAAATTCCATATAAATCTATGGGAAGCCTTAAAATCCTGTATAGGTCCTAGGAACCCAGGAATTGTCAAAAATCCAAGCAGAAATCTTTGAAATCCGGTAGAAAATACTATACGGTCTTATCTTTAACCTCAGCCCGTAAAAATCCTTGGAACAATAGAAATCGCATACACAATAGGTAATGTTCAATCCTCGGTTCAATCCCAGCAGAGCTCCCTGGAAATTCTCAAAAATTATTGGAAATTCCTGGAAACCCTGTATAAATATTCAGATATTTAACTCTCCAACGAATCCTTAGGAACCCTAATAATCCCATAGAAATTCCAAAAGATCTCTAGAGATTCTCACAGGGATCATTGTGTGCCGATGACGTTTACTATATGTATTTGTTGCATCTGAAGGAGGTCAATGAAGATAATTTATTCATATATTATTTTTATTAATCAAAAATCTCGTTCGTATATTCAGAAAACCTTCGAGAAAACCAGTCCAAATCTTTATAAATTCCTCTAAATTCTTCAAAAATCTCAAAAATACTCCAGGAACCCCTAAAATTCTCACACAAATTTGATCAATTCCTAGAAATCCCTCAGAAACGTTGAGCCTTTTTGAAATCTCTAGAAACCGTAGAATTATCAGAAAATCCTTTGAAATTGTTGGTAATCTTTAGAAGTTTTCAGAAATTTCTACAATTTTTGTAGAAATTCCTATAAATCGAACAAATTTCCGGAAATTCCCAAAAATCTCGTAGTGATCCCGAAAAATCTTCAGAAATCTTCAAAAATCCACGTAAATTCCCAGACGAATTCAGGTCCTTATTTTTAAGAAATCTTGTAGAGAATTTCATGAATTTCCAAAAAATATCTAGAAATCAGGAAGAACCATCGTTGTTCTAATTGTCAAGATTGTAATAACTGGTTCCGTTATGACTCCGATCTGTTTGTAATCATGAATCAATATTAGGTGATAAACTGATAAGTTTTGCAGGATTGTTCAGTGAGCGTTACAAGAAAATAAAGCGTGTATTTTGTATGGAGGTTTTTGGTAGATTGATTCAGAAAATGCCAAGAAAAATGGAAGAGCGACCCACCTTTCTCACAGTTTTTTTTTTTCATAAAAATAATTCTGTTCTGAAGCAGGGAAGCTGTAATTATACTATTTAGAATCAAGTTCGGCTGATCTGAAGGCATAACAAAAACATCTGGCAGGTAATTTATAAAAAAAATGTCCTTTTTTTTAGTTGTCCTGAAAATCTTACACATGACGGTTTGCATGGAAACAAAGTTTGACTACAATTTGGCTATGGTATGACACAAAAGATGCAATCGAACTAATTCTCCAGATGGTGTGTGCAAACTCTAAAAGGGACGATGGGGTGGAGTATACGGCACCAGCATTCCACCACCAATCCAATCGCAGCCCGAATTTACATCGCAGAGCGTGGAAAATGAATGTATTTTGTGTTTTGAATTTTGAAGATCAAAATGTTTCCGAAAAACGAATTGTATAAATAAAATACAAAATAAGCTACCTGAACTATACCGAAATATACAAAATAAAGATACCTGCTTGTCAATCGAATGTATTCGAATACAAAATACAAAATACTGGAATTTAATGATTACATTATTGTACTGCTTTGCCGCTGCACTCTAATGAAAACTTCATCAGAAGGGGAGTAAAAATGTAGTAGGTATCGTAATAAATTAATATATTTAAGTAATTAGTACCTAGATATAAGTACAGTAAAGTCCCACACATAATAAGTGAATGTCTCATGTGGTGACATCCTGCCTGGGAAGTCGTTTATTAACTCCAGCCGATTACCTACTCTTATCAAGAAAAAAATTGAGGGTTGCCTCGCTTGCCTATGCCTGCAAACTTGTTCGTAGAGAATCCTGAGAAATTCTACCGTTCTGGCCTCGGCTCTGGCTCTGGTTATAATCCCCCTCAATTTGTTTCTAAATATTTCGTAAGCAAAAACTGCGCATACGATTTTCTTAGTTTTATTCTCTTGAAATATTTCATTGAGTAATGCACAGAAAGCAAGTCAAGCATCAAAGCTATACTGTTTAGAATTGATTGGTTGATTACTAAACCGAGTAGTAGGTAGCTACACAAACAATGAAACGCAAATCCCGACTTAGCCTAATCTTTTTGAAAACCGCATGCTCATCGACAAAGTCCACGATACGAAACGCCCGTCCAACGTCCGCTCAATAAGATTCCCACACCCATCGATCCAATCGAGAGATAAATACCAAAGATAATAATCCAAGAAAACAAGAATTACTGGAACAGCACCGCCGTCGTGTTTTTTCTCTCCCATTTCTGAATCCTTCCACTCGACCATTCAAAGCAGCTTACTAGTGTCTCACTCTTACTTGACAAGGCTCGCGGGATTTTTTTCATTTCCTCTTTTTTCCCCACCTGTTTGTTCAGGATTCCTCGGCGTTAGATGCGCTCGTTCGCTTTCAGGAATCCAATTTCAGCAGCACCAGCTGCACCAGTCGAGTGTTGAAGCTCGCTTCGCCCCTCGCCAGACAGACTCTAATTCCACCTGCGTTATACCTTGCTGAAATCGTGCAAATTCTTCCGAGCAAAAAAAAGCTCGAAAAGGATAAATCTTGTTTATTTGAGGCGTATGAGTGGATCAGTTGCTACACGCGTGGAAAGCCATAAATCAAAACGAAAAACTTCTGATTGTCTAAGCCGGATGGATCGATGACGGTTTTATGGAACCCGGCGGATTATTTCTATCGCAAGCCGTCGTAATCCCTTCGCATAAAGGCACGGGGCGGGTATATAAGCAAAAAACAGATATCGCCAAGTAGGTACTTGTATATACTGAAAGTTAAAATGAAGGCGCTAGTTTTCTTGTCTCTTGTGTGCGTTGTCCTGATTGAAGCGAATTCCGTTGATTACAACGTGCAAGGAATTCTGCAGAGTGTAAGCGATGATGGTGAGTTTATACATGATGCTTTGGCATCAGAACATAAATGAAAGAAAGAGAATGTTGCAGATAAATTGGAGTTCCTGAATTATTATTTGAACCGTGGGTTCGTAAAAACGCAAGAAAAAGCCGGACTGCCGAAAGCTGACACCAAGCTGGATGACGATCAAGCCGTTGAGCTGTTCCAGTACTATTTGGAGAACCATTCCGTCACCGATGGAATAGAAGCCTCCAAGCACATTGTTTGTTGGGATGATATCGGCTGTGTAGATCTAGACGATCCTGGTGTACATCCTGGGCTATGATAATTGTACAATAAAATCCTGGATTCGTGATTATCTATTTTTCAAATACTCCTCCATATTATCCTGCTTTGAGGAAGTTTCAATTATCGGCGACACTATTCCAGAAGATTTTGAATCAATATCTTTGAAAATGATAGAGCAGTACTTTTAAAAGAACATGGAGAAATATTATTGGAAATCTTGAACAAAATTCCAGAAGATTTCATTTTTTCTGAAATAGTGCAGCTTTCCAGACCATCTTGAAGCGACATTCTAGGGAATCTTGAAATTATATCGTGTATCATGATATCCTCAGAGATCTTGGAGTCGAACCTCAGTAGAATCCTGGAAGATAATGAAGCAACATTCCGTAATATTTTTTTAAGTGCTATTCTGGAAGTTTTTGTAGCATCCAGAACATCTTGCATGATATCTTGGAAAATCTTGGATTTGAAGTTCAGTATGAGTAATCCTGGAAGTTCTTGGAGTGATATAGAGAATGACAAAAAACATTCTAGAAGCTCTAGGAGTATAGTTTTGAAGTTTTTGTAGCGATATTCTGGAATATCTTCCATCGATATTCTGAAAGACGGCTAAGGCATATTCTTGAAGATCTTGGAGAAATAGTCCTCAAGATAT
The DNA here is from genome assembly GCA_949128115.1 of Anaspis maculata. Classification (NCBI taxonomy): domain Eukaryota; kingdom Metazoa; phylum Arthropoda; class Insecta; order Coleoptera; family Scraptiidae; genus Anaspis; species Anaspis maculata. Next base: position 98,186,763 of record OX421963.1, on the reverse strand, counting down.
TTGATCAGCATTCCTTGAAGTTCCTAGAGCAAATATCCGAAAAATCTTGGAAAAGTATTCTGAAAAATTTCAGAGAGACTTTCTAGCAGATCGTAGAGGAATTTTTCATACAATTTTAGAAAATCTTGACGCTGTATCTGATATCATGATATCGATGGCGAACGGCAACCTTCTATGCCACCATTTGCGGTAAATCAACAACCTTCTATGTCAATTTCAGCAGGGTTGAGAATAATGAATCAAACAACCGACACTCCAGCCTTTAATCGACTGACAAAACCTCCGATTCCAATTAAGACTCATTCGTATGTCAAGTGCAAAATATCAATCTTCTACGTCAGACAAAGAAGGTTTTTGCAGAAAATACGATGACAACGCAGAAGATAATGTGCCTTCTATGTCAAAGATTGAAGGTTGTGGCACAAAATTTCATTGACAAGTTGGAAAATAGCCTCCCATGTCAGACAAAAAAGCTGCTATAAAGCCTCTATTCTGCAAAAATTACCAATATATTGCTGACAAAACCGTCTATGTCACGTTTCATGACCAAATCCAGTGAAAAATATCAAATTTTATATCCCATTATGTCACCTTAATTTATAGTGAAGATTATTTTAACCTATAATGGAAGAAAATATAGTATATAACGTTTAAAGTACAATTTTGTTCTTCCTGAAAAGTACCCCTTTTAGACATAAGAGCTTGCTGAGTCTCTGCAAACGGTGACTGCAAATGGTTACTGTTCTTCGTTATTAATATATTCTTGAAGATCTTAAAGTTAAAGTATGCTCTCGAGTGCTGTATAATCCGGGAAAATAATTAGGCAATATTCTAGGAAATTTTGGAAGCAATATTCTGCAAGTTCTTGAAGTGATATTTTAGAAGTTTCCTGTAGCAATATTCTTATCTTCATCGAGATTGTAAATTTTGAAAAATATCTAAAAAATTTGGGAAGATATCCTGACTGACCGTGAAGCGATATTGTAGACGATCTCGCAGCGATGTTGTGGAAGTTCTTCAAGCGATATTCTGGAAATTCCTGGAGCGATATTTTGGGAGTCCTTGGAACGACGTTCTGGGAGACCTTCCGGAGATATAGAGCAATTTTTTGGAAAACCTCGGAGCTATATTTTAGAATCTCTTGAAGCGATATTCTGGAAGTTCTTTGAACGAAATTATACAAGATCTTGAAGAAATATCTCAAGAGATTCCAGAAAGATATTCAGAGGTCGTGCAGCAATCTTTCACGCGATATTTATGCGACATTTTAAAAAAACCTTGAAGTTATATCGTTGATCATGATATCTTGAGACATCTTGAATTTGAAGTTCAGTATAATCCTGAAAGATCTTGAAGTAATATTATGAAGAATGACCAAAGAATATTCCAGAAAGTCTTAAAATGATATTCTTCTAATTTTTCTGGCGATATTCCAAATCACCTTTCATTGGAATTCTGGAAGATGGTAGAAAAATATCCTTGAAGATATCAAAGAAAAATACTTTCGAAGATATTGGATACTACAATAGTTCATGTAGTTCCTGAAGCACATATCTGGATGATAGGGAAAAAATATTATGAAAAATTTCAAAGATAATAATCGAGCAGATCTTTAAGCAACGTTTTGGACGATCTTGGGGCGACATTCCAAAATATCTTCCCCCTATATCTTTGATCATGATATCTTCAGAGATCTGGAAGTTGAAGTTCGGTAGAATCCTTGAAGATAATAGAGCAAGATTCTGGAAAATCTCGAAACCAATATTCTGTAATTTTCTGGATTGATATTCCAGAAGTTTGAGATTCCAGATTCTTAGCAACTGAGCCACCATATTCTTGGAGGACATTGGGAAATACTTTCGAAGATCTTCGATCGATACTTTTTGGAAATCTTGATGAAAAGTTGTAGAAAATTGCGAAGAAGTGGAAAAATTGGTTAGGTATTTCACTATATAATAATGACTCGGAATCTTGTAATCTCCTCATTATTGTATTGCGATTACGACTCATGCTGGAAAATAGATGGACAACAAACCAGATTCCATAAAGTATTCTGATTGACGGTGGAGCGATATTATAGACGATCTTGGAAAGATATATCCTTCAAGTTCTCAGAGCAATATCCTGAAAACGTTTGTAACGATGTTCTAGAAGACTTTAGATAATATTCTTAGAAGATAATGTTGGAGCGATATTCTGCATGTCCATATTCCAGGAGCTCTTGCAATAATTTCTCAGAAGACTTTAAAGAAATATAATAGTTCTTGGAGCAATTCTCAGGAAAATCCCAAAAACATATTCTATTTAGAAGTCCTTGGAATGGTATTCAAGAGGCTCTTGTAGTGATATTCCAACACATCTTCCATCGATTTTCTGAAACTTGATTGAGCGATATTCCAAAAGATTATCGAAAAATATTCTTGAAGATCTTCACATAAATTTCTTCCGAAACTCTTGGAGCTGAATCTCACAAGATCTCGAATAAATGATTAAAAAAATCTCCGAGATATTCCGACAGATCTTGGAGCGATGTCTTATACAATGGTGTCACGACAGTCTAGAAAATCATGAAGCTATATCTTGAATCGTGGTATGTTAGAAGCTCTTGAGTTGCAGTTTGATATAATCCCAAGCACTTGAAGCAATATTCTGGGAAATCCCGATGAAATATTCGTTGATGAGTTCTTCGAGTGATATCCTAGAAGTTTCTGTAGCACTATTTGATAACACATTGCATCGATATTTTTGCAGATGATGGAGCGGTACTTCCAAAGATCAAGTAAACATATTATATAAAAACTCGTATGGAAAAGTATAAAGATTATTGAAGATCTTAGAGCCAGACTCTAGGAGATCTTGGTAAACTTTTCTCAAAAGTTTCAGGAAAATTTTACCAGATCATGGAGGATGTTGTAAGAAATTTGTGAAGTTATGTTTTAGCAGTTCTTGGAGCGGTAGACCAATATTCTTAGGGTGATGTTCTAAAAACCTTGCAAAGATAATCAGAGAAGTTTTGAAGCGGCATCCAGCAAGGTCTTGAAGGATGCTCTCGCAGATCTTCTAGGGTTATTCTGAAGATCTAGCAACAATAAATTGCTGATTCTGAGTGGTGGTGGATGGATCCCGTGATGTGTGGAAGGCCTTCGGAGTCTTGGGTATTAGAGGTGGAAAGCAAAAATATGAAATTCCGCAAGCACTGAAAAATATAGATGCCATTAATAATCACTTCATTAACATTTTCCAAACTACTTGTCAAGCTGTGTAACAGGTGGTTGCTGTACCCAAGTGTAGAACCTCATTGTCTCTGAATGATTTGAGACCGATTTCGGTTTGGTATCTGTTATCAAAATTGACTGAGAAGATTGTAGATAATCAGCTGAAAGAGTTTTTCGATTCATATAAGATTTTACCGGATAACCAGTCGGGTTTTAGGAAGAATTATAGTTGCTGTACCGCCCTTTTGCAGGTTGTAGATGATATTCTGAGGGCGACCAATGAGGACAGAGGACAGGGTTACGGTATTGACGAGACGTGAACCACTGACGGAACTTTTGTACACCGATTTCCAATGATTTCTGAGGTGATCTCTATTGATTTCCAAAGATATCCAAAGATTTCCAATGATTTCCAGTGATTTTCAAATGATTTCCAATGATTTTCATGGAAGTGTACACCAGATTTCCAGGGTGGTTTACCCCTCGGGTATTGATCTTGTTAGAGTTCTCTAAGGCATTTGATAGAGTTAATCATGAGCTGTTACTTGCAATGTTGAAGTATTATGGATTTTCTCAAGGGTGTATCAATTTTTTCTTAAGTTATTTTTCAAATAGAAGCCAGTATGTTAGGATGGGGAATGAGTCTTCGGATTTTTTGAAATTTGTTTCTGGAGTTCCTCAGGGTGCTGTTCCTAGTCCGAGTTTGTTTTCGGTTTATACTTCGAGATTGAATTAGGCTTTTAGGTACTGCCATACTTATTATTATGCTGATGACACTTAGATCTATTCGAGTTTTGGCGTGAATGACGTTGATAGTGCTTGCAGGCATATGAGTGAGGATCTGGACAGAATCGGTCAATTTGTTGAAAAATACTGTTTGATCATGAATCCTTCGAAGTCGAAGGTAATGCTTTTTGGACCCAAGTCTCAGAGAGATAAAATCAGGCAGCAGATTAGAATCTTCATGGGTGGGACTCAATTGGAACTCATCGAAACAGCTCGAAATTTGGGTTTAGAAATTGATACGGATTTTAGATTTCAATTCCATGTGAACAAATGTATAGGAAGAGCGTTCAACAACTTGAAGATGATTTATCAGCATGGAGACTTCAGCATCTTTCGGTCAGAAACAAATGAATTCTATGTGAGTCATTTGTTTTGTCAAAATTTAATTTTGCTGATGTTGTGTACGGGCCGTTTTTGACCGGAGCTGTTCAAGGTCGGATACAGAAGATGCAGAATTCTTGCGTCAGACTGATTTGTGGAATTAGAAAATTTGTAGAATTAGGATTACTCAGAATGAATGAGGGAAGATTTCTTTACACCGCCACCCTGTACTATAAAATCATGCAACTCAGGAGACCATCTTACCTTAATGTCAAAATCATTTTCATTAACGATGTGCACCAAGTTTACTCGTCAAAAACACCTCATCAAAATTCCGAAATTCAATTTGAAATTTTTCCAGTGCTCTTTCTCATATAGGATTGGTGAAATATATAACTCTGTTCTTCATGATTTCGGAGGCTTAAGTATTTCTTCTTTAAAATTCATAATCAAAACAAAGCTTATCAGTAATGAGATCTCCATTATTGTAACTCATCCCTGTTATGTTTCCGATTCTGTCCTATACCTAGTATTTTAAAATTGTATTTTGGTTGGGTGGTAGAGCAGCCAAAAAGGCCCAACCCTGCCTTTTACGCATACCCCTTATTCATTATTATTAGTTTATTGTCCATTGTATAGATTGTTGGTATGTGTGATAGAAGCATTTATTATTATCCTATAAGTCTTCCAGGCAACGTTCGAGAAAATTTTGCAGCAGTTTTCTAGAAGGGGTTTGAAAATCATTCTAGGGAGCTTTGAAGCAATATTTTGTGAAACCTCATCGTAGAAGAATTCTAGAAGTCATCGGAAGACTCTTCTAGGAGCTCTTGTAGCGATATATCAGATGATTTGTAGCCGAGTTTGTAGCAATATTTCAGAATATCTTGCATCGAGATTTTAGAAGTGATGAAGCGATAATTTCGAAGATCATAGAGGAATATTCTCAAAGACCTTGGAGAAATCTTCTAGAAGATATCAGAGCGAAATTCTGACAGATCGTAGAGCATTCTAGAAGATCTTGAAGCAGTAGCCTGAATCATGATATCTTCGAAGATGTTCGATTGGAGTAGAAAGATCCTGGAAGTTATGGACGCAATATCCTGGAAATCTGAAAACAACATCCTAGAGACTTACGTAGCGATGCTCCAGGACCTCTGGTATCACTATTCTGGAAGATCATTGGAAAATTTGAAAGATGCAAAACAAAATTTTGACGAATAGTAACGCAAAATTTCGGAAAATCTTGAAACGATATCCAAGGAGGTTTTGGAGCAATGTTCTAGAAAACCTTCCGGAGTTATTTGAGGGATGTTGAAGCGGTGTCAAGTATGGTCTTGGAGTTCAGCAGATTTTCAGAGCAATACTTCTGAAGATCTTGTCACGATAGACCAAAAGTTTTCAGCGCAATATTCCAGGAGTCCTAATAGCAATTTTTGGAAGATCTTAAAGGAATACTTTGAAAAGTCTTGGTGCAATAGTGTGAGGAATCTCAAAGCAACATTCTAGAAATTCTAAGATCGAAATTTTGAAACCTCTTGAAGCGATATTCTAAATGTTCTTGCAGTGATATTTCATAACATCGTGAATCATTGCTCAATATTTCAACGGGTGATCGAGCGATGTTCTTGGAGATAACTGAGAAATTTTCTTGAAGGTCTTGGAGCAATACATTTCGAAACTCTTGGAGAAAAGTCTTGGAAATTCCAGGTGGTATTCTCTTAAAAAATTATAGAGACAGATCGTAGAGTGATATCTTGGTTGCTCTTGAGGAGAAAATTCAAAAAAGCATGCAACCAGATGTTGAATCATGAAAATATATCAAAAGATCTTGAAGTTGAACATCAGTTCACTTCTCAAAGTTCTGGTTGGAAATAATGCCGGAACAACGAGTCGTGATGAGTGGCGATGCGGCGGCGGCTATGAGATGTGCCGGTTCGAGACAGATTTCCAGCGGGCGGCCTTCCAGCAATCTCGTTCTAATCTTTTTTAATTTTTTCTTGATTTCAATACTTCAAAGCCAAGTCTTGCGGAATCGCTACGGGCCACCAGAGCGATGATTGTCTTCCATCTCTCCTTCCGTCGTCCTTTCTTGTAACAAAACCGCCACGCGCACATACTCACAAAGAAACGATCTCTCATCAACAAAACCTCTCTGGCAATTCCTTCTTTCTTGCTCTCCTGCCGTCCACGCGAAATGGCAAAAGTACGAGCGATGAGCGCCGCGCCGTGGCTCAGGAGAGTTCATCTCAGACCGGGTCATTTTCAATTAGCTTTTTAACTGGCGGAAGCCCCGAGAGACTCTCTCGGATGCCGCAGCAGTAGCTAGCTGGCTGCCAGCGGCCGCCGGGTGCAAAAAAAAAACCGTAATTGAATCAAATTCCGTCTCTTATACATCAGTAATCACGGTTAAACGTGACGAAGGGTCGTTCCTTTCTTGGCCTTTCAAGAGGAGCCGGCGAATTACGTCAAGCACAATGACTGGGAAGCGCGCTTCACCCAGCCATTTTCGTACTCCCGTGTACGCAAAAAGCGTCGGTTGCCTACGGTTTAGGTCCATGGAGGGCACGAGAAGACAGCGTAGTTTGCGATAGCGCAAAGCTTGACGGAATAATACATAAAGTGAATAATAACGACCTCTGTTTTCAGGATGAACGTGGGATGGCGGATGGTATCAAGACACAGGTTGCTAAGAAAACTGGAGGTATGTGTTTTAATACTTAGTCTTTGTTTTGGTCCCTATAACTGTAAGCTGTGTAAAACTTGTCTATTCACTCACAAACTTACTAGAGACAAAGCAGTAATCAGGATTAGAACGCAGCAAACTCCAAGTTGGAACGGGACTTGAATTGACACAGAATAGATGTGAGTTGTCCAACTGTTAGATGTAATTTAGTAATTGTACCTACTTGATACCTAAGATATTTTGTTGAGAACCTCGTTGAGAACTATAGCACTAGAAACTGCTCAAGTTCGCTGCCTCAACATAATTTTTTTTTGTAGAACGGGATCTCAGCGATTAGGCAACAGTCATTTAAATCTGGAGGACACGTGTTTCAACCTGTTTGAACCCTCGTTTGAACCTCATCACTGCTGAAGCTTTCGAGGCCGAAGCTTGGCAACGCCTATACTCACATCTCATAGCTCGATGGGCAGCCGCACAGAGTAGACGTGTGTTAAGACGGTCCCGATATATTTATAACAACAATGGCAGACAAACAACAGCGATTTTAGCGTAATAAAAATCGTTCTGAAAGTAATGAAGAGCTACAGAAAGTTGTTGAAGAGGTTCTTCTCTTAGACGGATTCTCGGCTCAACTAACTGGAGAACTTTGCGAGAGATTATTTGCTAAAACAAGGGCCAGAATAACGAAGCTAGAAGAAACAATCTGCAAATATGATAAACAGCTCCAAGAAATCGAGAGAAATACTGAATGTCTGCAACAAAGGCTGAAAAATAAGAATCTACGCCTCTACAACATCAAGGAAGTCAAGGATGAGGACCTATACCAAGGGCCAATCTCACAAACATTACTAGTTGACAAGTGACAAGTTGACAATTACAAGTGGATGTCGACAAGTCCTTGAAATTCCTGTTGCATAAAAAACCACTAAAAAATTTTAACAAGTGACAAGACTTGTCCTGGTTCTGACAAGTAATTTTCAGGAAGTGAGCTAAAATAAAGCCAAACCAAATGTCTTGTACTTTAGTGTCTCCTCAAATAGAGTTGGAGCCCAATACTATTAGCGCCAGCACGTTCAATTGGGGTCAATAGCCACTCGAACAACTGGGCACCCAGAGCCAACAAATATTACTGATGACGGAAATGGGCGCCATCCTTCTTCCCATGATCGAAAGAGACTAGAGTTTCTCAACCCTCGCGAATCATGAACGGATCCCGGCAACGACAACTGGCATAGTGAAATTCAAGTGATAGTCCGCATACAAGAAGGGCATTTAGGCTGTGATTTCCGTGATGATCCACAAATGATGCCTATCCATTTTCACTGGGAGCATATCTTGAGTTGAGAGTCCCACCTACGCAACCAGCGATTCGGGGAAATCTGGCGTACTGAAAGAATCGCTGGTCTACGTTAGCATAGTCTGTGGTCTGGCCAACGGGCTTCGTGAGGAGAAACGATTTCCATCACTGCACTTGATATTTGCTTTACACAGCGTTGAACGTTGCCTTATGAAGTCAGTACGGTGGACATCAGCCAGAGTATGGTATCAGGATCCGTTTCCCATCCAGTGTTCCATTATTTGCTGTTCTGGACTGAGAGCATAGTTAGCTATGCCTCGTTTCGTGCTTTACTTGAAGACCAATAGGTAACAGTAAATGCTCCAGAGCCTTGTCCTTATCCAGGGCTATATAGTGCGAAGGCGAAATTAATTTAGCAACCTACTGGTGCGGATCTGTTACCTGCGAAATTTATCCTTTCTTCAAATTTTCTTGGCTTGCGCCACGTAGTCGCGCGTTTTCTTCGCCGCTGGAATCATAATATTCTCGTTCCATGACTTGCCTACTAATGTGGATAATCTTACGTTAAATGGGACATCATATGAAGACACATTCCAGTGAGCCACTTACAGACAAAAGAAAATAATGAAGGCGATAGGCAAATGAACGCCCGTCGACTTGTTATCAATTGAAGTGTCGACAAGTTGACAATTTTTTTGATGTTATGTGATTTATGCAACAAAAACTAGTAAATTAATCAAAACTCACGTCACAATAATCGCGGAGTTCACAGGTCACTGTCCGACAAGTGACAACGTTTTATGCAACGCACCGAGTCGACAATGACAAGCGAATCATGACAATTGTCAACTATACGTTGTTTCTGAAATATTGCTATCCCAGTAGGTCATGGAAGTCTAAATGCAGCTTCAGATTTAGTTACAAAAAACGGCGAATCAAAAGTGTATAGTATAGTATAATAAGTAGTTAATGAAATAAAAAAAAAGAGATTTTGAAAATGTATGTCTATATTACATTCTATGGTTTGACTCCAAGATGCAATCAGCCAGACTATCGTCTGAAATCTCAAAGATCTGCCAGACCAAAGTCTGAATAAAAACTTTCCAGAGTTGAATGGAACTGCCAGACCATCAACGTCTGATATCTTGAAGTGATCTGCCAGACAAAAATGTCTAAAGACTTCATGAAATTCAAATGAACTGCCAGATCAACGTCTGATATCTTAAGAGATCTGCCAGACAAAAATGTCTAAAAACTTCACGAAATTCAAATGAACTGCCAGACCAACGTCTGATATCTTTAGAGACTTGCCAGACAAAAATGTCTAAAAACTCCATAAAAATTCAAATGATCTGCCAGACCAACGTCTGATTCACCTGTTTCTCTTGTTTTCCTTGAAGCAGATCCGTGATCAACTCTGGGGACCATTCATAGGTCCACCTATGGATATGCTCTCTCACAGCAGAGGTTGTGTTTCTGCTTGTTAGGCCAGTCAACTCGCACCATCCCAAAGGTAACAGCTCGGTGATCTCGTACGGTCCTTTACCAGGCGCATCTAACTTGTGTGCAATATAACGCTTATATAAAATCACCAGTTCGCCCACTTTAAACTCACGGGCTCTTTTGGCATCTGCAAAACGGCGACTTTGCACAAGAGCATTTGCTTCTGAATTTTTTGAAGCTTTCTCACGGAGCAGGCGCCGGTTTGGGGGAGTTTCGTTGATGGCCAAATGATTCAGCAAAGCGGTCACAGCTGGAACGGAAGCGTCACTACCCAGTATGAGCTGTAAAGGGGTACAACCGGTTGTTCTCAAGCTATCAAGATGTCGTCCATATATACCAACACCTTCTTTTCTTGAATCAAGTGCTGCAACGCCGAATTAATTGCCGTTTGGTACACGAACGGAGCATTAGCCAGCCCGAACGGCATCTTGAGATACTCCTACTGGCCATCAGGGGTAACAAAGGTCGTTTTCTCGATTGATCTGCAATGAATGGGAATTTGGTGGAACCCGGACGCCATGTCTAAAGATGTAAAAAAGTTCTTGCCACAGAGTTGATCTATTTGGTCATCAATGCAAGGTAACGGGTACTGGTCTTCGACTGTAACTCTATTTAGTGTGCGGAAGTCCACACACAAGTGGTCTCGACCATCCTGTTTTTTTGACAAGAAGCACCGGACTGGCATAAGGTGAACACGAAGGCCAGATTACTTTTTTCTGCAATAGATCGTCGATGATCTCCTGTACTGTTTCTCTTTCGGCGAAAGACAGTCGATACGGTTGGTATCTTATTGGAACAGCGGATGCTACACGGATAAAAAGTTTACTTGTTGTAACAGTTGAGGTTGACGTTCCATCAGCGATGAGACTTTCAAACGATGCAAGTATATCTGTTATGGCCTTGACGGAATCTCGTGGTGCTTTAGTTTTCTGGTGAATGAAAACGGTCAAGACAGTAGGTGCCGCACTGGCACGTGATGATGAGAATCTTTCAGGAGTGTGGGTGTAACAGATGCCTTCCCGATCCAACACGTCGGTGCCTGTTAATAGATCAGCCGGAAGTTTTTCGTCTAGAACGTAAAAGTCCGACTCGAACGTAAGGGACGGAAACTCTACAGTTAGTGTCACACGTTTTCAGGAATTTTAAATTCTACTAGTTGCAATAGCTGTACTTTAGTACGAACGTATTCAGAATAGGAAGTAAATTGGCTGGACTTACAGTTGCCAATTACACCCAATCGTGACTTGCACAGGGAAAACACTGACGAAATCCGCCTTGAATTTCGACCACCTCCGGTCTTCACATTTTCAGTTCTGAAACCATACTTTGGCACTTTTTGACAAAAATGCAGGAACGATATGGAGCGTCTCATATTCATCCCATTGGTACATATCGATAGCTCTTTCTTCCTCGGCGCACCAGGTATCCGAGTCGTCATGCTCCGGGTCAAAGGTAGGCAACGAGATATCACGTCTAGGAGTTGGTGTTGTGTACATCGGCTGATGCTGGACGCTACTTGCGGTAGGGGCTCCTCGGGCCAGTGTATCGATTAAACGAAGCATTGCTAACTCAATGCTATTCAGCGTAGTATTTTCGGATACCGCTGAACCATCATCACTCGACGCCATTTTGTTGAGGCCCAGGGAATGTAAAGACAAATTGGCCTCCGCCTCTGGGGCCGCCCGACCAGACCGCTGCTCACCCAGTGGGCAAGGACAACTTTGGGAGGTTTTGCGATGTTCTGTTTAGCTCTCAAAAAAGATATCCAAAAAATATCCCTGCTATGTTTCATAGTTGTCCTAATAAGGAGTTCCTAAAAAGGATGTCCCATCCACTTCCTGCATGGCCTGTCCGGAAGACATCCTACGAAGTTTGCCTAGAGATGATTTTTTCAAGTCTCATCATAACCTATGACTGCGCTCTGTCAACCACAAGTCAACGTCAAAAATCTCGCGTCATTTGATTTGAACGTCAACTGTTGTTTGTGTTTCGTGCATGGATGTTTCGTGTTTGTGTCTTCAAGTGTTTTCCTTTTTTTTTCCAAATTTTCACGTCGAGTTTTACCAAGCGGAAATGTCGTCTCGTTTAGCGATATGCCACGTTTGTGGTTATTCGGAGGCCGCAGTTGAAAATATGCATTATTTTCCATCAGCGGTGGCAAAGTAAGTTAATTAACTTATTTTCAATTTTGATTTGGAATAGTTTTGCATTGCATCTTTGCATGCATGTCGTCTTTCTGCCAGAGTGAAACGTTATGAAATCAATATTTTACAGATCAAAATTGTGGCAAGAAAACATGGGCATCAAGTTTACCGGAGCGTCGCTTCGACACTATCGAATTTGCAGCCGTCATTTTACTGTTGGAAGCTACAAGGACCCTGGTTCAAAGAAATTACGCCCTGATGCTATCCCGACTCTGTTTCCGATGTACCATCCTCAGCCGCCGGAGATCTCATCGGTTACTACGAAAAGTAGAAAGGTAGCGGACACTGGTGCCGGTAGTGGCTTGGTCGGTGAAATTGAACAGCCGGTGATGGGAATAGGTAACTAATTTTAATATTTTCACGCTTTGAGCCTAATCACAAAATTGCATTCAATTTCTCTTATAAATAGGTAATTGCTTTCAAATGTTGATTGTTGCTCGTGTTTTTTTCTGTAGATGTAAATCCCTCTGAGGTTCCACGTTACGAAGCTGTTCCCAGTACATATAAGGCAAGGCCCAGTTTCATGAAGCACCCATAGCGGTTCCCAGTACATCTCGATGGCCCCTAATAAGACTAGCGTAACTCGTGAGACACGGTTAGAACCAGCGTATCTCTGCGCTTACCAAATGAACTAGCGTAACTCTGCGTTCACCAAATGAACTAGCGTCCCTCCCATTTGATTTACACAGGCTATACGCTAGTTCATTTGGTGAACGTAGAGATACGCTAGTTCATTTAGTAAACGCAGAGATACGCCAGTTCTAACCGTGTCTCACGAGTTACGCTAGTCTTATTAGGGGCCATCGATCTGTCCAGTTCAAAGAACATGCAGTACCTGCAGATTTTGCAGGAGAAATTGGTGGCAATTCAGATGCATCAGTCCTGTTTTGTGAGAGACATCGAGAGACATTCCTGCCGCTTTTTATTGAAGGGGTGTATCCTCGGGTGTATTGAATTGGGATTCCATGGTGGTGTAAAAGAAAAAATGTTGAATTCAAGCGTTAGAAAGTGATGAAAAAAATTAAAATGTTGGAGAATTTGAAGTGAAAGTCTGCTGAGTTCTGGTCCAAGACACAGAATAGCTCCAAAGAAGAACTCCAGGATCATTTTTTGTAAGTATTTTGGTGAATTTATATTGGTATAAGCTATATTGAACGATTTTTTAGAGAAAGATGATTGACAGCATTGGATGAGGAACAGATATTCAAAGAATTTCGTGAAGAGGGTCCTAGCTAAATGTTTTACCAAAATGACTTAGCTCAAAAGGTGTTTTTGGACAGGGCAGAAAAATAATTTTGCGCCGAAGAACTGAGATTTTTCAAGTTTCACTGAGTAAGTTCAAAGTTTTTGAGTATAGGTATATCTGCCGACATACAAGCAACTTGTTATTTCAAAATCTTGCTGTGTATTGCCGGTTCAGGTACTGTGGCTCGAAAGTTTGCCACATAAGTACTTAGGTACTTGTCACTTTAGCTTCAAATTTGTAAAATATCAAAAACAATATACCAATATCGTATTTGAACCGCAGTAGATGGCAAGTTTTCTCAAAACGTTTTCAAATTAATTCAAGTTTCAAGCAGTACCTACTCGTTAAGTTATAACTCTGGGTTGCACCAAAAAAATGATATGCAATTAACGCTAATACGAGATTAAATGGATTTCAATCTGGTCAATCCCAGAAGGTTGACCATGGGAAACACATAAAATCTTCAGCTAATCAATCATTGGATCATTTTCTTTTGAGAAACCAGAGTTTCTATTATTCACCAACGAGTACTGACCAAAATAAATTTCACTAATCTCGTATTATATCAATTGAGCGTTGGTGCAACCCAGGGTAACTTGATTAAAAAATGGAAAATAGCAAGGCACTATGAGGTATAACCTAACGTGAAGTATTTTCCCAGGTGCAGTGTGCAGTGAAAAATATATTTCTTACAACTACTGAAAGCGAATTTGAAGGTCGCCACGCTTCTCAAAGGTACAGAAGGAAGTCTGTGTAATGAATGAAGTTTGGTGCTGAGTAATGCTCGATTGCTCCCTACCGAAGACAGAGGAACTGGGTATATATATTTTAAATTAAGTCAGCGGTGGATAAAAATTCTGTTGCAATTATTTCATATCACTACCTTTTACACCAAGATATTATATTTGTATTCATTCCCACAGATGTTTCATAAAAGTTCTTTAAATAAAAATTTTGTACCATACCATATTATGCCATAGCTACTTTAGAAATTTTTTAATAACTTCACTAATCATCAATAACGGATATCCATGGTGGATTTGTTAGTTCACAGAGACTCCATTGTCAATGTCGTTTCCATCAAACTGAGTCGCGTTATTGAGACCTTCATGAAACATTTTTGAATGACCATAACCCAATATCAATATTCTTCGGTTTGAGATGAAACTCTTCCATGTTCAGAATACCGAAAACGGAGTTATTGTCTCTGATTCATGTCGCTGTGCTAGAATGATAGTAAGATAACTTAAAATTTCTGATTTTCGGATTATTTCAAAATCTATAGCTCCAAGCTATTCTCTACCTGGTAAAAAAATCGAATCACTCGGAATCATCATGGAAGTACATAAATAATGAATATCTCACTGTTATAATTATCTGTTTTTTTCACAGTTTTTTTTTTTTTTTTTTTTTATTCATTTATTACGCTGCATTAATCACCAGGATTATGAGCAGCTGGATCGACGATGTGTTATCTACAAATTATCATATAAATTGATGGATTTAAAAAACGAGAGGACATTTTCGGCTAGTTCAGGTTTGGTAAGAATTTCGGGGCTTTCGACAATTTGGTGAGATATTCTGATATGATGAAACGATGGACAATCATGCAGAATATGATGAATTGTGAGCCGAGTGTTGACACAAGTTTCGCAATTTGGAGGGTTTTGACGCAACATCAGGTACGAGTGGGTTAATTTTGTATGGCCAAGCCTGATTCGGGTCAACTTCACCTGTTCGGGTCTATGTTCGGGGAGCGGAAGAGTGCCTCTCACAGAGGGTTTTATCGTCTTCAATCTGGAAAGGTTTTGGTCCCAATTTATCTGCCATAGATTCTGTATTTTTGATCCCACGTACGATTTTATGTCAGACTGAGTATGTATTTTCATAATTGGCGCAGTCTCAGAACTAGCAGTTGTTTTTGCTTCTGTATCCGCTCTCTCATTACCATCGATTCCGACATGGGAAGGTACATATAAAAGAGTGATTCTGTCGCCGCTAGCTGAGATTTCGTCCCTTATCATTTGTATTAATGGATTATTCGAGTAAATTTGGGATACGTTTTGGAGCGAGCAAAGAGAATCAGAGCAAACAAAAAACATTTCTTCGGGGAATAGGTTCACATGTTGGATGGCCTGAAGGATAGCATACAACTCAGCCGTATATATGCTGAAATGTTGTGGCAAACGATATGAGCACCTATCCGACGGAACGATCACTGCTGCTGCTACCCTATCACCAGATTTTGAGCCATCAGTGTATATGATCTTATGACTGGGAGATTGAGAGATTATTTCTTGGAACTCTGTTGTAATTAATTGATGATTTGTCTGAGTTTTGCTAAATTTTGCCAGTGAGAGATTTATTTTGACAGCAGAGACTTTCCAAGGAGGGATTGAAGATTGGTTCCATGTTAGGATCTTTGATGGTATTTTGTAATCGACTTCACTTTGAATCCGATGTAACCTTTCATACAACGGAGGAACGATATTGGGGTTGGCGTTGTAGATAGCTCTGAACCTGTCTGTGAATGTCAAAGAGTGATTTATGTTTCTAGGGATAGATGACAAATTTATGCAGTAGTTTAGGGTCAGCTGTTTAATTCGATAGTCGAGAGGGATTACATTGGCCAAAACAAGAAGACTTTCCACAGGAGTAGTACGGAATGCACCCAGTGCTCCGCTCCCGCTCCCGCTCATTCAAATATATAATTTTCCTTTAAGTTTGCCTATCTCAGCAGGATAAACAATCTTACCATTAATTTGTCTCCATCGATTGTCCCCATTCATTGCTCCTCCAATGTCGCCCATGTCCCCTTCAATTGTCTCCCAATATGTCCCCGACATGTCCCCTAGCGTGTCCCTAGCGTGTCTCTAACGTGTCCCTAACGTGTCCCTAACGTGTCCTTAACGTGTCCCTAACTACAATAACTGGAATGATTCCAACATTCTGCCTCGCGACCGGCACATCAGAACTGCCGACCATCAAGTTGTCGTGCTAAGTGTTCTTTGACTTTGGGTGAATGATGTTTGTAACTGAGAAATTGTATTAAAAATGTACCTCGATTTCAGGTCATTGATATCTGTGTGATCAACCCTATGAATTCGTTTATTATCACTTGTTTGTGCCTTAATTCAAATTTCAAATAATTTTATATGGTATAATCAGCTAAGAAATTGTATTAAAAGTACCTACTCCTATTTTAAAGTATTTAATGTTTGTGTAATCAGCTATAAAAATCGCTTATAATCACCTGTTTTGGCCTTACTTGAATTTCGCGTAATTGCCTATGTAAGTAACTAAGAAATTGTATTGAATCTACTTCGATTTTGAGTAATTCAAGTTTGTATTATTCAACACTGTAAATTTGTTCATGATCACCTTTTCGAGCCTTATTTTGAATTCCATGTAATTGTATATTATGTAATCAACTAAGAAATAGTCAAATGTACTTCGATTTTATGTTCGTGTGTATATCTTTCATGTATAATCAACTATGTAAATTTGTTTATTATCACCTGTTTGCGCCTTATTTCAAATTTTATCTAATGGTAAGCGGTAATCAGCTGGGAAATTGTATCAAATGTACTTCGATTTCAAGTAAATAATGTCTGTATACTTACTGTATAATGAAAAGTCATTCATGCTCACCTGTTTGTACCTTATTTTAAGTTTCACGTGATTTTCTATGTAAGCAACTAAGAACATGTATTAGATGTTTTTCGATTCTTGGTAGTTGATGCCTGTATACTCAGCTATGAAAAATCGTTCACGATCACCTGTTTGTGCCTAATTTTAATTTGACGTAATTGTCTATGTAAGCAGCTAAGAAATTTTATCGAACGTACTTCGATTTCAAGTAATTTTCGTAATCATTGTTTGTATGTATAATCAGCACTGTAAATTTGTTTATGATCACCTGTTTGTGCTTTATTTTGAATTTAATATAATTGTCTATGTAAGCAGTTATGTCAAATGCCGGTAATACAGATTAAATGCTTGACGACCAGTCAAAAAAGTCACTAGATTCAGTGATAATAACCAAAAGTCACCAGATAAACTAAAAACTTTTCTAATTTCCCGCGCCACCTGTCAAATGCCGGTAATGCAGATCCAATGCTTAACGACCTGTCAGAAAAGTCACTAGATTCAGTGTTGCCAACCAAAAGTCACCAGATAAAAGTCCCTAGAAACGTCTGGCTCAACCGACGCTTTATCTACTGCTGCAGAGGAGCAACCTTGAAAGTTCATTGATCTTGACCCTGATTTCTCATTCACCTTTGACGTGGACCTTGGCTTGACCTGACCCTGACCTTGAGAGTTTATTGACCAATCAGGGTCAAGGTCAATGAACTTTTAATGTTGCTCCTCTACAGTTCCAAAAATTATCTACTATAGTCCTTCTTTTTTTTGAAATGATCTGCAGATGAGCGCACAATAGAAGTAAAGAAATGAGAATGTGGGTGTGTCGGTGCGAAAGGCTGCTGTTCCTAAGCCCCCCTTAAACCGGCCCTGTCTGGATAAAGCAAAAAGCCCCGGCCGTAGATCTCTTCTCGGTAGACAATCACGACACATACAGCCGTCAGTCAAGCGGCATTGTGCGACCCGCCCGGAGGCTTCCCGGCACTGACCTGGCGCAACTCCTTGAAGCCTGGCCTAGGTATAAATGCAGTCTGCACGGAAGGAAAGCCGCGACGGAGCGAATTATGTTCCATTAGCGTTCTGAATTAAGCCTTCGCTGCTGCCGCTGAAAGCCACTTTGTGTAATTTCCAGCCCGAGTAGTAGGCGGGCATCACCACTGCGAAAAATGGCAAAGTCATCATTTCCATATAGTCGTATTATAGTCCAGGAATTTTAGCTGTTAAAATCGCAAATAGCGAACAAAAATGAAAGCGAGCCGGATTTTTGTATACAAGCTCAGTTAGGCATGTAGTTCAACATAGTAAAAGTCCTCAAGAATCCGGTGTGAGCTTCGGCCGTTGTGGCCTCGAGAAGAACTTGAGGATCAGTTTTTCGCGTATATCTCGTGAACAATGGCACTTAGAAAGAAAGTGCTTCGGAAGAAATTGTTGGAAATTTTATTGTCTATAAGAAAGGTCCTTACACATTCTATCGTCAGTCCATTCCTTCTTCGTCAAAACACAAGAAAATTAAAATAATCCAGATGCTCGATGCTGAAGACTGTATGGACCTTGAGTTTTATGATGGCGGAGTGCCACCTCGTAGATGTGTTGGTTGGTCCACTATTTCTTGATTGAAACTTGAAGCCATCAATACGAACTATGCCGGCGGCATATACAGGGTGAAATAAAAATTAAAAGTTGAACATTTGTACCTCAAGAACCAAAATAGGTGAAGACATGTAAATCGCCATAAATAATTCTGATTTCATGGTCATAAAGTCATCGTAAACTTGAATTAGATATCTTAAGCCGTTCTTGAAATATCTTCAAAACACTGAAGTTGTTACCGAAAAAAATAATTTTTTCGCTTACTCATCAGAAAAATAGTTGACCGTGTTTTTTCTGAAAGTAGTTGGCCTAGAGAGTGTTTTTTACTATTATTTAATTTTAAATGTTATTTATCATTGTTTCGATTCAAAACACCAAGTCTCGATTCAATATCTGAAGAATTACTGATATACGGAAAACTAGTTTTTTCTCGTAACGACTTCAGTCTTCTGAAGATATGTCAGAAACGGCTCAACATATTTGATCCAAATTTACGACGACTTCATGATCATGTAATAAGGAATATTTTTGGCGATTTATATGTCTTCACCTATTTTGGTTCTTGAGGTACATTTGTTCAACTTTTTATTTTTATTTCACCCTGTATATGCCGCCGGCATAGTTGGTATTGATGGCAAATAGTTTCAGTCAAAACAGAATAGATCGAGCAACACCTCTACCAAGTGGCACCCCGCCATCATAAAACTCAAGGTCCATACAGTCTTTAGCATCGAGCATCTGGATTATTTTAATTTTCTTGTGTTTTGACGAAGAAGGAGTGGATTGACGATGAAATGTGTAAGGACTTTTCTTATAGACAATAAAATTTCCAACAATTTTTTCCCCAACACTTTCTTCCTAAGTGCCATTGTTCATGAGATATACGCGAAAAACTGATCCTCAAGTTCTTCTCGAGGCCACAACGGCCGAAGCTCACACCGGATTCTTGAGGACTTTTACTATGTTAAACTACATGCTTAACTGAGCTTATATACAAAAATCCAGCTCGCTTTCATTTTTGTTCGCTATTTTTTCTAAAATTCCTGGACTATTAGGTACTGATGGTGGCGCGCACAAAGGCAAAGAGCAAGACCATTTATTATTGATCGTGTGCCGAACCGGCGAGTGATCCGTGCACTTTGTCAATATCAGAGGAAGAACGCGGACCTTTAAAAGTGCCTTTTTTGTATACCGTTCGGAGACCGGAGAAAAAAGTATAGGTACGCGAGCACCAGAGAGTCGTTCCAAACGCCCAATAAAACCGATGCCATCGACGGTGTGGTGTGTGTGCATGTGCATCATCCCGATAAATTTTAGGGCATCGTAAATTTTTAATTCGGACTCGCGGGCCGGCAATAAAACCGATGCATACGGGCATCAAAAATTGCAATGTGTACACCTACAGCGACGCACCGAATGGTCGCAAACTCGTCGATGATGATGGCCGGTCCGCCGCATCGGAGCATTCAACGACCAGCAGAGAGGATGGTGTGCAAAAAAGAGGATGCCGTTTTCGGCTCCCCCTGCTCCCACGTACCCCTACTTATATACCCGTGTGTGTGTCTACCCGTAAGAGATTTTAAAACAGCCTAATTGACGCATCGAGTCGCGAACCGTAAAATTTCTGCATAAAATGCGCCCGTAAAAAGGTCGTTTTATGCGAAGAGAAGAGTGCATATCGCGGGTCTCTCGTGCCTTTTATTTTTATACATGCGGTGTCAAAGCACCACCGGTGATCATACTGGGGATATCTCGAACCCAAAGCTCACAAATTTCAGATAATGCGATGCGAAGAAAAAGGTGTTGGCTATACATCGCGATCGTATCTATACAAAACTTGTACATGATCAGTGAACGATAGCAATGAGTACACGGAATATTATAGGAACGGAGCACTGCGTCCCGACGATCATGGAGGTCTCTTATGCCAGTCAGATTTGAAAGGAAAAACAAATCAGTCAACAGTAGATACTTCAACAGCTTTTCGCAAAAAAAATATGAAAATGTTATGAGGCACTCAGAAGGATTTGGCAAGGCTCTGTCATTTGCTAACTCAACATAAGAGTAACTTCCATCGAGTGTGAACGTGACAAAGCAAGAGTCTGGCTGCGCTTCTGGAGTTAACAATTATTATTGTTGAACTGGAGTTCAACAGTGCTCCAGATTCCTGTACCTGAGTATGGTTACCTGTAGATCACCCATGCTCTTCGATCCTCCGGAATCAGAAAGAAAGACCAGATCAGTACCTGAACAAAAGGGAGCTGGAATTCTCAAAAAATCTTGCTAACATCGTGATAAAAGATACAATAACATCCAAGAGATGCATTGATGTCAACATGTCATCGACTAATACCTCCGACAAAAATAAATAAGTACATTTACCCAAGAAATGCTGCTTTTTTTAAAAAATGGAAACATGGCAAATAAGTTCTTAAAATACTAGAGATGCTGGTCCATCAGAACTGAGGACCTGTGATAGATCTTCACAACAAAAACAAAACGGAGTCAATTACAGCCAGAATAGAGTTCATTCACAGCGAATTTATCAAGCCCCCGGTTATCTTCGAGAACTTCACAAGAAAATGTCTACCCTGCTACAATGTTCACATGCAATTCTTGTGGCAAACAATTCCAATCTCATCGCGGACTCAAGATTCACATCGGAAAGTCTGTGAAATGCAGCAACTTCCCTTCTACATGTGGTGAGTCAGTTGAAAAGTTTCTCGCTTCACTCCTTTTGTGGAAGACGTCTACACATCTCATGCGTCGAATTCCGGAAGCGTTTCGTTTTTTGGCTGCCTCAACTTATACGAAATTATTAAATGCTGTTCTGTCAAAGAATGACGTTGGAAGCTGGAAACAGTTATTCATCTTCCCATACCACGCTTTTGCTTCACCAAAAGGTATGGTCAAAGGCAGAAAGTTCTTGGCTAAAACTGTCCGTTAGAATCTTAAACGGGATCTGGATCCTGCTGCTACAGAAACAAAAAAATGGGAATCTGTTTCCCTTGAAACTCTTCTTGAAGCAAAAACTTCAAAACGAAATATATCTGGTGCCCTACGTACATTATCATCTTATGAAGTGTCGCTCCTTTTGATACGTTGACACATCGAGCTTTGTTGACTTGACATCCTAAATCTCCTCCTGACCTTGATTTTCCTGAGCCTTCGAGTAGTACTACGCTTCTAAGTGTGAACAATATGGAAATTGTATGTATGTATGTATGTATGTATGTAATTTATTTGTTTAAACCCTTGGGGTATACAAAGTAAAGTAAAAAATAAAATAAATAGGCAGGTACACAATCTTCTTCAGAAATTAACTTAAAAATTAGGTAAATACAATGATAATAATTGATAAAAGTAACTAAATATTATGTACTCAATTAACAAAAATAAAGTAGGGACAAAACAATGGAGGTGTGCCAAAAATTATAGGGTAGAAACGACGCTTCTGAGGACCTCTTGTTGCATAGTGTAGTGAGTGTTGTAGATATGTACGGTGTGTTGTGCTGTGTAAATGGTTAAATGTACGGCTAGGCACACATTGTATATACAAAAGTCCTAGCTAGGTAATAAAGCTTTAAATTGCCTTTGTATATAAGACCCGCTTGTACAATCATGTACAATATGGAAATTGAACGAAGCTATAGTGTCTTTTCCTCTTGGTTCTTAAGGCGGTTTGAACGGATTGAGACCACAGCTTTCAAAGGACATGGTCAGCCCTGCTAATGGTGACGTAGCAATACAACTTTTGATTGCTCTTTCTCGCCTCGCAAACCTAATGTTCTCTGGTTCAGTACTCACAGAAACTCCTTGGCTCCCTGAAGCTTGCTCAACAGCTTTAAAGAAAAAAGACGGTGGTTTACGTCCAATTGCAGTCGGAATGACAATTCGTCGCATGATTGCTGAAATAGCCTGTGCCAGATCTCATGATGCTGCAGGTAAATTGTTTCGCCCAGTTCAATTTGCATTTGGAACACGTGGCGGTAGTGAAGCCATTGTACATGCCGCTCGGAGGTCCCTATTTTCCCATCATGGAGGAAATATTGTCCTGGCTAAGCTTGACTTTTAAAACGCTTTTAATTCCATCCGAAGGGACTACCTTCTCGAAGAGCTCCAAAGAAATTCACCATCTCTTTTTCCACTCATGTGGCAATGCTATCGCAACCCATCAATCCTCTCTTTTGGTGATAAAATAATTTCATCTAAATCGGGAGTTCAACAGGGTGACCCACTCGGTCCACTCGGTTTTTGTCTTACAATTCATCTTATTGTCGAAAGCCTACATTCACAGTTTATTGCCTGTTTTATGGATGATGTTACCCTGATCGGATCTCCTGAGGAGGTTGCCAATGATAACCTCAACATTCAACTTCAAGACCGTAAAGTTGGCTTGGAGCTGAACACTTTAAAAACAGAGCTCTACATCCCCGGATCACTGTCAGATATTTCTACCTCAACCAAAACCACCTTTTCCAATTTATTGCCAAATGTCAAGTTCCTTATCAACGAAGTCTCACTTCTTGGTAGCCCTCTCACTAACGATTCCATTGAGATAGCCCTGAATAACAAGTTTCATGAGCTGGGCACTATGTTAACTCGTCCATCCTGCCTCCAAGCCCACTTTGCTCTTTTCATCATCAAGACACTTCTGGATTTCAACGTCTTCTATACCTTTTGAGGACATGCTCTTCATTTAAACATCCAAATCTCTTGGTAAATTTTGATAACAGATTGAAATGTGCTCTGAAATCAGTCTGCAACCTGACAATATCCGACAAATCGTGGAAACAAGCTCTTCTTCCTGTCCGTGAAGGTGGACTTGGTATCTGCTCCGTTGATGAGTTAGCTCTCCCAGCCTTCCTGGCTTCTTCTCACTTCGTTGCAGATTTCGTCGTTTAAATTCTACCCACCACTTTGTCTCTCGATTTTGTGATCGTGAATGCAAAGAAAATGTGTATCGAAGAGCTGAATTCCGAGCTTCCTGCCGAGATTTCACGAGTCTCTCATAAATCTTGGTCATCCCTTATAACTGATCGCTCAAAATTGGCTGTTTTCAATGCTGCTGATAATCTTCATGAGTTGCTCGTTTCATAGCTGTTTCCACACGTGAGTCTGGCTCCTTGTTGAACGCCATCCCATCCTCTTCCTTCGCAACCATTCTTGGTGATGATGCGCTAAAAAATGCTGTTGGTCTCCGTCTGGGATCTTATCTTTGTGTCCAGCACAATTGTCACTGTGGCTTACCCGTGAATGTCTTTGGGAGACATGGATTGACTTGCAACGAGTTTGGTAGACGCATACGTCACACAGATTTGAATGAAATCATCCACCGGGCTTCAACATCTGCTGGAATTTCTTCAACACTTGAACCATCAGGTCTTTGCCGCAATGACGGTAAACGCCCTGATGGCCTGACCTTGGCGGCCTGGAGGTCTGGTCGAATGTTGACTTGGGATGTCACGGTTGTAGACACATCGACTCAAACACACCTTGCTGCTTCTACCAGAGAACCGAGATCAGCTGCCAACACGGCAGAATGGTAAAAAAGCTCAGGTATTGGCCAATAGTAACATTTTCTCCCCACTTGGCTTCGAGACGTTTGGAGCATGGGGAAGTGATGCCTGCCACCTGATCAAACAGATTGGAAGCCGGCTGCGTGACAAGACCTTCGAACCTCGCTCACTAGAGTTTTTGAGGCAAAGGATAAGCATCGAAATTCAACGCGGAAATGCCGTTGCGATTATTTCCTGCTTACCGGAGTCGTCACAACTGCAAGTTTTTTTCATTTGAATTGAATATTTGCTATAATACATTTATATTCAATATCTCAAAAATTGTATTGAATAAAGGTACATGGTTACCTCATTATTGTAAGTGAACAAACAAAAGTATTCCAAGAGTTCCAAAATGAGAACTTTTAAAATGTAGGTAGGTATGCGGTTTTTTCATCGACATTTGTTACTTTTGACGGTGAAAGCAAAACTAGAGGAATCCAAGCTACTTCTTTCAACACGTGCAACGTGTATAACGTGCCATTGCTGGTATGATCACTATTTAGTTATGAATATTTTACTTGCCCCAGATGAAAAGGATCAGAATATAAACACTATCTTGCTTATCCTCAGTGCCATTTTGTACAATCTTACCGACATCTTGTCATACGACAAATATCTGTTGCGGAAGTGCGAAACGAACAGAACGCCAAAACCATCACCGTCTTGCTACCTCTAACTGGAGCAACTTCTGAAGCAAAAGGGCACCGGAACATCATAAGCTTCATAAGCATCTTGCTTCATGACGAAAGAGTTTTGCCTGAAGTCAACAGAACAAAGCAAACGAAAAAACATTCAACTCAGAATCCGGAAAACCTGAGAAAAAAGTCCCTGGAGAAAAAAAAAACCCTCCTAAAATCCTCCCTACTGGTCCTGATGACCATGCAAGACCACTTTTTGATGTAGGACTAAGCAGGGGACACTCATTCAAGTGGTTGTCTCTGTCTGTTTTCCGTACATTGAATTTCGTCAGACTTTTGTCAGAATTTCAGATGTGGAATATGTTCTATTCGCAAGTTCAAGCCCCTGAACATGGAAACGATGTAAAACTTCAGTTTCCGAGTGGAGTGAAGCCCCCCTAGACGTTATATTTTTTGTGCTTGTGCTATGACTGACTTTCGTGAATGTGCAACATTCAACATAAAAATTTAGGTATATCTTTCATGTTAGACTTCCAATCTGGGTAATTTCAGAACCGTTTTGAGATAGGACACCACACTTCATTATTTTTGTATTAGATTATTGAAAAAATATATTTTTGCAAAATGGGAGTATGATGAAGTCGTTGCAATTTTGCAACATTTCACGTATCACCCTGTAGAAAATTCATATGAAGTTTCTTAACATTAACTATGATAGGGTGAGATACGGAGAGATTGAGCTAGTTAACACAACAAATAAAATGAAGATCACAATCGGCAATCAGGAGATATTGGCCTCCAAAATCGAACCATTATTTCGATACCGACAACGTCGTTGTCCAGCAGTTTAATATGAGAAAAAAGCAAAATAGTTGAATAAATGTTTTTTTTTTCTCGAAACATGTAAGAAAATGACTGACATAATAAAAAAAATTGCACAAAATAATAATAATAATAATAATAATAATAATATATTTATTGATCCCATTTTGGACATATATGCATGTATGGGGACAAGTCAGATCAGGCAGGTAGCCAGTTTATCTTGTGGAGATAAATAAATAATTTTAAATAATGTATAATAACAATAACAAACACAGAGTATAGATAAAATGAGCAGCAGCGATAACAACAAAATAGGAATTTTATGTACAATCATGCATCATTTCGGTGTAACTGTGGTAGGCCGCGCCCAACAGTCTTCCCCTTAGTTCTGTTTTGAACTCATTGAAGCTTAAGCGTCTTAACCACTCCGGGAGTTTATTATAAAGTCTAATACCCAAGTACAACGGACTCTTCTCGTAGTGAGTTAACCTATGAGTGGGGAACTCCAACGTTGAAACACTTCGCGTTTCATGAGTGATATTTATTTAAAGGATTGAAGTCCCCACAATGCTTCTTTATGTGACAAAGTATATGGAACGCAAACATACAGGGCACTGTCATGATCCTAATGTCCTTAAACACCTCTATACAACTCTGACGAGGTCTTAGTCCCAACATGGTTCTCAAATCCCTTTTTTGTAATTTAAAAATTCTCGGGACTCCAGCAGACGCCCCCCATACCACAATGCCGTATAGTGCAGTAAAGATAGGTTTTGGGGTTGAAAAAATTAATTCATGAAATTTTAAAGCTGTTATCGATTCAGAATTTCATCCTCTATCATGTACTTAAAATCCCCGAAAATCCCATTGGAGCATTTTTCTTGCGGCGCTGTCAAAGTATATCATGTTTGCTGCAACAAGTCCGAAAATTGTATCCTCGCTTTTGTCACATTAGAGCTATATTGTTAGTTCAGAGCTGTTGGTATATACTTCAGGGCATGACCAGAACGTCATCTAAACCGATGAAATCCTATTTCCCGCAAAAGAAAACACGTAACTTGCTTTAATCTGCAATTACCTGTGGTAATCAAGTGTAGTTCGGGGATTAGTGACCAAATTTAATAAAATCTGTTCTTTTTGTGATAAAAACATGAAATTTGGTATGAGTGGTCTTCATGGTCCCCTTTTCAAATGTAGACATGGCGTCTCGCCATATTTTGATTAGGGGGGCTTAGGGACCCCCTTGAAAATTGAAGTTGCAGAAACTCATGCAAACCAAAATTAAAATAATTGTCACGCATCTCAAAAAGTGATCATTCGACTCTACGTTAAATCTCAACAAGAGACACACCAGTTATCACCATGTACGCAATGTTCTTCATAATGAAAAAAAATTCTTTGGAATGTAAAAAAAAATCGTGTTCTTATAATTTTTTCATGCAATAGAGGGATAAAGTCATCTTCCGCATATCATTATCCACCAATCGTATTCGCCGAAGTCATTGATCAAGTCTATTTTTTCATATTGACATCTAGAAGCAACAATTCCAGATGAAACCAGCCAATTCAAGTGCTTAGTTCAGCAGCGTTTTTTTCAATGTTACCAATTGATATGAATGACAATTTATTATTGGGTGGATAGCTTCAACTGTTTTATAATTTTATTGAGTATAACTAGATGGGGAGTGATGCGCGCAAGCCCCGAAATTTGTTTTTTTAACCGCCACCTATCACTGTTAGAATTGCACCAAATTTCATGCTACTTTGACGAAACAACAGCAAATACAGACTAAAGAGTATAGACAAACGTCAGTACGATCTGTAGTTGTCAAGTAGAAGGCACAAAGAATGAGGATTGAGGCGTGGAATACTTCAAAGCACTCAGTTCGAGTGAATACACGGTATAGAAATATTTTCAACACACCCTAGAAGCACAAATTTCATGATGGTGAGCGACGCGAAAAAAAAATTTCCTATGCTCTTGCGCTTGGTTCCTCGTGTAGTCATATGAAATTAGGTTACAGAACAGCTCCAGCTATCTATCCAAAATATAAATTGTCGATCATATTGATTGGGAACAATTGAAAAACGCTGTTGAACTTCACACTTGAATTGGCTCATTTCTTAGGGAGCTGTCATCCCTAGAATGACAGTATCAAAAAACAAACTTCATGAATAGCTTCGGCAAATACAAATTAGTGAATAATGATACACAGCAGATCAACTCACCGTTCCTTAGATTGAAAAATCATTAAAAACTGTGTTTTTTTCTGACACCTCAAAGAAAATTTTTTTTTAACACGAAGAACAATGCGTACATGGCGACAACTGTTGTGTCTCTTGTCAACGTTTGGTGTAGAGTCAAATTATTACTTTTTGAAATGTGTGACGATATTTACCGGTGGTTTGTGAGAGTTCCTGAGACTTCAAATTTTCAAGGGGGTCCTTAGGCCCCCCTAACCAAAATATGGCGAGGCGTCATGCTTACATTTGGAAAGAAGACCATGAAGACCACCCATGCCAAATTTCATGCCTCTGTCGCAAATCAAACAGATTTTAATGAACTTGGTTACTAACCCTCGGATTATTCTTCAATCAACACTGTTAATTGGGAATTAAAGCGACTTCCGTGTTTTTTTTTCGTGAAATACGAGTTAGAGGTTCAAACGAAGGTCTGGTCATGCCCTGCAGTATATACCAGCAGTCCTAAGCCAACAATGTAGTTCTAGTGTGACAAAAACAAGAATACCATTTTCGGACTAGTTGCAGCAAACATGATATACTTTGACAACGCCGCAAGAAGAATGCTCAACTGGGATTTCCGGGGATTTTGAGTATGTGGTAGAGAATGAAATTCTGAAATGATATCTGCTATAAAATTTCATGAATTAATTTTTTCAAGGCTTGGGGTCTTTTTTGACTATCTTTACTGCACTAGTAGGACGCAAGTGAGTGAAAATATGCGAAATAGTAGCATTTTAGTACATCCACGTCTACAACTAATCTGAGTTTCCTTAGCGCATAACAGACAGGAGCAACTCTTTTACATAAGGTATCAATGTGACTGTGCCACCCACATTCATCGTCTACAGTAATACCCAAAAATTTAGCCTCCCTAACCTGTCTCATGCTTTCACCTCCCACTCTAACCAGTGCACTGCTGGGAGCCGCCCTTTGAGAACATTTGAAATTTACAATCTCACACTCACTGTAATTTAACTTAAGTCCATTATTAGCGAACCATGCATCAAAATCAGCAACTTTGCCATTCGCCCTCTCCACAGCCAACTGCAGAGTGCTCGAAGACACCAGGAGATTCGTGTCATCAGCAAACATTACCGTATTCTCATCTCCGAAGTCATTTACATATATTATGTATAGCAATGGGCCCAGTACAGAGCCCTGTGGCACTCCCCTGTTCAATGTCAACATCCCCGACTCACATCCCTCAACCACCACATAATGTCGCCTATCCTGTAGATATGTCCTGAACCATTCCTGAGCAACACCACGCAATCCGTATCTGTATAGCTTTTTCAAAAGTAACTCGTGATCCACGAGATCAAAAGCCTTGCCAAAAGCCTTAGGTCCAAGAAGATTCCAATACACTGTTCACCTCGGTCGATCATTTCATGAATGTTACTTACAAAACGCAATAATGCATCAGCCGTTGACCTGCCTTTCCGGAAACCATATTGCCCGTCAGAAAGAAGATTGAATCTAATAAGATAACTCGTCATCCGGTCTGCAACAAGTCTTTCAATTATTTTTGAAATTGGGCTCAAAATCGCGATTGGTCTATAATTATCAGGACTAGATTTATCACCTTTTTTGTGAACTGATGGATGGATTTTGAAAATGGACAAAGAACAATGAAAACAATGCAACAACAAGGCAGGAGAAACAAAAAAAAAATAAGACATCAGAACAGTGTGGAAAGAAGTTAAAACATTGCAGGATTTGGGAAAAAAGACAACAACTACAAACAAAAGAAGAATTGATCAAGTCAAACAGTCGGTCACAGAAAAAGGTAGAGTAAAATATTCGGAAGAGGAGCACACGGAGGGGGAGAACTCGTCAAGGAAACCATTGAAGATGGCACAAAAAAGAGGACTAACTCCCAAATATTCCATGGAAAAGCATTAGAAATGATGGTTTTTTTATGAATTGGCTTGTTAACGCAGACCTAACATGAAGAAACTGAACTGAAAGAACAATAGTAGAAAGTACATCACAAAACCAATACAGAATAAAATAACAAAAAAATCCATATTCCTCATCCAGCAGGCGTAGAGCTGATAAGGAGAATAAAAATGTTGACCCTAAGGTATAAACAAAGTCAAAGCAATTGTATAAAATTTATTGTAGAACACATGTCTTACAATTTGCAATACGTGAAAGGAACAAGAATGAAGAAAGCAAGAAAGGAAGGAATAAAACTTATGCAGACGGTAGCGCGTTCAACAAGCTGTGGTTGAAAATGTGCAAAAAATTGGTATACATTGAGTAGGTACACGATGTCAGGAAAAGTTCAACTCTGTTACATTCAGTAGACAAACAAAGCAAAAATTTGGTATTATCAAAAATAACTACTGATCCAAACTAGCCCTTGGGCCAGCACCAAATGAGCCCAAAAGTCACATTTTTGACTGCGGTTCTGTGCTTTTGTGGTTATCATAAAACGCCCACATTACCACCACAAAACCAATCTCTCTTTTTTTGTTTTTTTGCGAGCACTCAATATTTTCGCACTACATGTAGTGTTGCCGTCTAGAGTTGGACTTTCTAGACTCTTGTCTTGAATAGGCGTCAAGACTTATTAGACAAGACCTCTAGAAACTCTTGTCTTAGAATTTCTAGACAAGACAAGAGTAGGGCTGTCAAGATCAAGAGTCTTGATTGGACTCTTGAAAGAAAAAAAACAGATATATTCCTCTCCGTTGATGGTTTTTATTCTCTACTGAATGTGTGAATAGCTTGGAGATTTTTTACAGGGTTTATTGACAATATAAAATAACATGAATATAGTCCGGATGCTAGTTGAAAGTACCTTGCATTTTTTGATGAGATGATGCCACTCGGTGGAAATGCTCTTTGCATTGTACTCTTCCGATCCAGAAAGGTAGCCATTAGCGCCATCCATGCCGGCGGCGTATACAGGGTGATACAGGAAAAAAAAGTTGAAAAATTATATTCAAATAACCGAAGCATGTGGAGACGTGTAACTCACCACATACATCAACTGTATTATGCTCATGAAGTCACAGCAAACTGTTCTTGATTATCTTGAACCGTCTTTGAAATATAGGGGAAAACCAGAAAAAAAAACAAGAACACTCTTTTTTCCATAAATAAGTAATTCTTCGAGATATTGACAGAATACTTGGTATTTCTACAAAAAGTGATGTTAGAGATGATATGAGCTGGGTAGCCAATTTCTAAGCCAACTATTTCCGGAAATACGATTGTCAACTTTTTTTTTCCTCTTGAGCACCATCTTGAATCTGCCCTGTGAGGCATCGTTAAAAAAGTGATTGGTTATTACAATAATGGTAACTTAAATCATTGCATCGCAAAAACAACCTCCTCATCATATTTTAGTGACCTCTTCGGCGAGAAAGAATTTCATTCACGTATTTTTTGGCTCTTCAAAGCTTTAGTGCCAATGATGGCATTTGAAAAATCTGGAATGATGAAATATGTTTCGCATTATGAACCTTGATGTACTTTGAGGTAGCATACCAAGTTTGACCATCATCAGTGAAGAGGTTTGTTCTCAAAAGCTGTTTGAACAAAATCTGTGTAGTTTTTTATGAAAAATACAAAATATTGGGTCTCTCACCCTTACTTGATTCCTCACTGAGGATAGCCTGAAACCGAAAGTCTCCAAATTTTTTATGATAATGGTTCAGTGGGAAGTTCTCTTCAATGTTAAGTTGTCAAAAATTGCATAGTTGCGTTCAGATTCCAGACAGCGAGCGACGAAGAAGTTCATGCAGTAAAAAAAGACATAAATTACAGTCGAGAAAAACTAGTCCAGAGCTAGACTGAAAACTGTCTGGAGACCTTGCTTTTTATAACATGAATGTGCAATTTGGTACACTGTTAGAGCCTTAAGTTAGTAATGTTTCAAGTTTTTCACCGACGCTTAAGAGTCTTACAGAACCTGTGTATTGCGGGAAGCCTATCTAGAAGAGACATTCCCGGGATTTCTCCGTTGCATTGAAAGTTGTGTCTTTTTTCACTTCATGAACTTCTTTGTCGCTCTCCGTCTGGAATCTGAACGCAACTATGCAAATTTTGACAACTACACATTGAAGAGCAGTTCTCAGTGAACTATTAGCATAAAATTTTTGGAGACTTTCTGTTTCAGGCTTTCCTCAACGAGGGATCAAATAAGAGTGAAAGATCCAATATTTTGCATTTTCCATAAAAAAATTGAACAAATTTTGTTCAAACAGCTTTTAAAAACAAACCTTTTGATTGATGATTGCAAAACTTGGTAGGCTACCTCAAAGTACATCAAGGTTCATAATGCGTAACATATTTTACCATTCCAGATGTTGCAAATGCCATCATGGGCACTAAAGCTTTGAAGAGCCAGAAAATAC
The DNA here is from genome assembly GCA_949128115.1 of Anaspis maculata. Taxonomy (NCBI): domain Eukaryota; kingdom Metazoa; phylum Arthropoda; class Insecta; order Coleoptera; family Scraptiidae; genus Anaspis; species Anaspis maculata. The sequence goes on along the minus strand of OX421963.1, from coordinate 98,154,641 downwards.
GTGGATGGCAATTCTTTTTTGCCGAAGAGGTCACTAAATTATGATGAGGAGGTTGTTTTTACGACGTCATGATTACATATTATCATTATTATGATAACCAATCACTTTTTCAACGATGCCTCACAGGGCAGATTCAAGATGGTGCTGAAAAGGAAACAAAAATTGGCAATCGTATTTCTGGAAATAGTTGGCTTAGGAATTGGCTACCCAGCTCATATCATTTCCAACATTACTTTTTGTAGAAATACCAAGTTCTGTGTCGATATCTCTAAAAATCACTTATTTATGGGAAAAAAAAAAGTTTTTGTTTTTTTTTTCTGTTTTTCCCCTACAATTCAAAGACAGTTCAAGGTAATCAAGAACGGTTCACTGTGACTTCATGAGCATAAAACAGTTAATGTATGTGGTAAATTACACGTCTCCACATGCTTCGTTTATTTAAATATAATTTTCCAACTTTTTTTTTCTGTTTCACCCTGTATACGCTGCCGGCATGGATGGCGATGATGGCTACCTTTCTGGATCGGAAGAGTATGATGCAAAGAACATTTCCACCAAGTAGCATCTTCTCATCAAAAAATGCAAGGTTCATTCCATTTTATGCAACTAGCATCCGGACTAAATAATGGTGAACAGTATGACAAAATGCCATTCAAAACTATATCTACTCCAAATTGAATGATTGTAAGGGGTTCTTGCACAATTGTTTAATTTTTTTTACTGTATTTATTGGAATTAAAGTACCGAGATCTTGTATCAAAAGTCCTCACTTTTTTCAGAAAAAAATCTGGGAATTTGGGAGTTTAAATTGGGAGAATAATGAAACAATAAACCTGTTGTGCGCTTGCGCACTAGGCAGGCCATCATGCCATTATGCATTGACTATTGTTGTCAGGCTGTGTCTGATAGGCAGTCTACAGTCCATGAATATTCACTAGCTATGATTGAAAATCAGGAGAAAAACAAAACAACACATAGAAGCATCTTTCTGCATATTGTGAATTTTATATAAGAGAGATGCCATGTCGAATTATGTTAATGTCTTGCGATTCTACATATATTGACATGACATCTCCTCCAAACTATGTGTCTGTATGTATCTACTGTTTTTTTCTGGTTCTCATGCGAAAGTTTCGTCCAAGTGTTTTTTTTCCAAGGGCTGCTCCAACATTTTCATTTTCACTTCTCCAAAAAATAACTGCGCTTTCTCCAGATCACAACTTCTGAGAAATTAGGTAGCTTGATGAGGCTTTTGGTCAATGGCTGCGAAACGAAGTGTTTCTTGCCAATAAAAGGACAATGATTCAGACAACATGCTGCAGCCAGATATCCTTTCAATGTACCAGGGCAAAATACCAAATTAACTGGTGTTCTTTCTACAACTTGAGTGGAGTTAGTCGTTTTGTCTGCGTCAGATTGACACAAGCGGGAATCTGTCACAGGTCTGCAGACAATCCTTATATTTTCGATAAAATTTGGACCACGTCCGCACCACGACATCTGGGGAACTCTGGGTCTTGATGCTTGAGCCCAATTATTCACATTTCTTTGTCCAGCAGCAATGTTTCGAACACGAAACAGCAAATATTGAAGTTGATTGTTTGACTTTTTTTTGACTGTGACTCTTTCGTTGACTGTTTCTTGACGTTCATGTGGCAACCTGGTACTGTTCTTGGCTTGCTCATTCACTCGATTTGAGCTGATGGACTGCTGTGAGTTGAATTTCTATATCCTTTCTTGGTGCCAGATTTTTTGAGTTCTTTTTCAAATGAACAGTAGTTGACTATATTTATACAAGCATCAACATACGGCTATAAAATCGTATCATGTCATTGGGACATGTCAAGACCCCATTGCAGAAATACGTCTACTAACAGGTCAAGCGTGGCGGTGGCAACGTTTCGTCCAGCATTCACACCAATGATGAATTTCACTGTCAATAAAAGTGGGTCTTTGTTTCGAAATTTGAACTCAAGTATACTCAAGTAGAATATTTTATTGAAGCGCAGTCTCCATTCGAAGGGTGCTCCTTGCTCCTCACAGTTTATCTGTTTTTCTTACAAAGAGATGTTTAAATTTCTCTCACATATTTTTTTATCTATTGTATATCATATTATATCTATCTATATATTATATTTCTATCTAGACTCTTGAAAAATTTTCATCAAGAGTTAGAGTCTTGTCTTGAAATTTTGAAATTATCTTGATATTTCAAGACAAGACAAGAATAGGGCAACTCTAGACGGCAACACTAACTACATGTTTCCTTTTTTTTCATGAAACTTCACGAATTCACACAAGAATACAGTCAGGCAATGGAATTGTGGGTGTGTTGAGCGCTGTGTAGAAATTTGAAGGCCAAAATCAAGCTGTAGCGCTACTCTAAACTGACTAACGATCTTTGAAACAGACTTTCAAAACGCAGCCTAAGCTTTGGAACTAGAACTAACGCAAGCTCAAAAACAACTCTAAAATCACACGTAATATTGCATCTTTGTGTGCTTTTCTGTGGTCGTCATCAAGTATCGACATTCGACAGGGATTAATATCAACATTTGAAATATAAAATGGATACCCAGGGCTGGGCAGTATTTCAAATACAAGTATTTGAAATACATTGAGGTATTTTGTATTTTGTATTTAAACACATTTGATTGAGAAGTATTTGTATTTTGTATTTTAGAATAGTTCAGGCAGCTAGTATTTTGTATTTTGTATTTTAAATACATTTTTCGGAAAAATATTTTGATTTTTAAAATACAAAATACATTTGTTTCCCATTCTCTTTAGTCTGTTGGGGCCGAAATTGTTCTGGTAATACTATATCCACCCCATTGACATTTCTTGCTTTTGCACACTATCTGGGATCGATAATGAGTTTGATTGTATCTTTTACGTTTCACGTTTTACTGGTAAGTGCATCCGACTGTCAGCCACGAGAGGTTCCATGTCGGATGTCGGACAATATTTTCGAAAAGCTGGTTGTCCCCAAAGGAAATCAACATTTGTTATTTTGAAGAATTGATGAATGAAGTAAGGGATAGGTTTGACTTCACTTTATGTTCATTTTATTTGTCTTTTCATAGTTCATAATAATTTACTTCTTGTTGCGACTGAATCAATGAAGTGTTCATATTGGAATACTTGCATTTTACGATTTTTCCAATAAAATGGTTGGAATACGCAATAAGAATGTATTTTGTATTTGGAATACTCTAGGTGGTATTTTGTATTTTGGAATTTCTCAGTTTTCCAAAATACGTATTTTGTATTTTGTATTTCAAAGACATTTCAAGAAGTAGTTTGTATTTTGTATTTCGACAATCTTGGATCGTGTATTCTGTATTTTGTATTCAAATACATTTTTCGAAGTATTTTGCTCGGCCCTGTGTGAACCTAGTAAGAGTACGGCTCGAGGTACGGTGTATGGCTTCGTGTGTTACGTAGACAGCGTCTATGGGCGTATTCCAGCTATATGGCTGAACAGCGTCGGGACGTCTAGACGGTTACGTCGAGAGCGCCTGTTTACACACGTGTGCTGTTCTGGTCGCATTCGCTGATAGTATAATGTATACCTCCACGTCGAGAGGCCAAGGGTGGAATTTGCGCTTCAACTAGCTTTACATTGGATGTGCCCGCGTGTATAATGGATGAAAACTCTGACCCTGAACTCCAGAAACGCAAATAAAACGCTCCTGGATCCTCACAGGACGAACAGCATGTCGAACGCTGATCATTAAACTCCTGCCAATACAATATTGCGAACGTTGTTTATTAAACTTCTGGGAATACGATATCGCAAAGGTGGATTATCATCACAGTGGTGAAATGCGAAAGTAAACCAAACCTCGCCTTCTGCAGCATGCTCAAAAAAAATACTTCTCGCAAAAAAGCATATTGCTTGGTACAATTTGATTTACTGTGATTCACTGTGACAAATTCACAGTAGTTCTTTGCAAATTGAGAAGTCAAACATTTTGTCACACTGTTCAATAACCCCTGCTCAACTACGAATTCGCAATTCGCAACAAAAACGTAAGAAACGTTGTTATTCATAAGAAACAAGCAATTTGAAAAGGAACTCGTCGAACCGAATGCGTGGCTTGTTTGTTGGAAGCATTGTTTGAGCTTGGTTTACATTCGATTTGGGGCCAGTTATTGGCTATTGCTGAAGGTGATTCTAGGTTATATGACTACATAAAAACGCTGTTTTATTCGTATTGAACAAGCGAACTAACAGAGAATCCGTCAAGCCAATGTCGAGGCTTTGTTTATCGGAGGCATAGTGGAAAGCTTGGTTCACATTCAGTTTAGAGCCAGTTCTTGGAAATCGCTAAAGGTGATCGTGAAAGCGCTGCTTTATTTAAAAGGAGCAAGCGAGTCGATGGAGAATTCGCCGAGTTGAAGACAAGGCTTGTTTTTTTGGAGGCATAGTATGAAGCTTGGTTCACATTTTATTTGGAGCCAGTTATTGGCAATCGCTATAGGTTTTTCTAGGTTGGGGCTATGTGGAAGCGCTGCTTTATTTATAAGGAACAAGCGGACCAATGAAGAACCATTCGCCGAGCCGAAGGCAAGGCTTGTTTTTTTGGGGGCATAGTCTAAAGCTTGGTTGACACTGATTTGGAAATTGGAGTCAGTTATTGGCAATCGCTACAGGTTATTTTAGGTTAGGGCTACGAGGAAGCGCGCTGCTTTATTCTCAAAGAACAAGCAATCTAATGAAGAATCCACCGAGCCGGAGGCGAGGCTTGTTTGTTGGAGGCATAGTATGATGCTTGGTTTACATTCAATTTGGAGCCAGTTACTGGCAATCGTTGGAGGTGATTCTAGGTGAGTTTTGTCTTTATCGAACCTTTGTCAACTTCACACAATTTTGTTGGAAAAATATTGACGTGTTTCGCCCTTTTGAAAATTGAGGTAATGCCTCCACTACTAGAGTGTAAATCAAACTTATTCTAGGTAAGAGCCACGTGGAAACGTTGCTTTATTGATCAAAAATCATCGAACAAAAACGAATTCGCCGAGTTGAAGGTGGGGCATGTTTGTTGGGTGCAGCCATTTATTGACAATCGCTAAAGACGATTCTAGGTAAGGACTACGTGGAAGCGCTGCTTTATTTACAAGGAACAAGCGAGTGAACGAAGAATTTGCCAAGCCGAAGGCAAGTCTTGTTTTTTGGTGCCAAAGTGTAAAGCTTGGTTCACATTGATTTGGAGTCAGTTATCCGCAATCGCTATAGGTTATCCTAGGTTAGAGCTACGTGGAAGCGCAATAAGGAATAAGCGAGCCAATAAAGAGTTCGCCAAGTAGAAGGCGAGACTTATTTCATTCAGAGGCATAGTATAAAGCTTGGTTCACATTCGATTTTGCGCCAGTTACCAGTTATTGGCAATCGCTGAAGGTGATCTTGGGCTTAGATTACGTGAAAACGCTGCTCTATTCATAAGAAACAAGCAAATTGGTAAGGGACTCGCCGAGCCGAATGCGAGGCTGGTTTGTTGGAAGCATTGTTTGAAGCTTGGTTTACATTCGATTTGGGACCAGTTATTGGCTATTGCTAAAGGTGATTCTAGGTTATAGGACTACGTGAAAACGCTGTTTTATTCGTATTAAACAAGCGAGCTAACAGAGAATTCGCCAGGCCAAAGGCGAAGCTTTGTTTATCGGAGCCATAGTAGAAAGCTTGGTTAACATTCAGTTTAGAGCCAGTTCTTGGAAATCGCTGAAGGTGATCGTGGAAGCGCTGCTTTATTCATAAGGAGCAAGTGAGTCAATGAAGATATCGCCGAGCCGAAGGCGAGGCTTGTTAGCTGGAGGCGCAGTATGAGGTTTGGTTCACATTCAATCTGGAGCCAGTTATTGGCAATGGCTGAAGGTGATTCTAGGGTAGGACGACGTGAAAACGCGGCTTTATGTATAAGGAATATGTGAGTCAAAAAAAAACTTGCCGAACTGAAGGCGATGTTTGTTTGTTTGTTGGAGTCTTAGTATGAAAATTGGAGCCAGTCATTGACAATCTCTCAGCCTTTGTAATGTAAATCAAGCTTCCGGTCCTCTTTTCAGCCGAGGTTTCAATTGTACTTGCTGAAGGCGGCACCATGATCATGCGTTTAGAAAGTTTATCTGATCCAAGCTTCATTCCTTTCATAACTACGCTTTTGTGAAGTGAATCAAGCTTCAGTCTTTTTTCTTCTAGTCAGATTACGTTTCCATTGTTGAAATCAAGCTTCAGTCCTTTTCCTTCCCAGCCAACGTTTCAAGGGCAATTGATCGTTGAAGACGAAACCATGACTATGCATTTGAAGAGTGGGTAGGTATAAATCAAGCTTAATTTCTTCTCCTTCTACCAAACGTTGCAAAGGTAATCACCCAAGACGACACACGACTGCGCCTTCGTAGAGTGAATCAAGCTCAAATCCTCTTTCCAGTCGAAGTCTTCAATCACTCGCCGGAGATGACACAATCGTGACTACCCACTTGATCGGCGAAGCCGCCCTACACCAAAATGTTATTTTTGTAATTGTTCATGATTATTTCGGCAAAATTTTTCTTGATTCGCGTACCAAGGCCATGAGCTACCCATTCGAGTTGAAATATTTTCTGTATTGAATTTCGTTTTGTTCGGAGGAAAGGATATCAAGCACCAGCAAGCAACGAATAAATCATTTGCGGCCGAGCCGTAGTTTCGGAGTCATTTTCAAAAATTAATAACTACCAATCGGCACCTCGCACCGATGTGAAATTTTTATTAAAATAAAGTTCAAATCATCCTCTAAATATAACTCCGCATATGTTTATGGTAAAATGATAAGATCGGGTACTTCCTCGCATGTGATAACTTTCGAGATCAGGCCGGCTTCTGAAATGCAGCATTCAACGGCGATGCGGCGTCACACTAAATTAATTGTTATTATTGTCATTGTTTATCATTATTTCGTCGAGATTTTTCTTGGTTCGGGATACAAGGTCATGAGCTAGTTAATGGAGTAAATTTTTTTCGCAAAAACCTTTTTGTCTAGGACTAGATGCTGTGACGGACGGACAGACGGACGGACAAAGCGAGGACAAAAGCGCCTTCCCGTTTGGAGAAGTGCGCTAAAAAACTACAACGCGAGAACTTATACTGTAAAAAATCCATCAAGAGATGAAAGCAGCAGCTTTGTGAATGTTCCGGCAAGATTTCGACGGCTCCTCCGCCAATTGTGCAGGTCTGTGGCTTACGCTCCTGTTGCAGTCTCCATAGCAAATTCCATCAAGATTCTTGGCAAATACGACAAGAGATTACCGTAGCTCTTTGAGGCTTGAATCAAGCTTCAGTTTTTGGGTTATCACTCAAAAAGCACTAGTCGATAGCGTCACATGACTCAAAGATCTTCAAGATTGCCGTTATAAAGTTTCTAAAGGAAGATCTTGACAGTTGCCTCAAAAAATGGTGTCGTGTGAGTTGAAGTAGAGGTTGTTCACATACACTCCTTCCACGCTTAAGGCTGTATATGCAAGGTATCAATATTCCTTTCTCAAAAATAAAGATAAAGAGATAAAGAGATTTTGATGGGATTCCATTAAATGTCTGTCCACCTTGTTTACGTTTGGATTGCCACCGATTTTTTCAGAAACTGAATAACCCTGAAACACTGAAATAGTTTCTAAAGGATTGCTGGGACATGTTTTGACGAACGAAATAATTATCAGCTGTTCTATAATTTTGAGATCCGTAGAAAATTGAGTACAGAGCTGTTTTTTGAAAAAAGTTGTCAACAAAAAAGAAAAAAACACATTTTTCTACATAATTGAAAAAACGCTCTGTATTACATTTTTTGATACACTCAGTAGACTGTATAGGAATAATTGAGTTTTTATCCTCATTTTGAAGGGAGGAATTCTCAAAATAATTTTGGCCTACCTTATTCCTAGTGGGAATACAGCCTCAATTCGAGTTTCTCAAAGATCGTAACGGATTAATTGAAAAATCTAGCTCGGAAGCCGAAGAAAAACATGGCGCCACAACACACACAAGGAAGTCCATTATAAAAAAACGAGATTATTATTGCCATAATAATATCAGCCGTGCTGCATATACATAGGAAGATTATTTACGAGCAAATCCAAAGTAAGTCTCTTGTGGTCTCTCGCGAAGAAGATGATTGTAGATATAAATATGGGATCGTAAAGCGGCGCGCTCTCGGTCTAATTAGTATATTGTGTGGAAGGCAATCAAAAGATTCGATTAAAATTATGATGCGCGTCCGAGTTTTAACGATTCCATATAAAATGATGACAACGACAAAGACGGGCGCGCGGAGACGATGGAGACGCAAAAAAAACGGGCGGCGGGGTGATCAAGCATACCCATTTATTGCCCTGTAAAATGCAGAAACTATTATCCGCCGGTAAGAACGGCCATCCTCTATAAATTGCTTTGCACGGCGGTGTAATTAGTGAGGGGACACTCTTGTAATCTCTGGTGGTGGTGGCAGTGCCTTAAGTTCTTCGAGGGCCTTATTGTTTTTCTTGCTGGTGTTAACTATTCATGCCGTTCCAACAAAAATAAAACTATGAATAGTGAATCGGCTTCTTTTCTGGGATGGTCTTACATATTCTCAATGAACAAAACAGAAAAACTTGGACGTTCATAGAGGATAGAGGCAATGCTTGACGAGAAACAACAGGGTTCATCGAGCTTCGAAGTCCAAATGAAATGAATTCGCGATATTATATCATGAAGCCAGCCGCCGACAGCAAATTTAAACATGTCACCTTCCACAAACCTCATAAGGCAATCGCCGAAGGTTAATGTCAAGCTTTAGAACTTCACTGAAGAAATGGCGGGACAAGATTCCAGGTAGACCGTCTTTCCGAGATACTAAAAACATTTCCAGGAGGTGGTTTAAGGCTTACCGTGCTTCAAAAAGCGCTAAAAGGCAGTCACCTAGACAACTTTGGGTATGCCCAGCTCAAAAGGCTTTGAAAGGGCAACCAGGTTTACTAATCTCCGAAGAATCCTGCTATGAGAAGGCTTTGGCAACTTTTGGTATATCTAGCCTCGGACCAATTGGTTTTTCCAGGTTGCAGACATTATAAAAGCAATTTTTCGAAGGCTACTGCTGTACATCGTAATCAAAAAGGCAATCTCCGAATGTTCCAGATATACAACGTGCTATGGGAAAGCTATTAAAGGCAGTCGCCGTGAGCGACTCGAAGTTTATCAAGCCTTGAAAGTTTTATAGAGGCATCCGTCGATATCTTCTTGCAGAAACCTTATAACGGCAATCTTGAAGATGGCCAAGGTCATACCGGGCGTCAACATTCCTCAAAGACAATCGCCAAAGGACACTCTGGCAATTTTGGATATACCTAATCTTGGAGTGAGATGTTGATTCCCCCGGAATTCAGTGTACATTTCATTTCGGAATTCTCGGAATTCTTCCGGGGATCACCGAAAATCCCGGAAGTCTTTCGGAAATCACCGGGATTATCGGAAGCCGTTCGGAAATCACCTGAATTACCTCGAAAATCACCAAAATTCCCGATTTTTTTCGGAAATCACAGCACCGGAGTTCCCAGAAGTCTTTCGGAACCCACTGGAATATCCGGAAATCTTTCGGAAGTCATCGAAATTCCCGGAATTCTATCGAGAATCACCGAAATTCCAGGAAATCTTTTAGAAGTCACCGGAATTCCCGGAAGTCTTTCAGAAATCACCGGGATTCCCGGAAATCCTCCGGTGATCACCGAAAGGACGTAAAAGATGCTGAATGTGGCTTAAAAGTGGGATATTTTAACGGGCCTTGGTTAATATTTTCCGAGATATTCTCCAAAGGCGTGGGTAGTCACAATTGTGTCATCTCCGGCGAGTGATTGAAGACTTCGACTGGAAGGAGGACTTGAGTTTGATTCACTCTACGAAGGCGCAGTCGTGTGTCGTCTTGGGTGATTACCTTTGCAACGTTTGGTAGAAGGAGAAGAAATTGAGCTTGATTTATACCTACCCACTCTTCAAATGCATAGTCATGGTTTCGTCTTCAACGATCAATTGCCCTTGAAACGTTGGCTGGGAAGGAAAAGGACTAAAGCTTGATTTCAACAATGGACACGTAATCTGACTAGAAGAAAAAAGACTGAAGCTTGATTCACTTCACAAAAGCGTAGTTATGAAAGGAATGAAGCTTGGATCAGATAAACTTTCTAAACGCATAGTCATGGTGCCGCCTTCAGCAAGTACAATTGAAACCTCGGCTGGAAAGAGGATTGAAAGCTTGATTTACATTACAAAGGCTGAGAAATTGTCAATGACTGGCTCCAATTTTTATACTAGGACTCCAACAAACAAACAAACATCGCCTTCAGTTCGGCAAGTTTTTTTTTGACTCACATATTCCTTATACATAAAGCCGCGTTTTCACGTCGTCCTACCCTAGAATCACCTTCAGCCATTGCCAATAACTGGCTGCAGATTGAATGTGAACCAAACCTCATACTACGCCTCCAGTTAACAAGCCTCGCCTTCGGCTCGGCGATATCTTCATTGACTCACTTGCTCCTTATGAATAAAGCAGCGCTTCCACGATCACCTCCAGCGATTTCCAAGAACTGGCTCTAAACTGAATGTTAACCAAGCTTTCTACTATGGCTCCGATAAACAAAGCTTCGCCTTTGGCTTGGCGAATTCTCTGTCAGCTCGCTTGTTTAATACGAATAAAACAGCGTTTTCACGTAGTCCTATAACCTAGAATCACCTTTAGCAATTGCCAATAACTGGTCCCAAATCGAATGTAAACCAAGCTTCAAACAATGCTTCCAACAAACCAGCCTCGCATTCGGCTCGGCGAGTCCCTTTCCAACTTGCTTGTTTCTTATGAATAGAGCAGCGTTTATACGTAATCTAAGCCTAAAATCACCTTCAGCGATTGCCAATAACTGGTAACTGGCGCAAAATCGAATGTGAACCAAGCTTTATACTATGCCTCTGAATGAAATAAGTCTCGCCTTCCACTTGGCGAATTCTTTGTTGGCTCGCTTATTCCTTATTGCGGAAATTATATTCAACAGTTTGCCATTGCTTATTGCACAGACAGAGGATGTCACAAAGTTTAAAACAAAACTCAAAGCATATATGGTTGAAAAATTTGAACTGTTAAGGAATTTTTGTATGATTAGCAATATTGATAGCAGAGATTTTATTGTAATTTTATTTATATATCAGTTGTGCTGTCCAACTTTTACATTGTTATGATTGTTGACAGGTATTGCTGCTGCTGCTGTATGTGCTGCTTGGGTGCCTGAATATTGACATGGCTGTGATATGTACAGTATATTTTTGAGCCGAATGAATTTATTCATTTATTTATCTATTTATTTATCTCAAAAGTTGGAAAAAGACGCTTTGTTGTTGATTTTTTTTCCACCTCCGAGGGAGACGCTTTCCGCCCCGGTTAGAGGGCGGAAAGTGCATGGCCTCCTTGATTGATTGACAATTGAGAGATGGATGACAGGTGTAGAGAGTCTCGAATCGAAGAGTCAATCGCAGTTTTGTGATGTTAAGGTAGCGCGATTTTTTCCATTGATACTGGTGAACCGTCTATGTCACTCCATATTTGAAAGTTATTTGATGAGTTCTTCTATCTAACGATGCCTGCAGGAAAAAATTTCACTAACATTTTTCTTTTCACCTTACACACCTCAGATAACACAATATAATATACCTGAAGGCAACCTCAATAGGTTCTGGGCAATACAGCACAGCCCAGCAAAGCGTTCCCGTAACCCCTAAATTATTTTCGCATTTTGCAAACGAACGAAACGGTTTTAGTGTGCATTTACACGTTTAGTAAATGAGAAATACCATTTGATTAATGCCAAAGATATAAGACCCTTAGTTTCTCCAATACAGGGTGAATGTGTGACATGACTCGGTAGCCAAGAGATATTTTGAAATTTTAGCGCACTACTCCAAACGGGGAGGAGCTCATAATGTTCTCGCTTTGTCCGTTTGTCTGTCCCGTCCATTTGTCTGTGTCGTCCGTTTGTCTGTCCCGTCCGTCCGTCCGGAACAGCATCTAGTCCTAGACGGAAGGATGCGAGAAGTTTCTATTTCAATGGGTAGCCAATTATGGTCTTGGAACCCAAACCACGATAAATCGTGTTTTATAGTGTGGTTTTGCATGCGGGAAATCATACCTTTACTCACCCACTCCCACTTATACAGACTTCTCAAATTCCTATAAGGTGAATCCACAGGGGATGAACTCTGTGCAGTCGCGAACTACCCTAGGAAATTCAGGCCTGCGCAAATATACTTCCTGCTTGCAAAACAAAGACGCAGAACCGTTTTCGATGAGTAGATATTTCGAATGAAGCTATAATGCTCGGTTTCACAAAGGTGAAAAATACATCTTTGGTCGGACCTTAGCCACATCCATTTTGTGCGCACTTATGGGAGCCATACGACGGCGGTTGTAAATGCTCAGAGTATGAACACGTCGTATACGGATTGAATGCTTTTGTGAAACCACAGGGTTAAAAACCACTTTCCAGCGTGCATCAGAATTATCTCGAAAAATGCATGTGCAAAATATCTGAATATAAAAAATTATCGTGAAAGAAAGTTGTTTTTTCCAACTTAAGAGATAGAAGAAGTATTGAAAAGGCAATACCTACAATCCCACATATTTGTTTTATAACTGTTTTTGAGTATATTCGCGGGTCCAAGCTTCCAAGGGTGGTCCGCGATTGCATAGAGCTCGTCCCCTGCGAATTTATCCCATAAGAACCAAATAAGTTTCTATAAGTGGGAGTGGGCAAGCAGAGGTATGATTTCTCGCATGCAATAGGAACAATCTGAAACAAGATGTTTCTTGGTTTGGGTCCCAAGGCCATGAGCTACCCATTAATTGAAATTTCTCGTATCCTTTCGTTTAGGACTAGATCCTGTGACGGACGGACGGACCGTGAAACCTTTTCCTCCAGGCATCGTTGCAAAGAAGAAATCATCAAATAACTCTAAAATATCGAGTGACATGGACGTTTCACCCTGTATCAATGAAAAAAAAATCGCGCTACCTTACCGACTCCGATTAAATCGTATTTCTTGATGATCAGTAATGATATAAATGCAAATTTGAAACGTCTCTGTCATTCCAAAATATGAACATGACCTAACAGTTACAAGAAGTTTTTGCGGAGCTGTACCGAAACACCAATCACTTGTCGCGATTGCCTACCCCTCTGAATTTCTTCCAAAAGGACCAAAAATCAAGATAGAATAGAAATGGTCATTCTTCCTTTTCCCAGCACTTCAGAAAAAAATCCGGAAATACCTCAAAAATGTGAAGTCCAAATTTACGTTTCATCCTGTATCTTCGAAAATAAGGGCCTATCTCTCCGGGGTCACTTTTGTTAGATTTCTCAGCCTCGATTACATAAAAATTGACACGTATAACCGAGAGCCATTGGATAAACTTTCAAAATCTTCCTGGAAATTCTTCCAAATTTCAATTATAGTAGCTCACATCTCAACCTTGGTATATAATATACTATTTTACAGTGTTTTAGCCTGATCTAACTCCAAATCTCTTTCGAAGACTGCTTTTGAACCTTAGTGATTGGCTTCAAAGAGTTTTGAAACTTGGTATACCTTAGGTAAGCTGTCTTTAATAAAAGGGTTCCCAGAGGACTTTCTGCATTTTTTTTTCAGTCACCGCTTTCATGATGTTGCAAAAAATTGCAACTTAAAATGGAGGGGATGAAACCTGTCAATCCATTGAAAGCAAATACGTTATGATTTGACGCATCATATCCCGCTGATACCATTTTGGCACAAAAAATGTCGATCATTGATGAAGGGGAGTCGTGGGGGGAGCGAAGCTCTGCCAGGTGGTTCATTTTGTTTTTCTGGCCATGTAGAACTGATCACGACAAGTTTGGTATCTTTTCCGCCTATATTCAATCTCCTGAACTCGAATCCGATGTGTTAATTCAGATGAAAACAAGTTTAAACAAGTAACCTGGGAAAAACTAGTTTTTTCTTTGACAATTTTGACGAATTTTTTTTCACTGTTAGAGGTGTTCATTTTTGAAAAATTTCTAGGGGTCATTGAATTTAAGTGTATTTTTCACAAAAATCATCCACTCGATGTATAATTTTGTTTCTCGAGTTTGAAAAATTGATTTGAACTTGAGCCGGCGCGGCGCGTCGTCTACTACTGACCAGAACACTACAGCATGCACCTTTCAATGAAAACACCTCAAACTACTGAAGAAATTACAACCCTCCTTTGAAAATCGTAGGATTCGTGCAGAATTGAATTCCCTGTAACATAAACAAAACCGCCATAAATCGCACTGCAGGGTTTTGAGTTATTTAAGGGGAACGGTAACAGTTCATAGAGTATGAATCTTGCCAAAATGTTATCCTTCTCCTCGAATAACTCAAAATCCTGTATTGCGATTCAAGGCGATTTTGTTCATGTTATAGGGAATCCAATTCTGCACAGATCCTTCAATTTTCAAAGATGAGTTGTTATTTCTTCAATAGATCGAGGTGTTTTCATCAAGAGGTGCATGCCGTAGTGTTCTATATGGTCAGTAGTAGACGACGCGCCGCGCCGGCTCAGGTTCAAATCGATTTTTTCAACTTGAGAAACAAAGCTTTACATCGATTGGATGATTTTCGAGAAGAATACACTCCAATTTAATGGTCCCTGAAGATTTTCTGAAAACGAACACTTCCAACGGTAAAAAAAAATCGTCAAAACTGTCAAAGAAGAAACAAGTTTTCTCAAGTTAACTTGTTCAAACTTGTTTTCATCCGAATTTACACATCGGATACGAGTTCAGGAGATTGAATTTTGTCGGAAAAAATACCAAACTTGTCGTGATCGGTTCTACATGGCCAGGAAAACAAAATGGACCACCTTGCAGAGCTTCGCCCCCCCTCTACTCCCCTTCAACAATGATGGACACTTTTTGTGCCAAAATGGTATCAACGGGATATGATACGTCGAACCATAATGTATTTGCATCCAATAGATTGACAGGTTCTATCTCCTCCATTTTCAGCTGCAACTTTTCACCCCCCCTCCAATAACTTAAAACCCCCAAGTGCGATTTTTGGCGATTTTGGATATGTTGTAGAGCACTCAATTCTGAACAAAATATCAAATCTCCAAGACGTCCATATTTTTTTCCGAGGTTGAAATCCAACTTTCTTGTACTGATAGGATTCTGCCAACTGACCTGTGGTGAAACCACGAACACTCGGCAGTTGTCGATCTCGACAATTTCCCATTTTCTGAAGGGTGAAGGGTGCAGAGGGGAAAGGGAAAATTAGGGTAAGGGGTGCAGAGTGGAAAGGGGAAATTGTCGAGATTGACAACTGTGGTTCCACCACTGGACTAGCTTGAGATCTCGCTTGAGATAAAACCTCAGCACTCATCTCTTGTTTTATGCCCAATATGCAAACAAGCGACGGATTGCTAGTAGTAGCAGAACCTCGAGCAGAACCAAGTTGAACTTCTCGCTTTTCTTTTATCACTTCGAAGAGCAGATTATAGAACGATGCACCAGAGAGAGCGCCAATTTGTATTTCCAATTATTGGGATTATCGAACGCAAAAGCATGAACCGGGCGCAAAAACGTACAAACCGAACACTCCGGTTTTAGCACCTCATTAAATCGATGATGCACCCTGGGAGTAATTATTACAGACGGATCCAGTTTTGGAATCCCCGCGACGATCGCACCGTTTTTTTCTTGCATGCAATTGAAGCGACACCAACCCCAGTTTGACCCTTCTCCAATTACACAGAAGAGGTGACGCTAATATCTGACACCACTTATATTGCTCATGCCTTCATAGAGCCACTGCTGGTCTATTCAGGAGCTAGAAAGGGGTGCGAATTAGAAGCTTTTTCTTTGCATTGTCCGCGGCCCATTGAATTTTCCATCAAGGGGTAAATACTTTGCACGTGTTCTATGCCGAGCTGACCAGTCGATATCATCCGAAATAATACAGGTCGAAAATAGCTGTTGCTGCTGCTGTTTGAATTGATTATGTACCAAAGGGATTCTGTTTTTGCTTCGGCTCAGGGGTGCAAAGTGTGGGAATGGAAAGGTGCCACCTCCTTTTTTGCCGGTGAATGCTAAAACGACAATATTTGTGTATACCCACCAAAGTGTGGATGGAGCAACTGTTTAACGCCGTTGTAGCATACAAGAGCTGAAACGAAAGTTTAAAAATACCTCTCAGAAATTGTCGGAGATTGTCATCTCAGTTTTTTTCGTTTTTCTTTATTGCCAGTACACCTGGTTGCCGTGCGCTACAGGAGGCAAAGCCCTTTTTCTCGCTGTATACGTCGTCGTCGGGGAGCAGGAGGATAAAAGAGAAAAGGAACGTGCGAGAGCATTCCGCGCTTCTGTCAGACAGACCTTTTCAGATCTGCCGAAGCCATGGAAGATTGATTGAAATTAAATTGGCGTCTGCCTTTATTATTGCGCTCTCTTCCAAGGCTTCGCCGTTTATCTCGGTAATATCTCTTTAAAAAGGCGCATTCGAGTTGCTACCCGATAAACACGCTACAAATTGGATTAGGGATTTCGACTTTTTCGTACACAAAACGCTCCGCTTCTCCCTCCCTCGGTTTCCTGTTTTGGGATCATCATTGCGCCACGGCGTCGTGAGAGCTGAGAGTTTTGGCATAACGTGCGCGGGCTGAACTAATATGATCAATCCAAAGTGAGTCCCCCATTCCCTTGTTATAACGACTTTCAGCGTGGTAAACTGAATCAAACAGTGCCCTTTGGAAGTACACGTACGACGCCCTTTTGCGAGCTCTTGACCATTAGTGTATGGGTCCTGTTCGGTCACGCCACATACCTTTTTTCCAGCAACACACAATTCAACCCCGCGCAAAAAAGAATAGGTCAATACTGTTTGTTCACAGGGGTAACATGAGCAAGTAACATGGACAAAATTTTGAAATGTTCCGTAAACATCCAAACGGATGCTATAATAAGGCTTACTGTTACTTATAAACCAACGAGAATGCCTCGGAGAATGCTTAAGATGTTTGGAGCCCAACAGGTGGCTCTAGTAGTCACAGATTTCAAAAGGAACAAAGAAATAGAAAAAAGGTTTTGAGAGCTGTAGCCTTGGGTTCCCGTCATGGTCATGGCTTAACATCGTGGTGTAAGGCTGGGCAAAATATCTGGAGAATATTGTTAGGGTCCCTTCGTCCGTAATTAAGTTATTTAACTAATCGACCTCTTCTGGTGATTACTTCTATGAGCGCGTGAGGTTCGGCAATGCACGGTTAGCCCTGAACTGTCAGAAGTGACAAGTGACAGGTGACGTTGTTGACACTTGACTGATGAGCCACGCCACTTCACCCGGATATAAAATAAACAAACAAATCTCGTCGCAATTTTTGGTGTTTATTTGCGGAAATTTGCCTCGTAAGTACAACACAGTTAAAGCGTAGTGTGAATAGACCGTTGATTTGATCGTAGATGGCCGACTGGACCCAAATCGGGGGGATCACGTCACCCGAAAGCAGAAGCGAGGTTAAATCACCTTCAAACACCTTCCCCCAGTATCCGAAACCGCAGAACACGCTAATACACAACCCGCAATCACCCCTCGGACGGCCTACCTACCTACTAACCCTACCTGAGCTCAAGCGTTGGTTTTCGAAGGTACTCCACCCTACCCGATGATTGGATGCCTTGCTCGGCACCGACAAAATTACAGCGCGCTCTACAGTTCCTTAACTAAGCGGTTAGTGGAAAGTATCATGAATACAACCTCACGTCAGCCTCGGGCTATGGGAACGTCCCAGCTTGGTTCGAAGAGAGTGACAGGCCGATGCTGAGTCGAGCCTCGGTTGAGGTTATGTGCGCGACCGCCTGGTGGACGTTGGGACGACGACGGCGATGGAAGCGGTCCGTCCAACAGCCCCGTGGCAAGCACTCAGTCCGTCTCGTCACGCTCACGTCTGGCAATAAGGCCTCGCAGTCGATTCTCAAGACAATTTGATATGATCCGTAGGTATGATGATGACGTCTACTTTTCTGATCTTTCTTGTTGACCACCGCTCTTTACTGCAGGCGTCGACTTCGATGGGCGCTTATGGACGCTTTTGGCCCCGGGCCTTGACACCTGATGGGAAAGGAAAGTTGATTTCACGGCTCAGAATTTGGACGGAGGCCATCCGACAACATCTTACCTCGAACTCCACAGAGGTAGTGCTCCAAATACAAAATGCGGCACCGGCCGATGCACTGACCCCTCTTTTCCCGTCGGGAAATAATCGATTTTCTTGGCTGGAGCCGAGGTAACTTTTCCGGTCTGCCCAAAATGGAATTTTTAAAGTGACAGCCTCTCATCATCCAGAGCCGCAAAAAACAACCTCCAATCCCATCAGTAAAACGACGTGTGAGAACGCGCCAGAATTTAAATTTAACAACAATAAATTCCTCAACCACAGCCAAAGGGTCTTTGGTGGGATTTGTGCCCGTAACAATATATTAAAATACAGAGTGCAAAATATACTCGATCCAAGATAGTCGAATACAAAATACATGATTGTTAATCAAGGATGAATACACCTCCTTATTTCCTAATAATTAAGCGACACGACGCGACAGCGTAGGTTTGAAGCTCGGTTTGAAGCGTGTATTTGTACTACAGTTTCACTGTATCTCATATTACTGCTCTGTCTTTCAAATAGTAGACAAACGGATCAGCACGGGATTTCGTTAACTCGAAAGATTTTTGTTCCTTGGTTAACTTCATGTTCCATTCTCGCCCGCTCTGTTTTAATCCGAAAATTGGTCTTTCAGTCTGCAAACTTGTTCATCTTTGGTACAATAACCCTCGGGTTGCTGCATGAAAATCCCTCCATTCAGATCTCCTTGCAGAAAAGCAGTAACTTGTGGGATTTCGCCTTATTTTACCATATAAAAATGTATATTAAATCAGCGCGCTGCATAGCTAGAAATATTTAGTTTTAAAAATTCCCCTTTTAACGAAACAGGCACAAAAATGCGAACTTGTGTTAACCCATGGTCGGGCAGTTTTGATACGGTCACATTTGGGACTTTCGACCATAGTGTCGCCCGTCCTAAGAATGTAAATGGGTCGAGCGACGAGATTTTATTACTTTAAACGAGGGCCTTCGCCGTCTGCAGGCACGGAAGAGAGGAACTAGACCAGCACGGGGGCAGAAAGATGCGGGTAGTTGATCGAAGAGGCTGTGTTGTGCGTGTGTTTTGTAGGTAAATATTAATTTTTGCTGTATTTTTATATTATTTGTGAATTCGTTTGACGTTTTTTTTTTTGAACACTACTTGGTTTGAATTGTCTAGTCACTGTCGAATTAAATTAAATGTACGGTTTTTTTTTTGAAAACATGCGCTCAGATCATTTTAAAGGCACGCACGGCGTTTTTGACTGTAATAATTTAGTGTGAAGCGTTTATTGCATCAACTTTGTCTGTTTGAATTTTATGTCATAATTCTATGGTCAGATTAGGAATTTTTGTATGTAATTTGTTTTTCATGTGTGCACTTGACTGTAATTTTGTGTCAAATTTTAGCTGAACGTCATTATCTGCGATATTTTTATGTTGTCATTTTTATGTACAGTTTTGTGGTCAACTCCTTTTTAATGTCAGTGCTGTATCTTTGATCTGTCCTAATCTTTGTGACAAGATTCAGAGCCCTCCGTCTGTTCCGGTTCTCAAATATTTATCCTTTTTGTTTGTTTACTTCGAATCACCCCCTGAGATTTTGCAAATGGCGCTTGCGAGTATGATCGAGCCTTGATGTACCTATGTTACTAATATTTTCTTGAATACCGTGAAAGTCGTATTTCGTGTCATCACCCGCTTCCGCTCAACCTAACTTGACTGTTTTCAATGTTTTGTTTTGCACATGTGTCATTGGGTCCTACCGTCCAAGCAGGTTGTACGGTACTTTTTGTTGGGGTGTCATGTTAATTGATTTTGCTTTGTTTGTTATGAGATGATTTTATGTCACCTGTCGGGGAATGGACTGGGACAGCAATAGCGGATACGTTTGATTGGTTGCAACTTAGTCGCTTGCGACTCGCGTAAAGAGGCAAATGTCAGCTTTTGTGGGTTAGGTTCTCTTTCAGTGTCCTCGGACACGGGATACGCCCACCGCCCCGCCATTTAGTATTATTTTGTAGTTATATTGTAGTGGTTTGTTTATTATGTCCTGTCTACTAACATGTCTTCAGTTGTTGTTTTTTGTGTGTTTGTGTGAGTGTGGCGACCTTTTGTTTTGCGTATTATGCATTCCTTTGCGTTGCGTTGTGTTGCTTTGCGTTGCTTTGCGTTGCTTTGCGTTGCTTTGCGTTGCTTTGCGTTGCTTTGCGTTACTTTGCGTTGTGTTGCGTTACTTTGCGTTGTGTTGCGTTACTTTGCGTTATTTGCTGCGTTGCGGTAGGGAGAACAAAGTCTCAGTGAGTTTTACATTTTGTCACAACATGTTTGAGAACCCTTTTCTTTGAGCTTAACTCAGTGGTTTCTTCGACTGGGTTCTTCCACATGAGTGCTCTTTTCCGAATCCGTCACTCTCCATTTTCTTTGACTTGACAGTTTGACATATTTTGTTGTGTTGTTTTTCAATTGTTTTATCATTTTGTTCGTATTGTCTCGTATTGTCCATTTTGTTCCTTTTATCCATTTTGTAAATTTTGTTCACTCTGTCAGTCACATGTTAGGTGTTTTGAGAAAATAATCATAAAAGACTAATTTTGCACTTTGCACTTATTTGTTTTGAGTAAATGTAATTTTCTGTGCAATGAGCGTGTTTCATTGAAGTCCACCTTGAACTCCACCTTCTTCCCCCTCGGGTCGTTCACCTCCTGAACAAAAGCGGATCAAAGGGTTAAGATGCGAACAAAAACGGACACAACGTAGAATTCCGACGACCAGAGGCCAAACACGTGAAAATGTCACTGGGGGGTAGGGGGGGCGTACCATTACAAACTGCATCTATCTGGTCAATTTCCATACCTTGTTCAGCTGCCAATGCTATCAAGTATCAAACCGAAGAGTATATCACTACCGGTGAGTATGTTTCACCATAATCAATTCCATATTTTTGCCTTTTGACAGCCTTTTGCAACAAGTCGGGCCTAGCAACAAATGATGTTTCCGTCTTCATCTCGTTTGATTTTGAATACCCATCTGGATATGATGGCTTTCTTGTTTGGGGACAAACTGCACAGCTCCCATGTTTTGTTTTCTGTCAGTGATTGCATCTCTTCATCCATTGCCGATTTCCATTTTCCACAATCTTGTCGAGCCATTGCTTCGTCAAGAGTAGTTGGATCGTCCTCTGACTCGCAATATATGGCCAAGTGCGTAACGTATTCACTTCGCTTCGCTGGCTTCGGAATTCTCGATGATCGACGTGGAAGCTGAACTGGTGACACTGTTATTTTAGCATCAAATGTTAAATCTTTCCCATCGTCGCCGAATGGTGTGATCCATCTTCGTCACTCTCCACGCCGTTATCTTCTTGGTTCCCTGTGTTTCCAGCAGTATCCTTTTCTGATTCTCTTCCTTTTCCTGGACCATCCCTCACTGAATCTATATTTTCGGTATGGATTACATTCATGGGTGATTTCTCAATTTGTGTCCATGTAGGCCACGTCTCGACTTACCTTGATCTTTTTGGTTTTAGGCTCTATGCAACGGTAGCCCTTTGTGTTGTCGTTGTAGCCAACGAATAGCATCTTGCATGACTTCTGATCCCTTTTTCAATGCTTTTCTTTTGGGATATGTACCATTACTGGAGAACCAAAAGTCCATAGATCACTCAAATCCTTTTTTCTTCCTGTCCAAACCTCTTCTGATGTTTGATTTTTCAAGACAGAATTTACAGTTCGATTCACAACGTATGTTGCCATGTTGACCGCTTCGGCCCAATACGACTTGTCTAGTTTAGCGTCAAAAAGCATACATTTAGCTTTTTCAACAAGAGTCCGGTTCGCTCTTTTACTATGCCATTCTGTAAAGGGGTGTAAGTAGTGGAATTCTGGTGTTGAATATCACTCTTGAGTAAAAATTCATCAAACTCTCTATTACAAAATTCTGTTCCATCATCAGTTCTAATTGTTTTGATTTTTCTGCCGGTTTTATTTCAACAAACTATTTGAACTGTTTAAAACGATTCAGAACTTTGGCCAAACGATTCTGGGATGTGAAAAAAGAGTTATGTCTTTCGGACGGCGTACTGTTCAGAGGAAACAAAAGTTGTGATACCACAAAAGGAGACAAGTAAGGTGCTGACCAAGATCCACCAATCAAAACAGGGCACAACTTCCTGCCAGAACAAAGCAATTACGTCACTATACTGGCCGGGATGGTAGAAGGAAATTAAGGATTTCGTGATGAGATGCTCTATCTGCCAAAAACACCAAAAATCGAACTCAAGGCCACCCATGACTCCTCATGATGTTCGCGAGTTGCCATGGTGTGAAATTGGAATGGACTGGGCCAAGATTTGAAACAAGAATACCTAATAATGGTGGACTACTTTCCAAAATATATAATAGCAGAACCAGTAACGACGAAAATAGCACGGAACGTGAGGAAAGTAATCGAAGGCACCATAGCGTTTTGCGGAATACCCCAGGAAATCATGGCCGATAATGGACTTCCATTTGATTCAAGAGAATTCAAAACATTCTTAAAAGAACACGGCATGGAACACAACACCTTTAGTCCTTTGAATCCAAGCTCCAACGGTGCGGTAGAAAGAGCTGTTCAAACCGTAAAAAACCTAATCGTGAAAGCAACAGAGACTAAGGCAAGCATCCCTTTGGCTATGCTGGACAACAACACTACACTCAAGCATAATTTGCCATCAGCACTGTCTGAACTACTCTTGGGAAGAGCATTAAGAACACACCTTCCGATCGCAAAAGCCACTCTTGTACCGAGATAATATCACTGATACCACAGTGCACGAGACATCATGGTAAACAACAAGAAACAACAAAAGAAATACTACGACCGCGGTGCCAAGCAGCTGATAAAACTTCAACCGAAGGAAGAAATTCTCATATAGTTGGGCGAAAGAAACTGGACACCAGGAGGAAGAATAATTGCAGAGTGTCAACAACCCGCATCTTTTGTGGTCCAAACCAAGGATGGTGCCAGTTACAGAAGAGATCGAATTCACATCCGGCCCAGGCTACCGACATCACCAGCAAACAGCAACCAACGAGACTTGACCACGGCTTTTGGGTTTTCAATTTCCGGAGAATCTTTTGGTTCAAAATGTGAAACCGATCAGGGTTATCGAGACCGGAATTAAATGACGGAGCTCAAAATGAAGCCCTTATTGATAGGCCAGTAGCGAGAAGCTAACAATAGACGTACCTATGCTTGCAAAAGGTCCCATAGGAAATTTTCTTTTTGATATTATTTCACTCGGGAGTCCTAATGAAGATTCCAAGTTTGTGACCTTGTGTGACCTCCGGAACCATGGTAAAAAAAATGAAGAACTGTGAAAACTCGTTTAAATCGTGCGTTTTTCATGAATAACTCGTAAACTGTGATCCTACGTGCAAAATCGCATGCAGTCAAATTGAAGATTGTTTAATTTTAAACAAAATGATGTCTCAGCCATTACTGTGCAATAAACGGTTACCATAATACAGCTTTTGGAAGTTTACCCTGAATGTCGCTTGAAGCTGTCAGCTGAATTCTGGCCGTCAAACTGCAGTTTCCCACTCAAAAGGCTAAACTGTCATTGTCTGTGGACGAATATGGTTGCCTCAAACATTTCTTGAAAGGCGATTGAACCGGCTTCAATACGCTTTGACTAAAGTGCCGTCACAATTTGTATCTTGGATGTTATCAACGATCAAAGTCCGTACTGGATCAGCCGCGGAACCTTCAAAAAGCGTACTTTTTCCGTTCTTATTGTTGAGTCTGCTTTTCTTGCAGGTAAACGCTGTTCACGGAATATGTAGAACAAAGTGTGCCCAAAAGAACCACGGTTACAAAAAATCTCTCCTGTTTGTAGTTTTCAGGCTGTATATGCGTCTAAAAGTGCACTTTTTGAAGGGCCCGCGGTTGATCCAGTACCGACTTTGATTGTTGATAAGAGTGATAAGTGATAACATCCAAGATACAAATTGTGACAGTACTTAATTCAAAGCAGATTGAAGCCGGTTCAATTGTCTGAGGAAATGTTCAGGGCAACCACATCCGTCCACGGACAATGACAGAATAGCTTCTTGAGTGAGAACCTGCAGTTTGACGGCCAGAATTCAGCTGACCACTTCGAGTCATTTTCAGGGCAGACTTCCGAAAGCTGTATTTCGGTAACCGTTTATTGCACAGTGATGGCTGTGGCATAGTTTTGTTCAGAACTTAACGCTCTTCAATTTCACTTGAACATTTTGGTTGTAGAATCCCCGTTTACGAGTTACTCAAGAAAATCAGTCGATTTTCACGAATTTCCAACTTCTACATTTTTTTACCATGGTTCCGGAGGTCACATGAGGTCACAAATTTGGATTCTTCATCAGGACTCCCAAGGAAACTTATATTAGGAAGAAAATTTTCTATGGGACCTTTTGCAACCTCGAATATCCCTGCTACTGGCCTATGAGGAAAATATCTCAATTCTTCAATCTTTTTCTCAAATTCAACTCCCCACCCAAAGGGCATTCCATACGAAAATTTTCATCCGCTCCTTACTACTTGTCAGGGAAGTTTTGGCTTGGTTTCGAGATAACACAACCGATTTTTTTTCAGATTTTGAAGACAAATAATGGTAGCTCTGAAGAGATGACAAAGAGATCGTGTGGAATGTGGATGCCTCCAAACTTTCAATCGATGTTTGCTGGTGCATACTGTAGTGTACCAAGGGGTCCTGGCACCACTTCTGTAATGTACCCATCCTTTTCGATGTTTGCCAGTGATCGTCGTTGTTTCTCCCCTTCCCCACGGCGTTCATTTTACCTACGTTGTGTTGAGTTCTTACTCGAGATGAGAATGTGTCGTTGGGGATGAGATTTGATTCTTGAATGAAACGCGAATGGAAGGCAGGCAAAATGAATGTTTATGGAAAATCGATTGCAAAGTTTCAAATGAATTTGTTTCTTTTCTCTAAACACCTCACAACAAGAAATTGACAGTGATAAAATGACACAGCTTGAATGAAGAACAACAAAACACAAACAAATGAAGCAAGAAAAATCGTTACAAAGTGTTTAGACAACAATGCAGGAATTCACAACAATAAAATGAACACAAAATTAGACTAACAAAACAAAACAAGAAATCATGAAACATGTCAAACTGTCAATTTAATCGCAAAAGAAAAGTAACGTATTCGCTAACAGGCACACATGGGAAGAACACGTCAAAGAAACCCATGCGTATTGTCTGGTTGATTGCTGAAAAATCCCTTCCCAAATAAATAAATAAATAAATAAATAATTTTTTTAATAACCCACTTGTACGTAATAACAAAAAACAGAATAAAATCAACTTACTTATAAGGGTTAATCACAAGGGAACCATTCAATTCCTCCCTCTGAAGCTCACAGCCCAGAGAGAGGTCTGATCTTTCATGATTCTCTTGAAAAAAACGAAAGTCTCAATTATAGCATCGCAAGAACAAAAGTAACAAAAGAGAAAGAACAAATTGAACATATTAAATACCCAACTAAAAGAAAATTTCTAATATAAAACAACATGAACAAAAATCATTATGAATCCCACACTCACACAATTGTGGGTCACCTGCATACTTTCATATCTGCTCCATATAAAACTACAGGAAGCCTACATCAACATGGACCTCAACCTTTGTTTAAACTGCTTATGAGTGAGCGATCCGTACCTCAAGTCGACGCTGTTCATAACAGCTGCAACATTGTATGAAAATAATCGCTTGAATCTTTCAGTTCTGTGCTGAGGTATAGTCAACAAATCTTTACGTCTCAAGTTGATGTTATGCACTTCAGTCCTGAATGACATCAGATCAATTAAATACTGCGGGAAACCCCTCAAAATCAATGATGAAAAAAACAGGCAGCGTGCAAAAGTCGTGTACTATCCATGTTCCACCCCCTCAGTTCCTTAAGTTTGGAAGATATATGTTCCCTGCGTGAAATACCAAAAATAAACCTCATACACGCATTCTGCACAACCTGCACCCTACGTCTGTCAGCGCTATCCAGGCAAGGTCCCCAAACCACGTCGCAATAACAAAAATGAAAAAGAACCAAACTGTTGGAAAGAATAATTCTTAGCTTGCGGAGATGATCTGAACAAAAGTCAAGTGTGAATGAGTCATGATGAAATGACAGAGAAGTCACTCCAGTGCTGCATTGATCAAGTCAGCGTGAATTGGTGCTTGAACCTCTTTGAAACGTTTGCTTCATTTACAAGTTATTTACGTTACAACAAAATGAAACTTCACGCTCAGCAATTAATTTTACACTTCACAAACAAAAGAAGTGAAATTGATAGATGAGTAAACAATAAAAAAATGATCGGTAAACAAGTAAATATATCAGCAAGGAACAAATGATAAGTGAACAAGTAAATAAATCAGCAAGAAACAAATGATAAGTGAACAAGTGAATAAATCAGCAAGAAACAAATGATAAGTAATGGTGTAGGTAGATAAACAAGAAACAAATGATAAGAAATGATGAAAGTGAATCAATAAGAAACAAATGAGAAATGAATAGATAGATAAATAAACAAGAAACAGATGAGAGGTAAATAAGAAGAGAACCTGAAGTTGGCCATACTTTTTGTAAACAATTGGGAGGAAGAAGTATCTTAAACGCTTCGGTCGAAATTTCCCAGAAGATACCCATCACAAACCCCACAGATACATACAGACATTCAAAACAGAACAATGGTTAGTAAACAGTAATCACATACAAGAAATAACAGTAAATACAAGAAAATCGACTCGAGCCAACCTGTGGCCCTCTCTTCGTCATTTTACATAATTTCCTTCCCAAATAAAAAAAGTTAGTACTAGACTCAACAAGGCAGATTCATACGAGCAGGTGGAAACCCCCCCAGGACATGGAGAAGCGTGCAAGTCTCTCGTTCCTCCCTTCACTTTCATGTATAACCCGACGATGAACAATGAAATGTGAATGAGTCATGAAAAGTACTGTTCTCTACTTAACGGCTGATTTGGACGTAGCAGAGTTTCTTTTTGTCATCTTACTGTTTGTGACGTAACTTGTGGAAAAGAAACAATTGTGGAAAACACAAAAAGCACACCCACTAGATTACGGCCTTCGCCGTCAACAATAAGATCGTTTGGGAGTAGATGAATCACACAAAATTCAAGGCAGTGCAAAGCACCTTGATTTCAAAGGGGAAAAAACTGCGGGTTATGCAAGCCCGTTGAGAACAAAGAGAACAAAGCATTTCGGGTTATGTACAATAATTTCGCGGACAAAATAGGTATCGAAAATGCATGATTTGGTGAGTGGGTTGAAGCCAGAATTACGATACAATAATCAAAGACAGACCGACCTTAAATAAGGAGAAACTGACGCACTCTCGATGCACCGAAACGTTTACGTCTTCGTCACAACAGCTGACCCTCTTCTGTGTCTGCCCGCGGCTGCCGCTTGCCCGGCTTGCCTAGCGCAGCGCCATCTCCCTCTCCCATCGGCAAACGCAACGAACGTCAACGACAGTACCTACTTCAGGTACCAACGTACAAACAAAACAAAGGGGGAATTCCACAATACTTCTCTTGGAACTCAAGCAAGACCTCTCAGTATGATTGAAGACTTGAAGAAAGATGATGAGCAGTAATATAATATCATAATTGACCATATTATTTATTCAGAGCGCAGTCGCAGATCGGGGAGAGAGACAACCACATGTGCTGGGTTGAAACTCCCATAAGAATATGCATGTTGAATGACTTTGTAAAATGATCAATTCAAGGTGCAAATTGACAATTTCAACGAATGTATAACATAGCAAGTGTGTAAAAAGAAACACCTGATCTACTTTTCACCATAATGAAATGGAAAATCTTGCTGTGAAGTTTATGCGAAGCAATTTAGAATGGGGTTTTTGAATCCAAAACAATTTCAAATTACCCGCCATATTTTATTGCACAACTTCCGCTAACGAGAATTTTGACAGCGCTTGAAAGCGAACCGAGCGTCAGCCGTCACGTAATAGTATGGTTAAAAATGTTAAAACGTCCCAAGAATCAAGAAAACACCTTGAAATCGTAAATTCTGACAGCGACAGCAAAGTTCCGTTTTTTCTATGCATGCTGTGGCGCGCGAGATCTACTGCAGTGCGCATGGTCACAGGCACATACCTAACTTACAAATGACTAGTGGAAGGGGAAAGTGAGAATAATTAATATGGTCTATTCATATCATAATTCATCAAAAACACCAAGAATCCAAAATGGAGAGCTGGGTACTGTGACCACTACACTATACTAGGAAACAATATAAAATTTGGACATCCACAATATAAAAATATAGGAAGAACAAAAAGAGACTCCGCGCGAGAGATAAATTTACGCGACTTGTGCGCCTGACAAATACCAAATGCAAATGACAAAATGTAACCCTCGCCCTTTAGCGTCAGCATCATCGCAGAGCCCGCTTGATTTATAAGCAGGTTTGAGCAATTTATGTCTGGAGCTGCGGTCGCATTGTTCTTCCTGCTTCTCTTCTCATCCTATATGTGCCCTCTTCCGCCTGATATATTATATTGCTTGATAAAGCCGTCTCCGCGAGCCGTGCTATACCCGCACGCCGCCGTCTCGGCTTTTCACTTTTCGACTTTTCGCGATAGACCGAACGCCTCCGGCCGAAAAACGCTTCCCGACCGAAACTCTCCGCTTTTTCCCAAGCAAGCGCGGCACCGAATGATTCTCCTCCGGGGCGGTCCTAATAGAGGCACTAAGAGCTCTGCAGATAAGAAGAGCTCTGATCGATGTCCGGCCGTTCATTTCGGGCTGACGCCTCGACCTCTTTCTTTTTCTCTCTGCAATTTTTCCCGCAGATTAATTCCGCTCGCTGCCACGTCTGCCTGCGAGCCTGCCACCAGTAGTCGCAACATGATGATGATACGTCGTGATCGTAATGGCGGGAGATTTACGAGCGAATTTCAGAGTCTCGAGCCGGGAGAGAACACGAAACAAATCAAAGTCTGCAAATTCGCTCGCAAGCACACGTACACGCTGCACCACCTCCACAGGTAATGAAGAATTGTGTCGTGCAGACGCCGTGACGCCGGCAGGAGGGATTTTCGAGACTTGTGATAAAAAACTGTATATTCGACGAAGCCCCGCAGGGTGAAACCGATACGGACGGCGCTGGATCAAATATTCATTAAAATTTTACGTTTTTGCTGTGTTGATATAGCTAAGTAAAGGGGCCAGACGACCTTGGGAAATTTTCTGGTGCGCGGTCCCGGATGAATTTTTCATGGAAATAACGGGGGCGAATACAGGCCGATATCAGGCCCCGATGCAAAAAAATCGCCTATACCCTGAAGCTTGTGCTTGTGCTTCGGCTGGGGTCTGATGTTTTATTTATTTTCCATCAAAGCGTCAGCTTCTGTTAGCTCCTTATACTCAGTGCCCAGATCGGAGTACACATTCTAATGAGTGAAAAATGATAGCAACAAAAAGTGGGTGCCTTTAGCCTTTGTGAAAAAAACCGCTCCTACGCAAAAGAGCTGCGATAGCGTAAATAGACAACGTCAGCGTAAATAGACAATTAATTTGAGAGATTACACCCTTGTTCCACCCCGTGCAAGCATGCATGGCTTTCTCACTTCTCCATGCACCTCACGCCATCCCGCGCTCCTTTCGTAGTGGCGCGTGCGCCCGACGCTCGCTAGAGGTCTGCGCGCCGCGTCATTCTTCAGTACCTTGACTTTAGTAAGTCGTCAAAAACTTACCGGGGTCAAGTCTAAGCAAGACCTGAAATAAATCGTTTTTTACCCTTCGAGGAAAAAACGTTGTCTATTTCATGTCTGTGCCGTCGGCTTGACACTTTACGAGAAGTGTTTGGATTCTGACGACGCGGGAGGCGTACTGTGATGTAGATGTGTTTGTGACAAGGAATGCACTTGTCATGAATACTCAGACCCTACCGAACATAAAAGTCAAATATATAGAATGAAAAATAATCGTTTAATGTAACTATAATAGGTACCTATGTAACAAAGTGTGTCTGTTAGCGCCATCTAGAATGGGTACCCTACTACTTCGGCATAGGCAGCCCCATGTCATGGTGCAGGTAGCGCCATCTCTACTCGGCAACGAGTGCATGTCAGGATGCAGGGTGGTAAACGCCACCACTTCCATCGTGCCTTGCGAACAGCTTGTTGCCTTTTTGCTTATTCTCTTTGCTTTGTGTAATTGTGGATAATTATAACGTTCACACTGTTCAATCCCTAAAGTGTTGTTCACCTATAATATCAGAAGTGGTTAAAGAAGCTTTAAAACGCCCACAATCGGCAGTGTGCAGTGTGCATCAGGTATTATTATGTTTTTCTCGAGCGGCCCGCACTCGGTCATCTGTGCTGCACTCCAACCCAAGACAATGGCGGAAGGCGGAAGAAAACAGTACCGCACGGCCCGCAAAAAAGCCACATCACGCCCCAAGCCGATTGCTTTGTGTCTGCATCATCTTCGTTGGAAATGGTGCTGTAAAAATTATTAGATCGGATGGATTCCAAAACCATTGCCTGACAAAAATACAGTTTGCCCAACTTTCTTCCGACCACAGACGATCCCGAAAAACAGGCTGATGACGTCCCGCAACTTATGACGGAATTGTAATGGAGTGACGCTTACCTACATTACCTAAAATGACTCGAATTTCTGGCTGTTTTGAATGTAAGGTAAGCATTTTTGGTTTTCTGGGCGGCCCCCCAAAATGCCTAAAGTAACCGTACTTGGCTAACTTGAGGAGAGATGTGTGCGCTCCGCTAACTTTGCAGGCGTTGCTATTGTGTGGTAAGCCTTTAATGCTTGATGCTGTTGACTTTATTGATTCAGACGGTTGCTCGAGTTACGGTCATTATGCTCGTATGAAACTTCAAAAATTAGAGGCTACACGTATTGACTTTACTCACGCACAATTGATCAATATCATTTTTTGTTTTGGCATTCTTGATTCGATGATACAAACTCACTCTTTACAAGTTGAATCACACTTTTGTGACGTCACTTCAATGTAGTTAAATTTCAAGCCACCACTCAAATAATGTTTATTTGGTTCCTTCTGCCAGTTTTGTCGGGCAGTATTTTCAGATTAGATGTTTTGATTGCAATCAGTTTGGTCGCCACCGAGTCAGTTGCAAAAGTACGTCAACAAGCACAGCCAGTCGGTTTGAAAGAGAACGCGAACTTTCCGACACCAAACGTGGTTCACAAAAAAAAAAAAGAAAAAAAAAAATCTTACAACGCTCCATTTTGTGATCATTGCAAACGTAAAAGGCGTATTAGGCATTTTATTACGAATTGCTTCATTTGTGAACTTATTGAAACTAGAAACTACTATGAACGAATCAAAGCGACAAACTCATGGGCCGGAAGGTCTAGAAAATACAAAGCGGGTGGATGTATGTATGTCTCCTAAATCAAATGACACCCTCACGTCAATGGAGTACTAAATTGTGGAACTTGATGAACACAAAACAAACGCCTTGTTGTATACAGAAGCCCCAAGTTACTATGGTGCGTTCGTCTTTGACTACTTTTCCTCAGTGAACATCAGTTCCTGAACATTTCAAGCTCACCGGAGTAGGCGGCTCTACTCACGCATCTTACCCTGTCAGTATCAAAGTCAAATTCAACAATCACATTATTCGGTCGACGGTTCACAAGGCAATTCAACGAACTCTATTACAAACACTCTTTGGTTGTGATGGCCGACTCTCCGAGATAGCAAGAATAATTTACCAAGCCTTAACTGACAAATTACCATCTTCTCCTATTCACAGCGAAAAATGGAGGGAATTCGTGAACAAACATCTGAATGCTAACGCAAAAAAAAAAAAAAAAACAAGAACGGGCTGGAAATTAGTCATCTAGAGGGTCATCCCAAACATCACTACTTCTCAGTCGATGATTATGTACTCCTTCCTCGGAAAGCTTTGCGACAAAAAAAAAAAAAAAAAAAAAAAAAAGTTGAAATCCAGTTGGGTTAGAACGTGTTAAGTGGTCGCAGTTATAGTTCTTCCAAATGACCACTATTACCTTCGCAAAGTGGGTGACTTAACAACAGAAATAATTTAATTTGATTTACGACTGAGGCTTTCTGCGTCTGTGGCCCCAGGAATGGTTTCCGAAAGACTGCAGTGAACCTTTGGATAGCTACATGACCAAAGAGAATGTATCTGAGGTATGGTACAAGTTTCGAGTTTGTGTTCATTTTTTATGACTCTACACCTTGTTAAAGTAGTTCGTCGTAACTCTAAACTTGGTTAAAGAAGTCAGTGTGTTGATGACTCTACACCTTGTTAAAGTAGTTCGTCGTAACTCTAAACTTGGTTAAAGAAGTCAGTGTGTTGATGACTCTACACCTTGTTAAAGTAGTTCGTCGTAACTCTAAACTTGGTTAAAGAAGTCAGTGGTTTGATGGCTCTACACCATGTTAAAGTAGTTCGTCGTAACTCTAAACTTGGTTAAAGAAGTCAGTGTGTTGATGACTCTACACCATGTTAAAGTAGTTCGTCGTAACTCTAAACTTGGTTAAAGAAGTCAGTGTGTTGATGACTCTACACCTTGTTAAAGTAGTTCGTCGTAACTCTACACTTGGTTAAAGAAGTCAGTGTGTTGATAACTCTACACCATGTTAAAGTAGTTCGTCGTAACTCTACACTTGGTTAAAGAAGTCAGTGTGTTGATGACTCTACACCTTGTTAAAGTAGTTCGTCGTAACTCTACACTTGGTTAAAGAAGTCAGTGTGTTGATGACTCTACACCATGTTAAAGTAGTTCGTCGTAACTCTAAACTTGGTTAAAGAAGTCAGTGTGTTGATGACTCTACACCTTGTTAAAGTAGTTCGTCGTAACTCTACACTTGGTTAAAGAAGTCAGTGTGTTGATAACTCTACACCATGTTAAAGTAGTTCGTCGTAACTCTACACTTGGTTAAAGAAGTCAGTGTGTTGATGACTCTACACCATGTTAAAGTAGTTCGTCGTAACTCTACACTTGGTTAAAGAAGTCAGTGGTTTGATACAGCAGCAGAAAAAGCAGAAAAATATTGACTGTGTTCACTTTATCTGTATAGAATCCTCACCTATATCTATAACAAAAAGTCTGAATGTTTTGTCGCGGACAGCGGTTATTTTACCCGAAACGGTGATATACTGAGGCCGCGAAGGGCTCGACACGCCTTCCAGGAGAAAGCATCATCTAACGCCGGATGCAGGCTCTTCAATAGACTGCCTTCATCAATTAAACTCGAAACAAATCCCCAAAAATTCAAACAATTATTGAAACATCATCTTATACGGGGTTGCTATTACACGGTCGGTGAGTTTATGGAGCATGGCTGATCGAGGCTCGTCTGTTTTGTTTGTTAAAATAATATTGTCTCTTTTTTTGTCAAAAATGAGACAATGAAAATGTATTGTTTTTAGTGTGCATGCTTGCGTGACCGTACATTATTTTACTGTACAGTATATGACTGTACCCTGTGTTGACTTCGAGGTTGACTTACCTATGTACATAAAGTATCAAGAAAAGGTTAATGAATATTATGATTATGATGACTTTACACCATGTTGAAGTAGTTCGGCAATAACTCTACACTGGGCTAAAGAAGTCAGAGGTTTGATGACTCTACACCATGTTAAAGTAGTTGGTCGTAACTCTACACTTGATTAAAGAAGTCAGTAATTTGATAACTCTACACTTGATTAAAGAAGTCAGTAATTGGATTACTCTGCACTTGATTGAAGAATTCAGTAATTTGATGACTCTACACACACTTAGTTACAGTGGATTTTTTTTTGTCTGGCCGCGACACAAAACCTGATGTTTTCTTGGATTTCAAAGGCCTCGGAAGTCTCCGGTTCATCGCAAGGGCTCTGGCCTTCTGGCTTCTACGAGTTCTACGTCAGGATAGGCCGAGCTGGGCCGAGAGCGTCCCATCGTCAGGTTGGCCGTGTTAGCGCCATCTAGAATGGGTACCCTACTACTTCGGCATAGGCAGCCCCATGTCATGGTACAGGTAGCGCCATCTACTCGGCAACGAGTGCATGTCAGGATGCAGGGTAGTAAACACCACCACTTCCATCGTGCCTTGCGAACAGCTTGTTGCCTTTTTGCTTATTCTCTTTGCTTTGTGTAATTGTGGATAATTATAACGTTCACACTGTTCAATCCCTAAAGTGTTGTTCACCTATAATAGTGTCCATAACAAAATTATCTGAACATGGCAACTTAGGGCATTAAGCGTCATATTGGCGAGAAGCTATGACTGATCAGTTCAGTATAGTAGGTTCACTTGTATCGTGATTCTAGTTGGCTGTGAGATTTTGTTTCCAAGTTTTCAAATCTGATATTTGAAAACTCCCTAGAACTTGGCAGTTGGTTGCATTGACGTTTGAAAGTTTAAGCTTGACGACAAGAGCAACAACTTCACCGTTTGTCAAATCGAGTGTCAAATAGACTGAAAATCACGAGTTTTACAAAAATTGTGGTAAAATTATGCCTATTACTGTGAAAACTTTGTTTGCGCCTCAGCTTGTGTCTTGAACAATAATAGCCCAGTCATCCTAGCTCATTTCAGAGCTTGAGGTCGGAATCTCTCCCATAAAGCTGGATTTTTGCATACATGTCCAGAAAACAACCCTCTTTCTATAAGTGATGGAAAAAATTTCTGAGACCCAAAGCGTTTTCCGCCATTTTGAAAAATCTGTCAATTTTCTCAGTTTTTCTTGAATAACTCTGTAAATATTCAACTTATTGGTATAAAAGTTTTTGCAGTGATTAGAGCTTGAGATTCTGCAACCAATGTTGCCAAAAATATTTTTCTAGATTCCATGGTTTCTGAGAAATGTCGAATGAGTTAAGCGACTTCATTCACTTTCATCATTTCATTTGACCAATTGAAAAAAATTTATCGGGCTTTCAACAGATCTGCCCTCTTCTGCATTCGAGTATACATGAAAAAGGCTCCAACAAAATATTCATATGTCGGTCGGTCTGCAGGTCTAACGGTCAGTCTGGTGGTCGGTCTGTTGAATTTTGTGCCCAGATTTATTCCCAAGCCGTTGAACCAATCCCGACCAAATTTGGTGGATTCGTAAGTGACAGGGTTTCAACAACAAAATCAAAATGTCACCTTGATCTGTTACTTGGAAGTGTCACTACAAAAGAATGACAGATGGTCTATCTCACCGAATGCAACTTGTGACACATCATTGTAAAGCCCTCGAAAAAATGCATACAAAATAGTCAGTGAGAACTTTCAATGTTGCATCTGTCAAAAAATCACAAGCTGTCAAACTTAAAATTTCAACTTTTCATAACTCTTGAAGTACAGAACGGAATTGAACCGTATCTTGTTCCCAACAAGAGTGTCTCGCAATAATTTGATGGATCATGAAATATACCAGCAGCAGACAGGGACGCAACCTGAAAAAAAGTTCTCTAGTCATCCGAGCCTGTAGTGTATCTACTACAGTCAAAAATCATCCCTTGCTTGAAGAAAGTAGTTCTCAAACGGTTTTTTTGCTATATGGTTAGCTCTTCCACACCTCTTCAACATGGTAAAAGTAGGCATTTCTGTAACGTGTAGTATTTAGTATACAGGGTGAACATTGAAAAATGAATATTTGAAAATGTTTTTTTCTGTTGAAATAATCCTCGAGAAAAACAGTCTTTCATCATTAAGAAACTTTATAGTCACCTGCTGAACATGTGAAAGATGTATCACTCCATAGACGCTGGTATTCTACGTACAGGGTGCAATCGATTTTCTCCAATATTTCTATCTTTATCGAATAAATCAAGACAAAAACCATTTCCAGCCCTGTTACAAGCCTATAATTTCTTATTTAAGATACAAAAATGTCCGATTCCTCAAATTGCGGAAACACAACATACAGGGTGAGACCAAAAATTTATTTCACCCTGGTACGTAGAATACCAGCGGCTATAGAGTGGTACATTTCTCACATGTTCAATAGGGGATCATAAGGTTGCTGAATAATGGAAGACTGTCTTTTTCGAGAAATATTTTACCTTGAAAAATTCGAAGATTTATTTTATTATTTTCACCCTGTACACCTACTAAGTAGTACGCGTCACAGGGATGTATGCTTCTGACATGTTAAACAGGTAGGTATGAGTTAGCCACAATAGCAACAAACCGTTTGAGCTAGTCATCTGAGCCTAGCTGCCGTGAAACAGGAATTTCTAAATTGCACTTGGATCGAGCTCAACATCTGTACATATCGTCCGTCATCTCACGTAGTGTCGTAACTGATTTTTGATATTTTTTGCATGTCCTTTTTAAAAAATTCTCCATGCTCAACTGATAATATTATCTGGCCAACCTAGACTGAAAATTAACGATCTTCATTCTTCTCATCATTTTCGATACACATTTGTAAGATAATATCGCCAGTTTCGCATGAAGAATTTTCAAAAGAGGACATGAGAAAAAATACCAAAACTCAGTTACAACACTACGTGAGATGACGGAAGATATGTGTGAATAGTACTCCCTCTTACTATAAACATCTAGGGCCCGAAGGATACAACACCATCTTCGAGACAAGAGCCATATTTTCACAGTGGCTTGTAGTTACATTTTCATCGAAAATGCTGCCTACGTACCTACAGTTTTCAGGAGATTTGCGACAAAAGACTTCATGGGGCAGGGACCTCGGTCATTGGGATATGTTGAATACCATGGAGTGTGTAGCTTTGCATCCCTAATCCAGAAACTTGTTCTTCACATCACGTCCATCACGCCATGATTGTACCTGCGATGGTACACTTGAGAAGAATGCTGTGTGTTTAAGGGTTAGAGAGTATTCAAGTCCACTTTTTCGCATGTATTGATTTTGATAGGTTCTTACATCTACGTCGAGATCTACGTACACAGGTAGGAACCTTGCTTGAACAAGTGAGATCCCATCGGATAGATGTTGAAAAATCAATAATAAATATGAAACCACCATCAATAGTTAAAGTCGCTTGCTATCAAGGCGGTTGTTCTTGAATGATTTATTTTTGCTTCTGCATGTCACCTTGGATATGAACTTTTTATTGTTATTATTTGCCGTCAAAAAACTGCAAAAAAGGCCTTTCTCTATCTGGAAGCCGTTTCTACGCCAGAAATAAGCCAGAATATAAAGTCGATCCTCAGCCGTACTTCTTATATGTTCCCTTATTTACTGATAAAGCTTCTAGTCTTATATTTTTTGTATAAGTGGATATACTTATACTTACTTATAGTATATAGTCTATACTTTATAGTCTCCTATTGAACCTGTCAAAAATGTACGCCTCTACAGCCGCTGGTATTCTACGTACAGGGTGAATGTAAAATCAGTTTTTTGTCTCACCCTGTATGTTGTGTTTCTGCAGTTTGAGGAATCTGACATTTTTGTATCTTGAATTAGAGACTAATGGCTTGTAACAGAGCTGGAAATGGTTTTTGTCTTGATTTATCCGATGAAGATAGAAATATTGGAAAAAATCGATTGCACCCTGTACGTAGAATACCAGCGGCTATGGAGTGGTACATTTTTCACATGTTCAACAGGAAACTATAAAGTTGCTAAATAATGAAAGCCTGTTTTTCTTGAGGATTATTTCAACGGAATAAACATTTATAAATATTCATTTTTCAATCTTCACCCTGTATACTGAATACTACACGTCACAGAAATGTCTGCTTTTATCATGTTGAAGAGGTGTGGAAGAGCTAACCATATAGCAAAAAAACCGTTTGGGAACTACTTTCTTCAAACAAGAGATGATTTTTTGACTATTTCAAGTAGATACACTACAGGCTCGGATGACTAGGCAAAAAATTTTTCTCAGGTTGCATCTCTGTCTGCTGCCTGTACATTTCATGATCCATCAAATTATTGTGAGGCACTATCCACGTTTCCCGAAAGGCTTCTGCGCATACCTGTGAAAGTAGGACGTTGTCATATCTCATATCACGCCAACAAGTTGACAACACTGTAATAATACACGGTCACGGTGTGCGTGTGTAATGTCACGCAAATGGCAGCTGACAGCGCTCGACGTCGATTTGACGTTTCGACAGACCGAACCCAATAAGTAATAACGCTCTTGTTTCGGTGATCGCCTTGCAGCTCGTTGTGTTTTGTATCACCTGAATCTTTTCTGCGTCTTTTTGCCATACGGCACGTCACATTTCATTCCGAACAATATTAAATGTTGAATGGTTAGGAGGTTATATTTGTTTACATTTCGATTGTTGATTGACAGTGACACTCCATGCGTCAAAATTGAAATTACCGCGCTCTGCAGGTATGCGTTCTCATCTATGCGCTGAAGTGATGTACGTGATGGTAAACGTGGATTGTTGGGAACAAAATTTGGTTCAATTCCGTTCCGTACTTCAAGAGTTATGAAAAATTAAAATTTAAAGTTTGACAGCTTGTGATTTCTTGACAGACGCAACATTAGAGGTTCTCATTGGCTGTTTTGTATGCATTTTTTTAGGAGCTTTGAAATGATGTATCACAAGTTGCATTCGGTGAGATAGACCTTCTGTCATTTTTTTGTAGTGACATTTCCAAGTGACAGATCAGGATGACAATTGGGTTTTGTCGTTCAAAACTTGTCACTTATGAATCTACTAAATTTGGTCGAGATTGGTTCAACGGCTTGGGAATAAATCTGGGCACAAAATTCAACAGACCGACCACCAGACTGACCGTTAGACCTGCAGACCGACCGATATATAAATATTTTTTGGAAGCCTCTTCTATGTTTATTCGAATGCAAAAGAGTGCAGATCTGTTGAAAGCTCGATATTTTTTTTTTCAATTGGTCAAATGGAATGATGGAAGTGAATAAAGTCACTTAACTCATTTGACATTCCTCAGAAACCATGGATCCCAAAATAATATCTTTGGCAGCATTGGATGAAGAATTTCAA
Source organism: Anaspis maculata (assembly GCA_949128115.1). Lineage (NCBI taxonomy): Eukaryota > Metazoa > Arthropoda > Insecta > Coleoptera > Scraptiidae > Anaspis > Anaspis maculata. The sequence goes on along the minus strand of OX421963.1, from coordinate 98,115,451 downwards.
GCTCTAATCACTGCAGAAACTTTCATGCCAATAAATTGAATATTTACAGAGTTATTTAAGAAAAACTAAAAAAATTGACAGTTCTTTCAAAATGGTGGAAAACGCTCCGGGTCTCAGAAATTTTTTTTATCACTAATAGAAAGAGAGCTGATGTTTTCTGGACATGTATGCAAAAATCCAGCTTTATGGGAGAGATTCCGACCTCGAATGCTAGGATGACTGGGCTATAACGTCCAGTGCCCATTTTAAAGTCCTTGAGAGTGCCATCAAGGACTCGCTTCTGGGAGAAAAAATGGGCGGAATAGGTGCTGGGCATGTACCCCATAACGTTCAGCTTTGCGGAGTAGACGTGAATCTATTTTCAAAAACCACATAATATGGAAGCATTGTGAACGATTCCTGGTTTTCAGAAGAAGTACCCACACTCTGGAATTTTTGTGGGGATGGGATTCATCGGCGTTAATACTTGATTTCATTGCTCAGGACATCGTACTGGAACAAGAAATTTGCGGAACTTGTGAAAGGTGAACTATATCCACTCCATATTTGCAATTTGCAAAGTTGATTTTGGTAAATTTTTCATTTTTGACAGCAACAGTCAACACACCATCACACCAACATAACCCATCTTTCGAAGCCAGACGCTCAGGCGCACACTGGGCAGTTGGACTGAAGTCTACAATGCCAAACTGTGAAATTTGCCCAGCCTACTAGAATCACGGTACAAGTGAACCTACTATACCAACGCCATTCAAGGGAGCTGATTTCTTCACTTCTTTGAAGTAGAATTTGAAAATTTTTTCTTTCCTCTCCCAATTACCATTTTTCAAAATTGCATCCAATGGTGAATTACGCGACGAAGCTACCGCCGCGCGTATGCTCCCAGGCGGAAATTCAATGCCAACGCTGTCTTCATCCATCCTGCGATTATCGCCCTAGAAGCAGGTCCTACTTTTCCTCGCGAAGTTATAAATAAATGCGTGAGATCATCTCGAGCTCTCGGTCGTGAGGAAGATCAACCGCCTGATCCAGAATACAGGGTCAACTGTTATATCTGAACCTCTCAACAGCTCCCATCCGGATTGTCTAGACGAGGTTTTGTCTGTTTTTGAACCAAACGCCGGCCAGAGAGAGAGAGACACAGAAGTATCATCGATATCCATACTTTGTTCATCAATTCGCAGTAAAGTCAAGTCATGAATTCTACGGCCTGATGCCAGCAGTAGAATTAAAGCTAGCCTGCTGTCTTCATTCAGCTGATCCCCTTCAATCCACGTGACGAGCTTCTCAACGTCCCAAATAATTTTTTTATTGCAAATCGGTTCAGAGAGATCAATAGCTTCGAGCATGTGTTTCACCAGCTAGCTTCTCCACTCTATGTAAAAATCCGAGGTACCTAGCTACATCAGCCGGATCTGGATCGTCCGTCGCGATCACGATGTCGCAATACTCCTTTCCTGGGCTCAAGCAACTCAATTTTTTCAGGGGGCCGAGTACGTCTTGAGCGAGGTTCCGCGCCAAGACTTCTCCAAGAGATCTTATCTTCTTTGAGCCAGTCGTTTACAAACCTGGCCCACCCCGTATTTTTCATGCCTCCAAACGAAGATTCCCTTCGGATTCCCTGCGCGTGGCAGAGGAAGATGTGTTTGAGCATCCAGCAAGTGGTGCTGTAGGTTTGGGTTTGGAATCTGGAATGGCGGCGCCAGAGATCGAAGATGTATATAAGATGTATACTCCCCTCGACAAGTTGAGATGATGGAGAACCCTTGGGACAAAGCAAGGCGGCGGGAAAATCCAAGCCAGAGCGTAATCCCATGGTCTGCTGAAGGCGTCCGTGAAGCAAGCCTGAGGATCTCTCACATCTCTCGACACGTAGTTCGGGACTACCCTTGATAAGTCTGTGGCAAAAAGATCTATTTGAAGAGTTCCCCATATTCGAGATATTTGTTGCGCCATCTCGTCTGAGATGTGCCAATTCGCCAGAGAAGTGTTCCGAGAAAGGCGATCCGCTATGTCGTTGTAGATTCCCGGTATGTATTGTGCTGTCAGCCTCACTTGCATGGAATGGGTCAGAGTCAGGAGACAAAGCGCCAATGACAATAACGGAAGGGATTTTGTTCCTCCTTGGTTCCGGATGTACGAGACCACTGTCCTGTTGTCCGTCTGTACCAAGATCGATCTCCCTTTCAGGTGCCGCGCACATATCCGAATAGATGCATAACCCGCGTATAATTCTTTTTTGTTGGTGTGCCATGATTGCTGATGGGGAAGCCATTCTCGTTTTATCAATTTGCGTCCCACCTGAGCTCCCCAGACAAAGTTTGATGCGTCTGTGTTCAGAAAAATTTGACGGAAAAAGTGGGGCTGATGCCGTTAAGTTGTGTAACCACCACTGTATCTCCTTCAATGCACTCGGCGAAATTAGAAATTTTCTTCGGGGTCTTGAGCTTGGTAGTGACTTGCTTGCCCGCTGCATCTGTCTGGAATGGAGTCTCCCGAGTGGAATTACGAAAGAAGCGAAACTGAGCTTTCCCAAGAGCGTCTTTGCCGTGGCCCAATTCCAACACCGCGTTTGAATTATTGTTTTCAAAATCCTTCTTATTGAAGATATATTTCCCGCAGGAAGAGACATCCTTCCACTCTCCGTGTTTCAAATAATCCCTAGATACTCTATTATTCTCGCCGGAGTCTCTAGCGACTTTTTCCAATTGAGGAGCCAGCCTAGCTCCTGTAGGAATTGCACGGCCTCTGACACATTTTGCCTGAGGCGATCTGGAGTCTGGGCTGCCAGCAAGAAATCGTCCAAGTAGACAACTACTCTCATGCCTCTGTTTCGGAGCTGACTTGCCAGCCAATTTGACACCCGCGCAAAAGCTAGTGGGGCGCTTGACAGGCCGAATGGAAGGCCGATCATCTGGTAGACGGAGCCTTGGTAAACCATGGGTAGAAACCTGCGATGTTGCGGCTTTATTGGTAGGTGAAAGTATGCTTGTGAAATGTCTAATTTCACCAAAAAGTCTCTTTTCTGGAGGAAATCCGGGATCCTGTGATGGTTTATAAGACGGAATCTTTTGGGATGCAGGAATTTGTTCAGTCCCCGAAGATTAAAGATAGGTGTCGTGGTCCCGTCCGACTTTCGTGCCGCAAACATTTTGGAGAGGAAACCCGTGGGCTTCTTGAATCACTCTAAGACTTTCTGATCGAGCATTTTTTGTATTGCATGATTCATTTTGAAGGTAGAAAATTGGTCTTGCAGGTTCACATTCAGTAGCAAAATCAGGGGTGGTTCTCTTACAAAAGGGATAGTATACTCTTTTATAATATTCATGATATTGGACGGCGCCCTGCCCTCTCCCATTCTCGAGCGAATGAAACCAGGCGCCCACCCCTGAACGGGTCGACAGAGTCATGACCTATTGGGCCTTCCTGAGAAGGTCCTTCGCTTGTTTGGTACAACGTTCTCCGTCGATTGATATTTTCGTTTGCGGTTCTCTCTTGTTGCATTTGAATTTTTCCATCCTGTTCCAGCCGAGGTCACTTTGCGGGGGCGGAATGACGCGGGTCGTGGCGCCACCTTCGTGGCAATATGCTGGTTCGGCGGTGGACGCTCCCAGTGGCGAGTTCCACGAGTCATTGATTGACCTTGGCTCCGGGGAGGACCACGAAAAAACTGTCCGTGCTGCTTCATCCACTCTGAAAGAGGTTTTTTCTCGAATAGGAATGCGGATGATGGCGGAATGGCCTCTAGCAGTTGTGCGGCGTACTCATTCTGGGGCTTGAAGAGCTGTCTTCTTTGCTCAATTCCCTCCGTTCTTCGTCCACAAGTATATTGAAGAAGGTCATCGGAGAGTGATCGGAACATTGAGTCCTGACTTATGATATGGGTTTGGACATCCGAAGCGATTGTTGGATGGTCGGCAACTAATTTCTTGACTCCTCCCGAGAAAGCTTCTCTTTGCAAAAGAAGGCCATGCAGCAAGGTACCCAACGTCGTATCCATCCTTGTCAACTGTTCGTGGAGTGGGCTCGTGGAGCTCGTATTTGATAACTGAGGATTCACGCGGAGAGCACTGAAAACTGGCAAAGCCTGCAGTTTTTTCTGAATCTCCGAGTATCTGATCTTAGAAAATGATTGCTTTCCCAATCTCTGGCATTCCAAGCCTTAAGCTTCAATGTGAGCCTTTGGAGCGGCGATTGAAGGCCCTTGCTCTATGGTCCGTGGAGCAAAATCCAGGGCAGGTTCCTGCACCTGCACCTGAGACAAACTTGGCGCCACTCAAGGCAATTCGTCATCCACGCCCTCCATTTCCTCTGGCTGAGGAATATATTCCGAGTAATTATTCTCCGACACATCAAAGAGATCCTCTGCAGACTCATCAGGTCGCAATTCAAATTTCTGCAGGAAGGTTTGTGATAAACCTCGCATTTCCCGAATACTTTCTTCTAGCTTGCCCAACCAAATTTGTTCACTCTTCTTTCTGCCGCTCGTTGATGGCTGGTTGCGCTCTTCATCGTCTGAGGACTCCTCCCCCAACTGATGGTCCGCTTGCTTTCTGGAGAGCATCAAAGGCTTCATGTCGCTTGAAGCCGCCAGGGTAAGCTCACTTTGAGCCGCAGAGCCCCGAATGCGGGCTGCCACCCCAGGTGGACTTATGATAAGCCCAATGCAGAAGGGCCAGCTCAACATTTTTATCTTGATCTCTTGGTGAATCCGTTCCGATGAACGCGTAGCGTCAGGATCAAAACATTAAGCCATTCCCACGGTCGGAAGCGCAAACCTCAGTTTGTTGAGGATTTGAGGGTCAGATCCAGAACCGTGAAGGTCCTTCTGTGTCAAGTTGGCTGCTTTCCAGTCCTGCCATCCCGGCGTGAGGTGGTCCGCGGCAGCTTTTTGATTCTGTCCAAGATTAATTCGTCATCGGGGTTATCGAATTCGATTTCTTGTAGCTTCGAGAGTGTCTGCAGAACGACCTTGGACACCATCACCTTCAAAACCATCACCATGGAAGCCTGAACCTGTCAGTTATTCTGTAGGCCCAACAATGGATGCAGAATGATCGCAAAACGCTCAACTCACTAGAACTTTTTCAATCAACTTCTCAATTAAATCCCACTTTCCCGAAGGGACGCCTGAATCAAAGTCATTACTGAAGTCTCTGGATACCGCCGGGAAAGTTTTGTGTCGCCCCACTACAGTTTTTTTGATATTGCCTTTTTGACGTGGTTGGGGATATCGTGGATAGCTTCTTCCGTTTGCAGCGTTGGACTTGCCTCCCAGGCCGCTTTCTGAATCGAGCTAGTGAGATACTCAACTGCGTCATCCACCTCTTCCTCTGTTTGGAGGCGCACTTGAAGTGGAAGTCCGTTTAATTTTTCCTTCTTAAATTATTATTTCGCCACTCATTTTATCGAACTTTCCAGCATTGGCTAGCCAATTGAATAGGCAATCATTCCCGTATTTCAAAATGGCCGACATATTAATATCGAGGATGACAGAAAGTATTGAAAATAGGCTTTCTTTTGTTCCTGTTGTTTTTTATTGAAAGTTACCAAAAAGTCAAAACCAATAATGTATTATGAAGGAATGGACATTTCTTGTCAATTCAAGACCACAACCAGTAAAATCGGGTCATCTGCTAACAAGCTATTGCAAGTTGAAGCGAAGCCGACTTTCTGTTTTTTTTTTTTTTTTATTCATTTCCGCATAATTGATCCAAATTCAGGTATCCTGCCCGCCAATCCGCCATTTGGTAATTTCTCAACCGATTTTCTCAAATTAGGTATCAATGGCTAGCCAATTGGACAGGCTATCTTGTTCATATGAGAAAATGACGTACATGTCAAAATCCAAGATGGCGGAAACAATTGAAAATAAAATTTCTTTTGTCCTTATTGCTTTTTGATAAAAATTGGCAGAAAGTCCAAACCAATAATTAATATGAAGGAATAGACCTTCTTTGACAATCCAAGACCGCAACCAATCAAATCGGGTCATTTGCTGAGGAGCTACGGCGAGTTGAAGCGAAGCCACCCTACTGGGGTGCGTTAAGTTGGCCCCCTCATTGTCGAATTTCGAAAATTCGACTGCGGCATCGTAAAATGCTCGCAAGATGCTGGCGAATGCTGTGTTTTTTTTCAAAAATGCTCAGACCGATTCGCCAAAAAAACAATTGTTATTTGGGGGGCCAACTCAACGGTAGCCCCCCAACTTTCGAGTTTTGAAAATTTCACAACGGCATCGTGAAATGCTCGCCAAATGCTGGCGAATGCTGTGTTTTTTTCAAAAAATGCTGGGCCCAAATCGACACAAAAGCCCTTCAAAGTTGGGGGGCCAGCTTAACGCTAGCCCCCCACTTTCGAATTTTGGAAATTTCACGACGGCATCTTGAAATGCTCGCGAAATGCTGGCGAATGCTGTATTTTTTTCGAAAAATGCTGGGCCCAAATCGACACAAAAGCCCTTCAAAGTTGGGGGGCCAGCTTAACGCTAGCCCCTCACTTTCGAATTTTGGAAATTTCACGACAGCATCTCGAAATGCTCGCGAAATGCTGGCGAATGCTGTATTTTTTTCCAAAAATGCTGGGCCCAAATCGACACAAAAGCTCTTCAAAGTTGGGGGGCCAGCTTAACGCTAGCCCCCCACTTTCGAAATTTGGAAATCTCACGTCGGCATCTTAAAATGCTCGCGAAATGCTGGCGAATGCTGTATTTTTTTTGAAAAATGCTGGGCCCAAATCGACACAAAAGCCCTTCAAAGTTGGGGGGCCAGCTTAACGCTAGCCCCCCACTTTCGAAATTTGGAAATCTCACGTCGGCATCTTAAAATGCTCGCGAAATGCTGGCGAATGCTGTATTTTTTTTGAAAAATGCTGGGCTCAAATCGACACAAAAGCCCTTCAAAGTTGGGGGGCCAGCTTAACGCTAGCCCCCCACTTTCGAAATTTGGAAATCTCACGTCGGCATCTTAAAATGCTCGCGAAATGCTGGCGAATGCTGTATTTTTTTCGAAAAATGCTGGGCTCAAATCGACACAAAAGTCCTTCGAAGTTGGGGGGATCAACTTAACGCTAGCCCCCCACTTTTGAATTTTGGAAATTTCACGACGGCATCGTGAAATGCTCGCGAAATGCTGGCGAATGCTGTATTTTTTTCGAAAAATGCTGGGCTCAAATCGATATAAAAGCTCTTCGAAGTTGGTCGAATTTTGGAAATCTAACGACGGCATCTTGAAATGCTCGCGAAATGCTGGCGAATGCTGTATTTTTTTCAAAAAATGCTCAGCCCGATTCACAAAAAAAAAATTATTTGGGGGGCCAACTCAACGGTAGCCCCCCTACTTTCGAATTTTGGAAATTTCACGACGGCGTCGTGAAATGCTCGTGAAATGCTGGTGATTGCTGTATTTTTTCGAAAAATGCTGGGCCCAAATCGACACAACGGTCCTTCGAAGTTGGGGGGCCAACTTAACGCTAGCCCCCCACTTTCAAATTCTGGGAATTTCACGACGCGATTGCTGTATTTATACCAAAATATGCTCTGCCCTGGTCATCACGATTTCCCATCCTGTTATTCCTGTGCGATGTAGACGGTCCTGTTTAGATAACGGTTAATGACTGTTCGAATTATGGTCTGCTTTCTAATGATTCAATAGCGATAAGCGCAAGTGAGGCACCACTACTAACTGGAAGTGAGGATACTCAGTTCGAATGGCACAATTCAACCCAGACCTTTAATTTAAATGTTATATCAAATTGTTAATTTACTTAGTACATCCTTGTAGCTTTCCAACGAGACCTGAATGGTAACTTTTCGTCAAGGAATAAAACCACAGCGACTGATTCCGCGACGTCCTATTTTACCAATTCAACTCCATCCTTAATGCCGTGAGAGGAAATACATCAAAAGTAATAAAATGTTTTTGAGAAAACTATTAGTCCGATTTTGAATCTGAAAAAAGGGTTATACTTGAATTTTATTTCTATTTGATGCACTTGTCAAAAAATTTTGCAAAAAAATGAAAAAAAATTTCGATTTTTTTTTCAATTTCACAATTGAATATATTAATTTTTTTGGACACACTACCAATCTGACTGACACACATAACTGACGTAGCTCACGTGCCCCGTGACAGATAACGCATATCTGACGGACGTTGCCCTGGATCAGCTGTTCAAGACGGAGCTGCGTGACGTCAGTGGAAATGGTCTATTATTCCCCAGTTGCTTATTACACTGCTGGGATTTTCTACGGGACTGAAGATACAGTCCGATCCACGCATTAACTGTGCCATGCGATAAAAGTATTGTTTACCGGGGACTATAAAATATTGTGCGATGATACCGGCTTGCGCTTGCACATGGCGGCGCGCGATCAACTTCAAAGGGAAATTTCCAAAATTGATTTCGGTCGATACTATTAATGATTATTGAATTTTGAAGAAAAGTGATTATACAATATTCACCACAGTGGCCAAAATGGCCACCTTGAATTTTCAATTTTTTTTGGAAAATGAAAAGAAAAACAATTTTTTTTTCCCAAAAAAACAACAAATCAAAATGTTTGACTACAGCATCAAATAAATTTATTTTTTGAATATAATTACGTTTGAATTTTCAAAATCGGTTTATTGAGTGAATTTTGAGAATGTTAATAGTTTCCGCGCCTTCTCGTATCTCAGAAACACACTATTTTATCGTCCTAATTACTAATTATTACTTTTCTCAAATAATAGTACATATTACACTTAGCTGAAGGTAACACCATAATTAGTAAATGCTACTAAACCCACCTGAAGTTTTCACAAAGAATGAATGCCTCAAAAATTTGATTTAAGAAGAATTGAAAAGTAGAAAGACCGTCACAAGTGGCGGCTCTTGAATTATAAACCGTTCGTAGTAGGTACCTACTGTGAGGTGAGGTCTTTATTCTTAACATAGGACGGCGTCGGCGTCGGTCTAGAGGGCGCAGTATACAGACAGGGCGCGTCACGGGCAAGATTTTTTAAATTTTATATGTCATGTGGACCTCTTGCAGAACCCAGGCCCAGGAATGAACTTTCGTGCTAATGGTACTCGGGACAAAGCGCCCTCTCGGATTAGAAGTCGATTTTAAAGTCCTCGTAAAACAAAACGGGAGCAGTTAGTATGGGTTTGGCTAATTTTCTCAAAGAATTAAATATAATGTGAAAAAATCTCAACAGTTGAACTACCTATGATTATATTTTCGACACTTATTTCTAATGAATGTATGTAATATGTAAAGGTAGGTAGGTCCTATACTCTCTCAACTAGGTAACAAAATAAAACACGTTCATTCACTGTCAAGTTTTAACACAACAATTTTATTAGGTAGCTGTTCAAAGATACTAATACTTCATTAGGATACTTTTAAAGAACCGCAAGTTCCTGTACGTATAGAGTCAAATCATAGAAATTGAAATTATAAAAAATACACATTGCACAAATGACAACTTATGTTACTAGGTTAGTTTAAAAAGAGTCTATTTGAATTCAGACCATGGGTTCCACCAAAATATTCAAGCATTGAGTAGCTAACTCGAGATTTCTTTTGATGGATTCTGACCAAATGAGCAATATAAATTCAGGTTTCACGTTGAGTAATTAACAAGAGGGTGGTATTCTTGCGATTTAACGTATTTTCCATAATGAATCGGCCAGCATTGACCTAAAAAAATCCGATTAATCTCGTATTAAATAGCTTAAACTGCTCTTATTTTTTTTAGTGGAACCCACGGAGAGTGTTGCTTGTACCTACATAATATGTATAATCAAAAGAAAAACACTTATTTCTTGTACTTAACAGAATTTCCTTTTTGAAAGAGAAAAACTAGCAAAAATTTCCAAAACTACAAAAATGATTTGCTGTGACTTTATCTTTTTTATGTCCAGGAATGTTCGTGAAGACAGATAACACAATTTTGGAAACCAAACATGCACACTCAAACCTGAACATAAAAAAGGCAAACATAGCAAATGATTGTGCTTTCGGGAATTCTGGTGTTCACTCTTTCAGATAAATCATTGAATTCCTCCCATTTTCCATTTAAACGTTTGCAGTGGCCGATGAAATGGCCAACTCTGTCCCCCAAAGGACCCGTTCCAGTTACCTGGACGGCTCCTTGAAGGCTAAAGTTACCGCAGCGCGTAGTGATCTTGGCTGGTATGTCGTAGAGTTTCAGCATTCTGTCTTGTCCTGTTCTGGTTATCCATTCTAAGAAGAAGTATTCACGATTAAAAGAAGTGTCGACAGAAAGTGGACTCTCGCATGTCTCGCAGACCCTGGAGTTGTCTAAATCAGTAAGGAGTTCATCTAACCCCTCCACAAGATTATCTTCAGCAACTGTCAATGTGGCAGACTTGAATGTTTCAACGTCCTTCTTGCACGTACGGCATGGACCTACTTTCTCTATTTTGGACCATTCAAGATAATTCATGCTCATCAATTTTTGGAGTAAGACAGGGAACGCACAGATTGCAGAGACGTTTATGATTCCGTTTGGATTCTGTTTGCCGTCGAAAATTGTTTTCAAAATTTCGCCTCGTGTTTTATATATTCCTCGGCTGATACGACCAGCAACAAGCTTCTGTATAATATCAACCAATGGATTTTTCTCTAGGTTGTCCAAATAGTTTCGGAAATGTGTGCAGTCACAATAAGTAGAAGTCATAATCGAAATGAGAGTGTCCAGAGAACAAGTATTCGAGAAAACGTATTTGATGTTCTCAATTCCTATAGGTTTCAAGTTTGAAACATTTCCATTTTTGATCAATGGTATGGGAATCGTTTTGATCTTAGCGTCAAGGTCGAGGAACTTCCATTCCTCTTGGTTCTCAAGGTAGGATTTTCGTGGTCGCCGAGGTTTGATAGCTCCTTCACCTCGCCAGTTTTCGAAGCTCATTTTTTCTTCTTCTCTCAGCTTGGAGCTGGCATCTTTGCAGGCGTCCGTGACATTTTGGCTCTGAATATCTAGAACAGGAAATGAAATTGTAATATGAGGTCGTCTACATCTCGATTTCAAGTTCGTGATCAAGCTGCCATAAATTAGAACCTTACTAGTGATGGGTGATAACATCTCCAAGAGAGGTTGTCTGAAGTTTAAAAAAAGTTTAAAAGTTTGTTTTCCTCCTTATCGGCTTCTTCAACGCCATAGGAGTTATTTGCGTTTATTTGATTGAGTAAATTTAAAAAACCTTAATTACGCAAAATGTGGACATCACAAAACACCCAGACCAACCGTACCACAGGCTGATGCACGACCGCCTGTGCTACGGGGCCGTCAATAGAGGTTGTCTACGATTTGTAGACCACGCGCCTCATCGGAAATGACAAAGTTTAACTACTCGTATCAACAATAAAGCTTATCAAATAGAATTCAACCGAAGGTTCAGCTCACCAGGATTCTCCACAAGTACTTCTTCCGTCTTCTCGTAATTTTCCGGTTTGAAAGTCTCTTCAGGCAGGACATTTTCGACCATTTCAGAGAAGTCTGAGAATAAAAAATATGAGGTGCATTTCTTTCATGTGCAGACGACCACTTCAAACGAATGTGAAGAGACTTCTTAGAAAAAATTATTAAAATCTATGAGAATTATATTTTCTTTCACATTCTCATTCACATCCAGAACCAGAAATCTGGACCTCCAGCGGGTTTCGAATTTAAGGGTTTCACTGGTCAAATGATTGACTCAAAATGGAATCCGTCGAAATCTCGTAAAAAAATTTAGCGCGTTCACAATACTTCCCCTCCTCGTTAAGTGGTGGGTCAGGAAAGTGAAATGTTGATAATGGTAGTATTGATGATAATAATAATAATAATAATAACTGAACCTACCAGCTGTATTGACTTCAACGAGTTTGCTTCCGTTTGTATCTTGTTCTACGCTTTCGGAAACTGAAATAGCCTTCAAGGTTGCAGCTTCCACCAGTGCTGTAGTACCTTCTAAATCAGCTATATGTTTCAAAACGAAGTCATCTAATCGTAGTGGCAGGTGACTGTCTCTGAATATCCGATTCTTCAAATTGGAGAAATTGCTCTCAACTGGGGCGCTTGATCCAATGTTGCTAACGTTCAAAAATTGTGGCGCCATTATGGACGACCATAGTGGCAGTAAGCGGCTCAATCTAATCACTTCGGGTATGATCTCAGGCAGATACTGCATGTTATCCCGGTCTCCGTTTTCGGTAATTTGGTTTTGCGAAGATGCCAAAATTTCCCTTGTCCACTTTTCAAATGACGATACATCTGAAGACATTTCCTCCGTGATGTTCGGTTGACAACCTTCGGCGCTCAATTCGACATCTTCGGATTCGAAACAATGAATCGGATTTTGAGCGTTCTGCGAGGGCAAGTTATTCTCAAGAATAATTTTTTCTATTGTCGTCTCACTACCCTCTGCAATAAGAGTTTTTAACCAAAGCTTTTTCCGCTCACATTCTGTCTCAAGCCCCGCTTCGTCGTTTCCGTCGGTTTCACTTTGTGCAACGATGAATAGTGCTTCCAGTATTTGTTTTACTTCGATGAGACTCGTGCTCAATAAAACTTTAGTCAAGCACCTGACATAAAATTGCCTTGTTCGGGCACGTTGGGCTTTTAGAGATTTCAATGAAACGAACAATTTTATCACATGCGCTACATCACATCGGATATATGTTTTCAAACAACAAGTTTCACCTCTCACCAAAATCCCGAAACATATATTTATATATGCCGTTATATGAGCCACTTCACCAAAAGATTTTGCGATTCCCGATAGTAGCGCAAGGGACATGTCGCAGACAATCTCCCGTGGTGTGAGGGCTCCATCTCGGATCCATTGACGCAACCAGTAGGATATTGAATCTCCGTCATGCTTTTCGGAAAGCATGCAACACACAGAGTATTGCATCATGGTCTTCCTATCGTTGACGGTCACGTCATATAAGAAGATGGAACCTGAAGATTGCCCATTTGGTCTTACTATCTTCCTCACGACTCCTCCTGTTGCATCAATTGATATTTTCGACATCGACGTTTTTGCATATTCATTATATACATGCAATTGGACCGTAGACCAATAGTGCAGATGGAATCTGTCCAATCCGATATCTTTGATGTAGTTTGAATATGGATGTTTGTACTTCGCAATACTCAGGCTTTGCATCACGTCATCTGACAATCGTCTTTTTTTGACATATTCATGAGCGGCTACTCTTAATGTAGAGGATTTCGGTAAGTGTGGTGGCTCTACATCACCATGTTGCATAAGATGTCCTGCTTTTTGGCGCCTCAGAGCGCTAGCCGCAATGTTCCTCTCTACAAGGGTTCTAGAAAGTTGTTCTCTTCTTGAAGATGACAATGGTCTTTTCTTTGTATGGTAGATGCCACTCTTGAAGGAACCAATATATTTTGTTCGGAACAAAACTCTTTCATTGCCTTTTGGTTCCTCTTTCAAAGTTGATATGAATTTTGAATTGCATTCACAGCATTTTCCTGAAATCTTGATGTAAACATCGTGGTTAGCGTACACTTTGGCTCTCTTGAAAGTTATGCTGCAAGGTAGCTTTGTATGATCCCAAAAATGAGAGAACAATACTGAACTCCACTCTCCCGGAGGCAAAATTGAGTAAGTTTTCAATCCAGTCCCACGTTTGTAGACTTTATTGATAGGTTTTACATCTTCCCACTCTTGCGGAGACAGTGTTATGCTGAATTCCAATTCATCTGTATCGGACGCTGTAAAATGATCTGAACCATATTCTGACAAATCCGAGTCGTCGTGATTCACAAAATCTACCGGTTTTTGTTCGATGGTGCAATTTTTCAGAGCGATATTGTAGATAGATTTAGGTCCAAAATCTATATTATATGTTTCTTTGAGTTCTTTGGCCAACTGTATCCAAATGGGATTGGACGGATATACTGGTTTTCCATTATCTCCATTGAAAAAAGTGAGATGTCTTTCTTTCAAAATTGATTCGACTATTTTCTTATTTTGTCCACGGTTTTCGGAATCTTCTGAAAAAGTACAATATATGGAGTGGCAACTGGAATTTGTCAATGTGCAGCATAATATCTAGTAAATAATGTAATTGAAAAATATCGCTTGTGTAAGGTGTGGTCAAGTGAATTGGCTCCGAAATTATTGCACCTTCTACCTACCTACTTAATTCATACTAAGTAAATAGGTACCTACTCCTTGGTAATTATTTATTTTGATCAAAAGATGTGGTCACAAAAAAAGATTCAATCTACTGACTATATTTTGAATTGATTTTGAATTATTTTAAATTTTTTGAAATCGCTGAATTTTGCACAATTATTAGATTTGAGCTTTGATGCAACAAGAAACTGTTGCACTATTACCTATAGCTAGCTATCATGTACCAAAAATACACTTTTTCATTGAGAATTTCAACTCAAAAGGTTGAAAACTGTAAAAGTTGAGAAATCGACTTTGGACAATGTCAAAATGTCACAAAAAATTGATATTTGTCATGCGCGAATAAGAGAACATGTAGGTCTAAAGCCGCAGGCCGATCGGTCAATAAATAAAACCAGCGGTTCAGCAAAATTGGCTACACGTTGAAACAAGCGAATATGCCTTATGAGCATGAGGCTCAGTAGCGCACTTCCTTTTTGAAGGGTTAGTGAACGCAAGATGTTAATTTAGGGTTCTACCGTTATTTGGGCGGAAATTTCAATATGGCGGCCAAAATAGCGTCGTTGACATAAAATTTGGCTTCAAAATCAAAATGATCGAACTATAGACAAGGGCAAGTTACAAGTTTCATGAAAATCGTTCCACTAATAAGAGATTTCAATATGGCGGCCAAGATGATGGCAGAATGTTGGAATTTGGCTTGAGTATAAGAATGATCATACGAAACAAAGGTAAGTCCCAAGCTCCATGGAAATCGTTGAGTGATAAGAAATTTCAATATGGCAACCAAGATGGCGGCAGAGCATCATTTGTCAAAAATCGGATGTATTTTGATGAAGTTCACATCGCCTGTGAATTTCACTCAAATCGGACCACTTTCAGAGAAATTCAAAATGACGGATCAAAGATGGCGGCCAAATGACAAAAATCATTGGTCAACTTTATATGGTGGTCACGTACGCATTTGATTGGCGTTTACACCACATCGATATCTCTTTTCGTTGAGGCATAATTCTCCTAGTTCTATCACTTCGAAATATGTTCAATAGTGAGAATAAAAGATGACGGCGGGGCATCGATTGTCGAAAATTGGATAGATCTTGATGTGGTTCACATTGCCTGCAAATTTCATTTCAGTCGGATGACTTTTAGAGAAATTCAAAATGGCGGATTAAAGATGACGGCAGAATAACAGAAAAACAAAAGTCAACTTGACATCCTGGACATATGTACTATTGATCAGCGTTCACACCACATCGATATCTTTCTTCCCTGAGGAGTTATCCCGGGTACGGACGGACGGATAAAGTGAAGCTAAAAGCGCTTTTTTCCCATTTTTTGGGATAGTGTATGTATACTATTTCACTCACAACCATGTACTCAGCTTGCAGGATTACAGACGTTCAAAAGTTGAAATCTGAAAATTAACTTTTTGTCATAACTTCCAGATAGGCCGATTAATTTTGCTGAAATGTGGTTCAGGAAATACTGATTAACACACTTATTGTTTGGTTGGATGCATATTTTGGAATTTCCTCGGGAATTTCCCTTCTAAAGCTACCATTTCTTCACTTTCTCGGGGGGTCGGCAATGGGTCACTTCCCGACCTTCTACTAGGTATATATTCTACTAGGATTATATAATGAATCGATTACCATAGTGGTTGTGAGTAAAAAAATTGCATCGACGTAAGCCCTGTACCTGTAGCGCTGTAAGATGACACATGTGACAATGCAAAACATTATTACTTACCTATAATCATAATCATTTAACAGCGATATAGCGCTTACACCAATTTATCTTTTTTACAGAATAGCACCATTAGTAGCAATAAGTTAGGTATGAATTTGTCTTTATTTGACGTACCTACCTACGTTGGTCAAGAATTACTCTGTTGTATGTAGGTATGTCGTATTTGCACGGTTTTGGTTTTTGGTTGTCAAAAAGGCATATGTGCATAAATCGCCGGTCTTTTAGTAAATCAAAATAATGTGAACATATGAAGCAACATGCTGGTAATAAAATAGTGTTGGTCTATGGATATGAAACCATGTTACAGTGTAAGAAACAAGAGACTTGCGAAATACACGTCATATAACAGTGCAATTCTAGTAATTCTACACCTACATCAAATCCACAGTACTACCATAGCAGCCTTTTCAAAATCGTTCAATCCTGTCGCTGGACATTACCTATACCTAGATACCTACCTACTTTATTAATGGAGAATACTTACGTGAAGACATGACTCTTGCACTAACTGGAATTATTGGTCATTACACAGCAAGCCACATCAGTGGTACAAGTCCAATCACGGTAGGGTATGACGTCTGTCTACTACAACACTCAGTGTGTTGCCAACCTGGTGTTTCCTTTCACCAGATCTAGTGATTTTTGGAAACTGTCCCAGGCAGCGCAGTGCTGCCCACTCAGCAATCCAAAGGGCTAGGTTCTGTAGTCAAAGAACTCAGTTTACTTAATCAAAAGTGCATTCGCTTTACTAGACAAAATGTCCCAACGGAAAGATCGCTTCTTAGATGTACTGTCACACGGGGAGCACTAATTCTTTGGTTATCTCTACAACTGGTTGAAACTAAACTTTGAAACCCCTGTCTTGTGAGATTGAACACTGCTTGAGATAAATGCATTTTCAGCGCATTTTCGTAGGAAAACCGCTATTAGCCGCGCTTTGGCGTCTGTCCGTCTGTCTGTCTGTCTTGTCGTTGAACTCCACCTGAATAAGAAGTCGTACAGCTTCCGGACTTTCTGCAAACGATTGGTAATTATCTGGAGACGAATATAGGCTATAACAAAGTTCTCACGGGCGTGAGTCTTATGAGCGCATTCTCGTATACAAGCGTACGAGCGTATTCGAGCGTACCAGTGGAATCACTAGTACTTGTCTGGGGATGAGTATAGGCTATAACAAAGTTCTCACGGGCGTGAGTCTCATGAGCGCATTCTCGTATACAAGCGTACGAGCATATTCAAGTGTACTAACGGAATCACTGATACTTGTCTGGGAATGAGGATAGGCCATAACAAAGTCCTCACGAGCGCGAGTCTCTCGTATACAAGCGTACGAGCGTATACAAGTGTAACAGTGGACGTCCACTCATCTGCACTTCGGAAATGCGCTTATGAGTCTCACGTCCGTGAGAACTTTGCTACTTGTCTTTAGTATACCTACCTACGTGTGTGAATATCTTCGAAAGTGGGGGGCTAGCGTTGAGTTGGCCCCCCCAACTTCGAAGAGCTTTTATATCGATTTGAGCCCAGCATTTTTCGAAAAAAATACAGCATTCGCCAGCATTTCACGAGCATTTCACGATGCCGTCGTGAAATTTCCAAAATTCGAAAGTGGGGGGCTAGCGTTAAGTTGACCCCCCCAACTTCGAAGGACTTTTGTGTCGATTTGAGCCCAGCATTTTTTGAAAAAAAAACAGCATTCGCCAGCATTTCACGATGCCGTCGTGAAATTTCCAAAATTCGAAAGTGGGGGGCTAGCGTTAAGTTGGCCCCCCCCAACTTCGAAGGACTTTTGTGTCGATTTGGGCCCAGCATTTTTTTTTTAAATACAGCATTCGCCAGCATTTTGCGAGCATTTCATGATGCCGACGTGAGATTTCCAAATTTCGAATGTGGGGGGCTAGCGTTAAGCTGGCCCCCCAACTTTGAAGGGCTTTTGTGTCGATTTGGGCCCAGCATTTTTCGAAAAAAATACAGCATTCGCCAGCATTTCGCGAGCATTTAAATATGCCGACGTGAGATTTCCAAATTTCGAAAGTGGGGGGGCTAGCGTTAAGCTGGCCCCCCAACTTTGAAGAGCCTTTGTGTCGATTTGGGCCCAGCATTTTTGGAAAAAAATACAGCATTCGCCAGCATTTCGCGAGCATTTCGAGATGCCGTCGTGAAATTTCCAAAATTCGAAAGTGGGGGGCTAGCGTTAAGCTGGCCCCCCAACTTTGAAGGGCTTTTGTGTCGATTTGGGCCCAGCATTTTTCGAAAAAAATACAGCATTCGCCAGCATTTCGCGAGCATTTCAAGATGCTGTCGTGAAATTTCCAAAATTCGAAAGTGGGGGGCTAGCGTTAAGCTGGCCCCCCAACTTTGAAGAGCTTTTGTGTCGATTTGGGCCCAGCATTTTTGGAAAAAAATACAGCATTCGCCAGCATTTCGCGAGCATTTCGAGATGCCGTCGTGAAATTTCCAAAATTCGAAAGTGGGGGGCTAGCGTTAAGCTGGCCCCCCAACTTTGAAGGGCTTTTGTGTCGATTTGGGCCCAGCATTTTTCGAAAAAAATACAGCATTCGCCAGCATTTCGCGAGCATTTCACGATGCCGTTGTGAAATTTTCAAAACTCGAAAGTTGGGGGGCTACCGTTGAGTTGGCCCCCCAAATAAAAATTGTTTTTTTGGCGAATCGGTCCGAGCATTTTTGAAAAAAAACACAGCATTCGCCAGCATCTTGCGAGCATTTTACGATGCCGCAGTCGAATTTTCGAAATTCGACAATGAGGGGGCCAACTTAACGCACCCAACCTACTGGTTTCTCATTCCCGCATAAATAACACAAGTTTAGGAATCTTGCCCGCCATATCCTTATTTCGTAACCGATTTTCTCAAATTTGACATCAATGACTAGCTAAATGAGCAGGCTGCCATTTTCATGTGAAAAAATTGCCAACATGTCAAAATTCAAGATGGCAGAAACTATTGAAAATGGGCCTTATTCGTCCTTGATGGAATAGAAAAACGGAAAGTGGGCTTCGTTTGAACTGGCCGTAGCTCCTCAGCAGATGACTCGATTTTATTGATTGCGGTCTTGAATTGTCAAGGAAAGTCTATTCCTTAATAATAATTATTGACTTTGACTTTCTGCTGACTTCCAATAAAAAGCAATGAGAACAAAAGAAATTCTATTTTCAATTGCTTTCGCCATCTTGGATTTCAACAGGTTGTGAAAGAATAAACTGTCAGCTTACTTTAGTGTATCTTGATGGAAAACTGGCTCTTGTGGCTACATATCAGCTGATGAGTAGCTCCATTGACCAATTTTTTGAGCACAACTGGATATTTTTAATCAAACGAAGCAAAATTCTGGGAGATCATCACAATATTGCCTGTTCTGATCTGCCAAGATCATTTCTCGCCAACACGGAAGAAAAAAGTGGAATAGATTTGATATCAAGCTCAAACTCTCACATCAGCACCAGAGGCTACCATTAGAGTTTTCACTTCGAGCTCTTGCTCTTGCCGGTAAGCAAAAACCAGCGTCGCGTTTCCTGCATGCATGCATATTACATGCCACAGACTAGGACGGTTCGTTCCATCTTGGGCCTCTGCCAGACGGCACAAAAATGCCCCTTCGTCCTCAGTAGCACTCTCCGTCCACTCTCGTATTTATGTTTTTCGCTACACGGATTCAATTGTGTGCTGTCCGCCGTCGTGCACCACTGGTATACAAGTTTAATTGCACGTATACTACGAGCAGTCGGACCGAAGCTCGGCGCTCAGCTTTGTTTTTTGTGTCCATCATGCAAACATGAGGGGGATTGTTAGCAGTAAGTAGCAGAACTAAGTTGGATTTTTGCTTTTTCTTCTTTCGCTTTGGGGAGCACATGATACAACGGCGCACAAAGAGAATGCAAAGTTGTTTTTCCAATTATACCGGGATTACCGGGCGCAAGAGTACAAACTGGGCGAAAATATTATAACAAACTGAAGAGCTCAACATCAAATCAATAGGTGCAATCTGGGAGTAATTATTGATAGGCCCAGTTCTCGGATTCCTGCAACGATTCATCATTTTTTGCATGAAATGATAAATGAAGTGACTCCGAACCCGTTATAACCCTTCTTCAATTACACACAAAATGTGAAGCTGATATCCGACACCACTTACCGCCCATGCCGCGCTATCCCACGCAATATCACATCATTATTCCAAACCATCTCACCATTCCACG
This sequence comes from Anaspis maculata, assembly GCA_949128115.1. Classification (NCBI taxonomy): domain Eukaryota; kingdom Metazoa; phylum Arthropoda; class Insecta; order Coleoptera; family Scraptiidae; genus Anaspis; species Anaspis maculata. The sequence goes on along the minus strand of OX421963.1, from coordinate 98,095,323 downwards.
CGTTTCCGCACCACCATACGTGGTCCTTGTCGTCATCTCACGCGATTTCTTACCGTCACATCACGCGATTCTGTCCTATTTCAACCTTTTACAACTCCGTCTCACATGACTTCACGCAGCCTCACGCTATTCCAAGTTATTCCAACTCCACACGCGATCTTACATCATTTCTCGACACAAACTATCTATAATCAGATTATAAGATAGATATGGTTTCAACTTGTATAAATATTTCCTATAACTATCGCAGTTGAACCGCTCACAAAGATCTTCTATTCCTATTCTAGATTTCAGATAAGCTGAACACAAATTATATGTTTTCCACAGGAATTCTTCACACAAATTATAAGCTAGAGTATGAACTAATATTCCATTCTGTTCATTGATGCTATGATATGCATCGAATAACAGATATTCACATTCTTCACTTATCTCAGTAACAATTTTTTTTACATCGTTTAAACTATTGAAATTTAAGGTTTTCAAAATCCATACGCACTATAACTGGACAGTGATGTAGCATGAACAACAAACAATTTGCGTTTTCAGAATGAGTCTGCAGCAACGGAGTCAGCACGCAGTATACATTTAAAATTGAATCACCACTTAGCTTTCGCATGCCTCTCAACAAGTCAAAGTGAAAATTTCTAAACTCTTGATGTTTGAGGATGTTCAGACGATTATTGTTGATGTCACATAGGGCACGCCATTCTTCAGCGGTTTCTCTGCCCAAAAACACATGTTGGTGGTCCTTGATAATTTGAATAACTCGAACTGTTTTGATTTCACTAAAGTAAAAACTGCAGTTTTTAAGATGTAGAGGTATCGGTTTATTTGACGTGGTTTGTAGATAATCAATGAGTATGTCGAAAATTTCCAAGAATTCAACCTAATCTTCTGGTTCAAAATCGATATGCTGAGTGTTGCTGCACAATCTCACTAGCCGCACAAATTCATGTTGGATGCTTAAACCAGCACAGATATACTTTTGCTTTGTTTTTGTCAAAAAATGTGTTCCATTAAACAAAGGTAAATAACCCAAAGGTTGTGTGTTATTACCGGACTGTGCCATGATGAGAACTAAATCCATCTGATTCCATTCTCAATTATATCCACTTTCCCCCACCATACCTCCTTGATTCAAGGTCGAGAACTTGCATCGACTTGTTATAGCTCAAGGTCAAGTTTGCTTTCTCCTCTTTTCCGCATTTTTCAAGTAATCAAGACTTCTAATTTCAAATAAAACAGCATTTGTAAAAAAAATTATTCACACTATACAAGGTTTTTTCTATCAATCCAGCTTGGTTTTTTGATTCCCAGCCACTTTACAAAAATATTGGGACCTTTGCGACGGAGGATGCGCTCAACTGAATACGCGTCTGGATGTTTCACCAATTGAAGTTCTGATGAGTAAAATCCACCTAATATTTCTTCATCCTTTTTTTTTTCAACATGTAGTGCCTGGGATTAGTTTCCTTAATCTTAATAACAGTGAATATTTCATTTGACCAGTTTGGGCGGTATCCTTCAATAAACGCTTCCCTATGCTTGCTTATTCTAACTTCATCGCCAACTCGAAACTTGGGTTTTCTTATATCCACGGTCTTTATGAAACTATATGAATCCTTTAAAAATTTCTTCTCGTTTCTTTTAGTGACATCCTTTGGTTTCAAACCGGTTGTTTTATGTTTCGTTTCATTATATTTTTTGACAATTTTCGGTAATAGATCCACCCACTTGTAATTGCTTTGTAAACTAAACTGTTCCCACATGAGGCCCTTTAGGGTCCTATTCACCCTTTCCACAGCGGAAGCTCCCATTGTTGAATAGGTGTTGTAATGATTGATGTTGTGTTTTTTCAATAACTCTTTCACACTTTGATTGTAGAATCCTTTTCCCATATCTGTATGCAAATTAGTTGGAATAAATGTCTTGAAAACTTTTTTTAGTGCTTCCGCCACACCCGTGCCGGTTTTGCGTTCAACGGGTTTGGCCCAAACATATTTGGAAAATACATTGATTGCAACAAGTATGTATCTATAGTCTTTGTTGACTCTTGCATACGGTATCATTTCCACGAGATCGCATTGTAGTAAATCATTTAATCCCTTCACTATCACTCGTCTGCGTTTAAAGTTTCTTCTAGCTGGTCTATGCAATCCATCAAGAATGTCTTTTTTCACCAACAATATTTTTTACATTTAAAAGTATATACATTATACATTACATTCAAAACATTTAAGAGTTGCAACTAACGTTGATGGACTTTTAACACTATTAGAATAGAATGAAAATTTGAATCGTTTTTCGTACGGAACCTTTTTGATATCTTTATAAAAAGTTAGTGCGTTGGTTATTGGATTGAGCGTTGCAACTCTTACCTTTGCAGTTATGCTTGCGTCAACGAGCTCAACCACTTCAAAAGGAATTCCATAATGGTAAGAAGTATTGAAGTTGGGGTCTATAATTCCGACAGTATTACTAAAAAAATGCAGTGTTACATAAAAATATTGATCAGAAGTAGTTTGGTGATGTGATATCTTTTGTTCCAACTTTTCAATAGCTTTTTCTGAGTCATCACTCTTTTTCTTATGCACTAGTGATCTGCCAAACTTGTCAATCATCTCAACTGTCTCTGACTGAGCACTGATTGTAGATGCACTCTATTTTATAATGCGTGATTGTTTGAGTTCTTGGTTTATATGTAATATTTCATTATTCACAGCTGTATTCCCTGCATGCTGTGCAGCAATCAACAATCTCAATCTGTTGACCAATTTATTCGGGTTTTCTCATGGGATAAATTCTACTTCTTTATTATTTAAATGAAGGAATGCTCCTGCACCTGACTTGGTACGTGAGCGTTTGTTTAGAGATGTGGGTGTTGTAAAACGTCGTGATGTCATGTCTGGCTGAGATAAAATTCGTTTCACTATGGAATACTTTCCTCCACCGTTTCCGGCTAGGCGATTTGTAGGATCATAGTGTTGTCTTGCCGCACTAGAGACTTCCATAATTGCTTTATAATTTCTTTCGTCTTCGAGTGTATAGTTTCCAGGTTCCTTCTTAAAGAGGAACTCATACAGACCGGGTGTTCCTTTATATGTCACATCATCAATTTTAACATCATCACCAATAAACTGTACTATTTTGTTACCAAGAGAGAATTCTTCTGTGGAGGGATCTAGTCGAATTCCATATTGATGATCAAATTGATTTTCAGTATCTCCAATCATATTCCTGATATATTCTTACTAAACCACTATACTGCTCTAAATATTCGTTGATTACTTCTTCATGTTTGGATATTTCATGCAACGACACAGATTGATCATATTCCTGAGTTTCCATATCGCTGCCAACATCATCATAATCATCGTCGGTAAAAACATCTTCCGAGAATGAAGGAGCACTTTTGCGACCGGGAAACTTTTCTTTGTAACTGATTTCACTTTTTAATTCATTTTTCATTTCATTTTGCATAGGAATTGTAGGGGTTTTCACTTCTGATTTGATTGATATTACTCAATAAATCTTTCAGCGGTTTTGTGATAGGTGCCAAATTTATTTCACGTTCGAAACTCATACGCGTTATATCAGAGCGTAAACCTTCAAGTTTCTTTCTGACAGCCGCTCGGCTCTTGATCAACTGTCGTGTCATCCGTTCATTCATTGGTAACGATCTTGCTTCTCAGATGTCTGTTATGAAACAATCAAGTCCTCCGCGGTATCTCCCGTTATTTGAAGGTGAATCTTTGTCTATCGTTAAAAAGCCGTGAGGTTCCCGCCAACACTGTGCACAAATATCTCTGAATTGTTCTCTGCTCATGTCAGGTGTGTCATGATTGTTCATTATATGATCCAATTCTAATGTGTCTTGTTTGAAAAGGATTAGAAAATTTGCATTGTCTCTCACCAACTGTTTTGGTATTGAGGAATATGTTTGTGCTAAATAGAAACAATCAATATTTCTATGTCTGCTAAAACTAAAGTATTCTCAGATAATATTTCAATTGCAAGATCATCATCAAAAATTATAACTGAGTTCTCATTTGCTTGATTTGGTGGTATGACGTCTGCTCCATCTTGAAATTCAAAAAATCCGATTTCTTTAATTGGTTTTAGAATTTTTTTCAAGTGTAAATATTTTGGTTGGAGAAGAGTTTTGCAGTATAAATAAATATTTCGAAATCGCAAGCCATTCGGGTGCTCTAACAAACTCAACATCAAATTTGTTTTGCGGCAACCGCTTCCGCCAACTATCAAACCCCGTTTGCACCCTCTCAATAACGCACCGTGCGTGTTGAAATTTTGCATATCTGAAACAACCTCATCATAGTTTGTAACAGGTAGTCCATGCTTTTGCTTCTCTAGTTTCATGTTCTCAACTAAGTGAGATTCTTGGTATTTTTCATATTTATATGTGATGTTCAAGTTGGAATAGGTTATGAGGTGTATATAAAAAGTCAGATTCTAAATAGTTATTTTATTTTCTCCAAATCATTCCAATAACATAATACTAACAACCTTCGATAACAGCAAACACTCATGACTATTTTTTTACTATCCAATATCTAGTAGTGTTGTGAATCTATACAAAACATTGTACACACTTTCAATGAGCAATGCATTCAAAAGGTTGAGATTCCCGAATACGCTAGCTTCGTATAAGTAGTGTAAACAAACGTTTTGATTCTTTCTCGCATCATCTACAACAGTAAACAGTGCGATAGGAATTCTCGTGTGTCTAACAAGTAACGCAGACAACAGCATCCTAGCTGACCTTCCATTAGCATTCGCAAACGGGTGAATGCTCAAAAACCGAGCAAAAAATTTCATGGCAACGTCATACCATATCACGTTCTCATCTTTCATTTCTTCATTCATCATCCTGAACACTTTCTCCATTTCTGCTTTAATCTCGGTAGGCCTGAGATAATACCAATCATACCCACATGGTTCCGCATCTTTTGTTCTATAACAACCAGCAGTGGGAAACAACCCATTGCCTATAATTGCATTTACTTCTTCCGCCAGCATGGGAGTGCATTGATGTTGGAGTGTCTCCACTATGAAACAGTTCTTGAAAATGTAGGAGATGGCTGTTGATAAATTCCTAGTTTTTTTGATAATTGCGCTGTTCTTCAGACGTTGTTGAGGTGATTTCGGTTTCTTTGAATGTTTGCGTCCCTGTATTTTCACCCCTGTTTGTTTCAGTTATATAGTGTTCACGATAAACATCTACGAAACCTGTGATAAAGTTGTTGTTTTTCGAGTCTTATAAAAATAGCTCCGCTCTATCCAATAGAAGTGTAATTTGTTCTAGTGAACTTTCGATGGTGGGTGCGTAAGACGTCCTTCAGTCGGGGGTGTTTGTGAAAAACTTCATTTCCTTTTCCTACTATACAACCACATTATAGTGTTTTATACCAAGTGGCATGACTATCAGGATTCTATCATTTGCTATAAATGATATCCCACTCCCACGCCTGATGCGTCCAGACAAGTTTTTTAAGGTTGCTCCCTCACTCCCTCAGGCTAAGGCCTCTTTTATGTTCAATAATGCTAAAGATAGATATGTAGTGTGTGCTTTGTTTTGCTTTTCCAATTTTATATTCTCAACTGAGTGAATTTATAAGGACTTTTTTATATTTATATGCAATGTTCAGGTCGCAATAAGGTGTTTAAAAGTCAGATTCTGAATCGTTATTTTTTTTTACAATAATTCATTCCAATGCTTGACGTATTTTTACCGTGAGCAACTTATCGAGTTCTAGAAATAAACGGTGAAGAGCCATCTGCTCTTCCTGGAAGAGTTTCCTCAGCTTCTGCTTCTTTGCAATCCTAGGAGGACTTTTACGGATTATACTCAAATTTGGTTGCGGCGTGTAGGTATCAAAGCTGTTCTCGCCCCAGCATTCGTCTTCTCCAGATTGTTCTTGGCAAATACAACAATATCAAACTATGATTCCTTCAAAATTACATTTTGCTTACCTTCCGCATCAGATCAAATTCAAATGATAATGAGTCATTTTTCGAGCAGTTAGCTTTTTTGGTGTTTCATCTATTGTTCTTCCAGAGTGTTGTGGGATAGGATCCGACACTGAAGTAGAAACTTTGCTCATTTCGATTGACATGTTGTTATTGAATCTATGCTGACGACTAAACCTAACTGGCAACAATCTGTAATATATGTACAATACCCTCACCAATTTCCATCGCTTTTGGTCGAGATTGATGATGCTATTGGAAATCAAGCTTATAACTATACCGCTCCTCCCACTCCTACACCTGATCCGCTGAGACAAGTCTAGACATGTTTCTTCAAGGTTGCTCCCCCACTCCGAAGGCTTAAGGTTAAAACACTTTCAAGGTTGCTCCCCCCACCCCGTACAGCTATGGTTAATGACCTGTCAAGGTCAAAAATCAATTAACTTTCAAGGTCAAGGTCAATGACCTGTCAAGGTCAGAGGTCAATTAACTTTCAAGGTTAAGGTCAATGACCTGTCAAGGTCAAGGTCGATGACCTGTCAAGGTCGTACTCCCCACTTCCGTTGCACGCCCAATGATTATCTACTCACGCAGTCTCACGCACCATCGCACAATCCTCCCAGTAATAATTTCATGCGTTAACTCGCCGTCAGCTTATAGCCCAGGCGCCAGGGAGCAAAAATCAGCTCAATAAGGAAATGATCGTTTCTTGGCTGGAAACTAGCTTGAAACGATCTGTGTGGCTTAGGTTTTGACATACTAATTTCCCCCCTTTCGGAAATGTCGGCGTCATGTCGCCATCATCAACAAGAAGTGCACCAGCGTGTTTTTTGCCGAATATCTTGATTTTGGGCTATCTGACAGCAAAAGATGTGAGGAGTCAATTTGAAACCAATGAAATTCCCTACGGAACAGTTTTTAAATGACCTTTCTGCGACCTATGGTTTTTGAGATAGAGCTTTTGGAAGCGAGAGGCATTGTCGTAAAAGCTCCATGGCCACTTGACTCGAAAAACTAAAATGTCGATGTGACAAAAAAAATTCAAAATGAGATTTCTCGAGAATCCTTCATGCTATAGTTGCGGTGATGGTCTTAAACTCTTTCTCTTGAACCGTCAATTACGAATATAGAAAAGTCAAAAACGTCACATTGTACATATACAGGGTTTACTCAGGGAATCACATCAGATCAGAGAAATTTTACATATTTCTTCGATTTAGCCTATATGCGACACTCTTAAGCATCTAACACGAGTCCAATATCAATACGGGTTTGCTCTATAAGCTTCACTTGATACACTAAAGAAGTGGTCAGCTCACAGCTTTACTGTAAAATGTTTTGAAGGCCCTCTGAAATCATCAAAATATTCAAAATTTACAGTACCAAGAAATGTATATAACAATATATTATATGCCAAGGGACCAAAGTGAATTTTTAATTTGGGGATTTGAACCCAAAGGGCCCTCGAGCAACAAACCTCACCCAAGGGATCAAAAATTCACTTTGGTTCCTTGATATATAATATACTGTTACATACATTTCTTGCTACTGTAAATTTTGATGATTTCAGAGGGCCTTCAAAACATTTTACAGGAAGACTGTGAGCTGACCACTTCTCAAGTGTATCAAGTGAAGCTCACAGAGCAATGCATATCCATATTGGACTCATGATAAGTGCTTAGAGTTTCGCATAGGCTAAATCGAAGAAATATGTCAAATTTCTCTGTTCTGATTTGATTCCCGTAGTACACCCTGTATATGTACAATGTGATGTTTTTGACTTTTCAATATTCGTAATCTACGGTTCAAGAGGAAGAGTTTAAGACCGTCACCGTAACTATAGCATGAAGAATTCTCGAGTAATCTCATTTTGAGTTTTTTTTTTAATCACATCGACATTTTAGTTTTTCGAGTCAAGTGGCCATGGAGCTTTCACGACAATGACTCTCGCTTCCAGAAGCTCTATCTCAAAGACCATAGGTCGCAGAAAATTGATTGAGAAACCAAACTGTAGGAAATTTCATAGGCTTCAAAATGACTCCTCACATCTTTTACTGTCAGATGACCCAAAATTTAGATATTCGGCAAAAACCAGGCTGGTGCACTTCTTGTTGATGATGGCGACATGACGCCGACATTTCCGAAAGGGGGGAAACTAATATGTCAAAACCTAAGCTACACAGATCGTTTTAAGCTAGTTTCCAGCCAGGAAACAATTATTTCCTTATTGTTTTCCCTGGCGCCTGGGCTATTACGTGATTCTACTTAATTGCGATCTCTCACACCTTTTAGTCCGGTGGTAAGGCGTTTCAACTATGCATTTTGAGCTCAAGCAATGCGCTTTTGGGGTTTGATTGGGGGTTCCTCAACCTCAATTTCAAGAGTTGGAGACATCGGTGCACTCGTTGCAGAGGGGGTCTGGGGGGCCCTCGAAAGTTGAAGGTGCGAGGCTTCCCACCAAATCACCATACCACCAAGTAATTCCTACTGGGCGGCCATCAAACGACTCTTACCCCGACTTTAACATTGACAACATTTGTTACCATGTCCAAACAGTTCTTCACACTGAAAAAAAAAATTCTTTTGACAAATCGAAAAAATCAGCTTTTGCTCATCCTTCATCCCCACAACGAATAAACTGCCAAGTTTGGTGTCATTTTGGAGTAAACGGCATCCTTTGATACCATTCACTAAGTCAAAATATTTGTAAGACTACCGTGCAAAGAATGACAGGCCATGAAGTGAACATTTCTCAGCACCTCCTTTAACAGTAGTTTATTGCCAATCGATATGATTGATAATTTTGTCATGGATCAATAACCTAAACTGTTTTTCAACGATAATGCATGTGCATAAAATTCGACACGAGCGTGGAGGCCTGAAATTTTTTTTTCTCCAGCTGTCAAATTTATTTCACGCCTACTGAGCGCCAGTTTGTTGAGCCCAGGCAGGGAGCGTTTGGATAGCTTTGGACGCAAAATTTCCATATCTAGCTATGAAGTTGAGTTGCTTATTTCTGGAAACTGAATTACGAATCATCAATGTTTGTTTTGCCAGTCAGTACCCGCATGGGGGTTAACTGGAGAAGTGATGGCTCACGGCGGAGGGCATTCAACGTCGAAGATCTTATTCTCTGCCACTCTGGAAGTTATTTTAACAGTTGTTGTTTATGGAATTATTTCTTCTTCAAACATAAGAAAACTTACACGTACAAAATGATAACAACTCTGAAGGTTGGTAGAGGAAGAAAAAAAAACTTCATTTTCAAAGTTGAGTGTCCTCCGTCGTCACCCATGATCCCTGCAGTAAATCCCTATGGGGGTCAAAAAAATCTTTGATAAATCTCAAATCAATTTCCAGAATTATGCTTCTCAGATGCATGGGCAGATATGAGAATTTCGTCTCCAAACCTATCCAAACGCTTCGTGCCTGAGCCCAACAAGCTGACGCTTAGGAGGCGTGGAATAAATTCGACCGCTGGAGAAAGATCTTTTTTCCAGGCCTCCACGCTTGTGTCGAGTTTTATGCACATGCATTATCGTTACAAAACAGTTCAAGTTATCGATCCATGATAAAATTATCAATCACATCGATTGGTAACAGCCGAGAAACTACTGTTAAAGGAGGTGCTGAAAAATGCTCACTTCTTGGCCTGTCATTCATTGCACGGTAGTCTTACAAATATTTTGACTTCGTGAAATTAATAAGAGGATGTCGTTCACTCCAAAATGACACCAAACTTGGCAGTTTATGCGCTGTGGGAATAAAGAATTGATAAAAACTGATTTTCTCGATCAGTCATGAGAATGAATTTTTTTCAGTGTGAAAAACTGTTTGAACATTGTAACAAATGTTGTCAATGTGTAGGATAGAGTCGTTTGATGACATTCCAGTAAGAATTACGTGGTGGTATGTTGATTTGGTGGGAAGCCTCGCACCTTCAACTTTCAAGGGCCCCCAGACCCCCTTTGCATCGAGTGCGCCGATGTCTCCAACTCTTGAAATTAAGGTTTGAGTACCCCCAATCGAACCCCAAAAGCGCATTGCTCAAGCTCAAAATGCATAGTTTGAGCTTTTTTTGACGCCTAACCACCGTACTATTCGTCTTACTGAAGCTCATTAAGAATGTTTCTTCCTAGTCGACGTTTCGTCCATCACTCTCATTTGCAACGCACGTTTTTGTGGTTGAAGAATCAAGGTGAGTTCCAGAAATGATGGGATGAGTCTATACACTAGTTGATCTAGAGTGAACGTTCATGCGAAAGTGTCCTGGAGCTATCGCGTAAAAGTCGTTGGGATCACTATAGGTGTGCAAGTTCTAAGCTCAAACCAGTCGGAAATCCTTTTTTTTTTATCTCAAGCATTTCAAACAATGCCAACTCATTGTGGGTAGATCACATCCACAACCCTTATCCTGTCGACGTGTTCGCGCAAAATAATCACTATCGATTAGCATTTCAAACATCGCTCACACAAATAACTGGCTGCATGTGCATGTGCACAGGTATTTAAAATATAACGCCGGGGCATAGCAATATGCAATTTCACATTATGGACGTTGGTATGCAACGTGTAGAGAACCCGACATTGAATGTGTATAATGCAATGTGTATAAAACGTGCGCATGCAAAGTAATTTAAAACAAACCTATCCGCATGCTCCTATATCTCAATAGTATGGTATATGCCTACCTACGGCGCGGTATAATATTATCTTGCCGGGTGGATTTGTGCATGGGGTTATATACACCATCCATCCATACCATGCGAGCATTAACATGTGAAACTAATGTTGGAAATTGCATTTATATATGCGCCGTGTAGTATGGTATGCATTCGTCCGGTTGCATGTCCAATAAATAATTCCGGTAATTGCAAGCATCAGGTTAAATGCTTTTGTTTCTATTAACCCCGCTAATTGCCTTCGGTCACGGAACACTGACAAGTGTTCTTTTACAATATGCTCATACGAGTATGGGTACCTATATGGCTTTGCTGCCAGCAATCGGTAATGAAGCGCGAAGAAAGACGAAACAACTCTGCGAAGGCAAGCTTCAGCTCTGCTAACGAAGGCTGGCCCTTCAAAACAAATCTTCAAACATCGTGCTTTTGTTTTCATTACTATGTCATAATTACGTCCATTGCCATTATCCCCCTTTGATCTTCGCATTGCAATTAAGATGAACATATCTTTATAGCCACCAGCGAAGCTTTGTCGGTCTAATTTTTCACTTCCTGCTGTTTATATGAATTTTTTTTCATGTTACGCGTAATAAAAAACAGTATCAGAGACTTGATTTCATGTTTTGCAAATATAATAACGAGGCGCACGCGGGGACTGGCATGTTGTGATGTTTTCTTTCGTCAGTCTTCACTGCAGAAGAATTGTAGCGGCTGATGTATTCGCAAAATGCAAAATTCGCTCCGGCCTGCTGCAGGCCTGTTTCTCTCGACTCTCTTTAAGGATATATTGTTTTTTAATGATGCACCTTATTGCAGCCGGTGCAATATACAGGAGCAGGTGCCGTGCTGCACTCACTCACCTACCCCAAGGGCTCCGGTAAAAACTCGTCTGATGGCCTACACAAGTGCGTAACCATCAGTGGCGTAGCAAATAGATTTCTGAAAATGTTATTCAAGGATCCAAGGATATTTTGATGCTTGAAGCTATATTTGTGTAGAAGAAACGATTTTTGAAGACATTGTTCGAAACTGCTTAAAGATTCCTAGCTGTTGACATAAAATCCTTGCCAATGATTCCATATCAGTATTGTTCCAAATTGCTCATATTGATGGAGGCCTTGGCTTTCCAAAAATTTTACTCTTGGATCCATGAAAATTACACAAACTATTGAGTTACTCCGAGGTATCTCCGATATAATTTCTTATCTTCCTTAGAATATCATTCTACGATCTTCAGAGAGATTGCTCTAAGAATCTCTTGATGTCATTTTGAGATTTTTGGGTAAATCGCTTTGAAATTCTCAATGATTCTTCTCCACCAACTGAAGAAATGACGCTCTCGAATATACCTACAACAATATTATTCCACAAATTTTTGACAATATTATCTCATGATTTTGAAAGATTTCGCTGTTTGAATCTGCGGCTATCATTTCAGAGTTAATTGAAATATCGCCTAACAACTTTCCAACATTTTACTTCACCAACTAAAGAGGAACGCCACTAGAAGATTCAGGCTGATACGAAGGCCAATATCATTCTACGATCATTCTACAGCGATATTGCTGTGTGTGTCTCTGGGACTGTCATTCCAAGAGTTTTGGGAATTTCGTTCTACCAGTTCTCAAAGACTTTACTGCACGAACCAAAGCGAAATGATACTTGAAGATATTCGCTGATATCATTACATCAGCTTGCACAAAGTCACTTGGTCCAGTAATAAATCCATCCAATCTTACTGACAAGGCTCAAATTGAGCTGACAATTGCACCAAAAGTTACTGGGTACAAATTTTTTTGATATCCTTGTAGACCAACCTCAACTGTAGCCAAAAATGTATCAAATTACACTGACACCTACAAAACCAGAGAGCCAACTGCTGCACAAAGTCACTAAATCCAGTGATAAATCCCACCCTATTTCACTGTTGAGGCTCAAATTGAGCTGACAATCGCACCGAACGTTATTGGGTACAAATTTTTCTGTTATCCTTGTTGACCAACTTTGACCCATATGGTCCGGAATTAATTTTTTCTTCGTAAGCGGAAATTTTTCTTGAAATTCTGGTCTTTCAAGCAGAGTGGAATTACACAAAAATAAGAAAAAAATCCTTTGAGTGTTGTATTTAGTTGAAAAGTGCTGTCCTTTTAAAAGGACGGTAGGGCTATGTACTACTACTATGAAATATAAATTCTTTGATAACATCAAACGACTGAAAAATGTTCCCCTGCACTTCAAAAAACATGAAATTATCAATATAAAACAAAAAACACCAGAGAACAAAAAAAATCATTGAAGGAAAACCTAAAAAAACAAATACAAGACATAAATTTGCAAACAAACATAAATTTTGATTGTGGTGAAAAATGAAACAATCCTTGAGATGCAAGCCGACATAACAATTTTTGCACATAAAATTGATTTTTTTTATGGCATACCGCGCATCGCCGGTGATTTTCTCATGCTCATGATAAAACTCATGCAAGTTTCTGGGTAGTTTCGAAGGTCTTTTTCTTTGTCATTTTATTGCTAGTTTCCAGCAGCTCTGTACTCATAAATCTTTGGAACTTTAGTTGGTCGAGGTTTCCGCCATTATTTATATTTAGTCGCCAAGATTTTTGCATAGTCATATCTATGCAGTGAGCAAATGGTGAAGAATACCATTTTTCCCTCTGACTGAAACTCTGTATTAGCCTTGATTTTGATCATCACGATCTACACCGCCTTTATTCTCGTGGTATGATTATATCAGTAGCGGTTGATCTACGTGCTACGATGTGCTTTTTCTTCTGATCACGAGAACCTCGTCATTTCTCAAAATAGACAATGATGCCTAGCCGCAAAGCCCCAATCCAAAACTTGTAGCCCAAATTCGGCTCTGAGCTGCGTTTCTGGCAAGTTGTTTGGTTCAATAAAATTTTCTTCTGCTGAATCTTCATCCGTATCGCACTTATCGTTTGTATTTTTGAGAAAAAATTGGTATTTCTCCTGGAATATCTTCAATACATCCTTCTCGATTTCTTCCAGTAACTGTGCTATGGTAAGGGGTCTTTTCCAATAAGTGAAATAAAAACGACATCATTGTAGTTGATAGTAGTGGATAGACCTACCGTCCTTTATAAAGGACACCGTTTTTTTGCACGGGACGGTTTGAAAAAAAATTGAAGTTTTGGTAGCAGGCAAGTTACTTGACCTTTGAAGTACCCAAATATAAAAAAAAAACAATCATAAACTGTTAATTACAACAAAATATACCTAACTCTGGTTATTCATTGTAAAAGCCAACAACAAACAAAAGGGCACATATATATATATTTCGGGTTTTTTACAAATTATTGTATGCCCGTGCTCGCCCGCCAATAATTCCTATCTTCTGCATCCTCTTCACTCAATCCTCGCTTCTCCATCGCTCTGTTTGTCCTCTCCAACCCTTATGTTCTTCCCTATCAATGATCGTTTGTTCCTCTGCTTCCATTCTTCTTCTTATTTCTTCATTCCTTATGTGTTGTAACCTCGATACCCTTGCACCTCTTCTCAAATAGTCCATCTCAACTGCATTTATTTTTCTGTGGTATTCCGCGTTAACAGTCCAAATCTCTGAACCATAAAGAAGCACCGATTCTACCAGCATTTTCCCAATATATTTTTTGGTTTTGTTGGTTAAATTTTTATCCCACCAGATTGAGTTTAAACATCCCCAAACTTTTCTGCTTTGTTCTTTTTTTTTCTTTCTTTTTTTTGGGCACCATACAAGCAAATTTAGTAATTATAACGAACTAGTGATATGAATGGGCTCTCAATACTTGAAGTTTGGTATATAGTGACTTTATCTGGTTATACTAGTGATAGCAGTTGATTATTGTGAAAAAAACTTTTACCGTCCTTTTTAAAGGACGGTCGGGCTATATGGGTTAACTGTAACAAAAAATGTATTGAACTACACTGACCGCCTCTGAACCAGGCTGTCAACTGCCGCACAAAATCACTATATCCAGTATTGAATCTATCCAGTTTTACTGAAAAGGCTCAATTTGTGCTGACAACTGCACCATATACTCCACGGACTGAAAGGAAATGTCATTCCAAGATTTTTCGTTTCATCTTTTTACAAATTCTCAGAAAATTCTGCGATGCAAGCAGGTATTGCTCCGTTGCTCCATGAATCTGGGGCTGTCATTTCAAGATTTTCAGGAATGTACTGTAATAGCCCGACTCCAGAGAAGAAAGAAAACGAGTTACGAGCCTAGTTATTTAAATATAAAAGTTTGTCGATGCAAGTTTTGGAAATTTAGTCGAAGCGAAAAGCTCGGTCTTCGTGACAACCTTGAAGCCGCCAGACGAACAGATGGTGAGGCTATAAAAAAAGGGGAGCCGCGGTCTGTAAGGTGAAGTTGACATTCTTCGGGTGACAAAGGCAGCACGGAATAGAGTGAGAGGAAACTAGAGCCGGGGGTGAGTTTTGGCCGATGGTTGAGGAGAAGAGAGAGCTTCAGTCTCGATGTGGGATGGGTGTTTTGAGTAGAGGATAAAAGATTCAGCCAATTTCCCGTAGGGAAATATTGTTTTAGTTTGATTTGGAGCTCTGGCACCGTCTTTGTTTAAAGTAATTTGAAAACTACGTTAAGACGGTGCGTCAAGGGGTTGATATTTGTGTTGTGAACCATGTGCCCAGAGGTAGTGATGGACTCGATCTAATATCCCCTTAACAGAAGGTTAGTGCACGTCATATTAAAGAAAAGCGAGAATGTATTTTTAATGAGCTGTGCTTATCGAGAACAAAATTAATTAACTTAGCGACTAACGCTCTTGACAGGGTGAATACTTTGCCCTGGCCGAAAAGGTCAATTGAATTGAGTGATTGATAATCATGAATTCCATGTTATTATTTCGATGGCCCCTAATAAGACTAGCGTAACTCGTAAGACACGGTTAGAACTAGCGTATCTCTGCGCTTACCAAATGAACTAGCGTATCTCTGCGTTTACCAAATGAACAAGCGTATCTCTGCGTTCTCCAAATGAACTAGCGTATAGCCTGTGTAAATCCAATGGGAGGGACGCTAGTTCATTTGGTAAACGCAGAGATACGCTAGTTCATTTGGTAAACGCAGAGATACGCTAGTTCATTTGGTAAGCGCAGAGATACGCTAGTTCTAACCGTGTCTCACGAGTTACCCTAGTCTTATTAGGGGCCATCGATTTATCCGGTGGTGTGGTGTTTTGAAAACAAAGTTTGATGACTTAAAAGGTTATTGAAGTGGTGACCATCCAGTCAATCCGATGTCTACCACACTTGGAAGTCCGCAGTGCCGCTCCCCACAAAATTGGTTGTGCCATAATGGCACTGGAGCGAATGAAAAAAGTTTACCCGCTGCGAGATCCCAGATCATTGTACCCATTTGTTTCATGCTGACAAGACGAAAACTCCCTGCAAAAAGGCTTCAAGTGACATCTGTGTGACCCAATAAAGGACCGGGGTCTCAATTCTCGAGTTAATCCATTTTTTTAAAAGAGCTACCTGATAGAGTCCCGGGCCAAGCGTTATCGAAGGGTTGTGAAACTGCATGTTTGATTTAAAACCGTGTTGGCGCGATCGTGGAAACCGGGCAACTACAAATGATGGACTTTATTCAGTGGTTAGAAGCCAAGCATACATCGAAAATTGTGTCCTCTCATTATAGAAATCTGCCATAATTTCTCTATTGCTGGTGAAGCCAGCTACTTCTTTTCTAAATGAGATGAAGTAATCCACCGTGCCTGTTTGAGCTAGTTCGCAATTTTCAGTCTGTTCTAGCCGACGGCAGCACGCGTCTTCATCTACAAGACGGCCAAAATATTGTTAGCTAGAATAGCTGATGAGGAACCTTTTGTTACTGGACCTTCCAGAGTTCTCGTAAAGAAATAATCAGACGAGACGCCTCGTAACACCACATGATATTCAACAAGCGGAAGTTGTCACCACGAAGACGAGTTTAACCGTTTCCAAAGCAAGTGACTATTGTTTGATTGCATTGAAAAGTTATTGATGATCAGAAAATCGATTGAGTAATATTTCGAATAATTTGTGAAGGTAATCCTTTGAAAATAACAAGTAATTGAACATCGAGTCAGTTTATTGATTAAAATAAACTCAACGCTGGAACTCACTCAAGATAACGCAAGTTGTGTGCACTACCTGTGGCAATTAATTGGGCCAAGTCATTGTGTGTAATTCACCTTCAGAAGTGCAAATCTACTTGTTTGATGGTACAAGCTTATTCAAAGCTTCGGCCAATTATTCATCTGTGGGTCATGTAGCTGCTGTGAGAGTTTAAGCTTCACGATTTGAATTACCTTTATCGCACACACCTGCCCTTGAAGCCTAGACGGTGGGGAGCTTCGCCGATCCGATTCGTAACCCAACGTGGAAACTGATAGGAATCGAAGAGGTGCTCAAAGCCACCACAGTGCTCATCTGATACGTATCTGACTCAGTTTTAACTCGTATCAGCTCGGACTTGGTTGAGGTGAGGCTCAACTGAAGCCAGCTCTCCTCATCTCAGTTCTAGCTTGTCTTACTTCATTTTAGCTAAGATTTATCGTAGTTTAGGTCGGTTTGTTTCAGGTATTAAAATTATTATCAGTTTGAATCACTAACTCTGAGTTTAATCTAACGAAGGATCTCATTATACGTTATCTCTGAATAGTTCAGTTTAAACCTAATTTTAACTTTGTCTGGCTCAGATAATAGAGATATGGCTGAGATTAGTTAAGTCTTAGGGCTCGATACCAAGTTGCAGGCGTGAAGTTTGGGGCGGCTTGACTTGCCAGATACAGCGGTTTTATTGGTTGGTATCCGCCGTTGCTATGGTAACCGCACTTACGGCGGTCTCAGCCCCAACTTGGTATCGAGCCGTTAGTTTATATCAGCTCAAGTTCTCTGAGTGGGATAATAAGAGACAGAGACTCAGCCAAATCCCGTAACTACGGCTCTAGCTCAAGCTATCTGACTTCACTTTATAATATTGCCGCCTTCTTTCGGCTCTTACACGGCACTCAGTTACTTTTGGTATGGTAGAGCCAGGCGTGGGTTCCCAGCATCGAAGGGATTGGCACAATTTATTTAGAGCGCCAACCAGGGTGCTTCTCCCGTTTTTTCTTTTGAATTTCGCGGGCTTCCTGGTGCCTCAACGAAATAAACGAAAAGTAACTATAGTGATGATGACAGGTGACAGGTCAAGTTCAAGTTCACGGTGCAAAAATGACATACATGAGAAAATAAACAAACAGGTTGAGTGCCACAGTTGATTTTAATTTATAAAATGCGTTGTAAGTAGAGGTAGCAGAGTTGTTGTGTATTAAAGGTAAGTGAAATGTTTATGTGCGTAATAAAATTAACTAGAAATGCTGCAGGTCCCTCGAAAGGAAAGCACCGAGTGTTTATCTGCTTTTGTGAGGTTATGAGGTTAAGTGGTAAGTACAAGTATCACTCGATTTTGGCACTCTTGTTGCTAATTTACCTCAAACACACCCCCAGGGTTTGGGACACCTAACACGCGTCGATAGGCGGCGTTCCGCCGTATATTGGAGTTAAATAGACCTGCCTAATGGATCCAATACGCAAATCTATGGCTATCACCGACTCTTCAGTGAAATTCAAGATTGACGAACGAAAACGACGCGCTTAGGGTCTTAATAGCTAGGTTAGTGGAGTAACTAGATGGTTTAGACCTCACATGTACTGGCAAACAACACCGGACTGGTTTTCTTGGGCTCTCGAGTCCGAATCCGAGTGATCACTCTGGCAGCGGTAGCGAAGTGTTCGTGGCGTCTTCCGCTGAGAAAGCGACGGTTGCGATTACGGCGCTGGTGTCAGCAGATGAAGACGTCCACTCTGCAGTTCATCAAAGCCTTCGAACCGTAGCCGGAGTATAACACGAAGAGTTGTATTGTAAGTGGAGGATGGTGGCTTTATGAACAAAACGGCAGCTGGCAAGCGGGAACACTGTGGAGACGTCGGCTATTTTGGGCCCCAACGAACGTGGATGACTCCTGATTTCCTTAAATTATTGACTTGAAGTCCACGAAAAACGTGACAATTATTTCTGCTCACCTTTGTTCGATATTGCACGATTTCGATAAAAATAAACTTGACGTAGTGTGCACCAGGGTGTTTTATCTTAGTAGGCGACTGCCAACCCTTTACAGAAGTTCTTAGAATTACAACTTTCCCTGTGCGAAATTCGGTAGGTACGTCTTTTACCTTCGTTTTTTTTTCTGCCTCGATTTAAACCTTATCAGCTGCCTGTCAGGCTTATCGCCCGCGCGCCAATATTCAAACCTATACCTACTGTCATTTCATTATCTATCTAGTGAGCTTTGAGAAATAAAATTGCTACAATATCTAGCTCGTACTGTCTCACTTGAGCTTATTTTTGAAGCGGTTAGCCTTGGATTAGCTATTAGTTTAATACATGTTTAGTCCGATCTCCAATCAAATCGAGAGTTATCTTATATTGTCCAAAATTGTTTCCAGTTCGATAGCTAATATTTATTTTGCTGAATTTCTAGCTTGATAAGCTAATTGCTGACATGAAGCTTGCGTTAGCTGATTAGAATTGCCTCAAGCTTGCATAAGCTTCATCAAGATCATCTCTAGCCCGGCTCAGTTCAGCTTAATTTAGAGCTGAATTCTTGTTTGCTCAAAAAGCCTCAGTTCACTCCAAGTTTGCTTTAGGTCAGCTAATACACGCCTCAATTTAGCTCGGCTCCAACTCGTATCAGCTCGAACTTGGCCGTAAATAAGTAAAGCTGAAGCCTTACTGGAGCCAACTCTCTCTGCCTCAGTTCTTGCTTAGCTTACTCCACTCTAATTGAAATTTGTCACATTTTAGTCCAGCTCATTCTAGCTATGTCACCGAGTATGTCACCTTAGTTTCAATATAGCTCGTATTAACTCAGTCTAGCTTATTTCTTACGCGTTTCCCGATAAATCAGCTAAGTTTGAAAAAGGTTTAGCACTACATAGTTCTAATCACTTTGATCACTTTATGTTGCCCACAATTTCAATGTAGGTCATTATCGGCTGGTTTCTAGCTCGTGTTAGCTAATTTTAGCCACAATCTTTGTCGTTATTTCAGCCTCAAACCTGGTAGCTCTAGTGAGGTGGTATTATCATCAGCATCAGCAACAATTCCAGTGATTTATCGCATCTGAGCTGTTGACACGAGTGTTAACATGATGACTCGAAATGGCAATAAGCGGCCAGACTATGTGTGGTTTATGCACTCGAGCAAATAGCCACCCTTCTGGAACCCCGTCAAACTTTACGACTTTATCTGATTAAAACAAAAATGGACGTTTAATATTCAAGCGTCAGCAACACAGACGAGCCCAAGTTAATTTCATCCCCAATGGCTAATTCCTCCTCTACTTGAGTGCTCTCTTTCTCTCTCTTACACACTCATACACTAGGTATACTTATGACCGAAACTTATCGATTACGCCAACTTTGCTGTTAGAGGTGCACTCTTAATAGAGATGGCAAAAGCGCCGCACAAGAAGAGACGTTTAATGCATTAATAAGGTTGGATTTCAGCGCACTTTGATTATAATTGTAGGAGCACTGCAGCAGGGATATAACTTCATCAAGTATATAACAACTTAATGCAGCGAAATGCACTTCGTTAACAGATTGAAACAAATCTGGTAAATAAGTTAAGCTTGCTCCGTGGAGTAATTACGATAATTAACGAGGGCAAGCTCTACTGTTTCCTTCTCCCTCTCTGCTCTTCCTTTCTCTGTTGCCGTGTCCTTTCTAATCTGAAATCGGTTTAATGGGGAAGTGGGTGGCCCCCCTGCGGCGGATGCACCCAGGCCCTTTCACCCACCTGCACTTCCGAAATCGTGCATGATGCACCCATATTAAGCACGTTTGCTATCTTAGTTTTGTTCTCATGTGCAAGTCTTTGAATAACGTGAATGGAACTGCTATATAGGGGTTATGTTCGGTACCGATCGTACCTAGTTTAAAGTTTATTGTTTGATTTATATTTTTTGTATATAGTTTTCGTATGGTAATTGCATATATATATTCGCGTTAGATTCTAGTAGATATAAATAGTTTAATTTGTAACTTTGCCTTCACAATGTGTGTATTTCGTTTGGACCTATCCCTTCGTACGATGGTCACTCACAAAACACATGTGGAATTTAACTACCCTTGGCTCTCGTCTGAAAAGGAACGAGAGAAGACTTACCACTTGCCACCCAGTCGTGAAAGACCAAACAACTCGTGTCCTAATAGAAAGTGCAAGGTGCATCCATCGGTACCTAATCGTAATCATGTAATCAAAGAACTTTAAAAGTGACCTTACGGCTGAAACAACATCTCATCGGTAAGTCCTCGTTTGCACTAATTGTGGAGGTCACTTTGTTCTTTTTTTGTCGTATTTTTTCGTATTTATTTTCGATCGTTTTAATCGGTCCTTTGGAGGTTTAATTATTGAAAATTAAACCAGCTGGACAAAGTCAACTGTCAGTTGGCGGAAACATGGTCCTTCGATAGCCGGATAGTCGTTGTTTGACTTGAGTTATTAGATAAATGTATGCAATTACCACTTCGATAAAATTTGTGTCGAATTAACGAAATATTCGATTTCGCTAATTCAACTTCGTCGCATTTTTAGGCAAGTCGTGCCTTTTCGTCTCGAGGAAAAATTAATTAGAAACAATCGGTTTCCAAATTAATAATTCCAAACCCTTTCGTCGTCGTCGTCGTCAAAAGTTTAGCTTGCATTTTGTTACTTGTTCGATAGTTTAATTTAATTAGCGCATTCGGTTCTAATTAATTAAATTTGTATTGTCGTTGTAAATTATTTAAAACAATCGGTTTTTAAATAATTCATTGTCGCTTCGTTATTAGTTCATAGAGCAATCGGCTCTGATTCTTGTAAATGCGGATCTTTCTTCCAAAGGTCCCTTTGTTGCACGAAGAAACGGGAAGTCGTAAATCTTCGACATCTGTGGGTCAGTCTTTAAGAAAATTTGGCCGGTCAGCCGCTGGAACTTACAGCCCCAGTTTAATATCGGTTTCGCTTTATTGTTGCGCCTCATCGTCGTGAAGACACCATTTAGTCTCGTAATTATCGAAAATTTAGCCGCACAATGGCTACAAAATATAAGGAAAATCGCGCCATTAGGGAGAGTTTGATAAATCAATTGAACGAAGCACTTGACCTGGCTCAAAGTGCTAAGGAAGAAATATCATTGCGTGCTTTGTTTAAGCGGAGATTCGTTCGCGCCCAAACGGCATTTGAGAAATTTGAGATCGTACACGGTGCAATTGTCACCTACATAGCAGGTACGCCAGACCCGGATTTCCAGGCCGAAGAAGAAATACGAATAGCTTTCGATAAATGCTTTTCGGATATCGAGCATTGCTTTACCCTTTGGTTCCCAGAACCAGCTGGCGAAGCTTTGTCGGATACGCCTACATCATCGTTGACGTCTATGTCAAATTTGAAATTGCCGAAACTTTCACTTAGGCCATTCGATGGCAGTTTCGCGGAATGGACGGCCTTTAAGCAGTTTTTTGACAACGCCGTTCACGAACAAGCACACCTCGCTAACATAGAAAAATATCAATACTTGATCAGTTCGTTGAAGGGTGAACCGTTGAACCTTCTAAACTCTTTAACCCTTTCGGACGCTAATTACCCCATAGCGTACAAAACGCTCACCGAACGGTATGAGAATAAACGAAAATTGGCCTCGTACTTTTGGACGAATATCCAAAATATACCGCCCAACAATTTCGAATCCGCAAAAACGCTGCGAGATACTTTGGATAAATTTCGGGAGAATCGCTCCGCTTTAAAGGCTTTACAAATAAAGGACGTCGAGGACTTCCTTTGGGTTAATAGCTTACTCGATAAATTAGACCACGAAACTAGACGTGCTTTCGAATCGCACTTCCGAACCACAGATCCTACAAAAATTCCTAGCTTTGAGGAACTATCGTCGTTTATCGAGAGCCAGTGTCAGGTACTAGATTCGATTAGTTCAAGTGACACTGGTTCAAATTATCGTAATCATCCCATGGCAACAGAGCCGTGTAGTTTCAAATCGAATTTGAACCCTACGCGAGCGGCCTTTATGGTCAAAACGTCGACATCCCATGGTGATGATGAATGCATTGTGTGTGAGGCCTCGCATTTCGTAGCACAGTGTCCTAAGTTTTTAGATATAACGCCATATGAGCGCTTCGAAATCGCGAAGAAAAACAAATTATGTATAAATTGTCTAAAGCCCTGGCACCAGCTTCGCGAATGTAATGTCGGGCAATCTTGTGACACGTGTGTTGGAAAACACCACACCTTGCTGCATTTCGTTAAAACTTCAAACAGGCAAAAAACGCGGATTCTACCCAAAGAACGGTGATGACCACATTAGCACGGTGTAACGACCTGCCAATAGTTTTGTTGCCAACAGCCCTGATCCAAATTAGGGACATAAATGGAACATACCACCAAATTCGGGCCCTCTTGGATACCTGTGCCGAAGGTAGTTTCATTACAAAAAATTGCCTACTTCGTTTGGGTATTAGATATAACCCTTCCGAAATAACGGTACACGGGATAGATTCCAGCTCCTCAGGTGTGAGTTCACCTGGGGTAGCTTTGTGCACTATACGTGCGGACAATGACGAGAATACCGAAAAAAGTATACACTGTCATGTTTTACCAAAAATCGTAAATGGTACGCCAGCTATTGGCGTGGATCACGCAAATTGGAAACATCTCTCTGGATTGAAACTGGCAGACGACAGTTTCTTTGAGTCGAGTCCAGTTCAGATGTTATTAGGCGGTGATATATATGCTAGTTTGTTGCTACCTGGGTTGTTACAGGGCAATTCGAAAAACCAGCCTGCCGCGTTTAATACCATTTTTGGGTGGGTAGTTAATGGACCCGCTGGAAGTCGGCCTACTGAGAAAATTACCACATGCTTCACACGTGTGGAAGCTGAAGACAAAATTGAATTTTCGGGAAATCGAAGAGGTGCCCTCTCTCCCTATCGAGTAAGAAAAAAAATGCATCGCATTTTTGGCGGCCGGGATGTTCGGTACCGATCGTACCTAGTTTAAAGTTTATTGTTTGATTTATATTTTTTGTATATAGTTTTCGTATGGTAATTGCATATATATATTCGCGTTAGATTCTAGTAGATATAAATAGTTTAATTTGTAACTTTGCCTTCACAATGTGTGTATTTCGTTTGGACCTATCCCTTCGTACGATGGTCACTCACAAAACACATGTGGAATTTAACTACCCTTGGCTCTCGTCTGAAAAGGAACGAGAGAAGACTTACCACTTGCCACCCAGTCGTGAAAGACCAAACAACTCGTGTCCTAATAGAAAGTGCAAGGTGCATCCATCGGTACCTAATCGTAATCATGTAATCAAAGAACTTTAAAAGTGACCTTACGGCTGAAACAACATCTCATCGGTAAGTCCTCGTTTGCACTAATTGTGGAGGTCACTTTGTTCTTTTTTTGTCGTATTTTTTCGTATTTATTTTCGATCGTTTTAATCGGTCCTTTGGAGGTTTAATTATTGAAAATTAAACCAGCTGGACAAAGTCAACTGTCAGTTGGCGGAAACAGGTTAGTATAACATTCTGTTGTGCAAAAATTTGCAAGCCAGAGCAAAGAGCTTGAAGCTTGTGCTAAATTTCAGTTGGTTATTCAAGCTAAGCTATAAGTAAGCTGAATTATACTGAATTGAGCTATTCTGAGATGAAAATATGATTTTCTTATCCCTAGTTATAGTTAGGTTAGCTCAGCTGAAGTGAGTCAAGCTGAAATTGAAATGATATATGGCAAGAATAAACCGAGCTGTGCTGCGATAAGTCTGAGCTAGAGTGGAGTGAGTTGAGCTGGAACTGAGGTAGGGAGAACTGGCGGGTTCAGTTAGGCTTTAGCTTCACCAGACTCAGACCAACTCCGAGCTGATACGAGCTAAAGCTGAACTAATTACAGGCACTAATTACAGGCACGTATTAGGTGAACTGAAACTTGGACCAAAATAAAGCTTTTTTCCAACAAGAAGGATTCAGTCAACTTCGGTAGATAACCTGAGCCAGGACTGAATGTAGGTGAGCTGCTTCTGAGTTCAACAAAGTGGGAAGTTTTGCTGGATCAGGCTACTGTGAGATGATTCGCGATCGCGTTTAGCCAAACTGAGTTAAACCATTCTAGAAATGAGCTGAACGGAGCTAACGCGAGGTTGAAGTGGCTTAATTAGCTAACACGAGGCTTTAGTTAGCATAATCAGCTCACGTTTCAGATAAATGAGTTGACAAAGGCAAGAAATTTGCTTAAATCACCTAACGCGAGCTAGGGATCAGCTAGCGGGATAACGCAAGCTAGAAATTTGCTCGTGAGCTAACGCGAGCTAGAAATTTCCTGGTTAGCAAACAAGAACCAGACGCTGAATTATTATGATCTGTTTTGGTTAGATACAGTTTTGGACAAGATAACTCCTAAACTGATCAAAGCTTAAGCTGAACCTGTGTTGAACGGAACTAATCCAAAGCTATACGCGCTAAATCAAGCTGAACTAAGGCAATACGAGCTGGATCTTATGAAGTGGAGTCAGATAGCTCGAGCTAGTTTCGAACTAAATTAGAATAGCTTGAGCTAATCAGGTAGCTATTTAGAAGATGAGCTAATTTGAGCTAATAATTTCTTGGTTAGAACTCAAATAAGTTCGTGACTACTTATATGAAACTAAGCTTCGAACTGAGCTTGAGATCAGCTAAACTGAAAACTACGCTATCATTGGAGTTACGTTAAATTGACCAAGTCCAGTTTGTTGGGCAATAAAACTGGACAAAACTAAAGCAGTGGTGAAGTTAAACTTTTCTGGGATTGAATGCGTTGAAGTTGAGCTAGACTAAGATAATGCGCGCTAGATTTGAGCTGGAGTGAGACAGTTTGATTTAGCCTTGCTTAGCTGAACTCTGAATAACTGGGCTCAAACTGAAATAATCTCAGCTCTGTCTGAGCTCGAATGAATTCAAGTTTAGTTTGCTATCATGATACGATATGCCGTTGTTCAGCTGAACTGAGCTAACCTGAGCTAGAGATGAATCTCCATTGGCTAGAAATTAGCTGAGTGAGCTATTTGAAGATGAACGATGCTAATAGCTGGATATCATCAGCTAAATTGAAATTTGTCCCAAACCAGATGCTCCTGTCAGCTTTCAGCTAAAATTCGCTCAATTTTTAAGCTGAACTGAAATAGGGTCGAGTGAATTGTGCACTGTTTCGATGATTATGTGCTGAATTCACCCAACCAGAACTACGTATGAGCTGAAGTGAGGTTGTCCAGTCTAACATTAGCTGGAGTTCAGCTAATTTGGACGACTTGAGCTGGAAACAAGCTGCAGTTGACTCAGACCGAGCTGAGCTAAAATAGAATGATAATTTTGCTTGACTATGCTATCATGAGAAAAGTAATATCCAACTCGGCCTTCCCTAGGATTTGCTAGTTGGAGTTCAGCTTATTGAACAAACTTAGCTAACATCAAGTTAGATTATAGGCTGAAGCTTAACCAAAGTCAGCTAGCCGAATATGATAACAGGAGCTGAATTTCAGTCAATTATTTGAGCTAATCTATAACTGAGCTAATTTCTGTACAAATTGAGCTACGTGAGATGGAAGGGGGATTTAGCAAACCTTCGTTACATTTTGATCAGAGCTGAAGTCACGCTAATATCAGACGTCAAACTGATAATTAGTGACATAGTTAGACTGAACCAAGCTATACTGCGATCAATTTCAGCTCAAGTGGACTTACGTGAGCTAGAACTTAGGTAAGAAAAACTGGCCTCAGTTTGGCTCCAGCTTGTCTAAACTCACGTCAAGTCCAAGCTAACATACACTTGATGCTGAACTTATTTCAGGCATGTATCAACAACTGAACTAAAGTGAAGCTGGACTAAGCTAGCGCTTTTTTGAGCAAGAAATATTTATCAGAACTGAAAATAAGTTAGATGCATCCGAGTTGAACAACGTTGGAAATGTTGCTAAATTCGGCTACTGTGAGACAATTCGCTATGGCGGACACTGAACTAAACCTGAGAATAAGCTGAAAAAAACTAATGCGTCATCGGAATTAGCTTAGTTAGCTAGCGCGAGCTCCAAGTTAGCATACTTTAGCCCACTCGAGCTTCAAGTTAGCATAGTTAACAAGGTTCACGCGAGCTAGAGATCCAGCTAAATGAGCTAACAAGAGCGAAGAGGTAGCTAAAATCATCTGACTTGAGCTACGAATCAGCCATAGTGAGCTAAGGCCAGCTAAAAATTCACTAATGAGCTAACGCAACTAGAATCATCATGGCAACAATGCTGTTTCAATAAACTCACTAGCATTTTTGTGTGGGAAGCTGGGAAATCATGCTGATGTACTTATATTGGTGGATTCGTTTAGTGAAGCATTACATATATGCACTGACAGATGGCAGCACACAGCAATCTCACACTTACGGGTGTGCTTTGTGTTAACTCAATCCTTGATCGTCGCAATGCCAATTTCAGGATCAGTTTGAAATGTACTACTTAGAAAGAGGAATTATTGGTAATATTGATTCTTCATCCCTGTCCAGCAGCAATCAACTCTTTCTTATTTGAAGAAGTTGACTTGTTTCGTATTTTCAAATTAATTACACTTGACAGTGATGACAATGACCGATTATTTTAGTGACTATTCTAGTGATTAGGTACATTGGATTAATCAAACCACAAAGTGAGCGAACCAAGGACTACTTATAGATAGATAGATAGATAGATAGGTAGATGGTTTATTGGAAGATATCAACTGATTTTCACAAGAGAAAGGAACTTAGACTAAAAAAAATTTCGCAACAGTTAGCTCATAATACCAAGAACAAATTCTTATTACAATAGATAGAACCTAACATAAATGGAATAATACAAATCAAAATTCATCCAGGAACACAGTGCAAGATATGGAAATTTTAGCCTATTGAAGGCATGGAGGAAAATAAAGATTAACATCGTAATATTACAGCCTAACAAGCCAATTTGCATTTTCATAATATCAAGATTATTCATCCATTCAGAACGACTTCAGCTGCAACGTAGATCTGACAAAATTGAATAAATCGTTCAGCTGATGTGTGTTGGCCACATTTAAGGACGGAGTTAAATTGGTAAAATCAGTGTGGGTTAATTCCTTGACAGAAATTCACCATTCAGGTCTTTCTTGAAAACTACAAGGATGTACTCTGGTTTGAGCCTATAGAAATCTTCAAAATCAAAAAAAAAATCAAGTTTCGAAAAAATATTCTTTGGATTTCGAAAATATCTATAGGCTCAAACCAAAGTACATCCTTGTAGCTTTCCAAAAAGACCTGAGCAAAACATCCAACACACAAGCCTCGTAGAACTTTAGACGCGAAACATTAGACCCCATTTCAGACTTCACTATCATCCTCTTCACGCTTGTCATGGCGGTGTTAGCCTTCGCGATCATCCTATTTGTAGTGTTCAAAAATAGACCGGAAGAATTAAACTGTGTGCCTAAGTAATTGAACTCCTTTACTATCTCCAGAATCTGCGATTTGTATACGTGAACGTCACAGCCTCCCCTCTACCAGAACGCCTGAGAACAAAAACTTTTGACTTACCCACATTAGCCTCAAGTCCATTGTCGGCGCAATACGATTCCAGAATTTTCAACATCTTTTGCAATTTACACGGTATTTCTGCCAAAAGGATCAGGTCATCTGCGTAGAAGATAGCCGGAATATCGTCTGGCCGTCAATACTAACCCCCCATCATATTGTGTTCAAGAAGGACACTTTCAAAATCAGCGACAAACAATGAAAATGGTAACGGGCTAAGCGAATCTCCCTGTAGCACCCTCTGGAGGACTCTGATGCAGTCCGAGATTGAGTTATCTACCTGGAGAACCATCTCTGCGCGATCATAAAATGCTCTCACAGTTCCAAAACATTAGCGATAGCGAGCTCGACACTAGTTTTTTCAACCATCACCAGAAGCACTATCAGAGGAATCTCTTCGGATTTTTTTGTTCATCCGACCGTTTTTGCTACTTGTTTGTTCTGGGAAAATCTTCACAGGTCTTTTCTCGACATTCTTTTCCTTTGAGAACTCTTGGACTACTTATAGCGTCGTTGCAAAATTCTACCAAAGAGGGTTTGATGAGTCTGATGTCAGGTGACTGCTTATGTCAGGTGCAAGTAAATCTCTGCCCAACAAGGTCAGCAGACGTAACGCTCATCTGCATGAGTCTCCAAAGCACCACTCAAGGACTTTCGAGCTTTCGTGCAAAAAAGCGGGACAGCAGAGCGTCGTTCTCTTCTGCCCGCTTATGCGTCCCTCGTTATGTTAATATTTCTCTTCGCAGAGAGGACGGAAAAAAACACAAACAACGACGTGTTACCAGAGCATATGTAATTGCATTTTGTGGTGCACCGAGTCATCGTCCATACCGAAGGCGCGCAAAGTCTAGACATGCGATAGCCTGGCCATCGAAAGATTGATGCTCCCGCTCTGTCTCTCTGGTGATGGTGGTGGTGGTGTGCTTGATGATGATGGCGTTGCTGCTGCTGCTGATGGTGATTATGGTTAAGTCTGCTCGCGAGCTCTCTTCCCATCCGCTGATGATATGCACTCTCGCAAAGTCATCATGCAACTTTTAATAACTCGCCTGTCATCCTTTCCGTCGCTCTCCCGGCCGGCCGAAGAAGAGTGAATTCGTCATGTTCCATGGGCGCGCGCGTTTTTCCATACGAACGTCGGCAAGCTCGCGACGACGACGACGGGGCCGCAGCTTTCTGCAAAGTCACCCTCGTGCAGACATATCGCCTGCGTGCCCGTACGCGTCTGGGTCGTTGCCTCATCTCCGCAGAGGCTAGCGATATGTCATATTTGACTGTGGCGCATTAACTTGCACTCATTGCGATTGCAAAGCTCACACGGCCATTATAATAATTATTGGTCGTTCGCATGTCAAGCGTGCGAGCTTTGCGTTTCCATAAAACGAATTAATTGGATCGTGTGTGCTGTGCATCACGACAATGTACAGTGCTGTAAGATCTTGCCTCGAATCCTGCTAAGTTTACTTGTACATAAAGTAGAATTTTGTATACAACGTTCATTTTAGAAATTCAGCTTATCCATCTGGTAGTGACGAGGAGTTAACGCCGAAAAAATGTGTATACAAGAGAGGTCCTGTTTGCAATGTAGCTCCCCAGAATTTCTCCAGAGATTTCCGGAGTTCTTCCAGATTCCTACAGAGTTCCTTCAGAATTGCTCGGAGGTCGCTGGAAGTCCCTCAGGGAAGTTTCTTGTGAGGTGCTTTAACTTGTACAAACGAAGTCTCCATGGAGTGATTCATCCTTCAGCTAGTACTTTCTCTTCCTCCATCTCTCTTTATACCTAATCGTTCTTCCAAATACGCCGTGTTCAGCAGTAGGATGATTCCTCGCGTATATTTTATCCATTGTTCATTTTGTTATTTTACGTGTTTGTTGTGTTAATGCATGAGATGTAATGACTTTTATATAAGTTGTATATGGATATTACAGTTTATGTATTTAAGTTGACACTTGTCAAAATAACCTCAAAAATTACAAAGATTTAACAATTTTCAATAGAACAAACACGTAAAATGTTGTACAACACTCGTGGCTTGTTACACAAGATGCTTTCCGACACTCAGCCTCTCACAGAACTCGGGCTGCGCCCTCGTTCTGCAAATTTCGGCTTCGTGTCTGAAAACCACTTATGTAACAGCCAACTCGTATTGTAAACTACTATTGTAACTAGGACGTATCATTTTCTGTCTCCATTTCCTCGAAAATCTTCTTCCCATTCAGACCTGGCTCAGTATCTCATACAGTCTTCCAATCACTCACTGATAGATCCATACTTCGTTCTCCATTCTACCGCTTCCGGTAGCTTTTCTTTTCCTCAATCTTTGGATCTGTCTTGATACTTCTTCCTATCTCTTTCTCTCTTGTATTATTGTGCTTGTTCTATCTCACACTTTCACTACCTCGTATTGTTCCGTTCCACCAAGTAACTCCATGAAATAGTATCGTGTATAGTCTCTGACAGTGGTTCCATCCTTTCCACTTCATTACCTTTCTTATTACGCTTTACCTGAATACGTTGATTACTTAGTTTATGTGGATGGATGGTCGGGAGTTAATGTGAATGAGATAAGTAAAGTTGTTCAGTCCGAATAAAAGTGAGTTTTTCAGTGTTAAAATTCGCGCACCGACCTGGAATTTTCTACAGAAGATCCTTCAAGACACTCTGCATCGACTGATGTAGGTACACGCCAACGACGTCAAAGGAAGGCAAGTTGCATAATTTGAACGCGATTCCGAACAAATTCTCGTGCTGCCTTATCAGCGAAGTTCTTTTTTGTCGACTTGAGACATAAACAAAGCATAGGGCCGTACTTGGCTGTCATCCCATCGCAGCTGGAGGGCCGCTAAGGCTTCTGCTTTTGAGGAATATGAGTCAAGCAAGGGCCGCCAGGAAAATTGCCAAACCCAGATGTTCTGCCTTTTACACCAACAAGAAAATTAATTAGATCACCTACTACCAAATACGACACGCAAGCCCAACAGTCCGGAACGACGCCGGCGAAACAAATGGATATTGGAGAACTCGAAAATGGATCACTGACAAAGAAACGTTGCGTCATGTCATCACCTGAACTCAGGACAATACAGGACCTGGACCCAACAGTAAAAGAAGAGCACATTGTGAACGAAATTCTTACCGCTCTCGACGTCCTCCAAATTACACCGGAAATTGTACGAGACACCAACTCCTTTACGGAAAAACAACCATTATTGACGGAGGCCAGAGAAACCATCTACAGGAATATTATCCGTCTGTGCAACCGATCCCAAACTTTTGAAGTAGAAAACATTGGAATGAGAGCAAAGCTTCAGCTACTTCACACTCAATAACAAGACGAACAACACGAAACTCACCAACAACTCCAACGACAACACATGGCGTTTTCGACTGGGACTGCTCTGAAACTGTTTCAGTTCCGAACTTGCTTGATACCGAGCTGCTCTTGAACCGAATTGCATTCGTTCCATTCTGTCCCCGTCGGCTCGGCTCCATCACAGACGGCTCCATTCCGTTTCTTTTCGCTCTCCCTCTCATTAATTTAAAAGCATCCATACCTTCCATCACTGCTTGATTTGAATAGGAATTCATAAGAAAATTGTGCAAAAGAATGCACCGCCACAAATTCATCCCTTCTTGTATTACCACGACTCATATTCAGCACCAAAATTGACACTGATACATCAAGTTGACAGTAGAACTGACTACCAAGACAGTTCTAAAATTCGGAGCTGGATCCGTGCAAATGACGTAGGGATATTCCCAGTCGAACACAGCAAAAGTAGCACGGGGGCAATGCCACTCCCAGTCGAACACGCCGAAAAGTTGCTCTGATGAACTGCGCATGCTCAAATGGAATAGAACCGGCTCGGTTCTAGCCAGTCGAGAACGCCATAAAACAACATGAAGAACAACAAGAACAACGAAGGCAACAAGAACAACAAAGGCAACAAGAACAACAACAAAACCTGGAGACCTACGCTGGAAGAACAAAGACCTATGGCACATTCCTACAGAAAAACACGCCCAACTCCTCTCATGAGAGACCATGGAAAACATCACCACGACATGAAGAACGGAAAAACGAAATTATTATCAAAGCCAAAAAGGAGGAAGACACCAAAGAAAAATGGAAGCTCATAGGGGAGACTATCAAAACAAACAATATAGGTGGAGGAATCAAGTCCACGATCACCCTGGGTCCAAACAAAATGATGCTAGTAACCCAGGATGATGTACAAAAACAGAAGTTGGAACAAATAATCAGAAGAACTGGAGTTGAAACCGAAGACAGAAGAAAACACAATCCAACCGTAATGCTATGTGGAATTCAGAAAGGTGTCACTATTGAAGATATAAAGTCCGACCTAATTCAACAGAACGAAGATAAATCTGAACAAATTGATACAAACGACCTCAAAACCAGCCTGAAATTTTTAACGAAGAAGCCGTGTAGAAACACAAGCAAAGAAAACTGGTTATTTGAGGTCACACCACAGATAGCAAAGGTGTTTCTGAAAGAAGAGCAAGTCACTATTAATCTCGTGAAGACCTACGTTGAAGAGGAACTGAGCGCGACCATCTGCTTTCGCTGTTGCCTATACGGACACGTTGGGAAATACTGCAAAGAAGATCAAGAAATATGTTTCAAATGTGGAAAGAAACACAAAGCAGCTTGATGTACATCGGCGGCCTTGAACTGTATAAACTGCCAACGCTCAGGTGTTGGAGAAAGAAAACACTCAGCCATCGATCGTCTTGCCCATGCTACTCTAAACAAGTGGAACATCTTCGAAGAAACACCAACTACACAGCATCATCAGAATCGAACACAGAAATGGATCAATGACTGGGGAACAGCGGTACGAAGTCGGACCTCAAGTTGAATCAGCAAAAGCCAGGACCCCGAAAGAAGACCGGACATCAAGAGGGAAGAAACACCAACGAAAAGAATACGGAGAACACACAGGAAAAAATCGAACGAACAGGTTGTTATTAATAATTTTGGAATGTCAACGGAATAAGGAATTTCTTGAATCTAGATAAAGAGGGTTTAGACTTTCCATACACGCATGATGCAATATTCTTCAGAATCAGAATCAGAATAAATTCATTTCCATTGAATATTCCTTTGACTTCCATTCTTGCTTAAATCATGAGTGTATTCTATGGATTTCTCCATACGGATCTCTAGTGACTTTTGAAGCCACCCGCATTTGGCGGGCCGAAAATAATCCGGAGGAAAATAATTCAAAGCCGTGAAATCGAGGTATGAGAATGTGAATATTCAGAGTCAAGGCATCATTAAAAGATGTCGCTAGCTATTTAACTCATTCGTGTAAATCCCGCAAAGCTCTATAACATAATTTACTGGCCCATCATCGACATTCAACAACAGTTTCTGCACGGCGTCCGATGAAATGGTGAAAAGAAGTGCGCATTAAGTAACGCAACCGCGCTTCAACAACCGGCCAGAGTGCTGGCACTCCTGCTCCCGCTGTATCGGTCCTGCTCCCGCTGCATCGGAGCCTCGTGGTCCGCGCTCGGTCACCCGCCACCCGCTGGCCAGCCACGTCGCCGACTCGCCGGCACCGTACACCGGTGCGCTCTGTTCTCAAATTACCTATCGGAATTTTTACACGGCTATACGCCGTTCGCGATCGTTTTGGATGCGGAAAAATATTCCGAAATGCTGGGAATGGAGGATATCGCCGGAGATTGACCGTGGTACCTGGACCAATCCTCCTGGGCTGCCGTCCGCTCCCGACTTGTCACGTCCGCTGCCGAGTGCTTCTGCGGGCCTGTTAGCGAAGAGTTTCAGTCCCCTTCAAGGAAGCTGAGTTAGAACCCGTTTATGTTGCGTCGCGACCCTCCTAGAGGCCGAAGCGTCGAAGCCCCAATGATGAGTCCCAGCCCACTTGGAAAATGACGAGTCGATTTCCCCCGGCTGATGTGTCTCAAAGGCCCCCTGGAGAAAGCCGAGTTGGAACCCTTCGGAGTCGTGTTTTGGTCCCCTTGGGGGCACGCTGAGTCGAGAACCCTCCAGGTTGAGTTTTGACCCTCCGAGAGACACGATGAGTTGCTTCCCCCGTTGAGTTGCAACCCGTCTCTAGGATGTCGAGTCAGAGCCCTTGGACGTTGAGTCTTGATCCGCCTCCAGGTGTCGAGTCAGAGCCCTCCGACGACGAGTTCCAGCCCTTCCCCAGGTCGATGTGCCAAGACCCTTCCGGTGTTGAGTTTCGACCCTTCTCCAAGTCGCAGAGTTAGGACCCGTTGACGAAGTGTTTCGAACCCCCTCCAGGATGCTGAGTCGCGTTCCCTCCACGATGAGTTCTAGCCCACCTCGAGGATGTCGAGTTGAAACCCCTAAATGAACCAGGCCCGATAGAAATGAGGTCTCTCGTTTCGGTATCTCGTGTGGCGGAGTGATGACCTCGACGAGCGGGAGGTTAGTCTTGGTGAGTTGGGATGGTTGCTTACGGTTAGGCTTTGTCGGAAAAATGTATGATGGGGCTCACGCGTGCTTTCTGAATCTGCCTGCACGTGCTGGTATCTGCGCTACTGTCTGCCGTCAGGTACAGCCACTGGCAAGCCTCGTCCTTTGATGGATACCTTCATAGAAAGGCATTCGCGCTCTTGGGCCCCCTGGACTTGGCTTTGTGACTGCGGTACTCAGAGCACCGGACCTAGTGGGTTAGATCTGGAAACTCGCGGGTGAGCTTCCTCTGCGTTTCTGAAGTTCCTAGTTATTCGGAAAATGTAAATTTTGAGAACTACGTGAAAAATCAAGTAATTGAAATAAAATAGAATCGCGTTGAGATCGGGGTTCGGACCCTGCCGTAGAGTCGTAATTGTTGATCGGATTGATGGACACCCCCCCCCCTCCTTGAAACTAATGATTTTGTTTTAGCACCACGACAGTTCCGGATATTTCCATATAGAGCTTGTTACGGGAATGAAGACGTTCTTATTCGAAACTGATGAATTCAATCCGGTACCCAACGACGCCATCGTTCAAATAGGGACTTTGTAAAAATGAACTGTCATTAGGGCTCGATCAGGAATAGTGTAGACGGCGATTATTTCGTGTTAGGGTAAAGATTATTTCGACGCCTCTCCGCATCGGCTTTTCGACGAACACCCTGTATAGTAAATTCTCTGCGTTTTGTTTTTCCTGGCTGCGGCCTTCTCTCAAAAATTGC
Organism: Anaspis maculata; assembly: GCA_949128115.1. Classification (NCBI taxonomy): domain Eukaryota; kingdom Metazoa; phylum Arthropoda; class Insecta; order Coleoptera; family Scraptiidae; genus Anaspis; species Anaspis maculata. Next base: position 98,059,758 of record OX421963.1, on the reverse strand, counting down.
TAAACAACAACGAACTAGCGCGTATACGGGGCCTGCTCAAAACGTTCTCCACATTAAATTAGTACCTTGACTTGAGTAATTGTTTCGCGTACACCATCGGTTCGAAAGTTTTTGGAAGGGCGAAATTTGGTTCAATATTTCCGGTTATAGGCACTTTCGATCACGGGAATCTTTCTGAGCGTTGGGGGCAATTCACGGCGAAAAAAGGTTTAAAGCCTCCACAAAGGCCAGCCATATCCAATCCCTTCCAAACGGGCAAAAGAGAACCATAGCCCAAAAAGAGCGTTAGCCTTTGAAAAGAGGCTCCACAAAAAGGGGGCCACCGCACACACCGGCCCACAAATCTTAGATTGCATTCGTGGTCGAAGTCACTCTTCTCTTTGCAGTGTCTAGAAGCCGGGCCTAACCCTAACATAACCTCTAACACTAACATAAATGTTGGATCTGATTTGGCCACAAAAAGAACTTTGAACCGCGAAAGCCAGTCAGAATTAAATGTCGGTCAAGGTGTAGAGTCAGGTGTTCGTCGGAGGGTTGGGGGTGTTGGGACGTCTGAAGTAATTAGGGGAAAGTTATCTCTTCGGTCATAGGTTAGATCTTTTAGATATTTCAGCCTGCGATGTGAAGGTAGGACTAGGTATAGGAGCGAGCCATTATTTAAACATTTTGAATTGTACATAGAAGTCAATAGATTGATGTTACGTTAAAACTTTAACTGTGTCTTATTGCGTTCAAACTCGTAGTCAGACCTGTCTCAACAATCTCGAGAACTCTATAATCGAACAACAAGAAGAGAGGCACAACGGGATGTCGTCCTGATACTAGATGATCATCGGCCAAGCGGTTCCAAAAGCGGGAAAAGTGATTTAATTCAAATAAGTTGAATTAAATGCCAGTATAATGGGTTGCCTACCCATTCAGGGGTACAAGACGATAGCTGGGGTCGTTTCACTTTAGATATATAAATCCGGCACAAAAAAATAAATCGAAAGGGAGAGCTACCGGGGGTATAGTTGTTTTGATCAGGGATGAGGTTGATGCTTCAACCAGTCCAATATGTGGACGATTCTAAAATGCAAAGTGAATAGCGTCAATTTTATTGTGGAAGGGTTTTACTTATAACCAAACCTAAACGACGAAGAATGTATGAACAAAACTGCTGAAATTTTCAATGACAAAATGAATAAATATTGTACTGTTGCGAGTTCACTAGCAAACTCGGAAAAAGCATAATAGACTTGGTATGGACAAACGTGGAGGGCTTGAATCTGTGCGAGAATTTCTCGGTGGCTCACAGCATTTTCAATTCAGATCATTTTCCAGTTTGCATCAAGACAAAATCAAACGAAGTTGATAAAATGAAAACAAAAAACGAAGCCGATCAAATGCACGCCGTTCAATACGGAATAAGTTTCGATAGGGCCTTGCAATTGAAAAACTCTGGAACGCAAAAACTACATCTGGAACTTTACTACCCTGATTTCACAGAGATTTATTCAGTGAACTGAGTCTAGCATGATCCCAAATATCCGAAATTGAGTTCTACCAAAAAGTGACGAGTGGGGTTTTTGCAATGAACGCCTCAATCAGAATTGTCTATGTTGCAATCCAAAACAGCAAACGCCAATCCAATTCACAGCAACCACTGAACCACACCACTATGCACTATCACAATAATTACACAATTACGGTTACTCCAGCAACAACAATAACAGTAGCAGTCAGTGCTGACTTATATACCCAGAAGGCCTACGAAGAATGAGTTTTCTCCACACGCGCCTGCGTAGTAAATTAAATGGCGTCAATTATATAATTTTGACGAAATAATTTAGTTAGCGATACTCCAGAATCCAGATTGAGTGAAATAATTTTGTGAAAACTTATTGTACCAATGCTGGTGTGAAATTGAGCAAATAGTACTCGAAATTGAGTGAACAAATATTTTACTCAATCAATTGGAATCAATTTCACTCGAAAATTCTGTTCACTCATTTGGAAACCTGCTTCACTCAGAGAAATTTTTTAACGTGTAAGAAATTCTATAGATTTTATGTAAATGGATCAAAATGCATGTTTGATGCAGCCATTAATTGTAGTAACCTGTGTAATCATCTCGTTCAGGAAGATCTGTTGCATATCCTCTGCGTCTTTCCACTATACCAGGTCTACCGTCAAAAATGGTTGAGCCAATACCTTCCAGAGACTGTCACACCCGAGACCTTCTATAAAGAGCTCATGACACAACTAACCCCTCAAAAAATTAATCATATCTATCTCTTCTGTACTGCGGCCTTCAGGACTCGTTCCCAATACACGACGAATTCGAATGACTCAGAACAACTCACTCTCGAGCCCCGCCTTGGAGTTGAGGAGATGACCACCATTGAAATGTTTGTACTTTACACTGTGATCATACGTTTTACTTTTACTATATAGTATTAATACTCAGTGAGCAATGAATAACCCATTTCTATTGTGTGAGCGGATTTTTTTTTATGTTAAATTTGTTGAAATACTACACTTTGTGTCAAGAAACAATAAACTTATCTAATCTAATCTAATCTGATTACTTAGTTTCTATATCTTTTCGTATTGTTATATATCGAAATTTTGCTTTGTTTTTCTTCACCTGGTATCCTACGATCTATAATCTAAACAGGTAGACAAATCAAACGTTCCACCCAAAAATTAAGCACGGTTTCAAATTGAGATAGCTCAAAAAAATCTTAACCAATTTTAAAAAAAATTGGCGGTGATTTAATCGGAGAGACTCCGATGCCAGAAAAGAAGCGAAGCATCTAGAATTGTGGAGGCGCTGCTCAGAATTCTCCAGGGCGCATTGATACCTCTCTAGAGAATGGCTGGAGAGAATAATGAAAGGCTGTTTGTAGATCGTGCGATCACTCCGTATATCAAATAAAGGGCATGGCATGACCTGCAATGTTGACATGGCAAAATGTCAACGACCAGCGATTAAAAAAAGCCAGCGCTGTCAATTCCATAACTGACCTAGGCAGAGATCGAGTGCACCCTCAACCTCCGCGGTAAGAAAAGTTTAAGAAATGAATGTCTTATGTTTGTGAGTGAAACCCATTTCGAGCCCTTCATATGCTGCCAGAATACCTTATTTTCGCATCTCTCGCGAAAACTATCTCAACTTCCGCTGGATTCAATTCCCATCGCTGGCCGTTCCGTAACGACCCCATAAAAATTTATTGTCGTCCACACCGTCGACGGGACCACGACGACCCCCCGACCCCGCGCGCGCCATCTCACTCCAACGACTTGGCCGGTGATTGAAAAAACTCGGCCATTAGCCTATCCGGCAGCATCTCCCCATATGCCGGACCCGCGGTCTTGTGTATAGGATTTCGATTATTACCATCAACACACTGCTTGAGCGCTGCCCGAGTCCTGCACGACCCTTGAATCGCCGAGCCTTTTTCCTTTTCGTCTTTTCTTTGCGGAGGACCCAAACACCGAGATGCTCTAACGACCTCTTCTTTTGCTCTCTGTGGCTTTGCTTTCTGTGAAATGCTCTCGATCCGGTCCCATTGGATTGTGCATTTCAAATCCTATTATGATTGCGCTCCACTCGCATAAATGGGATGATTATACTGATGATGATGATGATGATGATGGTGCACCGGTGTGCTTGTTAAGTAGAATACGACGACAGCGATGTATGGAGCCGGTGTCTGGTGGCTTAGTTGGCTGGTGCCTTTGACGCTTTGTCAATCGGTCGTTGTAAAGTGGAGATAAACCGGTGGTTGGGTTGTTGGTGCGCGCGGACATCGTATATACGTACAGAGACTAGAGTCTGTTCCGATGAGCTGGTGTCGCTGTACTGCAAACGGTCGTTGACTTGGAGGAGAGAGCCTGTCTGGTCGCTGTCTGTGGTGGTGGTCTTGCGCCACTTCACCACGAATCGCGGGCGAAATCACCGCTTTAATGCTGCCGCCGAAGGATCCAGGACGAGGATGCGGCCGCTGGTGGTGAAGGCGGCGAGGATCAGTGCTGGAGCTGGCGGCCAACTGACGTCTCTTTGGCGACCGTCCTTTCTATCACAAAGCTCGAGTGCTCAAGGCTTCGCTGTTGTTGGCTGTATTTAATGTTCTTACTCTAAAACTGAACACCTAATGCATCAGTTATCCTCAAATAATATTAATTACCTACACAATTTTGATGTTCCGTTTTCCTTCACGTACTACATGAAACAAATGAAATATGAAAATCGGATTGGTATGTCAATCCTGAGTTATGAGCCACTTCAATCAACAATAAGTCATCGATCGGCAAGGCTCAAAATACTTCGAAAATGTATTATTCAAAATACAAAATACTGGATCCAGTATAGTCGAAATACAAAATACCAACTACTTGTTGAAATGTCATTGAAATACAAAATACGAAATACGTAGGGATACGGACATTTCACCGACAACCAACTCACCGACTGGACATTTCACCGACATCCAACTCACCGAATCGCCAATTCGCCGACAGGACATTTCACCGACTCGCCGTTTCGCCGACTGGACATTTCACCGACACGCCGATTCACCGACAAGACATTTCACCGACTCGCCGATTTATCGACTCGCCATTTCACCGACAGGACATTTCACCGAATCGCCGATTCACCGACAGGACATTCCACTGACACGCCATTTCACCGACAGGACATTCCACCGACACGACATTTCACCGACAGGACATTTCACCGACACGCTATTTCACCGACAGGACATTTCACCGACACGCCATTTCACCGACTGGACATTTCACTGACACGCTATTTCACCGGCACGCCATTTCACCGACAGGATATTTCACCGACATGCAATTTCACCGACAGGACATTTCACCGACAGGACAATTCACCGAATCGCCGATTCACCGACAGGACTGTAGCGTTTTGAGTTTTGGACCATAGATACCTACATTTGAAAGATTGATATGCTCTATTCCGTACCGGTGCGATTCTGAGCATGGTTGGTGTTCAGCGCCAAAAGTGTATTCGATAACCAGATAAGAATCTAATTTTCACTCAAGTATATTCCTTCTTTTCAGACCCACCTGATGAGGAAATGTTTTTTTGCTTATCCTTCTTTTTTTAGACCCGCCAGCTGAGGAGTTTATTTTTGACTAGAGTATCGTCCTTCTTTTTTGATTCAAGTCTAGTAATTAGTTGGTACCTAATTACTACCAGATGCACAGTCAGTTCCTGAATTTTTGACTCAAGCATCCTCCTTTTTTCCAAACCCACAAAATGAGAAGTGTATTCTTAACTCAAGTATCATTTTTTTCGGACCCATTAGATAAGAAACCGATTTTTGACGCAAGTATCATCCAAGGTATCATCCTTCTTCTCAGACCCACCAGATAAGAAGCTCATTTTCTATTCAAGTATATTATCCTTTTTTTGAGACTCACCAGATAAGGAATTAATATCAGACTCAAGTTTTATCCTTCTCAGACTTGGACCTTAGACCCACAAGAAAAGATTTCTTCTTGCTCAAGTATCATCCTTCTTTTTAGCGCCACCAGATGAGGGTTTAATTTCTGAGTCAAGTATTCTTAGGCCTACCAAATATGGAGTTTATTTCGAACTCGAGTATGATCCTTCTTCCCTGACCCACCAAATGAATAACTGATTTCCACTCAAGTACCATCCTTATTCTTTTCCAACTCACTACATAGATTATGTATTGACAAGAACACTTTTTCTACCCGCTAGTTCAGGAGTTTATTTTTGATCGAGTACCTATCATGCTATTTTTTAGACTCACCATATACAGAGCCTATTTTTGAGTTTTTGATTCAAACATCGCTTCCTTTCCAGACTCACCAGATAAGAAGTTCTGGTTCTGGTTTACTCAAGTATCATCCTTCTTTTTGGACCCACTACTCGTATTAGGGGTCTATTTTTGAATCAAGTATCCTTAGGCATACTAGATATGAAGTTTATTTTCGACTCAAGTATCATCCTTCTTTCCATGCAGACCTACCAGATCAAGAACTGATTTTTGACTCAAGTATCATTTATCTTTTTGAACTCATTGCATAGATAAAGTATATTTTTGACTCAAGCATTCTTCTTTTTTTAGACCCGCCAGTTGAAGAGCTTATTTTTGACTCGGTAACCGTACGTCCGAATCCAGATTGGTTGGGGTCTAGATTTGATGATAAATTTTTGCATTTTATCATACCAATTCTATTTTCCTCGAATTTTCCGGTAAAACGATACAGACAACAATCTGTTTTCCACGTTTGAGCTTTTGGTAATGTACAGGGTCAATGTGAAAACATGAAACCTACAAAAAAAAAGTTTTTTTCCGCATTCGTCAATACCAAACACGATATGGTTACATTTTGCAGCATTTTCCAGGAACTCATTTTCAAGCAAAATTTGCAGATTCGGCGAGTTAGTCAAATTTCCTGTCGGTGAGTTGTCGAGTCGGTAAAGTGTCTTGTTAGTGGAATGCCCTGTCGGTGAGTTGCCTTGTCGGTGAAATGTCTTGTCGGTAAATCGGCGAGTCGGTGAAATGTCCTGTCGGTGAATCGGCGAGTCGGTGAAATGACGTGTCGGTGAAATGTCCTGTCGGTGAAATGGCGTGTCGGTGGAATGTCTTGTCGGTGATTTGGCGTGTCGGTGAAATGTCCTGTCGGTGAAATGGCGTGTCGGTGAAATGGCGTGTCGGTGAAATGACCTGTCGGTGAAATGGCGTGTCGGTGAAATATCTTGTAAGTGAAATGTCCTGTCGGTGAATCGGCGTGTCGGTGAAATGTCCTGTCGGTGAAATGGCGTGTCGGCGAATTGTCTTGTCGGTGAAATGTCCAGTCGGTGAATCGGCGAGTCGGTGAAAGGTCCTGTCGGCGAAACGGCGTGTCGGTAGAATGTCCGTTCGGTGAAATGGCTGTCGGTGAAATTTCCAGTCGGTGAGTTGGTTGTCGGTGAAATGTACCAAACCCGATACGTATTTTGGGAAACCAAGGAATTCCAAAATACAAAATATTTATCACATAACACATACCTACTTTTTTTGAATAAAAACAATTTATCATTATTACTATTATGTCCAGAATATTTTGCCTGCGCCGCCACCTCTTACCAACTCGGGTCCACTCCTCATCGTCATTGCCTTTGCTCCTTCCGCCCTCAAATTCTGGCTATGCCACTGTGTAGTACATCTGGCCGACTGATATGAAAAGGTTAGAATAACGAGGCACATTTTTAAATACGATCGATCAACGGTTTTAGTTTTGGTTTTTGTGGTCAACATCTCATTTTCTTTGTTTCTTATGTTTTTGTTCAATTACGGCGGGGCGGGGCGGGCCAAACAGTCTGCCGCCGCCACCCCTCCATATTCTCGACTTTCACTCCTTACGGGCCCCATCTTGCAATTAGGAAGTTGCATGTTTTTTTTTGTGGTCGGCAATGGATAGAGCATCCCAAAATATAGCTTATCAGATTATAAAAATAAAGAGTTTGTCCCATAATCATTGCAAAAAAATTATGAAATTCGGCGCCCAATTCTGCAGATTCAAACGGACTAAATTATTGGCGCGCTTGGTGGTGCTGACGTTCTTTCCTATTGGTCAAAATCTCCTGGGGAAATCGTTGTTTCCACCAGTCAAGTTGGTAACACTGGCGGTCACAAATACATGTTGTTTGTTCGGTTTTCTACAAAAATACCTACCATCTACCACGTTCCTTCACAAATCGTCGAAAATTGACTGATGTCGGATTTGTCCGAGGCCAATCAGATAACCTACCAAGAGTAAGTGCCATAAGCATGATTGCCTTCTTCTCAAAGCATCCTGACTTCATAAGTGCAGAAATAAAAAACGTGAAAGCTGGAAGGTAAAGTGTACAATAAACACCGACACTAGCTAACAATGTTGACGCTGAAATAATTGATTGCAGATCTGGAAGAGAAGCTTATCGTGATAATGCAATAGGATATGTTCAGGTGGAAAGAGAAAGTAACCTGTGTGTAGTGAGGGGGAAAATCACACCTGAACACAGTGTTCGTAGGAAACCTTACAACGTGGAATTGACATTCGACGAAAAGGAGGAACTAATAACTTCTGCTGAATGTGAAAATTGTGCTGCACATTTAGGTAAAAATTCACTCATTTTACCAGACTAGTCAAAATTTGATTTTCTCTTTTCTAGGAGGATGCAAGCACACAGTAGCTTTTGTTGCATGGGTTCATAGAAAATCCACAACCCCACCATCTACATCGGTAGAATGCTACCGAAAAATTTTGACTGGCAATATTTTTAAACCCTCTGTCTGCCATGACGGCAACATTCAGGGCAAGCTTATGCAAAAAAACACTATCTTCCACGATCATCACGTCTGATGCTCGCCCACCATACCCAGAGGGATTGAAATTGACCAACCCATCTGTAGTACATGAGATCAGGTACTTCACGGTATTACAGCTTTTGTATTGCGACCATGGTTATGACTGATGCAATAGATTGGTTGGTTTCTCAATTTCTATTTTAAAGCAGTCCATAATAGAAACCACTTTTCCATAGCGTGCTCTGAACGGAATGGGAAGATTAAATCTAATTTTGTCGTGATCAGGCCACAATATAATTTCCTGTAGTAGTTCAGCAAGTGAAAATACAGTTTTCCTGGATATTCTGCTAACATTTGACCTTGACATGCCAAAGTGCAAACCCAGAATTTCAAAAGGTTCATTTCTCGGTTCATTTATTCTTAGTTTCCTCAGTGTTACAAGCACAGTGGAATATGGCACAGGTGCTTTGGTACTTAACATTTTGATCAAATGATAGCTGTCCATCGGTAAACCCAAAAATAATTTAGGGTTTTTCTCAATCATTGATGAAGTGACTTTCAAAACTTCTTCATGCTGATGAGGTATTTCTTCCTCCAATATATCAGATTCACTAACAAGTTCTTCTGGCCTATAATCTGATCCACTGATCAAAGATTGTGTTGAGGAAGATTCCAAGTCTTCTTCGGAGAAAAGCTTTCTCTCAACCTTTCCTTTGAAAAGGTGACGAATAGATTCTTTTTTAAAAGGAGATGTAGATGCATGACTGACGGCCTCATTATTTGTGAGGTAGATGTGGTAACCAACACTGGTTTTGTATTGATGGCTTTGCTTCTGAAAGACGGTCTCAAGTTTACTTGACAAGATTTATCAGCTACTGTTGGCAATTACGTCTGCGCACATTTCTCCGAAGTTAATTCTACTTTCAAAGTATGTTCTTCTACTTCCACTACTTCTACTTCTTGAGGTTCTTTGATAACTGTGGCTGTCGCACTAGTTTGCCCAACATCATCTTTTCTCTTGGCTTCCACAGTTACAAGATCTGGCCGGTATCTTCGGCGCCAACTTGTTTGACATTAAAAGAAGCGAGGCATTACTCCAGATTTCAATTCGGGCCAGAGGATAATTTTCTGCATCCTCCTGCAGCTAAAAATCAAACCCTAATTCACTAACATTTTCCAAACTATCGACGTTTTATTTACATTGAAGTGATCTTCACACTAGAAAAATTTTGTCTGGGGAGAGTATGATTGGACTTTTGCTTCCACCATCAGCATAGCAACCCACCACGCATTCCTTATAGAAGTTTTTCTTTGGGACCCAAAAGAAAATTTTATCTGGGGTCTTGATGGTGGTACTTTCGCAAAAGGGTACAATACAGTACTTGAAGGCCTTCTTTGACTTTCGCTTGTCTTTCGCTTTCGCAGTAGTCTCCACAGCAATCACATTTTGACTTGTTCCTGACACTACACCACTTTTTCAAACACCATTCTAACTTTAAACACCTGTTTCTAGCAGTCTTCTAGACAAAGAGACCTTCTAGGTTATGTTTTATGTCAATGTCAGTGGGTTTCCAAAGATATTAATTTTTGGTGCAGACTTGCTGCAAGTCATAGTTAGGAAAAAGATAGAATAAGATTTTGAGGGGGGGATTTTTGAAATCGGACTAACGGATTTTGAGTTTTCCTCCCTGGAGTAACTGCAAATTTTCAACTTTTCGACCCGTAATCAGATTTTCACCAATTGTTTTTTAAAATGAGAGGTTACTGGTTTCTGAACATCTCCCGACAATTTCATCAAAATTCTCTTATTTTTCCGAGGTTTTCTGCTGACGATTTTTACAATGATATTATTTGGAGAAAGCTTCGTGGTTTCCAGAAAAATCGTTCTATTTTTGCTTCTAATTTCAAGAACTGATTACAGCTTGCCTATCTTTATGTCACTTGGTCCTTTAGAATTATTACTGTGAGATTTTCAGATAGCAGCGTAGGTAGGTATTGCGATGTAGATAACTTTTTAATGTATCAAGATATTTGAACAATTTCTTTTTTATCTTGAAGAAGAAACAAGAAAAAAACGTTACGTTACGTGAGGAAAATCATATCCATCAAACGCTGTCCGCATGCCTCTACACAAAAACGTCTTTTTCCTGGCTGTTACTACCCGAGACGGCCGCTCACCCTGGTTTTGACTAGGAATACCCGCGTTTGGTGCAGGACTCTACTCAATTTGTTTTTTCCTGCTTTTACATCAAATTTTTTCGAAAAATTCTAACTGATATCGAAAGTATTGTGCATTGGGCGTCGTGTAGGCCTATTTTTAAACTTTACACGGTTTTAGTTTTTTGACGGTGATTGGCTCAAAATGAAACTTGCACATTTTGTGAATTGGAAAAAATGCAGTGCAAATTTCGGTCTGCGGTAGGCCAGACGAAATATTCATTTTAGGTGCAGACTTGCTGCAAGTCATAGTTAGAGAAACGATTGAATTACGTTTTGAGGAGAAAATCTTTGAAATCGAGCTAGCGGATTTCGAGTTTTTCTCCCTGGAATAACTGCAAATTTTCGACTTTTCGACCCGTAATCATATTTTCACAAATTGTTTTTTAAACGAGATGTTACTGGCTCTTGAACACTTCCCGACAATGTCGTCAAAATTCTCTCAATTTTTTGAGGGTTTCCTTTCTACTAAGGAATGCAAAACTGGCCTAGCTTTTCGCAACCGGACTCTAATGATAAACTTGAATGAAGCTTCAACTACTGACGATCAGTGCCGTAACTAGGCTTGTTGGCGCCTATGGCAATGTAGCAACTGTGCGTCCCAAAAAAAAAACATTCCAAAAAGTCCAGGCCCCTTCAGAGCGCCGCAGGCGAAAATTTTCCCAGATAACAATAATAATGCAAATAATAATCTCTAATTCAGCTGGGAGCTTCCATTTTCTCCCCCCTCCGAGTTTTCGATCATACTAAGAACACAATTATCTACAAAAAAAAGGCCAATAAGATCATAATCATGTTTCCGAAATCTATCATAGAAAATTGGTGAAATCAACAATAGGCTCATTCGGCTCCTAGAACATATTTGCAAACCCCGGCCGTCCGTCCTTTTGCAGTCGAGCTTCCCAACCCAGAAATAGAAACATTGAGACAAATTATTGATGTTTTTACACAAAAAAGTCTTCAACAAGAAGTAACAAAATAATAGTAGTACCTATAGGGTGGGAAGATAAAAATTGAACAACAAAACAAAACTCGTCAAGTCATTGACGAAAATATTGTTACGTATTTCGCCAATGGGTTCGAATATAATTCAGACGATCGTTTTAAGCACACACTGTTTATTACTGCGTACTACAATAACTACACGCCAACAATTATCCACTTGGAATTATCGCTCTGATTACTACTCGCTCTTAATCTGCTCGCCACCACTTCGCATTCCAATTCATAACTGCTCGTGAGACGACGTTTGATGCCTTATATAGGCCTCCGATTAGTGTTCCCGAACTTCCCATCATCTTCCAGCAAACTCGACAGTGACCCGACGACCGATTTTCTAGGCGACTTCCGAATAATCACATACCTTCCGCGTATTATTTTATTCTGCTGTGCTCTAGACCCGGCGCCGCCGCCAACTGGACAAAATGTGTCTTGATCAGGCGTTTGAGTCTCCATGCATTTGAATACCACCTCGCACACTTTACAAATGTCCAGAACTCCGCGCATTTGTACACTGCGGCCGTAAAAGAGCCTTGAAATATCGCGTGTTTACCAGAATGCACGGGAATCGTCGCTCGTAGCAATATGAGAAAATTTTCATGGGAGATGTTGGTTCTTGAGATTTGGTCTTCTAGGATTTTATAAGGGAAATTATCATACGAGACTGAACTAAAAAGCTGCAGTTTTGCTTCGCATTTTGCAAAGGAATTTGAGCTTTTGAGATTTTTATCTCCTAGGATTTTGTTATAAGGGAGTTTGTCATGAGAAATTTGGTTTCACATGTTTTCGTCCCTTGAAATTAGGAATTGCTATACGAAATTTATGTCTTTGATGTTTTAGTTTTTGAGATTTTGTTTTAGAGGAACTTGTCATCAGAGATTTTAGTTGTAGAGACTTTGTCGTTTGCGATCAGGGTTTTCAAGGAATGTTGCCAGAAGAGATTCATGTTTTCGAGATTTTTCGGGATTTTCTTTCATCTAAGGGGGTTTGTCATAAGAGATTTTGTCGTTCAGGATTGGGTATTTCAAGAGATTTTCCAGGAGTGATTCATATTTTTGAAATTTTGTCCTCTATAGGAATTTGTTATTCAGAAATTTGTCATTGGCTACGTTTACACCGGTGGACTAAAACTGGACTGACCCAAGCACTGACCCAAATTCCACCTAAAGTAATTCATTTTCAGCGTTTTCACCGGCAGACTAACGCGGCCGACCTGTTTCAAAATATGAATTTGAACTAAATAAATATAAAAACTAAGTTTACTTCAGTCCACGGCTAACCGGAAACCTGACCCAAGCTACTTGGTTCTAATTTGGTCCTTGTTTGCGATCGTTTACACCATGTGGACCAAATTTATTTGGGTCGAATTTAGTGCTTAGGTCGCGGACCAAAGCCACGGTGTAAACGTAGCCATTGAAGGATTTGGTTCTAGAGATTTTTTTGTTTGGAACTAGGCGAGGGATTGAGTATTTCAAAAAGTTGTACCAGAACGAATTCATATTTTTGACTTTTTGATGTTTGGGTTCTTTGAGAAGGTCTTGCCAGAAGAGCTTTCTGGAATTTTTGTCTCCTGGGACTTCATTACAAGATCGTTTCTCATACAAGGTTTGGCCTCTGGAGATTCTTCAAAATAATATTAATAATGCAATTATTCACCTGTGCGTCAACGTTTTCTTCACGGCTCAAGCATGTTATTCCCTAGAAAAAAAACTGCCCAGAGAGACTCCGTAGAGAGACCTCGCCAGAGGAAGCCGTCGTCGTCTCGCTTATGCTCTTTGTCCGCACATTCTCTAAGCGCACTCGAGAGTTTCAAGGGAAATTATATGTTTTTATCAATTATTCAACGCCAGACAGTAATACCCTTGTCAGGAAGTGATGAAGATTTTGCGTTGAATTCGAACTGTACATCTACCAAAACAAATACAAAAAGAACGATGAAAAAAAACTTGTAAAATCCAATGAATTTTATATCAAGCTGCGGTATAGGTACAAATTCCGAGAGGAATTACAACAACCGAAAGAGCTTTAGCTCTGTGTGCCTGTGGGGAAAATAACAGAAATGGAAGGCGGCTGCTGCTGCTGCTGCTGGTGTATGTAGCTATAGCCGCCGGAGCTGTATAGGAAGGAATTAGAATGCAAAACCCTTTCGTGAAAGTATGAGAAGAAAAAGTCGTTCTCTCTGGACTCTCTGGCTTTTGTGTGAAGGGTTTTTTTTTTGGGGTGGAATGGCGGGCGAGGGCGAGGGCGAAAGCTTCAGAGCAAAACCGCATGTTTTGTTTCGGATGTCTGTGCTTTGCGCGGATTACCTTCGACGTCCTTCAGTCTGGCGGCTGATGGCGAGCTCGAGACCGCAGTGCCGAGTCAAGTGGTCTGAGTGTAGCCAGCTAGCAATCGTGTCTTTGTCGGACGTCGGACTAAAAACGAACAAGGACTTTTATTATGCTTTGACCATACCTACGATATCGTACCAGTACCTACATGCTCGTTGCTTGAGTTTCCTAGCAGAATAATGCAACTAAGTAATTGCGTCAAGCTTAACTAGATGAAGTCCGATCAGTGACTTATTATTGATTGAAGTGGCTGATAACTTGCGATTGAAATAATCACCAGATTGATGTCCATATTCCATGTTTCATGTACATCCAGAGCTGGGCGTTCTATTTCAAATACGTATTTCAGTATTTTGTATCTATATACATTTGATATAGATGCAATTACGCATTTAATTGAAGTGCGACTTCAATTTCACAATAACTTGTGCCAATAAATTTCTGAATACATGCTACCTCAATTGATGGTCAAATCAATCAAATCAGTGATTACTTGCCTTTTGACTTCAACGAGAGCTCCACATTAAAGACCGCAATCACTAAACCATAAACAACCTAATCAATAAATGATATAACAATAATAATAGCAGAAGCGCAAAGCAAGGTGTCTTCTCTGTGTCGCATTGGTACATCCGCTCTTTATGGCATTCCAACACCAACCACCCTTGCGTGCTTCCTTTCTCTTCGCTCGAGCCCTGCATCTTGCCCCCCCCCCCCCTATTTTCTGAATTTCGCTAGATGTAGTTACACGCTTTTATGCTCAACTTAACTATCTCATTGTTAGGTTAGGCTAATCACCACAACTTCTACAAGACTTTTGGAAACTTATAAGGATCTTGGAAAAATTTTCCAAAATTTCTAGGGGTTTCTGGAGGATTTACAGGATTCTCCTGTGAATTTATGTAGATTTTTGAAGATATTTAGAGATTTTTCGGGATCACTGAGAGGTTTTCAGGGATTTCCCAATGAAATTTTGGGATTTATAGGAATTATTGGGACAAGTCTGAGGATTTCTGGAGACTTCTGAAGATTACCAATAATTTTTGAGAATTTTTTGATATTTCTACGGTTCCTAAGAATTTCTAGGAGGTTCAAGATTTCTGAGGGATTTCTAGAAATATATAACAATTTATGTGAGATTTCTAGGTATTCTGGATATTTTACAAGATTTTCGAAGAATAATTTCGTTCTGGAGATTTCTACGGGTTTTCTAAATATACTAACGAGATTTTTGATGACCCCTGTAAGAATTTGTGTAGATCTATCAAGATTTCTACGGGATCATTGTTGCTTAGGATCCGTTTGAGATTTCCAGGGATTTCCAAGAATTGTTTCTATGGAGTTCTGGGACTAAACACGATTGCGTATGTGACTTCTATTGTATTGAGGATTTCTACGGGCTGATATCGAAGATTAGTATGAGGTTTCCACGGCTTCGAAGATTTCTACGGAATTTTGAAGATTTCTGAGAATTTCTAGGTTCTTACGATCTATACAGTATTTCTAAGGATCCCTAGAGATTTGTATGGAATTTTTAGGCATTTCTGAAGGATTCCATGGACACTTGGAGGATTTTTGGAGATTCCTACAATATTGGTAGGAATTTTCAATAATAATAATAATATTTATTCGTAATGCCGCTACAGCGTTGAACTTAAGTTATATTATGTATAAGAATAAATAACAAGAAAATAAATTTTCAATAACATGAGCATATAAATCAATGGAAATGTTGGAATTCCCCCCCCCCCCCCTAATAATTCCTGTAGATTTCTGAAAATTTCTAGGGAGTTCTCAAAATCTTGAAAGGATTTTTGAAAATATCGATGAAATTTTTAAGATTTTCAGGGACTTCTGGAGATTTCCACGAGTTTTATAAGAGTTTTCGAAAGTTTCTAGGGCTTTCTAGAGATTTGTACGGGAATTCGAAGGATTCCCAAAGATTTCTTTGAGAATTAGAAAGACTTGTATAAATCTCCACGGAGCTCCCGGAGGTTCATATGGAATTTCCTGAGATTCCTGAGAGTTTCTATAGATTTCCGGGAATTTCCACGAGATTTCCAGAGATTTGCAAGAATTTTAACTGAACTGCTCAACATTTGAAAGGTCGTTGAATTGTTTGATAGCTTCACCTCATCAAAATTAAATTACATATTTATGATGATAAATTATTGAAAATTCGTACAAATATTCCACTATATTGGTCCGGTACCCTAAAATAACCAAATATAGGCACCTGGACATCGATCGCATCCCAGTATAAAAGTATCATAAATCTGATAAATATCTGAATGATGAATTTGTAGTTGGGAAAAAAAATCGGTAAAAAATCAACTCGAAAGTGCACTTATTTAAATCAGGAATAATATGCTACGTCACAGCTTGGAGGTGGGCTAAGAGGTGGGAGAGAGGAAGGAGAGGGGAACGCATTTGACATTCTACCGAAGATTTATTCTGAATCCATTACGTAGTGGTGTATTTCCACGTGCGAGCACAACTTTATTACAACACTGAGAGAAAAGATTTCGAATATTTATTATGGAAAACACAAACTCGTTTATTGTTAACAAATGCCTTATTTAAACACGGCTTAATAAATATTTATTTGCATCCACCAAGCGGATTGTTTTGATAGCGTTGAAATACCTTGTTTCCTGTTATTTAATATTTGGTTATAATTACAAAACATCAGTTTGATAATGTTTTATCAATAAGAAACGTGAATACTAATAAGCAATTCGATTATTGAGTGGTAACGATAGAATATTAGCTATGAATAATATGATCTAATTCAGTTTTTATAGGTAATTTTATGCATTATTGCTGGCTATAGATGATTCTGCCAAAGCCAAATCATCATAAAACATAATAAATCCATTATCAATAGCTACTAATTTGTTTAATAAATACAGGGTGATTCAAAGTGTCGGAACACCTTGAAGGTGCATCATATGCAGGTATAGTACAGTACTGGGAAGTTGATTTAAAGATTCTAGGCTTTTTAATTTTGAAGTTATGGAGGTACAAAATTTGATAGTTCGATTTCTTCTATTTTCGTTGTTTCAAAAGATTTTAGCGAAGACTCCATTACATATAGTGAAATAATGGATTTGAAAAATCAACATCTGAATCTGTATTGAATTTCTGTTTTCTATACAGGTTGAGTCATAAACTACAAAAATTCAGTTTTCCTAAGAAACCAGGAGCAAAGAATTTTATAAAATTGAATTGTGTTTTATTGTGCTCTACATAGGATATGGGACTGTTTGCAGGCACTTTTGGAAAAAAATAATTCCCAAGATTCATGACTCACCCTTTTAGACAAAAGAGAAATTCATCACAGATTTAGAGGTTGATTTCTGGCACTCATTGTTTTTCCATAAACAGTTCACCAAAATCTTTTGAAACAACGAAAATAGGAGCGATCGAAGAACAACTTTTGTTCCTCCACAACTTTAAAACTGGAAGACATTAGAATCTTTTCAACAACTTTTCGGCACTCTACTAGACCTCTACATTACGCACTTTCAAGATGGTCCGACATTTTTGAGTCACCTGTATGAAAAAATTTGCTTTTCTTCAACGAGATACTGGACAATGAATGACATGGGATGATACGACACAAATGACACCATGCACAAATAATGGCGCCGGGTGGAAATCTCTCACCCCACCAACGCATTACATTGGCAATAATAAATAATAATATCCGAAGATACTCTAGTGATTAAATTCATTGGGGTGACTTAGCGATTGTTTGTGAATAATGCACAGTTATTATTGGGGAATAAATGGTGCCAAAGTGGAGTGAACACAGGTATATTGTTGGTTAAGAACAGGTGATTGTCTGCCAATATGTATTTGTTTATAGTGATTAAACCGGCTCAATCACAAACAAAATGTGCAATTTGGATGTAATGAATCATTTTGTGGGGAAGTTTGACTAATATTTGATACAGAATAATATATTCATTAAATCTTATGAACTCTTATGAACAACTGGCATAATAAGCCCCTTGGTTATAATGAATAAGTGATTTTGAAATAATTATTTGATGTAAACGACATATGGTGACATATACTTTGTTATAGTATTTGTTATCAAACTGGTACGAAACAAGTATTCATTACCTATAAATGAAACTTTTCTCTCAGTGAAGGAACTTGTTTTTGATGCCATTGCATGGAGTTATCATGTATTATGAATGCAAGTTGTATTCAAAAAAGCTAGATTATTTGACGTGGGCTTGACATATGGCATGCGACACTTGCAATGCGCAAAAATAAGTGAATTTTAAGGATGAATCGACCAAAATGTGAGATCGAACCATAGCACTCCAGCATTTCATTTTATTTTTTTGGTATAAATCAGTTCAAAACGAGAAGGTGTTCGTCAGTCATTGAATGGCCAACTGAAGTTTCTATTGGCTCTTCAAAATGTGACGTCACGCACTTGCCGCGCCATTCAAACAGACAAATCTTTTCTATGTTTTTTTTATATGAACAGAAACTTTTTTCAACAAAATCATCCTGCCAATGCAACAACTTTGGGAGGATCTTCCATAGAAAGAAATAAAAAAACCCATGTCCACTAGCCTATTGAAATAAGTGATGAATTCGACTAACAAACCAATAAAAAAATAAACGCAGGCACTGAAAAAAAAATGTACAGTAGAAATGTATAAATTGTACCAACTTTCTCTTAACCTACTTTTGTGAATGGGAAAAGTTTTCCCACCATCTTTCAAAACACAATTTGGATCGTCTATATCAATCACCTCGTATGGTCCTTCATGCACAGGGTCTAGTTTGTGTCGCGCTTCACTTTTCACAAATACAAAATCACCAAGGTTTAGTTGAATGGGACTTGCTCTACGATCGGATGAACACTTTCTATTTTTTTTGTCTATCGACAAAAGGTCGTGTGCTCGTTTCTGTGACGGCTGTAAACGATACTTGAACTCCTTTGCAAAATTGTCCATATTGTAAACGGGTTCTACGCCATGGTTTAAAATGTCGATAGGCAAATTTGGTGTCTTTCCAAAAACTAACTCAAACGGAGTGTAGTTATGCGTGGAGTTTGGGGTTGTGTTATAACAGTAAGTGAAATATCTCAACCAAACATGCCAATCAGTCATCGTAGGACTTATGTAGTAACGAAACGTATTCATTAAATATTCTGTGGTTCCTTTCTACTGTTCCAACCGTCTCATGTCGATATGGTGTTGACACTTTATGCTCATACTCCAGCAAAATTGCTTGTTAAAGCCTCAAAACCCCAAACCATTCAAGAACTTATGACGGATTTTATAGATGCTCACACAAGAACGGAGCCCTTGCAAGTTAATTATTACCGAAATAACTATTTACGACAACGAGGAAACCGCGGATCCGAACAGTATCGTGGCAGCGGCAATTATCACCGAAATAATAATTTAAACACGCGTTTTCCGGTAAATTTTCAAGGTAATCCATCGAAAAACGCAAATCGGTTTAATTACTCGAATAATAATTGCGACGATTACAGAGGTCAAAGTAGGAATAGGACAACGCGAGGAAACACCTACAATGTCAGGTGTTCACAATCGGGAAACGAGACAGGTAGGTCCCCAGAGGTTAGGTCAGACTCGGGAAGACCAAGACAACCAACAGTGAAAATTTTTGGTTTCAACCTGGTTATGGGACGTTTTATCAATTTATACACGGATATGACAAAAAGGAACGTGATTACTTCAATGCTGGACAGCGGTGCCGACACATCTGTTTTTAAACGGGAGAAAATTGATCTTAAACAAATATTTCATCCACGTAGAAGCGTAGAAGTCAAAGGAGTAACGGACGGAGTTTTAAAGACGTTAGGGACTACGAAAACAACACTTTTCAACGATAAAGGAATCAATTATGAATTCCATATAGTGAACGATGATTTTCCAATCCCATCTGATGGGATATAGGGGTTGAATTTCATGAAAGAGCTTAAATGCATTTTGGACGACAGATCAATGTTTATTCTAAATTGAGGAAATGAAATTCACGAAATGTCAATTAATTAGTCTATACAGCAAATCACGTCAATAATCCCCTCACGTTGCCTAGGAAATCAGATGTTGGCTGCTGCATTTTGAACAATAGACTCTTCATTTTGGTCTGGTTGTCTCGCCTCTAGGGAATGATGGCTGCTGTTCCTGCTTCCTGCTTGCTGCTTGCTCTTTTCATTAGCGATGCTTTAAAAACGTGGCCAGTTCTCGTAGTGTCATTTTGGTGGCCTTAGGCCTCACTTGTTTCAAAGTATTTTCGGTGCCTAACTTTGGAATTGGCACTGCACTTTCAGCAAATTACTCTGCACGGTCGCCATGAAGGGTTAAGCGTATTTAGTCGGAGACAGAATTGGTTTTAACATGTTTATTCATCGGAGTCGATAATACAAGTTGACTAACTCTAAATTGTTATTTGCTTATTATAGTTGCACCGGACGTTGCTCCTTTGTCTAGTCCCTATATTTGCTGAGTAGGTGAAATACCTACATTGCAAAAGTGCGTTACACGCGGTTTGTGTAATTAACAAGTGGTTGATAATGGGGCACCACAGTATACCCTGTTGTGCCCCGATACCCCGTTTTGCCCCGAGTTACCCTATGTCCAGGGATCGTGGATCAATATCTCAGACGATCGTAGAGCACCACTGTAAGGTCTGTAGAGCAAAAATGTGTTCAGAAACCACAAGTCTGTGTTTTTGAGAATCGCTGAGAAATTTTTCCCATGTTTGCGGAATCAAATGTACCACACTTCAATACCAGAGCTCTATCAACCGATTGCTCAGAAGCACGGACTTCACGATCACGACTTCCCTTCTGGATTCTTATTGCTCCACGGATCACGACAGTAAAATCAACGACGGTGCTTGCAAGGACGTCTTCGGCGAGGTAACGCAGCTCACGGAGGAGTCTGTCAGATCCTCTTAGGTTTTTCTCTGGCACTGAAGCTTATTGTTTACGATAGATTTTGGCGAACTCCATCATCTCCCTGTAGCATGATAGCCTCATCATAGGCCAGGTCGTCGTCAACACGATTGTCCTTGCTTGAAAATAGCTTCAGGTGTTGAGAATTTGGGTTTGGAGGATTGCGCTCCCTGCCACGTGCGTTTCTCCCAAAACTTCGCAACTTGAAACATCTGGAGCTGTTGATTTGTCTCGAGATTTGCTCTCAGCTATCGTTACCACCGTTTATTTTTGTCATTAGATCACCAAAACTATACTTCATTCTCAATTAACAAAGTGATTTAGACACATTTATTGTTACGTATTTCGCGTACAGGTTCGATTATGATTGAGACGATCGTTTTGAAACACTCACTGTTTCTTACTGCGTACTACAATGAGTACACGCCAACAATTATCTAAACTGCTCAACAATTGAAGTGGTCCACTCGAAAATTTTGCCCAATTTCAAATACAAATATCTTGGAAACAAATCGACCGATTCTCAAAAGGGCAGTGTTTTTCGATAGCTTATTCTTTTCACTATAAGGTGCGCTGATAGACCAAACAATTGATTCAATTCAATTCAATTTCAATATATTTATTGTTCCTTCGGTAATACACCATGAACAAGAAAAAAAAAAACAGGGTAAGATAAGTTAACACACAAGTCAGTACTCGTTCCTGCTGAACGCCCTCAGCCTGAGAGCTCCCACAATGAAATTGACAATTCTAACAATAACAGAAGTATTATTTACCTCAATAAAATGCAAGACATCTTTCAGATTGATGAGGTCATGTATGTAGTGAAATCTTATAGGGTTATAAATTGGACACTCGAAAAGTATATGCTCCAACGTCTCCTGTCTGTGCAAATTACATATAGTACAAAGCTCCTCAGTTATAATTCGGTAACATGAACCCTTCCACGTGAATTTCAGGTAGCGATCACTGCCTAATTTCAGTTGGGCTACTATTTTCAACTTGGCAATAGGCAACCTCAACTGCAGGTAGGATCCGCTGTCAATGTCAAAGTTAAAAAATCTGTACAAGGAGGAAAAAGTGGAGGACTGGAACCTGTTTAGATCAATGTTGCGCAATCGTTGTTCATATTGATCGAGAATTTCTCCTTTATACCTGACTAAAGTCTGCAGATCCAAGCACGGCCAGAGGCGCCCAAACCCAGCATCCGTAAAAAACACTCCCATTTGACTGGCCCAACTGTATTTGGTTTCTCTTGAATCTATCTGAATCAAACGCTTGAAACATATAAGCGGATAGCGACTACAGTTCATGCAAAGTAATTTTTCCATCCAACTCAGGCAAGTTTTGAGTATCACAAGTGAGAGAGCCGTGACACCTACCTCCAGTCTTACAAAATGCATGATATACAGGGCGACAACAAAAACAGTGTTAAAATGTTTCATTTTAAAGTACGTCCCACTTTTGCAAAAAAATTCGCTGAGTCTTTCCGAGTACATTTTTTAGAAGTGCACATCCATGGCTCAAAACGGTTTTTGAAATTTCCGCCTATCTTCTTTGGTTACGGGGTGATGTGAAAGAAACAACTTTTTGTTTTTGTAGTGGTAACTTTTTCATTTGTTGACCGATTTCCAAAATTTGGATCTTATGTTGAAGCGAAGACCCCAGGTAAGAGGAATCAATTAACATAATTGAATTAACACATCATTTCGAAAAGGGGGGTTGCATCAAATGTGACCTAAGCATGAAATAAGGCCGAAATCCGATTTGGGGGAATTTTTCAAGAAGAATCAACTTGTTGTTAAAGAAATCACTCATTACGAACATTTCGAGATCAGTCTCGCTTATTTGGGGCAACAATAACCGACGGAAAACCCAAATTAAGACTGCATGTTTTCACAGGAGAACCGATGCTCTTGCTCACCTGAAAATACACGTAACCTATGTTACGAGAATCACTGATCGAGTTTCCTTCGCGATTTGGACAGTCAACAGAGGGCCGACAGAAACAGTCAAAAGTAACAATAAGTACGTGTGTTTTCAGGTGAGCAAAGGCATCAGTTATCCTGTGAAAACATGCAGTCCCAATTTGGGTTTTCTGTCGTTAATTGTTGCCTTATATAAGCGAGACTGATCTTAAAATGCTCGCAATGAGTGGTTTCTTCAACGACAAGTTGATTCTTGTTAAAAAAATCCCCTCAAATCGGATCTCGGCCTCATTTCATGCTTAGGTCACATTTGATCCAACCTTTTTTTTTGAAATGATGTGTTAATTCAATTCTGTGATTCGATTTCTTTTAACTGAGGTCTTCGCTTCAACATAAGCTTCAAATTGTGAAAATCGGTTAACAAACAAAAAAGTTACCACTATAAAAACAGAAAGTTGTTTCATTTTACATCACCCTGTAACCAAAGAAGATAAGCGTAAATTTCAAAAACCGTTCCGAGCCATGGATGTGCACTACTTAAAAATGTTATCAGAAAGACTCGGCGATTTTTTTGGAAAAACTGGGACGTACTTTGAAATGCAACATTTTATCACTCCTTTCGTTGTCACCCTTGTGGGAATTCACCTTATTTTACCATATTAAAATGTATAATTATTATAAGCCACGCAAAGTTTCAAAAATTCCCCTTTTAACGAAACAGGCACAAAAATGCGAACTTGTGTTAACCCATGGTCGGGCAGTTTTGATGCGGTCACATTTGGGACTTTCGACCATAGTGTCCCCCGTCCTAAGACTGTAAATGGGTCGAGCGACGAGATTTTATTACTTTGAATGAGGGTGGCCTTTCCGTCTGCGGGCACAGAAGCGAGGAACTAGACCAGCACGGAGGCAGAAAGACGTGGGTAGTTTCTCGAAGAGGCTGTGTGTTTTGTGTGCTTTTGTAGGTAAATATTAATTTTTGTAGTATTTCCAATTACTTGTGTATTCGTTTGTCGTTTTCTTTTTGAACACTACTTGGTTTCAATTGATTATTCACTGTCGAATTGAATTAAAAGTACGTCCTCTTTATTAAAACATACGCTTAGATAATTTTAAAGGCACGTGTGCCGCTTTTGACTGGAATAATTTAATGTGAAGTGTTTATTGCATTAACTTTGTCTGTTTGAATTTTATGTCATAATTCTATGGTCAGATTAGTAGTTTTTTTATGTAATTTGTTTTTTCATGTGTGCACTTGACAGTAATTTTGTGTCAAATTTTAGCTGAACGTCATTATCTGTGATATTTTTATGTTGTCATTTTTATGTACAGTTTTGTGGTCAACTCCTTTTTAATGTCAGTGCTGTATCTTTGATCTGTCATAATCTTTGTGACAAGATTCAGAGCCCTCCGTCTGTTCCGGTTCTCAAATATTTATCCTTTTTGTTTGTTTACTTAGAATTACCTCCTGAGATTTTGCAAATGGCGCTTGCGAGTATGATCGGGCCTTGATGTACCTATTTTACTAATATTTTCTTGAATACCGTGAAAGTCGTTCCTGTACTATCAACCACTTCTACCCAACCTAAAATTGACTTTTACAATGTTTACTTTTGTCTATGTGTCAGAGGGCTTTTACCGTCCAAGCAGGTTGTACGGTACTTTTTTTGTTGGGGAGTCATGTTATGTTCATTCATTTTGCTTTGTTTGTGATGAGATGATTTGATGCTACCTGCCAGGGTAAGGGACAGGGACAGCCATGGTAGATACGAACGGTTGGTTGCAACTTAGTCGCTTGCGACTCGTGTAACGAGGCAAATGTCAGTTTGATTGGGATAGGTTCTGTTACAGTGTCCTCGAGTACAGGTTCGCAACAGGATTTCCCCCATTGTGTAGTTGTTATATTTTGTAGTTGTATTGTAGTGTTTTGTTTATTATGCCCTGTCTACTAACGTGTCTTCAGTTGTTGTTTTTTGAGTGTTTGTGTGAGTGTGGCGACCTTTTGTTTTGCGTTATTATGCGTTGCTTTGCGTTGCTTTGCGTTGCTTTGCGTTACTTTGCGTTGCTTTGCGTTACTTTGCGTTGCTTTGCGTTACTTTGCGTTGTGTTGCGTTACTTTGCATTATTTGCTGCGTTGCGGTAGGGAGAACAAAGTCTCAGTGAGTTTTACATTTTGTCACAACATGTTTGAGGACCTTTTTCTTTGAGCCTAACTCAGTGGTTTCTTTGACTGGGTTCTTCTGGGACTGAGAAAAGAACCATAAAAGACTAATTTTGCACTTATTTGCTTTGAGTAAATGTCAATTTTCTTTGCAATGAGCGTGTTTCATTGAAGTCCACCTTCTTCCCCCTCGGGTCGTTCTCCTCATGAACAAAAGCGGATCAAAGGGTTACGACGCGAACAAAAACCGACAACGTAGGATTTCGATGATCAGAGGCCAAACACGTAAAAATGTCATCGGGGAAGGGGGGGGGCGTACCATTACACCCTGTATATCATGCATCATGTATTCGATTGTTTGACCTATTATTGCACCTTATAGTGAAACGAATAAGCTATTCAAAAACACTGCACTTCTTGAAGTCGGTCAATTTTTTCCCGAGATATTCGTATTTGAAATCGGGTGAAATTTTCGAGTGGACCACTTCAATTGTTGGGCAGTTTAGTTGGAATATCGCAGGTTGCTACTTCACTTCTTCCGCAGTCGATAGCTTCCAATTCAATACTGACGGCGTAGGCTGAAGACGGTACTTATATGGGCCTTGTCTTGATTCTGTCACAAAAAGTAGAATACAGAGAGTCCAGAATGCCTGTATAAGATGTATATACGGTCTTAGAAAGTATGATCACGTGTCCTTAAAGTTGTCCGAGATTGGTTGGCTCAACATGGAACAGCGTCGCATCTCCCAGTTGGAGAACTTTCTTTACAAGCTTTTCAAGTTTGATTTATGCAGTGTAGCTTTGAGAAGTAAACTTGTATTACGATCGGACGCTTTTTCCGTGGGCTTAAATTTAAGATGGTCTAATGATAGATTGACAATGCCTCACCACCATACGACTTTATTTCGAAGATCTTTCACTTATAACTCTGTGAAACTTTTCAACTCTTTTCCTCGTGGGTTGATGCAGTCGCCATCGCTTTCGTCTTTTAAAAGCCAGCTCATCAGATTGATTTTATCGGGTGGAATTTGACTTTCAACTCATTTCTTTATGCTTCTCTTCCCTGCGGCTTTTTGACCATTGATTAAGTCTGTCCCTACAGTTGTTTTTTTTTTTCTTTCTTAATTTAGCTTAATTGCTGTTATCTTTCCTTCTTGCTCTATCCTCTTGCACTGAGGATACAGATTTCTATTTAATTTTGTGTTAATTTTTGTTCAATTTTGTGTTAATTTCTTACATTTGATTTCTTACTTTAATTTTTTACATTATTTTCTTGTGATGAAAATTAGCAATTGATTTTGTTTTCCTCCCTCATTCCATATAATTCATGTGTTATGAATTTATTGCTTGTTTTTTTTGTTTTGTCTGCTATGCATTTTTTCTTGTCATATTTTATTTTGTAACATGTTGAGAGGGTTAAGTAGAACAGCAATTGTGGTTGACTTCGCCCCTCTTCATTTAATATTCATTTACTGAATAAAGTCCATTTATTATTTATTATTATTATTATTATTATTATTATATAGGTCCCGACTGATTATCTCGAATGTTCCATGGGTCTTCCAGCAAATTTCACAGTGACCCGGCATACGATTTCTAGACAACTTCTGAATAATCACACACCTTTTGCGTGCTTCCCGTGTGTTCTGGAATTACGGCACTTCCGTCAATTTGACTGATGTTTTCTGGTCAACCGTTGAAATCTCCTTATTCAGTTTCACGGGCAAAAGCTTACACGCACGCTCTGGAATGCACTAGAACGCTCCGCACTTGTACACTGCGACCCAACGGAAACAGCCTAGAAGGATTGCGTGTTATCCAGAATCGCCGCTCGTAACAGTAATATGTGGCAAGGCAAAATTACAGGGCGAAAGCTGAAAGCTGCCTTGCTAATTTCTCCTTCAAAATGAGATGTGCTTCATTTCATGCAAAGTATCACGCCCGTAAAGTCTGTTTCGTCCTCTAAGCTGCATCAGCGTTGTATAATTCTCATCCCTGTGTAACGACCTCCGAGTCCGGAGCGTCCGGACGGTGCGTAATCTGCCATCCATTCCCATTATTGCTTTTATGACGTACGAGCGCACCTATAAATAAATTCCTCCGGCAGCAGGCAGCGGTGGCAGTAGAAGAGGTGCAATTAATCGGCGCGGTCGCCGAATTAAAATTTATGCCCGATAAGACAATAAAGCAATAAAAGCCACCACCAACACCACCACCACCACCACCACCACCGGGGTCAACCATACACCAGACGTGCACAACAGCCGAAAGGATGGCACATACCCGCGAGCAAGCGAGAAGACCAGAGAGAGCAAAAACAGATCAATTTGTAAGGTCCGGACGGAAAGCAAAAGGACGAAAGAGACACACGCTCTACACACATACACACATAGAGGACGAGGGACAGCCAGAAACACGCCACCACAAGATTACTTTTATCGAGGCGACAGTTTTACAGAGCGACCAAAATAAACGTGTGGGTGCATGTCGGTGGTTGTTTTGTGATAATTCGCAGAAAGAGTTATTGTTGTGATAATGTGCTGAGTAAGAATCGTCGAAAACAACAGCGCTGTTTGTCAATACCTATCAGAAATGCTGTGCGCATCGGAGACGAAAGACGAGGGAAAGGACGAGACGAAAAACCAAAAAAAAATGTACCTGTGTACGCGCGTTCTCGGTGATGGTATCGGAGAGTCATGTGCAATAAGAAGGATAAAAAACCGACTCAAATGAGTTTGTTTCATCGTTTTATGTCTGGAGCAGCCGAGCACACCAGGCACCGAGCAAGCATAAGAGCAAAGAAGAGAACTCTGGGACGCAGGATCCGTTGGTGATGACTGGTTGTGGTGGTTGGTAGGTACGTAGCAGCCAGCAGTGAGGTGCAGGGATGCGGTGCAGTTTTCAAGTAGGTCAGAATGAGCGATGGCTTTTTCCCATTGCTTTAATGAAGGTGGTCATTTTTGTTGTTGCGTTTTGAGACGATAATTTATTAGTCTGTCGTTTTTCATCAGCAATATAATATGAGCACAAGTTTGCCTCCGTCGTTAGAGCGCGAGTAAGAACGGGGATTTTGGCATGTTAAATGCAGGATTTCTGTGTATTAATGGTTGCATACAGTGCATATGCATACGTACGTGCTGATGTCGTACCGTTCATGGCTATTCTGTGTTAACGATTGTCGACGATCTGTATAATGAATCAGCTAGATTCATGCCAGCTTTAGCTAAAGTACTATTTTAAAGATAAAATCTCGGATAAAATATGAAAAAGGCCCTATTATTTGGCATAGTACCTACATGGCACAATGGTTTCAAATTATTCATTTCATATATTTTTTCTATAATTAGATACCCCTTTGACTTATTTTATACTGTTCAATGCTGTAACAAAAATGAATAAACTACACAAAACTGAACTGATCTGAACTGAACTGAGTAAAGTTGAACTACACCTGGAGGGTACGCGATAGGATATATAGGTAGTATCGACGTGACGTCATGTTCCTGAAAATCGGCCATTTTGTAGAAGCTGATCAAACTGACTTTTGCCACATCAACTGAAATGTCGCAGAGTTCGTGTCGTCAAAAACAAACTAACATGGTTGTTTGTGCAATGTATGGCTGTTCGTCCAGCTACTCTCGCATGGGAGCATGGGTTTCACTGTTCTGGCTACCCTGGAGTGATGCAATCCCGTGGAGATCGAGCACAGGAGTTATCCTCGGAGTTATCTGAGTAATGAAAATCGTCATGGCTTTCCCGGACAAATCTGAGAAATTTGCTCAACAGGAAGCTTACCAGCGACTTGAAATTTTGCAACGAACACTTCCTGCTTGAGGTAGGTTATGGGCTTCTGATGCTTTATGAGCTTAAACTGGCTTGGGCAAGAACGTTTCTGTCCCCAACACCAAGTAGTCTCCGTGCTGTGTTTTGGCACCATATCGAAATTGTAGTCGAGGTTTTGAATCACCAGCTCAAGTAGATCACAGCACCGCACATTTTGCTCATATTCTGCTCATACTTGAGCAAATCATCGCCGGCAAGCGTCTTGCTGTGATATTGCTTGATGAATTTGACATGTCACTCTGATGTATGTGACATGTCGATCAGCTGTTTGTGATTAGCTTCTACAAAATGACCGCCTCGTCGATACAACCTATTGATGAAGGGACTTACGTTTGACGTCCGGCGCCGAAGTACAGATGGAGAGAGCTCTCGCTGGTGTAGTGGCACGGACGTCTTTACATATTGGGGTTTACGTAGGTACAATTATGGGGTTTTAGGAACTTAGGATGAAACAAACAAAACTTGCACAACGCGATCCGTTTTACTTACTCACTCACTTGAAGTTTATTCGTATACCTTTCGGTTTTGAATTGTTCGAATACAACAACCAATTATTATAATACTTAAAAATAAATAAACATGTTAATCGCCAAAAATATAAAAAAAAATTATTATTCATTCTTCTTCCTTCCTTGCTTCTTCCCTCCATACCATTATCTTCTTTATCTCCTCAAGTCCTCTCCCACCCTGGCGCAATATAGTTCTCCGTTTTATCTTCTGCTTGTGGTAGCATTCCAGTACATGTTCTAATGTTTCTTCTTCCTCCTCGCATACTCTGCACAGCCGATCCTTTTCTTCCCTCCAATATTGACTCGCTCTCTCTTTGCATCCGCATCTGAACCTGGCTATCGCTTTGTGGTTTTGTGTTTTTGTCAAGATATTCCGCTCTTGTCATGGATTGAATCTGTCGGTAGTGTCTGTTGTATCTTGATTTTTCGATGTCACTTCTTTGTCTCTGCAGTTGGTTGTTTCTGTCCCTTTCCTTTACTTCCCACTTAATCTCTTCTTCGTTTGTTTTTTTTTGCTTCTATCGCCGTAGTTGAATATCCATTTCTTTCGTAATACTTCCGTCTAGTTTCTTCCCATTTCATCATTTTTCCATTCTTCTGCCTTTGTATTTCCTTCCAACATTCCCTTAGTATTCGGTGTGTGGTGTCTCTGACCTTCTCTCCAAATTTAACTGCTCTCATTCCACTCTCTATCCTTAGTCGGTCTCTTTTTGTTCTCCCAGTAGTATATAGTCCGGCGTCGATCTCTCTAAGCTTAGCGTCCACTTAATGTACTTCATCTGCAGCCGTTCAATATCATTCTTCTATGTCCATCCCCAGATTTCTGCTCCGTACAATAAAATCGATTTAGTTATGCTGTCGAACATCAGCATTCTGATATTAAACTTATTCTTGAACTTTCTCTCTCCTATTTCCCATATTTGGCTCAGTGCTTTGTTGGCTTTTTTCTTCAGTTCTTTTATGTGTGCATTTTCTCCATTGTTCCTGTGAAACACATAGCCCAGATATTTAAATCCTCCGACTGTTTTGATTTCCTTTCCGTTTATCGTCCATCCTATTTTTTTGGTTTTGCCTTTTCCTTTAGTGAAGCACATCATCTTTGATTTTTCAGCGTTGACTGTCAACTTCTTTCTCTTCAAAAACTTCTCGAACCTTCCCATCATTTTCTTCATTTCTGCTTCGTTTTGTGCTAGTAACACCATGTCGTCCGCATTGGCCAGTGAGTGAAACTTTTCTCTTCCGCCTATCACTCCTCCCGTCTGTCCACTCTTCAGTCTTCCTTCCGAATCAGCCGTATAGATGAAAAAAAGCAGTGGGCTAAGGGGACAGCCTTGCCTTAGACCCTTGTCGGTCCAGAATTCTTCCTATGTGTTTTTCCCACTCTCACTACATCACTTGTCTCTTGGTATGAACTTGCTATTTGTGATATCAATTTTTCATCTATCTTGTGTTGTTCCAAGCATCTCCACAATTCTGTTCTGTCTACATTGTCGAACGCCGCTCTCAGACTCACAAAAAATGCAAATAGTTTTCTTTTATCTTTTCGTATATATCTTTCTATCACGTGATTCAGGATATATATGTTGTTTGTAGTACTTCTTCCTTTCCTGAAGCCAGCCTGGGTATCTGGTATCACCTCTTTTGCTTTCGTCTGCTTCCTTTATCGCTCTTCCAAAACCATTGCATATATCTTATAAGCCGTGTTGAGTAGTGTGATTCCTCTATAGTTTTCGACATCACGTGTGACGCCCTTTTTGTGTATTGAAACAATTATTCCTTTCCTCCATTCTTCCGGTATTTCTTCTTCATTCCATATTTTATTGAAGACTTCTGTGAGTTTTTGTATCACATTTTCTGTAGCATATAACCATGCTTCGTTGGTTATCTCGTCCGTCCCTGCCGATTTCTTCTTCTTGAGTCTTCTGATTTGATCTTCTACTTCCTCTACTGTGATATCTGAATGTGAGTCAGCAACTCCTTGGTGAGGTGTATTGATATCACTACTTCTTTCGTTTCTTCCTCCTAGCAACCCTTCAAAGTGTCCCTTCCATTCCTTCATATCGAGATCTTCCAGTGTTCTTCCCTCTGCTCTCTTCCCCTCTTCTCCACCTTCTGATGCTCCTCTGCACCTCCTTTTTCATCTTGCTGCATTTGTCGTCCCACCACCGGTCCTTTCCAGGTTTTTTGTTTTCTTATTTGATTACCCTTTCTTCGTATGTTTGAGCTTTTTTGGTGGCAGCCTTCAATTTTTTCCATTCCTCCGCAACTCCTCTCTGTATGAACATTGTCTTTTCCATCTCTTTCTTGTATTTTCTTATCCCCTCCTTTGTCCATACTCCTACTTTCCGTTTGTGTAAAAGTTTATGTTTTTTCCCTGCTCTTTCCGCTGTTTTACTCTTGATTTCTACCACAATCGGTGGATGATCTGATTTTATTCTGTCTTCTACTGCGAACCTTTCGTTTTTTTTCTGTTGCTTGCGAGTTTGCTATTAGGTTAACTATATTAGGTTAACTGATGCCCCTCTATTGCTTATATACGTGAATTCCCCCTCTTCGTCTCCCTCATAGCATCCATTCAAAATATTCCATCCTCTTTCTTCCGTCAGTTCCAACAATTTTTGTTCTTCTCCATTGATTGTTTTGTCCTTCGATCTCTTTCTCGCTTCCTCGCTCCCTTCCCCTTCACACCATCCTCCATCTTCCCCTAATCTTGCGTTGAAGTCTCCCCCTAAGATCAACGTTTTCTCTTCCGTCTGTTCTATTTCTTCCTTAGTTGTCTCGCACAACTCTTTCATGTTTCCATTCACATATACTGTAAGTATTCTCCATGTTTCCTTATCTACTACTATTCTTCTCTCGAGCAGATAAGTCGTCTTGGTCATATAATTTATGTTCAACGCTTCGCTCCCTTCTTCCACCTCCCTTCTGACACCTCTCAAAATCCCTCCCTTTGCTTGCCCTTTCCTGTTTTCTTTCGTTGCAAACACTTGTTTCCATTTGAATCCGTTTGGTAGGCCTTCAATTAATTAGTTGTTAGTATCCTTCTCAGGCCAGGTTTCGACTTGATTTATTACATCATTTTTAACGAAAAATGAGCCAAGTTAGTCGACGAGAAAAACACACCGTTCGTTCGCGGCGACAATTAGACTTGAACTAACAATGTACAAAAAAAAGATCTTTCATTCTCTCTTTTCTTGATATGAATACTGAACATACCTGCCACCCAACATTGGGATAATTTTGAATGTAGAGAAAAAATAAATTATGAATGATAGATGAAGAAAAATGAATAATGAAAATGCATCTTATGCAACAAAAGAAAAGTACTTTCTTTAACGAAAATTAACACAACAAAATTACTCCACAAGGAGTTTAATGACTTTATTGACCGGACAAGTTATTATTGTGCCGACAGCGGAGCGAATTTCAACTACGCGCACCACCCTGTCAACCCCAGGAAA
The DNA here is from genome assembly GCA_949128115.1 of Anaspis maculata. Classification (NCBI taxonomy): domain Eukaryota; kingdom Metazoa; phylum Arthropoda; class Insecta; order Coleoptera; family Scraptiidae; genus Anaspis; species Anaspis maculata. The sequence goes on along the minus strand of OX421963.1, from coordinate 98,027,034 downwards.
CACCCGTATCGCTCTACCCATAAGCCATGACAAAGGAGAGGAGGAGGGTTGATGGTTAAGAACGAGGTTTCCTTCAACAGGTGGAGGACTAGGGTTTGTCCATTTGGACCGTTGAGTCAAGGTCTGCACTACTTCGGTGGACCAGATCTTCCAAAGTCTTTGAGAAGCGTGAGATACCAATTGCCAACGATCAGGTCGGTTGACGGGTTGATCCGAAAGATCTTCTCTGACGGGGAACAGTGAACAACTGCCTATTAAAAAATGTGCAGGGGTCAAATAGTCAAAACCATCATCAGGAAGACTGAAAGTGAGCCCCAAAGGCCTAGAATTCAAGATGGCTTCGATTCGACAAATCAAAGTCAAGAATTCTTCCCAGGTGAAGTGCTGGTCTTCCATCACACGTTTGAGATGGTGTTTCAAGGATTTCACCCCTGCCTTCCAGAGTCCACCAAAGTTAGGAGCATAGGGAGGATTAAAATGCCATTGAACGTGTCGATTTGCCAAAGACTCAGCTAATTCAGCATCAGAGTTTTTCAAAAAGGTAAATATCTCGTCCATACGACGTGCAGCACTCTGGAAATTTCGTCCCTGATCGCTGAAAAGATTCGCTGGAAGACCACGACAAGAGAAGAACCGATGTAGGGCTGCCAAACACGCCTCAGATGTAAGGGAATTCACCTCTTCAAGATGGACAGCTTTAGTAGCCATCGAGGTAGCCGTGTACACAAACAAAGCTACGTAGCACTTCACGAGCTTGGCGTTCCGACGAGAATGTTCTTTCACGAGAAAAGGGCCGGCAAAATCCAATCCAGTGTTCGAGAAACAACGACCAGGTGTGACGCGGGATTTAGGCAATTCACCCGTCAATGGCTGAGAAGGTTTGCCATCAAAACGATAACATTTCAAACAGCGGAAAATACGACTGCGTATTAAACTCTGTAAACCAGAAATCTAAAATTGCCGATGAATAATCAAAGAGACAAGCGTCGGTTTACCATGAAGAGTAAATTTGTGGTAATGATCTACAATGAGGATTGCCAGATGACTCTGTCGAGGGATCAGATAAGGGTGACGAGAAAGTCGGGGTAACTTCGAATTACGAGGTCTACCCCCACCATAAGAATACCCTGAGGGGAAACAAATGAAGACAACATTTGCAGCTTGTTACTGCAAGGTCTATTTCGAGACAAAGCTTGGATATCATCGGCAAAATGATGATTTTGTACAAGACGCGTACACACACAATCAACGATTTTGTGTATTCGGAAGGAATCAGAACACCAAATCGTTTTCCAGTGCGAGAAGAACGACAGTTATGGATAAAACGCAAGAGATATCCAAAAACGCGTTGCAATTCCAGCAAAAATAAATGATCAGTGATCAAGTCAAATAAAAAATTGGTAGGTACCTCACGAGAAACCAGAGCTTCAGCTTGTAGTTCTTTGAGTTCAGGAATCAGCAGCTGGAGAAACGGAAAACTAGAGAGACTCGTGCTGAGATGAAAAGGCAAGGCCAATCCACCAAAGAGGGTGAGATAATAATTCTGAGGGTATTAATCCACGTGGGGCGCAATCAGCGGAATTAAGATCAGTTGGAACGTACCGCCAAGTAGCTGTTGGAGCATTGTCATGGATTTCGACCACGCGGTTTGAGGCGAATGTCTTCAATAAGTGAGAGGGAGTACGAATCCAGATTAATGCCGTGGAGGAATCACTGAATGATATTATTTCTTGAATTTGCAACAAGCAAATAAGAGGCTGAACCAATCGGACAAGACGTGACAATAGAACCGAGGCTTCTAACTCGAAGCGAGGAAAGCTCAAAGTTTTGAGGGGAGCCACACGAGTCTTAGCTCTGATGAGATGAACCGAAAAAACATTAGAAGAAATTGTGAAGCGCAAGTGAGGGACCGTGGCCATGCCTCTCATGGAGGCATCACCGGACCCGATGAGTTAAACCTTAGTAAACGAAGAAGGCAAAATGCAACGAGGAATTTGGAGATTAGACAACAATAATTCGTCGTAAACAACTTTCCAGAGATCGTAAAGATCAGAAGGCAAGGCAGCATCTCAATCGCTATCGGCCAACCACAGGTGAGCTGCATCAAATATTTGAAATAAAAAATCACCGGGTTCATATAGCTATTGACATCGTACATTCGGGCGATTTGAGATAAAATGTTCCGTTTTGTAAGCGAATCCGAACCAGGCTTAGCCGCCTAGCAAAAACAATGGGAAGACGGATCCCAAAAAAGCCCTGAAACTTTGATGGCCTGATTGGTGCCTGCTGGGTGCGAAAATTCACGCAACGAATTGTCCAACTCCCGAATGACGTCATCGTGAGAGCACGCCCATTTGCGCAATTCAAAACAAGCAGACTACAAAAAAGAAACCATCTCCTGCTAAAGAACAATTGCGTTAGTGATAGACTCGGCACCAAAAACAATGTCATCGATATAACATGATGTAGCAAGAACTTCAGCAGCACGCGGATAATTTTTTTTCCCATCTACCATCAATTGCCTTAAAACACGCTGGGCTTAAAAAGGACTGCAAGACATTTCAAAAGTGACGCGATTCAATTCTCACTCCTGAATTGGCTGGGAAGTAGAAAAAAGCCAGAACAAATGTTGATGAGAGCAATCTTGCGGCGATTAGAAAATGACACGGTACATTTGCTTGATGTCGCAAGTTAAACCGACGCAATGCATGCGAAAATTAGTAATGATGCTTTCAATGTCACTTTGCCGACATCAAGGGCATTGTTAAGCGTTTTGGCTGTAGTGCTTGTCTGAGAAGGATCAAAGACAACACGCAATGCAGTGCAATGCAGCTTTCCTTCAGAACACCGTGATGCGGGAGAACGTATTAAGAAGGTGTTGTTGCCAATGTCATGTGCCCTTGCTCGGTGTAATCATCCAGATTTTCACGATATAACTTTGCAAAAACCGGATTATGCGAAAAACGATTTTTCAACTTTTTGGAACTGTTAGTAGCAACATTTCTTGTGGATCCTAGATCAAGGCAAAAACCTCCTTTGAAAGGAAGAAAGACAACGTAGCGTCCAGAAACATCATGGGAACCATAGAGGAAAAATGTTTTTCGCATTCTTGTTTTTCGGGCGAAATGTCTTCAGAAATTCCTTCAACCTCCCAAAAAGAACGAATCAAATTATCCAATGAAGGGGGAGGAGACGAAACAAAGAGCGTATTATAGGACATAGAAAAATCTGCCACAGAACCCTTCATTATCCACCCAAGTTCAGTGAGAATCGCAGACGGATTGCCCTTGATAATTGAAACTGAAGCTGGCATAATGTCGAGATATGTTCGAGCTCCCAAAAGGAGATCAACTTTTGATGGTTGAGCAAAACTTGGATCGGCTAGTGAGAGAGAATAAAAACGTTGGAGCACAGCGTCCAAGACGGGAGCATGTGAAGGTCTACTGCATTGATAGACGTCACTTTTGAATCAGCTCGATAACCGACTCAAGTTTTTGCCCCTGGAAGGTAGGCAAATGACAATTCTGACAGCTACACGGCGGTTTCATCGTGGGTCCGCCTCGTAAATAGTAAAGGACAGTCTGTAGAGCGCATGTGCCAAATTTCATGCTTTTATCACAAAATGCAAGGTGATTCTTACTAACCGCCGCACTACTTGTTACGACTTCCGATGAGCAGATTTTGTGGGTCTGTACAATGCTGTCCTAAGTGTGAACTGGACAACTTTATACATATGCAGAAAACGATGTTGATAAGGCATGTGATATATTTTACTCAAGAATATATGAAATCCTTGATGAATATGTTCCCAAAGCAAGACTTCACCTACAGAAGAAGAGTTATCAAGCATGGTTCACGAGGGATATCATATTCGACATAAAGATAGAACAGATTGCACACAAGAATAAAGAAATAGCGTGTATCCAGAGCGAAGAACGCAGCATTCCAGCTGCGGATCAGGACGGCATACCTGGACTACTTGGAGTCTGCACAGAAGAAATCACAATGAACCCCAACGAGTTCTGGGTTTTTATTAGAGTCAAGCAAAAGAAGACAAGTATTCCGGGCTTGATGTTCAGCTCGGACGCCAAATACTTAGGTCGAGACGAGGGTCCAGATAAAATTGTAAACGCGTTCGCGACAGTCTTCAGCAGCGTATACTCAGAATCGGGCACCACGACTCAGAAACTTAATCAGCCAGCAGTTCGGACACAACGCGATTGCCGCAATATCAACATTGATAGCTTCTCAGAAACAAAATTCTGAAGGCCGTGCAAAAGATAAAACCAAAATCATCCGCCGGACCTGATCAGACTCCTGGATTCATGATTGAACACTGCGTAGGGGCTTGGACTCGGCCCCTCCAGCACCTCTCCAATTTTTCAGTAAAATCAGCTATATTTCCCCACAGATGGAAAACATCAAGAATAACTCCCATCCACAAGTCTGGTGACAACTCAAAGATGTGAAAAATTACCGGCCAATCGCTATCATCAACGGATTTCCAAAGGCGTTTGAGACATGAATATACTCTAGGATTTACCAAAAGGTAGAGAACATCATAACCACAAGGCAACACGTATTCATGCAAAAGCGCTCAACTACAACGAATCTGGCATATCACCCATTTTATCAGCTAAGCACAATGGCAGCCAAGTGAATGCAGTTTATACTGACTTTGCCAATGCCTTTGATAGAGTGGACCACGACGTGCTGCTTTTAAAAATGGTCAACTTCGGTTTTCTCAAGAGTGTGATTGACTTCATCAGAAGCTACCTACCTGATAGATTTCAGTTTGTTGATACATACCTCACAGTTCCTCTTCTTACACAGCCACCAGCGGGGTGCCGCAGGGCAGCAACTTGGCTCCATTGCTGTTTCTCCTTTTCACTGACGACAAAGTTCGAAATTTGAAGAGTGAGGTCCTACTGTTCGCTGATGATGTAAAAATATTCTGCAGAATGGGACCTTGCACTGCCACTTTCAAACACCGAGGGCACCACAACCGTTGGAGGCGAATTCGACAATTCTGACGGCGTTGACGCTTCAACAAACGGCGTCCGTCATTTCCGTCTTGATTTGGAATTCTGATAACCTCTGTTTCTTGCTTGACGTTTCCAGTCACTGTCATTCACTGGTCAAACTACTCCAACTCCCGTGTTTTTCCGTCGTTGAGGGCCTCTCACAGGGGCCACTTCATCGAAATAGGCGCCTCATACAGTAGTGGCGACCTCACATTAAGTTTTCCAATTGTAAGGCCCCATTGATCCCGCCCGCGAATTCATACTTCTCCAAGATGACCTCGACAGAGTAATGGAATGGTGTCTGAACAGCAAACTCCACCTTAACATCTCCAAGTACTCCAGCATCACATATAGCAAAGCAAAGAGACCCATACATTACACCTTCCCATCTCCGGCATTGCACTGAGATAAAGGACCTGGGAGTGTGGTTTGACTCCACTTTGTCATTCGTGGGACATGTCAATTCAATCGCCGCCTCTGCGTCCAGAACTGTGGGGATTAATCTATCAAAGTTGCTGGGAGTTCACTGGTACATTGGCACTCAACACCTTGTAACGGACCTTGGTCAGGTCTTAACTCGAGTACGGGTCGAGTCAGGTCGAATATTCCCAAATATTTTCAAGATGTTTCATCGGCTGGTCGGACTCGTATAAAAAACTCACACCCAGTTCCACCAGCGAATTTGATCATTGTTAGCTGATTGAGACATTTTCTCTGGTGGATTCCAGGTCAGTGCTGGTTGAATGACCACGGAAAATGTATACAAGCTGTTGTGGTCTGAACATTTTTCCATGATCTTTCGTGAAACTTGTGTTTTCTGTGGTCACTAAGTTAATACGGTAACCGGAATAAACATCGCAGGAAAAAACATCGCAGGAAAAAACATAGCGGAAAAAACATAGCAGGAAAAAACATCGCATGGAAATAACATCGTATGGAGAAAACATCGCACGGAAGAAACATCGCACGGAAGAAACATCGACCGGAAAAAACATAGCATGGAATAAACATCGCAGGAGAAAACATAGCGGAAAAAATATAGCCGGAAAAAACATCGCACGGTAAAACATAGCAGGGGAATAACATCGCAAGGGTGTATTTTTCCAAATCTCCTGTGGTCTCCCAACTATCAAAATCAAGTATGACCGCAAGTACGCGGAAATGAAGTCTTCAGTACAGGTCTAAGTACGAATGGGGGCCGCCTGGGGTGGAGGCCTGGATATATCAGAAGTCTGGCCGTGCATGATGTGCATGATGGAAGTCTACACACGGTAAGGTATCATGTTTGGGTCGTGAGATTCAAGTAGGTACTATGAGAGTCGTTCAAGTCAAAGACATAAATAAATATAGGGGCTGTCTGTAGCAAAATTTTTTCCTGGCTGTGATTTTTCCATGCTATGTTCTCTCCGGTGACCGGACAATTCTTCGCTAGACAATTCTTCGCGCCGGAAAATTTGGAGCTCTAATGAGGCCGAGTGTGAGTGTGATATTCAGAGCCCTATACCCCACTGGCTTTTTACGTAGCGTTTCAAGCCTTGTTGAGCCCCCTTGTCTCTACAAGGTATCGTTTGGGATCTTTATGAATCCCCTTGGGTATCTTGGGGATTTGCTTCGTCCTTATGCCTTGGACAGTTCCACAGAGCCCTATTAGGCCCCATTGTCTTCATGTTGCATTTGTAGCCCTGCTGAGCCCCTTTTCACAATGTGTTAGTTTTCAAGCCCTAGTTAGCTCCTATTAGTGCTTATGTATTAATCAAAGTTCTACGGTGCCCCCTTGTGTCCCCAAGTGTCATTTGGAGCCCCAGTGAGCCCCGCCAGGCCTTCTTCCGATCTTGAGAGGCCTCTCCTCTCTTGTGACCACATTGAAGCGTTCCAAGCTCTATGAGTCCACTTGTATCTTCAAGTATCGTTTGGAGCCCTATTGGGCCCCCTTATGTATTCAATTATCGTTTGCAGCATTTTATAATGTGTCAGTTTCATCAGCTCTAGTTATGTCCTGTTAGTCTTAATGTGTTGATCAAAGTTCTACGGGCCCCCTCGTGTCCCCAAGTGTCATTTGGAACCCCAGTGAGCCCCGCCAGGCATTCGCTCGATTTTCAGAGGCCTCTCCTCTCTTGTGTCTACATTGGAGCGTTTCAAGCCCTACTGAGCCCCTCTGTATCTCCAAGTATTGTTGGAGCCCTATTGAGCCCCTTGTGTCTTCAATTATCGTTTGCCGACCAGGTGACCCTCTCCTGATTTCTCGAGGTTTCTGGATTCTAAGAAAGCTCCTTTGTGCCTTATCAAGTTTCTGAGAGTCCTATGTTGCCCCCCTGTGTCTTTGTTTCATTTGTAGCCCTGCTGAGCCCCTTTTTTTCAATGTGTTAGTTTTTTAAGGTCTAGTTGGCTCCTGTTAGTCTCTATGTGTTGGTCAAAGCTCTACGGGGCCACCTCGTGTCCCCAACTGTCATTTAGAGCCCCAGTGAGCCCCGCCAGGCCTTCGTCCGATTTTTGGAAGCCTCTTCTCTCTTCTGTCTACATTGGAGCGTTTCAAGTCCTACTGAGCCCCATTGTATCTTCAAGGATCGTTTGGAGCCCTATTGAGCCCCTTGTGTCTCCAATTATCGTTTGCAGACCAGGTGACTCTCTTCTGATTTCTTGATATTTCTGGAATCTTAGAAAGCTCCTTTGTGCCTTATTGAGTTTTTCAGAACCCCCCTCTGTGTCTTCATGTTACATTTGTAGCCCTGCTAAGCTCCTTTTTTCAAGCTTTAGTTAGCTCCTGTTAGTCTTTGTGTGTTGGTCAAAGTTCTACGGGGCCACCTCATGTCTCCAAGTGTCATTTGGAGCCCCAGTGAGCCCCACCAGGCCTTCGTCCGATTTATAGAGGCCTCTCCTCTTTTGTGTCCACATCGAAGCGTTTCGAACTCTACTAAGCCCCTTTGTATCTTCAAGTATCGTTTGGAGCCCTATTGAGCCCCCTTGTGTCTTTAATTATCGTTTGCAGACCAGATGACCTCCTTCAGATTTCTCGAAGTTTCCGGAATCTTAGCAGCTCCTTTGTGCCTTTTCATGTTTTCAGAGGCCTATGTGGCCCCCCTGTGTCTTTACATTGTGCTAGTTTTCGAAGCTCTAGTTAGCTCCTATGAGTCTTTATGTGTTGGTCAAAGTTCTACAGGGCTCCCCGGGCTCTCTTTGTGTCTCAAAGTTTCATTTGGCGCCTTAGTGGGCCTCGCCAGGCCTTCTTGCAATTATAAGAATCCTATCCTCCCTTATATCTACATTGAAGCGTTTCAAACCCTGCTGAGCCCCCTTGTATCTTTAAGTATCGTTTGGAGCCCCAATGAGCCCCCTTGTGTCCACATTTATGGTTTGGGGCCTCGGTGACCCCCTTCTGACCTCTTGACATTTCTGGAATCTTAGAAAGCTCTCTTGTGCCTTTCCAGGTTTCTCAAAGCCCTATCAGGCCCCCCTGTGTCTTTATGTGTCATTTGTAGCCCTGTTGAGCCCCTTTCCAACCCGTATTTGTTGCGGAGCTCTAGTCAGCTCCTGTGTGTCTTCACGTGTTGATCGGAGCCCTATAGGCTCCCCTTATGCCTTAGGGTGTCATTTGGAGCCCTAGTGAGTTATCAGTCCTTCTTGCGATATTTACAGCCTTATCCTCTCTTGGTCTACAGTGTAGTGGTTTAGGCCCTGCTGAGCACCCTTGTGTCTCCCAATGTCGTTTGGAGCCCCATTGAGCCCCTCATGTCTTTTTGTGTTTTTCGAAGCCCTATCTAGCCTTGTGTCTACATTGTGGCTATTTAAGTCCTACTAGCCCCCTTGTGTCTTGAAGTATGCGCGGGCGCAATGCTTGCGAAGAATTGTCCGGCTAAGAATTGTCCCAGCACCGTTCTCCCCTGCTATGTTTTTTTCCGCGATATTTATTCCGTGCGATGTTTTATCCTGCTATGTTTTTCCATGCTATGTTTTCTCCCTGCTATGTTTTTTTCCGCGATATTTATTCCGTGCGATGTTTATTCCGTGCTATGTTTTATCCTGCTATGTTTTTTCCATGCTATGTTTTCTCCCTGCGATGTTTTTTCCATGCTATGTTTTCTCCGCTATGTTTTTTCCGGCTATGTTTTTTCCAGCGATGTTTTTTCCTAGATCCGTTAATACTGACCAAAGAAGCTATCTCAATTACCTAACAATGATTGAATTGGCTGGTGGAACTGGCTATTATATTTGTTCCGTATACTTCCAAACTACCTTCCTCATGAGTTAGTGAAATAAAATATGGACTCGATTTTTGTGCTGTGGTCTCCTTTGAGCTCGGCCAGGGCTTTTTCCAGTTATACTTTCTTGACTAAAGCGGGGTTTACAAGTGTCTAATTTAATCTTGTGTAGCTTTTGTACAGTTCAAGTATACCTACTCCTTTAGTCTTAGGTATGACAATGTAAGCAGGGCTTCAGCAAAGCGGGCTTCACATCGTTCCCGACATCATCACTTCAAAAGTCCAACTAACTACATATAATTGAGTTCGACCAGGGTTTTTCCACCTAGACTTTCTTGTCTGAAGCGGAGTTTACACGTGCCTAATTCAGTCTTGCTTAGTTTTTGTAGGGTTCCAGTATATCCCTCTAATCTCATGACAATGCAAACAGGGCTTTACGTCATTACTTCAAAACTCCAACTAACTATGCTTATTCAAGTTCGGCCAAAGCTTTTTTCAGTGAGACTTTTTTACTTGAGCGGAGTTTACAGTGCCCAATTTAGTTTTGTATGGCCTTTGTAGGGTTCCGGTATACCCCTTCAGTTTAATGACAATGCAAACTGGGCTTTACATCATTACTTCAAAGGTTCAACTAACTATAATTGAGCTCGGCTAGAGCTTTCTTCATTTAGAATCTCTGGACTGAAGTGGGGTTTACATGAGTGCCTAATTTAGTCTTGTGTAGCCTTTGTAAAGTTTCAGTATACCCCTTCAGTCTTATGACAATTCAGACAGGGCTTTACGTCATTACTTCAAACTTTCATCCAACTATAATTATTATTCGGATTTTATTTAAATTTGAGCAAGTAACGTTGGAACTGATCTGCACATTTAGCTTGGGCTTGCGTAGTTGAAGCTCGATTTATATCAAGCCATTGGCCATTGGCAATAAATTGTAAATTTCCAGCGATTATCATTGAAATTAAGGCCGTGTCTACACTTTCAGCAAGTTATTTTTCAATCAAGCTTGATTCACGCCCTGCATGCCTCATTAGCTTATTCAACGTGTTTCATAGTATCTACGTCCTGGTTCACATGATAATGTTGCTTCTGCGTATTTGTGCATCAACATGCAATTTTTCTCATTCACGTTCTATCAGTGCCATTGAGAATAAAGCCTGGTTCAGACAACTAACAATATGTTGATGCGGGTAAAGTTTTGTTCTCAAATGTGGATGATTTGCTCGGAATAACTGTTTATCAACGTGAAATCTCTATCGAACCTACACAAAGTGCAGAGCTCTGGCTTATTTCAGCTTAAAAGTACATTCGCTCGGCTATCTATCTTTTTACGGACATTGAAAAATAAAAACTTATCATGATGATAAAAACTCATCAACACAGCTGAATCCTCCACAAATGCAGTTAGTTTGCGGAGAAGAAAGTGCCCTGTGCGAAACCAGCAGTTACCACAAAACTGACGCAGATCTCGAGAAAAAAAAATGTCTCCAGAGCCGGAAGGGACCTCAGGGGGCAAGATAAACCAAGCAGCAGCAGCACTGGCTCCAGAGCCAGTAGTGACTCCAGAACCAGCAGTGCTTCCAGAACCAGTGGTAATTCCAGAAGAAGTAATGGCTGCAGAACCAGAAGCGCCTATGGATCTAACACTGTTCTTCGAAACAGTGGCGGCTGCAGAAACTGTGACAGATTCAGAACCGACTCCAGAACCAGTGGGTTCAGCGGATTCAAACATGATGGTAGATCCATTTCTTTATTATCAGGTTGAGAAATGCTCAGTTCACACTTCTGTTACAGGAAACGCAAGAGTTTCCACTCAATCTCTCTCTCAAAGATCACCCCGACATAATGAAGTTCTTGATTGATTTATATGTTAGTCTTCGCGGTGTCTTCTCTAGAGTTAATCGAGCGAAACGCGATTTTCCGCACGTAGACTGGGATTCCGATTGGAGATTTCCTCTTATCAACTACACAATAAACCAAATGATGTTTCATTACGAAATTATAACGGGAGGGCTGTTACTAATCGTGCCTGCACTAAATGAGGACGGAGGAAAAAGAGAATCAGAAGAAGACCAAGAGGCGGCCGCTTCAGAATCTTCGACAGGTCCTCAACAAGACCAGCGCCACTTGCGCCTTGTGTCACATCTTGAGGCAGACTTCATTAATATTGGTATAAATCTTGAGCTTGCCCAGGCCAACATGCATCAGTTTCAATTCCACCCCTCGTACAATGCCTGGAATTCCTTTGGGTCAATGTCTTACATCCACGATATCCTGTCAAAAATGAGACTGCATTATGATAATCTAGTGCGGACTCTTACTCAGCCAGTGGGTCAGGGGGTCCAAGTTCAGCAAGACGAAGAGAAAGACAAAGATAAAGACGAAGATGAAGACAAAGATAAAGACGGAGAGAAAGACGGAGATGAAGACAAAGAAGTACACGAAGAAGAAGACGAAGACGCATACATGGAGGAAGACGAAGAAGCATACGGAGAAGAATCCGATGGAGAATCCGATGAAGGATACGTAGAAGGTTCTGATGAAGAAAATCTGGTTTTACATCGTTTGACAGCTTCCAAACGAGCACGGCCTTCAAAAGCTGTAGCGTCTTCAAAATTATCATTGGTCCATGTCGTCTATGTCATCATTTACCTATTTCCGAAGCTCATGTGTCATATATTGATGGAAATGATTGTAAAATTATTAAAAAACGTTTGCAAAACCGCGGCTAAGTTTCTCACTCCAGTACTAATTATATTGTTAGTCGTATATTCTTGTGATATATATTCTTTGATGATTTTTTCTGTAGAGAAATTAGTCATCACGTATAATCTGTTGTGGTAGCATATGATCCACAAAATTCGCAGCATGTTTGTATTCAAAACCGAATTTTGTGGATCCTATGTTACAATAAATGCAATCAACAATTCACAATAAATATATCAAAACTAACTGTATCGATACTGTGCGTCATGATGTGTGTCTTCGCCAATCAATTTTATGTTAAGTTATTGTGAACTTAAATGTGATGGTAGTCTGTTCGTAAAAACAATTAAATTGTCGTCTCTTGTTCTCGTTGATTTTTATTAGCTTGAAAATTGAGTTAACCTTCGAAGCACGGTGAGGGGTATATTCCGTACCCCAGGCATGTTTTCTGTGAAATACTTTTGGAATAAATTGTTTAACGATCGGAAACTTTATGTATTTGACATAAAAGAGGGTTGTTTGTTTTCTCCAATAGTAAAACACAGTAAATCTTCTTCTTTTTACTGCAGTTTCGGGTATTTAATACAAAGCCATTGTCAAAAATTAGTGTAAAAATATAAATTTGACATAAAATCTCCTGTCTGGTTCACAAAGGGCGGATGTCACAAATTGTAAATTTTACAGGGGGACCCAAAAACACTTTTCAGGTACCATTTGGATCAAATTTCTTCATTATAGTGAATGGCTTTGATGCTGCTTTTTGTCATAATAGACGTCATAGTTTTTTATTTGGTATCACGTAAACCGGAACCTATAAACTGGTTTGAGAATAAAACAAAAAAATAAATCAGAATGAAATGTAGTGACTTAAGGCTTTTTGCACTCTCGGGAAAAAGACGGATGTCCATGAATTTTTTTTTTTTGCTTTTTCAATAACCTGCATAATGAAAAGGAACAAGAAATTTCCTGGAAATATCATTGTTTTAATGAAAATAATGATAATACAATAATTTTTTTTGATATTTTGTATTATTATTAATGTGAAAATAATAGAAGAGAGAAACAATTTTATTGAAAATATAGCGGTGCTGCTTGCACTTCCGGGAATTCCGGTGATTTCCAAAAGAACTCCGGGAATTCCGGTGATTTCCGAAAGAATTCCAGGAATTCTGGTGATTTCCGAAAGAATTCCGATAACTTCCGAAGGATTTCCGGAGATTCTGGTTATTTCCGAAGAACTTCCGGAAATTCCGGTGATTTCCGAAAAACTTCCGGAGATTTCCGAAAAACTTCCGGAAGTTCGGGTGATTTCCGAAAAACTTCCGAAAGTTCCGGTAATTTCCGAAATTTTTTCGAGAACTACGGTTATGTGATTTCCGAAAGACTCCTCAGAATTCCGGTGATTTCCGCAAGACTTCCGGGAGTTTCGGTGCTGTGATTCTCGGAAGAATTTCGGGATTTTCGGCGATTTCCGAAGGAATTCCGGTAATTTCCAAATGACTTCCGGGAATTCCGTTGATTTCCGAAAGAGTTTCGGGATTCCCGGTGATAACCGAAAAACTTCCGGGATTTCCGGGAATTCCGAAATGAAATGTACACTGAATTCCGGGGAAAAAAGAGGTTGATTTCCCGAGAAAAAATGTACACAAAAATTTAGACTTCCGGAACTCCGAGAATTTCCTGTGACTTCGGGGAATTCCGGGGAATTCCAAAAAACTTCCGGGAATTCCGGTGATTTCCAAAAATTTTTTTGGGAATATCGGTGATGTGATTTCCGAAAGAATTCTGGGAATTTTGATGATTCCGAAAGATTTCCTGGAATTCTGTTGATTTCCGAAAGACTTCTCGGAATTCCAGTGATTTCCCAAAAACTTTCGGGAATTCCGGTGATTTCTGGGCAATTCGGTGATTCCCGAAAGAATTCCGGCAATTCCGTTGATTTCCGAAAGAGTTTCAGGATCTCAGGTGATTTCCGAAAAACTTCCGGGATTTCCGGTGATTTCCGGGAATTCCGAAATGAAATGTACCTACACTGAATTCCGGGGAAATCAACCCCTCCCTCGGGAAAGACATTCCAATATGGCCTCATGTCCACATTTATAATAATTACAAAAGACGTATGTGGGACATCCGACTAAGAGGTTTAAATTTCAAGGGCGGTTGTCCATGATTTCTCACATACGCCCTCAGTGCTCCAAAGCTTTGGTGGACAACCGACAACTGAGAATAAGTAACTTGGAATCTATCCATTTTAGGACTTCAGGCTCAGCTTCATTGCATATAGCGACGTCGATTTAGTGAGAATTGATAAAAACCTCATTTTGCCAAAAAATGTGACTTCTGCCCTTTGTGAACCAGAGAGGAGAAATATGACATAGTATAGAAGTAACAATATAGGTATAGGTAACAATAGTATAGGTATGTATCTAATTTTGCAATAATTAATGAATCTCTAATGGTGGTAATCTGATAATTATTCCAGGTTATCGAGAATTGATGGAAAAAGGAACGTGTTATCAAATTCTAGTTGTTATTCAATAAGTTTTTTCTGGTTTTGGAAATGTTGTTTTTCAATTTCTAGTATCTCAAGAAACTCAATACTTTTACGACCTTCTAGGAGTCAAATAGGTTTTAGACAAACAGGTGAAAAATTGTGATTCTTTTCAACAATATGTTTCGCAAAATTTGAAGTGATATCATCGGGAAATTTTGTTGATTGTCTGGTATGTTCTTTAAAACGAATTTTGAAAGGCCTAATAGTACGACCAATGTGAATTTGCCCACATTCGCAACTCAGTTTATATATGCCACTACGATCAAAAGGTTCGATAGGATCTTGAGTTTCTACCAATAGAGAATTCAATGTAAGAGATGATCTAAAATTGATGTTGATTTTTGAAAAATGTTTGCAATTTTCTTCGAAATATCACAAAAAAATTTTATTGTATGGTATGAAACGAATCTGGAGAAGGAATTGAAGCAAAATTCTTTTTGATATTATATTTAAAGACTGTTTTCTCATACAAAGATTCAAAAAGAGACATTGGAAAGCCATTGTTATGAGCAATCTGTTTTATTATTTTTAATTCTGACTCAAAACTTTCATTTAATAAAGGGGTGTTGAGGAGTCTATGAATGAAACATCTCAATGAGGCGAATTCATGAGAGTGATGATTAAGTTAATTAAATGGAATGATCGTGTCAGTGCAAGTTGGTTTTCTATAAATCTCGAAATGATGTTTGGAATTGATTATTGAAATATTTGGATCAAGGAATAGAATTTTATTATTGTGACTAAGTTCGAAGGTGAATTTTATGTTGTAGTATAAATTATTTAAAAAATGTAAAAAATTGTCAAAGTCTGTGTTGTTACCTTCAAAAAGGCAAAAACAGAAATCAAAGTTCTTTCTAACCAAGACATAAAGACTTCTGCTAAAAAGGCGGATGATGATGAACCCATTCTTAAGCCTGAAGTTTGTAAGTACATTTTGTTGTTGAATTTGGAATAATCTTGTTTGGCACATATAGATGAAAGGTTATATAAATCATTGACATGAACATCATTGAATTGGAGCTCGATTATTAAGTTTTTAACTAAAATAAGTGTTTCGTCTAATGGAACAGAAGGAAATAAATTGACAACATCAAATGTCACTGAAAAGCTGTTATCAGGAATAGTTTTTGTTTTAAGGTTCAGTATTAAATCAGATGAGTTTTTGATACAAAATGGAGACCTGGAGTTAAGATTTTGTTGGAGGATATGGTCAATGGATTTTGATCTCGATTTTGATAATAAATAAGTTGGTTCGTGCTTCCCAATCACCCAGATACTTGAGGCCCAGCTTTCACTGCTGGATTAAAGAAGCAAACAATAGTTTTATTTTATATTTTATATTTTAAAAGTGCAGGATTGTCTTCAGTTCGGTTGTAGAACATGCACAAAGGCAAAATATGGAAGTTTAACTCGAACATCAGCTGTTCGGCCACCGAAGATATTTTCGGTCACCGAAGCCCTCCTTGACAAAAATTTTACACCTGATTTAACGATGTTGAATTTTCAATTACAACTTGATTGTGTCAGGATACATTTCTTGAAAATACAAATATCAATTGTTCTATTGGGGATTCAAGGTTCCAAGTTGTGGTCGACGTAGCAATTCCTCAGTCCGTAGATTTTCCCATTTTTAGATTGCCGAAAAACACAATTTTCGACACAGGTCTTCCTGAAACTAGAGAGGCTCAGCAACAGATAATTTTGTGCAAACATCATAACTGTATTACAGCAATTCAGTTATTCATCCTTATCGTTATCAGGACAACCTCCGTATATTTTTCCAAGTGTATTCCTTTCTTTCTCATTTTCATTTCTTTGCACTTTGGGATACTTTCTGTGATACTTCGTACTTCCACGAGCCCAGCGTTCCGAGAGAACCATAAATTTCTCATTTTTTCCTTGGAAAAAAAAGATTCAACTACTCCAACCCAACTTTCACGTCCATTGAGCCCACTACATCTCTAGCCATGCTTTCTTCATTGCTTTCACAAGCTTGGATGTTTGAATTGACAATAATTCCCATTTTCTACTTCACTGTAGTTGTAATATTCGCTATGGGTATCTTCTGATGACCAAATCGTACACCTTACTTGATAATCTTGAATTTTCAGTTAATGGCTTCATTGCGTCAAGAAACATTGTTTGATAAATCCTGAAATTTCTTCTTATAAGCAGGATTTGAGGTAAAATTGTGGTCAACTTGGAAATTTCTTGGTCGCTGGATTTTCCCATTTCGAGATCGCCACAGGGCACAGTTTTTGCCACAGCCATACTTTCTGAAATCAGAAGGGCGCTTAGTAATGGATAATTTGTAAAATCATTTCACATTCAGTCTGTATATCGACAATTTAGACAGCTTTTTACCTTATCGGCAGGATAATAAACTGGTATATTTTCTTCTTCCAAGATGTCTTTGAGTCGCATTTCTTGGCACTTTGAGATACTTCTTGAGGTGCTCTTCCCTTCCAAGAGTCCAGTTTTCCGAAAAAGTCACGGATTTCTTGTTTTTTCGATAAAAAGGATTTAAGCACTTCACCAAACTTTCTTGTTCATTGAGCTATCTAGGTTAATACACTTCCAACTGTCGGTATTGATCAATACTCCAAAGTTTTATGAATAATTATCACGCACAAACTTGCTTCCTAAGTTATCCAAAATCTCAAAAAACTACTTTTTTTCCAATCATAACAACGCGGGTTGTTCCCGAACACTTTTTTGAGGTTAGAAATTCAACTAGGTTGGCAACACTGACGAGCTCGTGACGTCATGTGGGAATGCCTAATTTTGGCGGAGAAATACGAGAGTGGCCCCCTCAAGTGGGTACCTACTGAGCTAATTCACAACGGTATTGTTCTGGTAGCTACCTACGTATCTAAACTGCACAAAGCAAAACGTGAATGCGGAAGGTCACTTATTGTAGTAGTGTGTATGGGGTAGGCACTGCCCACTTCAGAAAAGAACACCTGAATCCAAAGAACGACGACGTACGCACGACATAACGAAATAAGAGTTGACCGTGGTCAAGGACTCTCTATTGATCGGATTATTTGCCCTTCAAGACTAGTTTCTTTCTGTTATGATATTTAGCAGGTAAATAACAAGTGGGTATTAAACATTTGGCCGCGTTGCCAAATTACGCACTGCATGGTTAAGCGGAGTACCAAACTTGTTGCAGCTCGGTTCAATTTTTTTTCCAATCAGAGTTTTATACGAAATAAATTATTATGAAATGTGTAAAGAAATCTGAGTTTCAAGGAACAGACTAGATTGTCTTAAGCCTACGGTGCTCGGTGCCAGCCTCAAGAAGTGTGCAAACTGTGTGAAAAGCCTCAAATTTCGTATGTTTTCTCACCCTCCAATCCAAATGAAAATGCCATTACCCTGGGCTTTGACAATACGTAGGGATTTCTTTTTACTGATGATTTTCCAACTTGCCCGGTAGCCAGACCCAGAAAAAACATTTTCGATAGCTTAAATTAGAGCCGAGATGTGTAAAGGATTTATTGCCGCCAAATTTAGCTTTGCATCTTATCAATCTCTCAGCAGTCTGCTATAGGAAGCGCCAATGCTTCGTTTCCCGTGACTTGACTTAAACCACCATGACGTGGCAGCGGAGCTTCCTATATCGCACTCAACAGTGCTATAACTACCTCAAGACTTATGTAAGCCAGTCTAACATTATATAGTAAACAGGTCAACACACGAAGTGGTCCACCCCAAAATTTTGCCTCATTTTGAAGGGGCATATCTCGGAAAATACGTTACCGATTATCAAAAGTCGGCTGATGCCTGAAAGAAGGTCCTTTTGGCTACAAGGTGTCACCAGCGTTCTGCTGTTCTCTGACATTGTACTTGATATACAGGGTGACAACGAAAGGAGTGCCAAAGTGGTCCATTCTCAACACTGTGTAACTTTTGCTAAAAAAATTCCAGACTTTTTTTGGTGCCATTTTTAGAGAGCACTTATCAAAATCTCGAAACGGTTTTTGACTTGTCTCCGTATTTTGATTTTTGAGATAGATGTGTCGCTTTATGATGAAATTTGAATTTTCTGCTTCTGTCATTGGTTGGCTGTAATTTGGCACAAATGTATAATTTGCCGTGAGAAACTACCCCATGGAAATTTTTTACCTTACGGACACCTAATGGTGCTACCCCTGTGGTCACCTGGTACCTGTTAAGGGTCGGTCTCGAATGGGGTAGGTTGCGACGATACATTTCATGTTTATCAAACACAGTGTGGCTCAAATATAGATTTAGTAACTATTCGTTGCATTACAAGTCCCATAGTTACCATATCAGCCCTATTTTGGTTACTTTTGTGAGTACAGGGAGATTCATACGAGAAGTTACAAGGCTATATCTCGAGAACGGAAGACGGTAGAATCTTTTTTTTTGTTTCAATCTGACACAGCGATGCACATTTCAGCATACTTAGTGTAGATTTTTTCAAAACCGCTCCCTCGACAGACCCTAACTAGGGGTTGAAGACGACCGTGCCATTTTGAAAAACTGTTTTTTTTTTAATGGATATGGATAATAAAGAGTTTTTTATCAATTTCCATTTGGGTTAGGAACTTGAGGGTTCAGCATATCATTTTGAAAATGTCATTTTGCAATCCTATTGTCATTTAGATTAAGAAGATATCCATAAAAAAAGAACACTTTTCCAAAATGGCATGGGCACCTTCAACCTCTAGTGATTTAGTGTTTGAGTGGTGAAGTCCTGGCTCCACCTCCACGCGGTGCCACCTGGATATCCTCCTTTAGGGCCCGGCACTCTGTGAACGGCTCGAGGAGGTAAACCAATGGAGCGGACATTGTACCCGGCTGTAGTATCGTGGCTTAGGGTTTGCACACGGTTTAACGACGCCGGACTGGTAGGGGCTTTTAAAAGACCCCCCAGTCCGATACATCGAACCCTGCATCGCTGTGGTCATGTCTCACGGATGTCGGGTTTAGAGGGTCTTGGCTTCAATGCCTGGACCGAAGTGAGAAGGAAACCACAAGAGAAAAAAACAACTCAAGGTGGAACAGCATAAGCCAAGGAGTGCATGGCAGAGGGGAAGCTTAGTCACCATTATGTGGACTCCTGGGTAACGGGCGACACCCAGGTTTAAATCAGCCTCCCTGAAGCAATGCAGGGCTCTACTTCAGGTGACCACCCTTTTCCCTAGCTACTCGTGGGATTAAAATGGACTTGAATGAACTTGAAGGAGAGGGGACATCCTCAATGGTACACAACAAAGAGGCTGAAGTAAGCTTCAACACAAAAAACACAAAAGGCGCAGAAGAGCCTGCAGACATCCAAATGGATAGTAAGGCCGAAGAAGACCTTCTAAGGAACAGCGACGACGACCTAGGCAATAGCCTCAAAGGTCTTGAAGCCTCAGAGCGAGAGGTGAGGATGTCCGGCGCAGCCAGGAAGAGGATGGTGTTCCTCATCAAGAAAGAAGTTCCTTCGGAGGAAGCTCGTCAAAAGGCTTTGAAGCCTATGTCGAAAGCTCCACAAACGGAGAGGACGCCCAACACAAAACGTGTTCACACCGAAAGCCGCACGCCGGACGTAAACAAGGCAAAAAAGGTTGAAAGGCAGTCAGTGCCTGTAACCAGTGGTCGGAAACTTGCCTTCAGCCAAGCTGCTACCGAAACAAAAATGAGCATTATTGCCCGAAACTATCCAGAAAGCCTTCTAGCAACGGAGCAATTAACAGCCGTATAGGAAGCAATTCTGATCATCATCGAGCAAAGCAAGAAAGGTCCAACTAAGCCTCACTTCTTTCAAGTTCAACATCGGTCAGCGTGGCTTGCTCTGGTCTGTGCCGACAAGCCTACAGCCGAATGGCTCAAAGGCTTGAGCGGAGTTTCAAAACCATGGGTAGGGGCCGACTTGAGGGTGTTAGAGGACAAATATATGCCTCACTCTGGGATCCTGATCGGCTATCTACCGGGCAGTCAGGAATACTTAACTGAGAGGATACTGACGCTGATAGAAGCCCAAAACGACCTCAAGGCCACCAGCTGGAGGGTCTTGAGAAGGAACCCGGTTGGTCCGACTCTGCAAGTCACATTTTTGGTCGACGCCAGACCATGAAGAAGCTAGAGCTCAGTAAGTTGAAAATAAACTACAAGTTCGGACAGCTCCAACTCCGCAGTGAGAGCAAGAAGGCACAAGGGAAGCCTTAAGAGGAGCCCAGTACCTCAACCGTCCTTCCCATGGAAACCGACGCAGAGGATTCATCCAAGCCTCAACCGGAGGTACCAAAAGAAGGAAGTGGGGAAGCAGTAGCGAAACCTACTAAAAAGCCGACAAAGCTGAAAGACTCAACGAAATCGAAGGGCGAATCCAAGGCGAAAAAATAAAGGCGAAGGTGAAGTGCCCACAGCTGAATCTTCACCTCTCAAAGGCAGCTTCTAGTGCCCTGTACTGGAGATCCAAAATAAAACAATTCGGGGTAGGCTTTCCGCAAGAGCCCTGGATATACAGGAAAAAGGTAAAAGGGCTACCTTCCGACACATGTTAGTTGATATATAAAACTGACTGCGAAAAACCAAAAGCAGTATTGCTGCTACACATAAATATCACATTTGTATATCTGTTCCAGAGTTTACAACACAAGACTTAGCAACGGCTTTAGTGGAAATACCCACGGGGAAAGGCAAGAGGCAGATAGTGATGGCCTCGGCGTATCTCCTTGGAGAAGAAACTCACTCACCAACAGAGAAAGTCAGACCCCCAGTTGATTGGTGCAAGGAGGGGCATGAGCACTTCATTCTGGGCTGCGACGCAAATGCTCACAACAGCATTTGGGGCAGCACGGATACCAACGACAAAGGTAAGGAACTCCTTGATTTCATTTGTGGTAATAATCTAGAGATTATCAATAAAGGTAGTAAACCTACTTTTGTAACTAGTAACAGACAGGAGGTTTTAGACATAACTCTAGCTGATATGTTTACAATAAATTCAATCACCAATTGGCGTGTTCTTGACGAAAGCTCCATGTCGGACCATCAAACGATTGTGTTCGACATAGAGGACAGCGTGAACAACGTGAAAGAGTGCAGAAACCCGAAGAAGACGGACTGGGATCTCTACACCGAGATACTCAAAAACGAATTCAAAGGTGTGCGCCTTAAAAATCACCACAAGGGACGAACTGGAAACAGCAACGATCCTGCTTACCCAAACCATGAAAAATGCTTATTAGTTGTCCACTAAAGAGGAAAAAAGCCTCAAGGGACGTCCCGTGGTGGAACAAGAATCTAAGCAGTCTCAAGACCCTAGCCAGGAAGGCTTTTGATACAGCCAAGCAAGCAAAGGACTGGAATCCCTATCGCAAGGCTCTGACTGAATATAATAAAGAACTGAGAAGGTCTGAGAAAAAAACTTGGAGAAACTTTTGCGAAGGGATAACTGAAACGACCCCCGCAGCGCGACTCCAAAAAGTTCTAGCAAAAGACCACTCCAATGGAATGAAAAAAAAAAGGCTGGCCTGATAAAAAAGGCTGATGGTAGCTTCACACAGGACCTCAAGGGAGCTTAAGAGTTCTCTAACAGACCCATTTTCCTGAGTCAAGTGAAGCTGTCGAAAATGGGACGGACAGTGGACCCTTCAAGCATAAGCCCACCTCCGAAGGTTGGCCAATTGCAAACAAAATTTTCAATTCAAAGAGAATCAAATGGGCTGTTAGATGCTTCAAACCATATAAATCGCCAGGTGAAGATGGCATTTTTCCTGCTCCACTGCATAAGGGCATCGGATACCTGGCCCCGCAACTGCAAGAAATCTTCAAGGCCTGCTATGTACTGGCCTACACTCCCAAAGAGTGGAAAGAGGCAAAGGTAATTTTTATACCCAAGGCAGGGAGACGGCCTCCGGAAGAGGCTAAATCCTACCGCCCTATTAGCCTCACATCGGTCCTCCTGAAAACCATGGAAAAAAATTGTAGATAACTACCTGAAGAATGGCATCCCGAAAAGGAACCCACTCCATATGCGACAATATGGATATCAGCCTGCAAAATCCACAGTGGATGCTCTACACAATCTAGTGTTAGAGATAGAGAAAACACTGGAAGCAAAAGAAATTGCGATCGGCACATTCGTGGATGTGGAGGATGCTTTCGACAACACCACTTACTCGTCCATTGAAAGAGCCACCAAGAGGAGGGAGATTGATACTTCTACCCTAAAATGGATCCAATCTATGCTTGTGGACCGGAAAGTAACCGCAGACCTCGGAAGAGAGTCAGTGACAGTCACCACTGGAAAGAGGTGTCCACAGGGTGGAGTCTCATTGCCCCTCCTGTGGTGTTTTGTCGTGGATGAACTGCTCAGGAGGCTGACTGAACGGGGCTACAGCAGCTACGGATACGCCGACGATGTAGCAGTCGATGTCAAAGGTAAGTTTGGAGGGACGACTTCGACCCTTTCACAAAATGTCATAAACACTTTCAATCAATGGTGCTTGGGAAAGGGCTTCATCATCAACCCGGCCAAAACAGTGATAGTTCCGTTCACACGCCGCAAAAAAGTCGAACTGACTGCTCCGGTACTGAGGGGAACTAAAATTGAGTTTTCCGAGGAGGTCAAATATCTGGGAATCATCCTGGATAGAAAACTCACCTGGAACTCTCACCTGAACAAGACAGTTTCGAAGTCCACAGCGGCGTTCTGGATATGCCTCAAACTCTTCGGAAGGACTTGGGGTCTGAAACCAGGTATGATTTATTGGTTGTACATGACGGTTGTTAGACTGATCATCACATACGCCTTACTTGTTTGGTGGGATGAAACTAGACAAAAGACAAGCCAACAGAAGCTACAGAAGCTTCAGAGACTTGCCTGTCTAGGTATCACGGGAGCTATGTTCACCACTTCTACAGCAGCGATGGAAGTTTTGCTGAACCTACTTCCACTGCACAAACAAGTAGAAAAAGAAGGACTAGTGAGTGCCCTCAAAATAGGACCCAAAAACCTAAGAAGAGGACACTTAAAAGTATTGGACTCAATAAAGAAGCAGTTCCTCACAAGCCCAAGGGATTTAATGTCAGTTGAGTACGACTTTGAGACTACCTATGAAGTGGTCGTAAATAACCGCCAGGAAAGCGCCCGGAGGGTGGCCCGGCTGCAGAAAAACATCATGATCTGGTACACAGATGGATCCGTGAGAATGGAAGGAGCCGGGATAGGCATATATGGCCCGAAGTATAGGAAATCACTGTCTGTGGGAGGGTTTCTGTCCACTCTACAAACCGAATTACTGGCGGTGGAGAGGTGTGCCCAAGTATGCCTATCCAGACAGTACACAGGAGCAAGAATTTGCATTGCCACAGACAGCCAGGCGGCTTTGAGGCACTTGGAGACCTATGACTGTAAGTCAAAATCCACCTGGAACTGCAAGAAATCACTCATACAGCTGGCTGAGAGCAATAAACTCACTTTAATGTGGGTACCTGCCCACCAGGGTATCGAGGAAAATGGAGAAGCGGATGCCCTTGCAAAAAAAGGAGCCCAAACAACATTTATTGGACCGGAGCTCACATGTGAGATGTCGTCATTCCTAATAAGGGAAAAAGTCGATAAATGGGAGAATAAGCAGATAGAGGCCTACTGGAAGAACATTCTAGGCCAACGACAAGCCAAACCGCTTATTGCGCTCTCCAAAACAAAGACGCAGCTCATCCTGTCGCTATCTAAGAACGAAATAAGGCTACTCACGGGTCTACTCGCTGGACATTGCGAAGTGAGATACCACTTGCAAAAAATGGGCGAGGAAAACTCACCTATTTGCAGGCTTTGTGCATCGGCAGATGAAACCACCGCGCACTTACTCTGCGAGTGCGAAGCACTGGCACAGAAGAGACTTACGCTGCTAAGAGGTGTGAAACTGACACTCGCAGACATCAGAGGTAAGTCTTCCAAAGAAATCATCCGATTTGGTGAGGAGGTAGATTTCCTGGGACATTGAATAGAAGCATGGTCACGCACAAAAGATCTTATAGGTCGCAGTGCAGAAAGGATCCTCCGAGACCAAACGACCACCTCTAATCTACAATCTCTACAATCTAGGGGCTGTTTTGAAAAAATCTACACTATGCTGAAATGTGCACCGCTGTGTCAGATTAAAACAAAACTAGAATTTTGATTCTACCTTATTTCGTTCTCGAGATATATTATGCATTCAGCTTTTATTTGCAACAAAGCAGGCCTTGGAATCTTGTTTTTACGTTTTTTAAAATTAAAAATACCTAGACACTTCAGCTATTACAGCTGCCAGTCAGTGTCAGTGTTAATACTCTGTCAGCTATACCAGCTGATATGAAGCAATGTTGTCTTTCCCCTTGCCGCTTAATTTTTGTGCTCACATCAGGGTAGGTGCTCACTGTGTTTGATGAAAAAAAGCCTGATGTTTCTGACAGTTTCTGATGTCAAAGCAGTTACACAGTTGGTGTAAGATGGATTTTGATCTTTGGGTGTGGTTGAAGGAAGATTGGAATAACGTGAGAAAATCTTTTTGAAGATCTCCAGATGTGAAAGCTGTTATTCTGCCTACACACATTTTGTGAAACTTCTTTCTTCAGTACTTTTTGGCTAGCTACCTACAGTGCTCAGCGTGCTCAGTAAAGCTAGCAGTGAAATGAAAAAATCAATGAAGATGAAAACGGAGCGAGGACCTAGCTGATGAAAGTCCGTTTCAGACAGGATGGCTGAAAAGAAACTAAGAAGCTTACCTATCTCCACAAATTTCCGGAGTCCGAAATGTTCCGAGTTCAAGTACCTTGTTTCTAAAAGTACCTACCCTAATAAAAATTATTAGGCCAGAGCCATCATTCGTTTCAATTCAAAGGTCTTCACTTTTATTGTTATTGGTAGATGCCAGTACCAGATCGATCTCTATCGACTGAAAGAAACACGGCTTTCATGACACAGCTTCCTCCTTGTTAAATACAGCCAAATTTTAAATTTCTCTTCTCACTTTGTATAGCACCGCCTGTACAACTTTGTTTGTTCCATATGTAGAATGAGGGAGAACTTCTCCACTACCCTTGAAGAATGACAAGCGGTTGATAGTCTATGTCATTCGGACATTCAATCAATCAGAAATGAACTTGCAACACTGTTCTGGATTTTGAAGTAAAGCGATAACCCCAGAAAATAATGCATAACCTAAACTGTGGCATTCCACTGACAGCGCTTTTACAGGGTGGATTCTGTCAAACTAGGCTCGCCTGCTTTGTTGCAAATAAAAGCTGAATGCATAATAGACTTGTAACTTTTCGTATGAATCACCCTGTACAAAAGTAATCAAAATAGGGCTGACATGGTAACTACAAGACTTTTAATGCAACGAATGGTTAATAAATCTACATTGGACCCATACCGTGTTTGATAAACATAAAATGTATCGTCGCAACCTACCCCATTTGAGACCGACCCATAGCAGGTACCAGGTGACCACAGGGGTAGCACCATTAGGTGTCCGTGAGGTAAAAAATTTCCATGGGGTAGTTCCTTACGGAAAATTATGCATTTGTGCCAAATTACAGCCAACTGCCTGACCCATGACAGAAGCAGCATCAGGAAATTCTAATTTCACATAAAGCGACACATTTTTCTCAAAAATCAAAATACAGAGACAAGTCAAAAACCGTTTCGAGATTTTGATAAGTGCTTTCCAAAAATGGCACCAGAAAAAGTCTGCAATTTTTTTAGCAAAAGTTACCCAGTGTTGAAGATGGACCACTTCGGTACTCCTCCCGTTATCACCCTGTATATCAAGTACAATGTCAGTGAACCCCGGACAATAATATTATTTCGGCAATAATACTTGTGACTGATATGATTGTGTTTCTATAACTTTTTTCTTGTTTTTTTCTTCTCTCGCTGTTATGCACAGCTCACCGATGATACATGCACAGCTAGGTGGGATACATAATACCACTACATCATGGTGTATTGAAGATGGTAATCAGGTGATCAGGCGGGTCTTCGGTGTGGTTGCCGCGATGGCCTTGTCACGTGCAGACATTCCGGCCTTCTCACCTCTAGACGTTCCGTCTGCTCGTTCTTACGACCGGGCTGGTTTGATATTGGTTGTGCGATGGTGCCTGTGGTGGCGTGTGTGATTATTAGGTAGAGTGGTATAAGTAGCAGCATAGCAGCCAGCTTGACCTAGCCATATAATAGCCGGGCATTAACCAATTTATTTTTGTGGTGTGTGTGTCTGTGTGAGACAAGAGTATTATCAAACCGCAAACCTAAAGTTCTTCCATCAAAATGATCTCAGGTCGGGATTATGTAACGCGTACGATTCGATCGCAGGCGGTCGTAGATTAAAAATTAATAATGATCGTCAATAATCGAGCATGGCAGCGGGTATGGGGAAGAGAAGAGTGGTCAGGCGAAAAAACCCGTTTCCCTCATCATCTAATGCGGGACGCGGAGGTTGCGTCAGGGAAAGTAAGACATGAAAATTTCATGGAACGAAGCTCTAGTATAGACGGGATTATTCCACTTTCGATCTCCTGCACAATCGATGCACAGGTAGGTATACACAGGACACAAGTTTAAAAAAAAAACGGGGGCTTCCTGGTCCTTAGGATCTGGGTTGGGTTCCTGTGTGTGTTGTACCAGTGTTTACACAAATTGCTGTGTCTAATTTGGTGCAATTATTTCGGGGGGCTTCAAGTGCCTTCACCAAAGGGCAATTAGTCACACCGTGTCCCATTGTTCCGCATGCACTAATTTCCACAGATTAGGCTTAATGTTTTCAACTCTTCAGTCTTGAGTGTTGATGGGTTTATTGCATGCATAATACAATCATGATGCTGGATGCTAGGTGCTGAATTCTTGTTTCCACTTCAGGTTTGTTACTCGACATCGGTTCATATAAGCAGTGCTGTGCTAGAGATTTCTTAAATCATTTACCTTGATGAAGATGACTGATTATAAAAGTGAAACTTCATGGATATAGATAATAGAAAGAGACTGTGATTTCCATCTAGATAATAAACGTGTAGTTCAGGAGCTTATGTATGGAAAACAACCTGCCGTGACGGTATTTATGGTAGGTTGTGGTGGTTGATTGGAAATGATTTGATTCGATAGAAGATAATCCTCAGAACTTTTTTTTTTTGGGGAACATTCATGTACCTGGATCATCGATTTTTTGTGGCTCTTCCAAAATAAAGGTGGAAGAAGAATTGCGATTTGCTGGAGCTCAAGTCGGTGAGTGACATCTGAGAATGATGGGCTATATAAGTCTTTCATTTGTACAAGATCTGAAAGTAGATTTGTTTTCAAGGCCGTTCGACTTCAATTTTCGACCGATAACTCAGACACACTCGCTCCATATTTGGCATTACAACCTTCATGTAGCTTAATTTCCGCTTTTTACCGTTGTGAATTGTAGAGAGAGAGCATTCGTGTTACCTATAAACGCAAAAACATTGCTTTTTGTTTGATGATTTTGCCAGAATATTGGTTTTACTGCGGAAACTGTAAAATTCTCGGGTGAAAAATTCACCTTACGCAGCTTTTGCATAAGAAGAAATTCCTGATAGATTTGAAACAAAATGCTCTTCTATATATGATTTTTAAGTGTAAGGTACTCAAGCCTAATGGACCATGGAAGAATTTTGACCACACATTCCTTGTGCAACGATATAACCATCGGATCCCAAAGAAGTAAAAAAAGAGTGAAAACTGAAATTTTCAAGCATAGTTTGGCCCTCTGGAATACTGCGGAGTCCAGAATTCAACTCAGATACGAATTTATACAGAGACTGTACTTCTCTCGTCACTCTATCCAAACATCATCAGCACTTGCAACCCACTGATGGTTTCAGCCTTCAGTTTTTGCCTATTCGTAGATCTAGAATAGGAAAAATATACAGTTTAAAATAGATCCCTAACCGTTTTAGAGACTAATAAAAACTAGTTCGATTGGAAGAAACCTGGTTGACAGACTTAGTATACTTGAAAGACCTGCTCAGAGCCTTGCCAAGAATCTTTTCAACACCCAACGCTGACCTAGTATCAATACAAGAGCACTTTTCAGATTCAGGAAAATCAAGTAGTATTTAACAGGACTAGTATCCAGTCAAAAGAAAAATTAACAGTTGATGAAGCAATTATTTGACCCGTTCATCTATTTTATGGCTGTTGAGGCAGAATCCTTTGCATTTGCAGAGTTTCAGGCATTTCATGCCAGACTTTCTGCAAGAGCAAATTCGAGTCCCACAGTTTGTTTTGCAGCCTGATAATGACTTTTTGTTATGTGAAGCTGTATGGCATTGCTGAGTGGGAGGAAGCGACTTCGGTTTCTCAATAGCCGAAAACAAAAATTTTCGAGCCTTTTTACCCACAGGTGTTTATGTCAGTCTTGAGCTGTAAGAAATAGGACTCATTGTGAGATAACGAATAAGTCAATAATAGGGTCCTCTTGCGTGGAATAGTACTTTTCGATACAAGAGCGCGTTTTTAAGTTCGAAGCCGTGTTTGCCATCATGAGGCGTAGTTATTATACAGCGAGTGAAAAGGAATGATCCTCATTTCTTCACAAGCATGATATTTGAATACGAGACAAAGTTGAGTGATGCAAATCATGCGAGTGAAGAAATGGTCATTCCATGAGAGTAATATTGACCGGTGGCAACCGATCATAGAAGTGGATGAATGTCTTTTACTTGATGCAACTGTTACAAAATTTATCAATTTTCTCTTATTTCATGATAATTTTTATTCCACATCCATTCATAGTGTGTTCCATTTCCATTTCCATTTTAGCTTCAAAATTGAATCCAGAATTCAAAGTTATGGTCATTTCACAAAATTTACAGCAGCTTAAAAATTTGAACAAGAAGAAAAGTCGACCAACCAGTATCTACGCCACTGGATACCTTTGTTGAAGTTCTTCTTCATCATGGACACGTACCTAAGAACTATCTGTAATAAAATTTGCGTTTAATCGGTAAAGCGGTTGAAAAGATACGGCAGAAAACAATCCGTTTCGCCTCATTGGACGCCATCTTCAACTATCGTGGGTATCTTACTTCCGGTCGATATTTCGCCTTGGTTACAGGCATTTTCAGATTCAGAAGGGTCTATTTAGTCTAGAAACACTTGTTACCAAAATGTTATATGAAATGCCTCTATAGGAGGTAATTTGAGGCGTCTTTTCAAATTTTTGTACCATTCTATCAGGAACTGCGCGTGCGTTCTGGCCGAGCCCCTGGCAGCTCTCTTTAATATCTCCCTAAAGAGCTCCACTTTCTTTGACGCGTGGAAGAGAAGCCGTGCTACCCCTGTTTACAAAAAGGGCGACAAACATCTCATTGGGAACTATAGACTAATCTGTCTTCTATCTAATTTTGCGAAGGTATTTAAGTTGGCAATCCACAGCAGCCTTATGGTCGATATTGGCCATACCATCTCTGATAGACAGCATGGTGTCTTCCTGGAAAGGAGTACTGTTACCAACTTAGCATGTTTCACCTAGAACCTTTGCTCGTCCTAGTCGCTTACAAGTCAGTCATTCGTCGCCCTTTGGATTATAATACTTGATTCGATTTGTTAGGTAGGAACTAACCTGATTCTAGACTATGAAAATATTGTTGTGCCAGATAGGTATGTCTTAATTATAGATACACGACAAAATTTGAATGCGGGAGGTCATTTATTGTTTGGTGTGTGAACTACTGTATAAGCTAGTCATTTCCTTCCCTGATGGAAAAGAACACCTGAATCTAAAGAATAGCGACGTAACAAAATGAGAGTTGACTATGGTCAAGGACTTTTTATTGATCGGATTTGCGCCTCACGGATTATTATTTCCTCTATAATTATTTGCCGGTCGTTCTTTCCGGTGAGTGCTTCTCTATGCTGATCTTATTGTGCTTATTCTAGGAAATATCACAATATCGTCATTATATTCAATTTTAAGGGAATGTTGCTCTGTTAGCTCCGGAGATGAGGTGTCGTTTTCGGAGATCTAGCTCTTCAAACTCAAGAGTTGTTCTGAAGTCTTCAGTAGTTGATCATTTGGTTTACAAATTTTTTAAAATGATGAGAATGTTATCACGATGTTACTCAAACATCTGAAATCTCGCTCTACAATTCTTGGACAAGATCACCATAGAATCTTTGTAGCTCTTAGTGTTGGATAGAAGTTATTGTTTTGGAACTGCTCAACAATTCGAGAAAATGCTCTGCAGCTTTCGGACATTATAAGCACCTAATATGCTGCAACAGGAACGAAGCCAGAAATATTTTTTGGGCACGGTCAAGGCCTCGCAACAATGGATCAGAATGATTACTACTGCGCATCCGTTTATCCATAGCCCTCATTGTTCAGAAGGGCGAGTAGGTAGGTGAGTACAACGCACATAGTTGGTTGTACACACTCCGATGGATCATGTTCGAGCAGCCCGTACAATGTAACACGAAACACGATATAATATGCAAAATTTGTTTTGATTCCGACCTACCTCTGCGACCTGACCTGCCCGAAGCCTCGTGCCAGTAACAAGGCAAGCACAAGGGCACACACCGAGGCCCAGAGGGGTGACTCGAACAAAACAACAACTATATTACCTTGCCTGCAAGTCCCACAAACTACTGCGTGTGTGTGTATTTTGTCTTCGCGGTCCAGGAGAATCGCCCGATAACTCACGCCGGGTGCTTTGTGTGCGTTCATAATGGGCCCCGGTGGACCCGCGAAATAAAGCTCCTGCTACAGCTTGCAGCTCCCTGCCGTCTCTGTTTCCCAAATCTACAGCGTGAAATTACATTACACTGAAACAGCGTTGAAAAATTGATCAAAAGCCAGTTTAGATTTCATCATAATGACTAGGTATAACCCATCTAACTAGACTTGACTTGGTCAAAAAGAAAATTTGCATCAGAGCCCTAGAAAACTGTTACGTGAGAGGCATAAGACGGTCAACTCAACTGTGGCTTCTTTTTGGGCGGGCGAAAATGTGACAGTAACAACTTCATTTGGGGTAGTCTTACGTTGATGAGTTGATGACCTCCCGGCAATATAATATCGAAGTTTCAGCTCACATCTCAT
The DNA here is from genome assembly GCA_949128115.1 of Anaspis maculata. NCBI lineage: Eukaryota > Metazoa > Arthropoda > Insecta > Coleoptera > Scraptiidae > Anaspis > Anaspis maculata. Next base: position 97,995,476 of record OX421963.1, on the reverse strand, counting down.
TATTCTCGTCTCGCAGTTCTCGCTTTTCAATCCAAGACTAGGACTTGTGATTATACGTTCGCGGCGTTCGCCTATTTTTTTAAAAGTGGGAATTGTTGTTGATTGCTGAAAGGCCAACGAACATTTTGAAATGTCGACAATTTCCATCTGCAACTGTTTGAATTTATATAAGTAGATATGAAATACGCAGCTATACTGGAAAAGTGGCATTTTTATAATGCAAGAACCAGAGAAGCAGTCTGGCGTAGTGCCTGTGCTTATAGATCGCATTCCATCAAAGTTGCTTGAGTAATCAATAATCAGAATCCTGTCGAAGACTATTCCTTGAGGTATATACACTCGGCGGCATAAGTAATGCATTATTAGAAGTTTTCAAGATGAAAATAATTTTTGAGCAAATGCATTACCTACCAGAGCCACCGGCTAGGCAGTTTGCGTGCCTTTTTGCAGGATCCTAGCCTATTCACTGCCGAGTTACGCTCCAAAATCACTCAGCGAGTACAATATTTATTGAATCAAGGTAAAATCAACGTCGATTGGTTAAATTAACGTACGTTGAACTTTTTTACATGATGCGTCAAAGTGAAAACTACCAGGGGCTCGTTTTTATGCGTTATATCAACGTGGAATTATTGAGGCTGAAAACATCATAATTTGAGTTGAACAAACGTTATTATAAGTATTTGATATTAGTTAAGGGTGGCTGTTTTCTTGGGTTTTTTGGACTTCGTTCAAAAGTAACTATTTTTCAAAAATGCCGACGTTCCGTCTTTATAATTTATAATTCATACTTTTTCAAGGCTATAGAAACGATGTAAATCTGAGTAATAATTACATATAAAGTGTGGAGCTTACCATCTAGAAAATGTATATATATATATATATATATAATATATATATATATAATAATAATAATACAATAGGTTTGTAAAATTTCTCGTGTAGACATGTATCAGGTTTTTTTGAAAAATTTTTTTTTTGATCAGCATGTTTTTTGATTGTTGTTTATGGTCATTGATTTTTGAATTTGTCAGGGATGAAACTGTGAATTTTGCTCAGTCTCTCGGTGTCTGAACGTTTGTTGACCGTATTGTAATTGTTAATAAAAATCATTTCACTTAAATTTCGTCTTTTCCCATTGATCTCTTTATCTAAAATGATGGTGTCGTCAAAATTGAAGGTGTGATTATCAATGAAATGATGATCTGCAAGAGCAGTTTTCTCAGTCTTGTCAGAGTTCTTATCATTACAATCGTAACAGTGTTGTCGAATTCGATTTTTTTATTGCTTTATAATATTGCTGTAGATAATATTTGTGGACCACTTAACATTGTAATATGCCAGTTGGAAATTGTACTCTTTGAAAATTTTGTTGATGTTAAATGAAATGTTTCTAATGTATGGAAATTTTGGATATGATATGTTTTTTTGTTGTTTATGGTGTTGTTGTGCTGTGAACTTTTGTTTAGTCGGGTTGAAAATTTGATAATTGAAAGTATAAGGATAATTATTCTCGTTTAAAATACTTCTTAGTTTTTTAAAACTTTCAAAATAAAAGATGTTGTCACTTAACTTCATCATTTTACTAGTAAGACCTTCAATAATTGCAACTTTCATATGGAATGGATGGTATGAATCGAAATTCAGTAGTCTATTGGAATTACATGGTTTTGTATACCAATTCGTTCCAATATTACCAGTTAAATCTCTTGAGATTTTGATATCCAAGAATGCAATTTCTCTGTTTGTCTCCAATTCTATTGTGAACTTGATTTTGTTGTGTACGGAATCCAGTTAGTGTAAGACATTGTCAATTTCAAATTCAGGTAGTGATACTATTGTATTATCAACGTATAGTCTGAGTAAAGGTATAAGAAAATTCAATTTGGAAGTGACTGTATCAAGTATATAACTCATCACTATGTTGGCCAAGACTGGACTTGCTGGGTTCCCCATAGCTGTACCATTTCCCATTTCTTTCATTTTAGAAATTTTCAAAAACTAGGAACAATTTCAAACGAGAATAATTATTCAATACCTATTATCCTTTATCAATCAAATTTTCAACCGGACTAAACAAGAGTTCACAGCACAACAACACCCTAAACAACAAAAAAGCATATCATATCTAAAATTTCCATGAATTAGAAACATTTCATTTAACATCAACAAAATTTTCAAAGAGTACAATTTCCAACTGGCATATTACAATGTAAAGTAGTCCACAAATGTTATCTACAGCAGATTGAAAAGCAAAGTACCTAAAACCAGTCAATCGTGTGTGATTTATAATTTATAAGATACCATGTGGAGATTTTTTTTCCTGATATGAACAATAAAAAGGTATTATATTAATGATTGTGATTCTTGTTTTATTGGCCAAACTAAACAATACATATTTAGAAAATCGAATTCGACAACACTGTTACGATTGTAATGATAAGGACTCTGACAAGATTGGAGAAAACCGCTCTTGCAGATTATCATTTCATTGATAATCACACCTTCAATTTTGACGACACCATCATATTAGATAAAGAGATCAATGGGAAAAGACGGAATTGTGGTGAAATGATTTTTAATAACATCAACAATACGGTCAACAAACGTTCAGATACCGAGGGACTTAGCAAAACTCACAGTTTCATCCTTGACAAATTCAAAAATCAAAGACCATAAACAACAATCAAAAAACATGCTGATCAAAAAAAAAAATTGTCAAAAAAACCTTATACATGTCTACACAAGAAATTTTACAAACCTTTTTTATTATTATTATACACATTTTTCAGATGGTAAGCTCCACACTTTTATATGTAATTATTCCTCAGATTTACATTGTTTTCATAGCTTTGGAAACATCTGAATTATAAAGACGAAACGTCGGCATTTTTAAAAAATAGTTTCTTTTGAACGAAGTCCAAAAAACCCAAGAAAACAACCACCTTCAACTAATAGATCTGATGGACGAGAACAGAAATACTTATATTCAAGTATTTGATACGTTTTCTTGACGTGATTTGTAACGTTAGAATATGATTAACATGTTTGTTTTTCTAATAATTATCGTTATTTTTCAGCAGTACCTACCGAGTAATTTTTACAAATCTCATACAAATCATCAAAGAATCCCTGGAGATCCCGCAGAGATCTTCACAAATCCCTAGAAATATTCAAAAAGTCTTGTAGAAATCTCCAAAAATTCCCAGATTCTTGGAAGTCTGCTCAGTCCAAAGAGGAAATAAAGTTGAAAGTTGAAAGAAAATCCTCAGAAATCTCGTAGAAATCTCTATAAACTCCCAAAAATCTTGTGGAAATTTTCAGAAATCTGTGATAGACCCTGAAAATCTTGAAAAATCCCGAAAAATCTTGTAGTTATTTTTAGAACACGCTTGAATTTATGGAATTTATTGAATTTATGCATCCTTAGAAATCCCTTTGAAATTTTTAAGAACTCTGAAAATCTTCAAAAATTCCATACAAATCTTGGAAACCCTAGCAATTTCATACAAATCTTCGTTCTGCCTGTAGAAATCTTAAACATAATAGAAATTACATGAGTACACATCTTCAATCTCAGAACTCCCTGCACAATAGTGCACATTTTCAGAGATCCTAAGAAATCCCTGATAACCCCGTAGAAATCTTTGGAAGTCCCCACAAACTCCGTGAGGGAATTTTGGAATACCTAGAGATCTCTAGGAAGGGGAAATGTTCACTGCACGACAAAATAAAGACACGTCACGCCAGAACAAAAACGACAAAAAAGGTGTATTCTATACACGGCAAAAAATAGTATATTCACGACAGAATGAGAGTTTGCACGACAAATTTGAAAGGCAGAAAAGTCACCCTGAAAATCACCCTTGACGTTTTTCAATTTTCACCTATCGTATCACTTGGGAGTCTCAGTGCTCCTTTGAAGTCTTTCAAAAATTTATACTGGTAATCCAAATACAAAACATTTGAAGGTGCAGCTTTATTGCTGGGGTTGGAATAATTATATACTTATATTATTTACACTTTTTATGATTATTATTGATGTTATTATGGGTATTAGTATACTATAAACATTTGAAGGTCCTTGTGTCTCCTTGCATTTTTGAATCTTGAAGCGTCAATTTTGATTTGGTTTCTTGCAACTGCAGAGGCTCTTTGATCTTGTCACTTCAGAGACCCAGTACCCTCCCTGAAACTCCTACGAATCATGAAATCGTGTACCTGGGGAACTAGCGCCTCCAGTCAATCTTCTATAGTTCAATTGACAGTCTAATATACCTCGGATTCCACCAAATTTTTATCAGCGGGATAACTTTATCAGTCTCATAGTAACTAAGCAACTGGCCATCCTATTGGCTGGTGCATAGCAACTATCAGAGTGATAGATTTAATCTGCCCTCAAAATTTTGGTGGAACCCAAGGATAGCCGATTAGCCGGTCTGAAAGATGCCTTGGTGCTCTCTGCACTTTCCATAATAAATTCCAACTAGTGAACTTGTCTGCAACTGCAGAAGCCCCGAGTCACTCATCTTGCTACTCAGGGGCCCTAGTCTTCCCGTCTCTTGTGGATTATATCAGTTCAACAATGGTTTTCTTGTCTGAAACTGCAGAGGCCTCTTTCGAAGTTCTCCCACGTCAATTTCATCTTTTTACCTTGAAGCCCTGATGTACCTTTGCCCTTTGAAGGGAGATAGGGCGATGCGTTTCGCAGACAATTGGTCGCAAGCGAGGTCACAAGAGCAACTACAATAAATAACTACCCCTAAGGCTTCGGAACTTAGAGGGGGGCTTGAATACATGAAGAGACAAGGAAGAGGGCTCAATGAAGGATTATTAAAATCATTAGAAAATACAAGGGGATGCGATAGAGCTCCGAAAATCACCCAAAAATGCAAGAAAGCTCAGCATCAGGGTTCCAAATGATATCAAAGATACAAAGGGGCCCAATGGAACTTTATACATTTAAGAAATGAAAGCAAAAGAAAGGCTTACTGTTACTCTGAAAGCCAATTAAAACATGAATGAGTTCACTGGGGCTCCACACTACATTTAAGAATACAAAGGGCCCTAATAGGGCTCCCAATATCACATGGAAGCATGAGGTACTTACTAACGCTCCGAAAGCTACGCAAAAATGTGAGAAAGTTCAGCAGGGCTCTAGGAGTCCAGGGACGTTAAAGAAATAAGGGGGCCCGTCGAGGCTCTGGATAACAAAAAATGACCACAGGGGGCCTACTGGAATTTTGATTGACATGAAAAAACATAAAAGAGCTAACTAGGGCTCCAAACTACATTCGCGGACACAACAAAGTCCGATAGGGCTCCGTATATCACATGAAGGCACAAGGAACTTACACTGGAGCTGATAGCAATGCAAGAAGACACAAGATGGCTTTCTGGAATTCTAAAAACTACGAAAAATCTCGAGAGGACTCATTAGGGCTCCAACTACAATTGAGGACCCAAGGAGGCCCGAGAAAACTCCGAATGACATGACAGCACAAGGGTGATTACCATGCTCTGTAAGTAACGGAAAATGCAAGGGAGCTTCGCAGAGCTTCAAATCACAATGAAAACACAATAAGGAGGGTCACTGGGGCCGGGATAACACAAGATGGAAAATAGGGCTCAGTGGAATTCTGGAAGCCATGAAGCAGATAAGGGGGTGGGCTCATTAGGGCTCCAAATTATACTTGAAGACACAAGGAGATCCGATGCAAGGGGTCTCAACCGAACTTCAAACGGTACTGAAGACACGAGAGGGCCCAATGAAGATCTGTATCACAGAATAACGTAAAATGGAGCTGACTGGTACCTACTCCGACTGCCATGAAAAAACAAAAGGGGGCTCAACAAGGTTTCAACTACACTAGAAGACACAATGGGGGCTCGATAGGGCTTTAAACATGACGTGACAGCACAACGCTGCTTGTTGCTTCGGAAGTCACGTAAAATGCAAGGGGGCTCATCAGAGCTTCAAATTACATTGAAGACAGGATAAGGAGGCCCAATAGAGCTCTTGATAACACAGGACTGCAAAAAGGGCCTTACTGGAAGTCTGAAAGCTATAAAAAGTGATCCTGCTGACGATAGTTTCCGGCAAAGCAGCAGAAGTCCACCCTCTCGCCGTCTAAAGTCGATTTCATAGACGACTTGCTCCGCCATCTCTCGGAAGAAACATTATGCTACCGCTTCTCTGTGCGGAGAGAACTTTCTCCCATTCGAAACTCTTTCCCTTCCCCCTCTTCTCTTCACAGGTGGGAATTATCAGCGCTTCTACTTTCAATGATCCCTGCTTTCAATGTAGACTTCCAAGATTTGCATGACTGCAACGTGACTGCGACATTTTGATTTCGACAAATGTACAAAAATTCATGACAAGAACTACCCCCGATCTACAATGATCTTTCAAATTTGTCGTGCAAACCCTCATTTTGTCGTGATTTTCCCTTTTTTTGCCGTGATCAACACCAAATTTGCCGTTTCCAAAATACTTATTTGTCGCGTAAACAACTATTTTGCCGTGATTTTCACTTTTTTGTCGTTTTTTTGCCCTTTTTTGTCGGGCCGAAACATACCACCCCTCTAGAAATTCTCAGAAATTTCGTTGATACCTTCAGTAACCCTGTAGAAATCTCCAGAAATCTCAAGAAATTCTCGAGAAATCTCGTGAAAATCTCCAGAAATCCCTTGAAATGTAATTCAAATCTTCATGAATTCGTGTCACCTCTCTCAAGTTTGTAAAGAAAAAAATAAGTGAGTAGTACCTAGATCAACACAGTAGATGTTTATAGGGCAATATCTCGAAAACTCTGTCAGTAACATATTCAATAAAGAAGCAATATTTCTGAAGTTTTTCTGGAAATTTTCAAGCGTTTTTCCTCAGATTTGTACAGCAAAATATATGAGGATAGTGAATCAACATCTCCGATGCTCACAGAGCAATATCTCGTAGGTTCCAACAGTAATATTTCTGAACATGATGAAGTGATATTTTTCAAGGTTCAGACCAAATTTCTAGAGTTTGATCAACGACATCATATTAGGCTTTGTATAGTAACATATCAGCGAATCACAAACCTATATCTCTGATGTTCGCAGAGCGATATTTTCATAGTATTTGACGGTAGGTGAGATTTTCAAGGATATTGAAGTTTAAGAGCAATATTCCAGAAGATTTTCTTGCTAGTTTGTAGAACAAGACGTTCGTCAACTGAGAGCAAGTCTCGTGACGTGAACAGAGGAATCTTCAAGGATATAGCGTACTGACATTCGCAGAGATTGTAAACTGACAATTCCAAAAAAAATATAGCAACAGCTTTTGGGTTTGCAAGGTGAAATCCTTCAGTTGTATGGAACAAAATCTTCGTAATAGAAAAGCTACTTTTTCGAGGAGTAAAAGTAAACCACTGACGGAATTTTCGTACACCGATTTCCAATGATTTCCAAATGATTTTCAATGATTTCCATGAAAGTGCACACCAGATTTCCATCAAGGTGGTTTATCCCTCATACTTTTCTGACGTTATCTAACCGAGGAATATCTTTCAGCTTAGAAGATAGCTTGGTATCATTTGCGAGCATATTGTCATTAGTTGTTAGTAACTACTAACTGTCATTTAAAGGCCTAGTGCCTAGTTAGAAGTTTTATTTCCGATAATTTTCGCTGTACTTGCCAAAACGTTAACAAGAAGCTATACATATGGCGCAGTCATATAACATCTCGCTGCATCTTGCTTGACGTTCCAATTAAATGAGCATGTAAACAAAAAAGTTTTGTTCCAACAAAATTACGTCGAGCCTGTCTCCTGTCACGCACAAATCCACTCTAGTGAGATAAACCAAAACGCAGTGGTGAAATTCAAGACGGACCAGATATGATGTTCGTAATGACATTTCCATGCCAAAATAATTATTTTCCACGCGTGTCCTTCCGCTTTTCTTCCAAGACAGTTTTTAATTCCGTCTAGACCGTGTCCCCAACGATAATTATGTTCCTTAATAATTCCACTCCACACCATCAATTTCCCAGCCTCACTATCCGGGGAAAGCATTTTTATATACCGGTGGCGTGTCAAAACCAGAAGCCAGAAGCCAAAACGTATCGATGATAATTATTATAAAGTATTGTCAATTAGTCGGAAAGCTACACACATCAGCAGGTAACGATGTTTCGGCGCGTTACGTAAACACATTCACTTTAAAATATTACCTGTTGGTTACCAAGATATACCTACTGCTACTACACAACAAAGTTGCCGACTATAATTATTAATGTCACGTATTATGAATACCGAGTAGGCACGCCGGGTGCCAAAACATATTTTTGATACAGTTATGCATGTGACAATCCGAGACCGAATCAACTTAATGAAAAACACGCACACGGGGGCCTATTATAAGCTCCGTGCTGTGGCTTTTACATAACCGCAGGAATTTCGGATTATTTCGATTTGTTCGTTTGCGACAACGGTCGCAACCTAGACTTGCGCGCTTGTACAGGGTGTCTCAGAAATATCGTGTCCCAAATCCACAGTGATTTCAATATTTTCCTGGTAATTTTGAAGCATTTTCCCAACCGCGGTATAACTTTCCACCCAAAATTTTTGAAAACACAATGTTTACGCATTTTGCCTTTGAATATTTGCTTTAGCTTGATATGTTCTAGAAGAAAGAAAGAATAGCTCTTTCAGCTTGATATACATACATATTTAACTACTTATCCAGGTATTTTTGTACCATGCATAGGCTCAATGATAATAGTCAGATATACCTAAGCTTCTAGACGGTTCAACTTGTTCCAGCCCCGGTTCCAGCTAGGTTTCCAAAGTGCGACTCTAATTAATTATAGGAAAGAAAACCCGGCGTGCCGATGTTGGTGGAAATTGGACGCGTGAGAAAGAAGCGGATAAGAGAACACTTTTTAATAACATTTTTCAACGCGCCGGCTCGCGTTGTAAATAATAATTGCAACTTGAGTTTTCTTCCAGAAAGAGAAAGCGTTGATTAATTATCACGCGCGAGGAAATATTCGGCAATGCTATCAATTACTCTGTTAATTGCTGCGAGATTTAATTTGATGTGTGATGTGCCCTGTTTATAGTCCTTGGGATTACAAGTGTGTTGCCAAAGATCCTCGTGCCTGCGAGGTGTATTCGCTCCGAAATCTAAATCCTGTAGAACTATCCTTGGAAATAAAACTGCCAGATCCCACGATAGAATTATTACTCTCGGAATTACTGCTCTGTAACATAGATGTTGATCTACGATTTGCGGATATCTTGCTTTGTAAAACTAGAACAATATCAATATCACTCGGAGATCTTTGGGAATATTGATCTGAAACTTCAGAAATTTCCAAGGGAATTTCTATATGTATGTACCTCTAATATCCTGAGAAATGTTAAAGACAGATTCTTTAAGAAATTGCTCTGTGAACATCAGAGATGATGATTTTGAATCCACTGATATCTTGCTTTGCAAAATCTAGGAATACGCTTGTAAATCCCCAAAAATAGTTTGCGAAACATCGGTTCATATTTCTTGAAAATTTTATCGCTATAACTTTATGAGATATAGCTATGCAAAGACCGGAGATATTGATTTACCTACCATTGGGGGATATTTTGCTGTACAAACTTGAGGAAGATAGATTGAGAATCTCCGAAAATGTTGCACTGAAACTTCAGAAATATCACTGTTTCACTGGAAAGGTTGATAGCAGATTTTTTGAGATATTTCTCCGTGAATATTGAAAATTTTGTTCTACCCACTGTTGGCAGATATCTTGCTTCACAAACTTGAGAAATGTCGGTTGGAAATCTCCAGGAATATTAATCTAAACTACGCAACGGAATTATTGTCATACTCCAAATTTCACCCTTCTTCAAAACAAGAAAACTCCCGATTGGTTTGAACAATTTCAATTCTGTTGAAAGCATGTGAAGCTTGATTCCCTGTATATAGCGTTGTATCAATTTGAAGGTCGATAGATGTCAACTTGAGTTTCTACAAAGTGTTGAAGAAAGTGGTGCAACATTTATAAAGTTTGACATACCTATTCCCATCTGGAATAAAACTTTCCCTTTTGAATTCCAGCATCAATGGCATGTTGCTAAATTATATAATCTCGAAACGGTCTCGATTTATATCTTCTATATATCTTCTATTTACAGGGTGGTATCAAAGGAAAGATTTTTTTGGTCTTCTGATGTAACATTATTTCTCTTTCTTCACCTATTTTCAAAAGCCGGGGCTTATATTGAAGCTGAAGCCTCAGGTAAGAAAACCCAATGAACAAAATCGACTCAAGAATCAAGATCAACATTGAAAACATAGGGTGGCATCAAAAGTGACATATGAATATATCTGTCTAGGAATCCGATCAGGTGGAAAATTCACTTGTCTAAAAATGTTCGTAGGTAACCACCGTTACAAAACTCCTCGGAAGCAGACAGTTCTCTTCGCTTTGTTTTCCGTAACATGGGTTATGGTATTTGCAGGTGAGTGATGGCGCTGCTTCTCCTTGAAAAATATGTAGCCCATTATCTATTATAATATTACTGCATGATTTTTGGTGATTTTTGGTTACTTTGTACAGCTAAGGAATGTCATTCTACAGTTTTCGTAGATCTTGCTCTACAAGACTAGAAGAAGGCACTTCGAAATCTTCTGGAATTTTGTTTCAAAATCTTTGTAAATACTACTGCATGATTCCGGGAGATATTGGAGATAGGTATTCCTTTGTGACTTCAAGGACTCAACAGTTCTCAAAGATCTTGCTCTACCAACCCAAAAGATGACGCTCTAAAATCTTTGCGGGTTTTCTATTATTTGTGATAATATTGTTATGTATTTCGTGTACGGATTCGAATATAATTGAGACGATCGGTTCAAAACACACACCGTTTATCACTGAGTACTACAATAAATACACGCCAACAATATTTACTTGGGAATATCGCTGTGATTACCACTCGCTTCTAATCCGCTCGCTATCACTTCGCATTCCAGTTCATAACTGGTGCTGTGAGCGATTCATAGGGCTTATACATATAGGCCCCGACTAATTATCTCGAATGTTCCATGGGTCATCCAGCGAATTCCATAGTGGCCCGGCTCATGGTTTCTGTGTGTTCTGATATGTGGCTCCTCCGCCAAAATGGACAGATGCAGCTTGACCCACTGCTGAAATCTCCATACAGTTGAACAGGGAAAAGCCTACACGCACGCTCCGGAACACACTAGAACGCTCTTGTACTCCGCGATCTAACGGGGAGAGTCTAGAAAGATCGCGTGTTATCATTGTTCACCCTTGTTTACCCCAAGGTGCCCTCCAGTGACGCCATCGTGCATCTCCTTCAGGACCTCTTCCACTCTCTTCTCGAGAAGCACCAATTGAATCATCTCCTTCTTCCCAGCTGGACTCTCTCAGACTCTCTTCAGCAGCCCATTCTCTATCCTCAGAGAATTCCACTGTGCCCAAAGAGCTTTGAATTCAGGCGTTTCATCAGAGATCTCGGCCCACTCTGGTCTGTCCTGGCCAAGTTCGATCCTTCCTTTCGGCAAGCGTACCGATGGCTGGGTCTTCACGCTGATCCTCCGTGAGCTCAGCCGTAGTCCAATTTCGTTGGGTTTCAACAACGTTTGCCTTAACTTCGACGTTCCCATTCTGCCAGTTCATACCCTTTTGTCGTGCCTACAGTCCTTGTTGCGTGGTCTTCGAGGAAGACCATCCGTGTTGCCATTGCCATGACCCTCTTCAGGACAAAGTCGACTTCCTTGATCAGCAGCTTCCCGTTCCAGCATGGAACGGTCTGCTGAAATGTATCGTCGCCTGCAGTCGCGTTGTAGATGTCCAGCCCTTCCACACTCAAAGCAACGTGGTCTTCCTCCTCTACGATTGCTTTCTCTTGGTTGGGAACTTTCTCTATGAAACCGTTCCGCTGTAGAACGGTCTGCTGGACTCGACCATTGCCTGCAGTCCCGACGAAGATGTCTCGATCTTCCACAGCCGAAGCAACGCGGCCGTCTTCCCCCAGCTCTTGGCTTGTTTTGGGATTTGTTCCGAGACAAAGCGTTGAGGATTTCCCTATACATTTCTTCGATTGATTTCTTGACAGTATGTAAACCTCCGGATTCCTTAACGCCCACCGCCTTGACTTGACGACTGCACAACTCTTTGACTGCCTTAATGCGGACGGCCTGAGTCAGTGCGTCGCTGATGTTGACTGGGTTTCAATTCATCAGCATCTCACGCAGGTCTTGGTCTCGAACTTCACAGACGAAATTATCTCCTATGATGTCCATGGGATGGTGCGCTGGGTACATTGAGTACACTGGAAGAGCCAGCCTTTGAACACCAGCTGCAAATTCCTGTAGGCTCTCTCCGCTCCACTGCGTTTCTGCCAAAAAAGTAGCTTGATGGACATGTCGTCCGCTATGATCCTCATAGCGGAGTTCTAGAACTTTGAGAAGCTTCTGTGAGTTCTTCTGTTAACTCTCCGGAAGCAACTGTAGCAGCTTCAACGCTAGACCTCTCAAAGCAAGGATGAGTGTCTCAGCTTTATCTTCGTCATTCCGTCCGTTCACCTCGGCAACAACGTCAAATTGCCTTTTGTAGGTCGTCCATGGGCTTTGTCTATCGGAATTTGGCAGTTTCACACCATGAATACCTGCTGAAGCTGCCATCAGGGCCATCGTATTACTTAGAGCGCCGGCGGTACTCTAGACACGTCGTTCTAGCTGCACCATGTTTGCTTTCATCGTGGCCATTTTTTCTGCCAGATTCCTCACGTTGCTATCGCTTGTGTTGTTCCAAAGCCACCATCAGCTCTTCCAGACGCTTCTTCTTTTTCTTTCTCTTCTTTACGCTCCTTTTCCTGCTCTTCTAGAACATTCTTTAATTGCAAGACAAGAGCCGCAACGTCTTTGGCTCCTCTTTTCGACATACTTCTGGTCTTCGGCATGCACGAATCAATTCCAATATTTCCGAACACCTTGTAGTCGCAGGCCGAATAGAGTATGAACGTCATGTGTGGCTAATTGCCCGAGGTACCGGCGACCTGCCTCTCCCCAGGTGAGTTACCTCGGAAACTCCCTCGCTCGGGACTCACGACCTTCTTTTGTAGGCCGCCAGCGATGGTTCCGGCGTGAGTCCGCCGTTATGCCGTGCCGCCGTTGTGCCGTGACCACCATGAAATGCCGTCGAGGCACGGAATTACGCGGCTAGTGGCTTACTGCTGAGCCCTGCCGCCACTAATTTCCACCAGAAGCCCTACTCTCGCCCCCTTCGCCAGAGACTGCCACCGAGGCCTCCTCCCGAAATCGCGCCGATGCCATCTCTACCACCTGCGGTGATGCCTTGCTCATCAGCCGTCCGCCGTCGCGACGCCGTCGACGCTCTCGTCACCCCACCGATCACGGCTCTGCCTTTTCCAGCCGTCGGACCAGGCAAAGTTAAGTGATTCCGTTGCCAAACCGCTTGCTTTGGTCGCCGCATGCAGGGCCATGGCCGATGTGCTTCACGCTGTCTGTTCTTTTAGTAGTTTGGAGCTGCTTTCACCTGCTTTCACCTGCTTCAACCTGCTTTTTCTTTGCTTAACCTAACTTTCAACTTTCTTACTTTATTTTAACACTTTGTCCACCTGTCGCACTGAGTTCTGTCCGTTCTGTTGTGTTTTCAGGGTCGTCGCTGGACCGGGCCTGCTGCCACTACATCCAGCGTCTCCGTCGCTCCCAATAATTGTCGGCTAGGCCACCAGGACTACGGAGTGGCGCCTAAAACCCACCGAACATCAAGCTTCAGCTAGCCGTAGTCGACATCGGGCTTGGGTGGCAGGTCAGGTCAAGCGGTGGCGGCCCTGGAGAACTGCAGAGCGGCGGGAACAGGACACCCTTCTTTGTGCCGGCAGCGTGGATTAAGTACCTTGTTTTGTTTATTTTCCTTATGTTTCATTATCATTTATCGTAGTAGTTCAGGTGACGGTAGTAGCGTCATTTTAGGGGCCTTCAGCCCACCATAGGTTTATAGTAATTATTGTTTTTATGAATCGAATAATTATATACTGTTGTTAAAAACAATCGCCTTTTTGTTCACACCCGACCCCGTGCCAGCAAGTACTGTGGCCAAGTCAGCTGCCGAACCCTGACTAGCCGTAGCAAACAAGAGAAAGACGAGAGAGAGTATCGCTCTCGCTAGAACAGATCATATTAGTTCCAGGGACCTAGATTGTTGAGGAACCTGTTAGCGGGAAAGAATACTGCAGACCAAGTGCTCAGCGCAGTGTAGCCACTTGGGACAGTGTGAAACAGAGACAAAGGTTTATTAGTAAGTTCTACGGTGACCTAAGTTGACGAGGGATCTGTAGGGAAAATAGATAAGATTTTGGCAAGGACAGTGGCCGAGCACTGCTGCCAAAAGAAGAGGGAGAACACATGACATACAAATCAATAACAATCAATATTACCAATAAAACGAAACTGTGAATAATCACAGTACATGGGTTCATACATAATGAACATGGTCAATGGAATCATCATCAGTTATTTATCACAATAAATACCACCACTTGATTCAATGTAAATCAACAATATCAACAACCAGGTCTCAACAGTTAAAGACGTATATTATTTCCATAAGATAACAAAGTAAGGAAAGATATGTTCTCTCACGAGATACCCTTCTTTCACAAGACACGACAATAAGAAAAACATCTGTTGTGTGCAGATCCCTTTCTCTCACAAGATCCAGGCATGGATACAGAAGATAGTTGATCAGTGTAATATGTAACATGGTAAACAGAAGTATGAAGAAATCATTAAAGCAATTCAACTCAGATGGAGGAGAATACCACAACCATGCCCATCAAGTATGACAGTATACCTTGGAGCTCTCAAAACCACGTCACCTGTTCTACAGGTCAACGCTTTGTTGTCTCGCCAGACCCTGGCTCTCGTGGTAGCTCGGTCCCAGTTGAAGCCACCCGCATTTGGCGGGCCGAAAATATTCCGGAGGAAAATAATTCAAAGCCGTGAAATCGAGGTATGAGAATGTGAATATTCAGAGTCGAGGCATCATTAAAAGATGTCGCTAGCTATTTAATTCATTCGTGTAAATCCCGCAAAGCTCTATAACATAATTTACTGGCCCATCATCGACATTCAACAACCGTCCCTGCTTGACGTCCGACGAAATGGGGAATTGGTGCATATGAAGTGAAGCACCCGCATATTGACCCAGCTAGTTGCTGCCGTACTCCTGCTATGTTGACGCGCCGTGTTACCGCCCGCTTGCCGCCGCCATCATCCGATGTCCACGTGATGTCACCCGGTGTCTCAGCGCAGTGTATTGAATTACCCATTGGAATTCCACGGCTATACGCCGTTCGCGATCGTTTTGGATGCAATAAAATATTCCAGATGGCTGGGAATGGAGGATATCGCCGGAGATTGACCGTGGTACCTGGACCAATCCTCCTGGGCTGCCGTCCGCTCCCGACTTGTCACGCCCGCTGCCGAGTGCTTCTGCGGGCCTGTTAGCGAAGAGTTTTAGTCCCCTTCGAGGAAGCTGAGTTAGAACCCGTTTATGTTGCGTCGCGACCCTCCTAGAGGCCGAAGCGTCGAAGCCCCAATGATGAGTCCCAGCCCACTTGGAAAATGACGAGTCGATTTCCCCCGGCTGTGTCTCAAAGGCCCCCTGGAGAAAGCCGAGTTGGAACCCTTCGGAGTCGTGTTTTGGTCCCCTTGGGGGCACGCTGAGTCGAGAACCCTCCAGGTTGAGTTTTGACCCTCCGAGAGACTGATGAGTTGCTTCCCCCGTTGAGTTGCAACCCGTCTCTAGGATGTCGAGTCAGAGCCCTTGGACGTTGAGTCTTGATCCGCCTCCAGGTGTCGAGTCAGAGCCCTCCGACGACGAGTTCCAGCCCTTCTCCAGGTCGATGTGCCAAGGCCCTTCCGGTGTTGAGTTTCGACCCTTCTCCAAGTCGTAGAGTTGGGACCCGTTGACGAAGTGTTTCGAACCCCCTCCAGGATGCTGAGTCGCGTTCCCTCCACGATGAGTTCTAGCCCACCTCGAGGATGTCGAGTTAAAACCCCTTAATGATCCAGGCCCGATAGAAATGAGGTCTCTCGTTTCGGTATCTCGTGTGGCGGAGTGATGACCTCGACGAGCGGGAGGTTAGTCTTGGTGAGTTGGGATAGTTGCTTACGGTTAGGCTTTGTCGGAAAAATGTATGATGGGGCTCACGCGTGCTTTCTGAATCTGCCTGCACGTGCTGGTATCTGCGCTACTGTCTGCCGTCAGGTACAGCCACTGGCAAGCCTCGTCCTTTGTTGGATACCTTCATAGAAAGGTATTCGCGCTCTTGGGCCCTCTGGACTTGGCTTTGTGACTGCGGTACTCAGAGTACCGGACCTAGTGGGTTAGATCTGGAAACTCGCGGGTGAGCTTCCTCTGCGTTTCTGAAGCTCCTAGTTATTCGGAAAATGTAAATTTTGAGAACTACGTGAAAAATCAAGAAATTGAAATAAAATAGCATCGCGTTGAGATCGGGGTTCGGACCCTGCCGTAGAGTCGCAATTGTTGATCGGATTGATGGACACCCCCCCCTCCTTGAAACTAATGATTTTGTTTTAGCGCCACGACCGTTCCTGATATTTCCATATAGAGCTTGTTACGGGAATGAAGACGTTCTTATTCGAAACTGATGAATTTAATACGGTACCCAACGACGCCATCGTTCAAATAGGGACTTTGTAAAAATGAATTGTTATTAGGGCTCGATCAGGAATAGGGTAGACGGCGATTATTTCGCGTTAGGGCAAAGATTATTTCGACGCCTCTCCGCATCGGCTTTTCGGCGAACACCCTGTATAGTCATTTCTCTGCGTTTTGTTTCTCCTGGCTGCGGCCTTCTCTCACAAATTGCTAAACAACAACGAACTAGCGCGTATACGGGGCGTGCTCAAAACGTTCTCCAAATTAAATTTGTATCTTGACTAGAGTAATTGTTTCGCGCTCACCATCGGTTCGAAAGTTTTTGGAAGGGCGAAATTTGGTTCAACATTTCCGGTTATAGACACGCGCGACCGCGGGAATCTTTCTAAGCGTTGGGGGCGACTCACGGTGAAAAAAGGGAATAGGCCCCCACAAAGGCAGCCATATCCAATCCTTTCCAAACGGGCAAAAGAGACCATGGCCCAAAAAGAAGCAACAGCCTTTGAAAAGAATGCCACAATTAGGTGGGCTACCATACACACACCGGCCCACAAATCTTGGATAGCACTCGTGGTCGAAGTCACTCTTCTCTTTTCAGTGTCTAGAAGCCGGGCCTAACCCTAACATAACCTCTAACACTAACATGAATGTTGGATCGGATTTAACACCAAAAAGAACTTTGAACCGCGAAAACCAGTCAGAATTGAATGTCGGTCAAGGTGTAGAGTCAGGTGTTCGTCGGAGGGTTGGGTGCTGGGACGTCTGAAGTAATTAGGGGAAAGTTATCTCTTCGGGAATAGGTTAGATCTTTTAGATAATTTAGCCTGCGCTGTGAAGGTAGGACTAGGTATAGGAGCGAGCCATTATTTAAACATATTGAATTGTACATAGAAGTCAATAGATTGATGTTATGTTAAAACTTTAACTGTGTCTTATTGCGTTCAAACTCGTAGTCAGACCTGTCTCAACAATCTCGAGAACTCTATAATCGAACAACAAGAAGAGAGGCACAACGGGATGTCGTCCTGATACTAGATGATCATCGGCCAAGCGGTTCCAAAAGCGGGAAAAGTGATTTAATTCAAATAAGTTGAATTAAATGCCAGTATAATGGGTTGTCTACCCATTCAGGGGTACAAGACGATAGCTGGGGTCGTTTCACAGTTCATCTGGAAATCTTGTGGCGACATCGTTTTACTCTTTCGTCTCTCTCAAGCATCAACAACAGTGACCCAAAAGCTACGTGTATTCCCTTTACTCCCCTGAATGTGATTATCCCGCTAATTGTTACAATTAATAATGTCTAACTGACAGGAAACAAAGGAGCTGAATCACTTATCTTCGAGCGTTCTGAAGGCACGGCAGCTATACTCTGGAGGTCTTCATCATCGGAATAGACTTGTATCTTCTCTTTTCTATGATCTGGAGCAGGAAATACTCAGTTTTTCTTGTGTTTTTCTCTTAGACATCTGCCGACCTTTTCTCCACCTTTCAACTTTTTGTTACTTGACGACCGCCACTCCCTTTTCAGGTGTATTACCAAAGCTCACCATGTTTCACGTTTAGTTCTTTATAGGCTAAAGAGCCGGTCGATTTCAGTATATTTTTTATTTTTGCTCTATTTTGCCTATTACGACCATAAAATAAATTTAAAGTTTCGATGAGGGCAACGCCCATCTTTGAATCCTAGTTCTGCTGACGTCAAAGTGTAAGTGACGTAGGCTGGTGATCTGGCAACACCGCATCTTTACCTGTTATTAACCCATATTTTACCAATGGTGCGTAAACGCACCACTAGGTTCTCGATTTTTTTTCGAAAACCCCGATCAATATTTTAGAGATCTCAACTAGATGAGGTCCTTTGCAAAGCTCCAAACATTACTTTCAAACAGCTAACTATTGAAAGTTGAGACTTTTCTTTTTCAAAATTTGGGTCATAAATCATTGAAAATTCGAGGTCCTTGCGAGCTCGTGTATGATGCCATTTTGTGAACAACATTTAGAATAGAATTAAAAATTTGATTACTGAATAATGATAACATAGGATGTAGAATAATAAATCCGTTTATGAAATTTTATTATTTGTATCTAAAAGAAAGCTGCATAAAGTGTTCAGCAATGAACTCTCACTGTATGATGGCGATATAAGACGAACGTGACTATACATTCAAATTTTTTGCTTTTTCTAGAAGACCGTCAATAAAATCAGCCAATAAAAATTTTTGCGACCAAATGGCCTAACGGTGTATCGTTTAGTGGGTGGGTATAAACTATATACTAAGGTATAAACACACAAATTTTACTCTCAGTGAGACTCGAGGTAAGACCTTTTTGTGTTTTTTACCAAAAAAAGGGATACCTATGACGCTGCTTACGATGAATGCACCGAAATTTCACAATTAGGTTGAAAATAATTCAGTTGTTACCATAATCAGTGATCAATTCATAGTCCAGCCAACTCAGGTCATAGACTACATGCTCCAACTATCTTTAACGAAATTCGAAGTAACAACTTTGGACATGTAATTATCAAAAATGAGAATAAAGTGAGACGCCTATGCAAAGTATGTCATATAGTCATACTATATTTTTATGTAAACGCTGTAACGTTCATCTACATGTTGATTGTTTCGGAAAGTTTCATTAGTAATAAAATATCAGTTCGACATTTTTCGACCCCATATTTGACCAATTTGGCCAATTTACGCACCATCAGTTTTTTTGAAAACCAAGATATTTATATTCTTTTGTCAATGTAAATGTCTTATTATATGTATAGGAAATGTGACTAAACAGCAGAAAAAACATTTTTTTGTTTATTTCTACCCTTGGTAAAATATGGGTTAAGGCAGCCGCGTTTGACATAAGAGTCGCAAGACCATAACAAAGTTTTAGCAGTGATCTGATGTTGAGTAATTTTCAATTTGTCTTAATTGAACTTGTAATATGACTAGTGTGAAGTTTTGTTTTTTTCCAAGGCTGTTTAAATACATCTTTGAATTGTCCCCGAAAAATATTTACAACGGTTCCCAAGAACAAAGAGGTACGAAAATCGTACTACCAATCTGCCTGGAGCACAACTGAATTTCCAAATGGATTTCCAAGCACTGCAAATATTGTCTGCTGTAAAGACCGTTTCAATATAAGTGGACCTGAAACAATAAGTATTGGACGCATTTATTGGAAAAAAATCGTTTTCCCAACAGCTGGAAACTGACTGTGACAACTGACTGTCGATACTGTGATACAAAACTTTTGGCACAAAGTTGAATATTAAAAAAGGAGTCGTTCCTCGAAATCTTCGACGTCTTGTGGGCTCTGGAGACTGGAACAAGTGAAAGAATTTCGAAACGATTGAAAACTGATCCAGCAGCACTTCCAAAGGAGCATGGGCCCCTAAGAAAATTGTTCCAATCTGAAGTATCAGCAGGACCTTCAACGTCAGCAAGACCTTTAACGTTAGCAGGACCTTCAACATCAGCAGGACCTCCAACATCAGCAGGACCTTTACCGTCAGCAGAATCTTCAACATCAGCAAGACCTTAAGACCTTCAACATCAGCAGGATCTTCAACACTAGCAGGATCTCTAACACTAGCAGAACCTTCAACGTCAGCAGAACCTTCAACGTCAGCAGGACCTTCCCCATCAACAGGACCCCATCCCCAGAGCTATAAATTTTGGTACACTTCTTCAGGTTACTATTTGCAACAATTCTGTCTGAGGTGCCCACGAAAACTATCGCTGCATCCAAAATTCCGGCCGTTCTTCAAAATGGCAACTTGAATATGTGAAAATGTCAAATTCGCCCTATTGTACATCGTAGGATGTCGATTTCCACACTAGCTATTGTTATACTTTTGTTAACCACGGTGATTGTGACAGATGCTCAATTTTCTTTCTATACAGGGTGTTCACGCGAGGTAAAACCCTCTCCTCCACCAAACGCTTCTCCTTGGAGGTATTTTTATGATTTCTAGACGACTTCCGAATAATCACATACATACCTTTCGCGTGCTACCTGTGTGTCTTGGTATGTGGTCCTCCGCCAAAATGAACACATGTTGCTTGACCCACTGCTGAAGTCTCCATACAGTTGTACGGAAAAAAGCCTACACGCGCGCTCTGGAACACACCAGAACTCTCGAACTCGCACTTTTAGACTGCGATCTAACTGGAAGCGGAGTCCAGGAATATCGCGTGTTATCCAGAATCGCCGTTAGTAACAAAATATCACTGCATAGCTCTTAGAGAACCATGACTTGGCTGTGAATATCAGCAATGTCATTCTACAGTTCTCGAAGATCTTGCGGTACAAAACTGTGAGGTGTTGCTTGAAAATCCTCTCGGATATTATAGGAAACTTTCGGGAATATCACTGCGTCAGTTGTTGCTCTTTAATTTCGGAAATATAGACTTACTGTTCTCGGATACCTTACTCTATAAACTCGAGAGATTTCGCTAGGAGTTCCACAAAAATATTCCCCCAAAATCTTCATGGTGTTACTATATGACGCTTCAAGATATTAAGTTTCAAATATCATCGATCTCGTTCAGTGAATTTTGTAAATATCGCTAAACGGTTCTATATTGCTCCGTTATCGGTGAATTATGTCGCTTTGAAAATGTCGGAGAAATCGTTTTTGGATATCAATGTGATCTTGCTCTAAAATAAGCGAAATAACCATTTTGAAATCTTGTGGATGCCTCTCTAGAATTGAGGAAGAGGCGTTACTACCTATATGTGATCTTCCGAGATATTGATTGCTCCATGAAAACTTGAGATATTTGTTTATAGATTCTTAGAAATATTTCCGAGAATATTTCTCAGCGAATCCTTGAAGATTTGTTCATGAATTCACGGAGACATTGTTCTGTGAACTTGCCAGATATCTTGAAAGCTCCTCTCAAAACTCTCTGGAAACACGCCCGATTGTTTCTTTATTGCTTTGTAAATATCGAAGATGTCAATCTTTTTCGGAGACCTTGCTCTACAAACTCGAGAGACATCATAGTTCACTTGACGGTTATATTGTTCTAAAATTCTTGAATATATGTCTGAAGTACGATTTTCAGAGGAATTTATTGTGTCATCATCGAAGGTGCTGCTTTTTGATTCCCAAAGAAATTGCTCTTAGCAGTTGTGATACGTTGCTACAGTCTCGGGAAATACTGATAAAAAATACAAGCGGATATCATTGTATGATCCTCGCAGGTCTTCTCTGTTATCGGATATGTTACTCTGAAGATTTTGAAGATATCGCTCCACGATTCCAGGAGATCTTGCTGCGTATAAATTCACGTGAAGTCGTTCTAGAATATCCATGAACAGGTACCACCTTGGAACTCTAGTAAACCGTTACTGTATGATCCTGTTATTTTCCTACAATGACATGAATTCAGAAGGAATTGCTCCAATATTCTCGATTATGTTCCTGCACAAAATTTGATAGTTACTGCGATATCTTCATGAAAACTTGGAAGATATTTGCTCTAGAATTTTGAGGAATTCCGCTCAAAAAGCCTCGCAATTGCAAGCAAATAATCTTCGCAGATTTTGCACCATCAACAAAGTTGTTTCTTTATAAATATTAGAGATATTGCTTTACGATTCTTGGCAATCTCAGTCTCTAAGCTAATAAGAAATAAGTTTTATACCGGGTGATCATTTAAAAACTATCCACCCGTAATAGCTCCCGATACCTGGGGGATATTCCTTTTAGCAAAAACAGGTCGATTTTTATATCGAAGGGGACATCTAAAACACACATTGACAAATTTTTATCTTCAGCACCTTCGCCCCCACTCTCCCCAACTTTGAAATTTCAAATGACACTACCTACCTTACGATATGTCAAATTGAATAGAATGAAATTCTCTTTCCGAAAGAAATATATTTTCAATTTTTTTTGGGAATGCAGTTGAAAATGAGATGCAGTTCTAAGATGAGGATGAAGTTCTGGGAACTCCAGAAATATCGTTTTGAAATCTTCTAGAATGTCACTATGAAATTTGTAATAATATCACTACATGACTCTCGAAGATATTGTTCTTGACTTTAAAGATTCAGCCCAACAATTCTCTTAGATTTTGCTTTATACCAGCTCGAAAAATGTCGCTCTACAATTTATTTCAATCTAGTTACAATATTTTTTGTGATGAACTGTCACTGCATGGTTCTCAGAGATACTGCTCTGTGAATATCGTCGATGTCATTTTACAGTTCTTGAAGATCTTTCTGTGAAAAACTGGGGAGTGTCGCTTTGAAATTATTCGAAATATTGCTCAAAATTCTTGCAAATATCACAGGTTGCTTTTTGACTCCAGAAATATAGCCTTAATATTCCTCCACACCTTGTTCTATAAACTTCAGAGATTTCGCTAGGAACTCAAAAAAAAATTGCGCCAAAATCTTCACACTGTTACTATAGTATGACGCTTTAAGAGAAGTATTAAATGATAAACACGAGGATAAACATCAAAATGTCGCTTGGTTAATTCCAACTTTGTAATTAAAAATCCGCTCTCTGTAAATCCCAATTCCAATAACAATATCAATATCCAACAAGGATTAGACTGGATGAGTGTTGAAAAACGCTGTTGGCTAGGTAGATGGAAGATCGCTTTTCAAAGCACACAGAATCACTCAGCGCCGGCAAAAGCGCACCTGCTTTCCCGCTTTTTTCCAGAAATAACAAATTGTGAAAGACCGTATCGGGTGTTCCCTATATCATCACGCTAATCGTCATTAATTATCGGAGCGTCGCGGCGCGTCGCTTTTTTCATCCTTTTTTTTCTGCCACCGTCTCCATGGCCATCCTTCAAAACAAAGATGAAATTTCACACGGTTTTAGTGTACTTATTCTTAATACAAAGAGCAGTGATTTTCCGAAATTGGTCTCGGCAACGCAAGTAGTGTAAGAAAACTCCGGATCACGTCAGATTATTACAGGCGCAGATCAAAGAGCCGAAGCCTTGGTGTAGAAGAGGCGCATCAAGCACAAAGTGGTTAAAGGTTAGAAGAGAAAAAGCCGCCTAGACGTCGACGCACATACGACGGGTAAAGTAAATGATCCCCGGTAAAAACTGAAATAACATTTATCTTGTATCTGATAGCGTCGCTGGCTATGACTTTCAGCCAGCTAGCCTGCTTGTGGTGTGTCTTGGAGCTTTGATGAGGCTTCGCCGAGGATGGCTCTAGACCGGCGAGACTAGACCCCATAAAAGTTTACTGGCAATCGTTAGTGTATGTGTGCTCGTCGAGATTTCTAATACGGCCCCTTGTGTCGTATACAAACAACGCTACGAGCTTAGTTTTGGCATTTTCACGGTACCTATACGAACAGCTATGGAGAGCATTACTGCAAACATCGAGTCAAATGAGCAAAAATTCACCGGAGCACAAAAATAAACGGCCAGAGTTTTCTAATCTCGGACGAGAAGGAAGGGGAGAAGCACCGAGGAAGAATTTCCAGCTGAACGGGTTGGCTCAAGCGGAAACGGAAAAGATCCACCCAAAGGTATGTACACGTAATTGGCAAATTCAATTGGGACGAATTGGAATTATGCTCGGAATTGTGCACCGCAGGTTTTCGAAAATCACCAGAAACATTTGTCATAAGCTTTTAGTGTTATGGTTCGAGTTGCTGTCTTAATTCCGAGAGAGAGTCGGCGATGGTGCAATAAAAGAGCGGGCTTTAATGGCGCGTATGCGAATATACGCACCATCAGAAAGACGATGCCAGCAGGAAAATCTGTGATGCTTCTGCTGCTGGGTGGAACGGTTCAGTAATCTTTTCCAGAATCACTCTTTGTTGTTTTAGTATCTATCAATAACTGTTGTAGTCGGCGATTTGGGATCATTTTCGGGCAAGTTTTGGCTTGATGCAGCTCCTAAAAGTTTGGCGAAGGTCGATTCACTTTGCTCCTTTTCCTTCAGTCACCCGTCATTCCTATAAAAGCCATCCCTGATAGATTCCTGATAATATCCCTGAGCCAACAGAGCTCCTGGATCCCGGCTGCAAATGTTATTAGTTTCATGTATTTGTTAAGGTCCATTTCAGCCAACTTTGCTCTTGGTGACATTCGCAAGGATACTCAACAGAAACTCCCTAAGATCCTAGAGCGATCATTATTGTCTGTCTCCAAATTCGGAAGCGGTATTCACTACTCTATAAGAGAAAGTTTGGGAAGCATTTATCCAAAATAGCTACTTAATAATAGTTACATTAACATTGACAATAAATAACCGTATGTTCCATGCGAACCGTATGTGGATCCTCAACAAGCATAAATTCCTCCTTTTTACAAGAAGATTCCCCTTGGACCTACTTTACAATGGCAATTTTGCTTGACACGGATTCCTCAATGTGGACTTTCGCAACAGTAGAGGACTTCCAACCACCATGTCTCTTAATAGTTGTGATGCCAGCCCCTGCATTGGCCAACAGTGTGGCTGAGGATCGCCTCATGCTCGGTAATGTGTTAATTTCAACAGGCTGAATCGTGTATTTTTGTTCATATATCGCAAGAAGAATCTCCCATTGGGAACATCCTGTTTCGGACGTAAAAGCATGTATTTCTCACAGATCTCAATAGCATCAACGAAGAAGCCTTCCTTCATTATTGTAAAACACCGCGAAATATATGTCTTCGTATCTAGTTTGAAAACATGCAAATATGACCCTTTATTTTGCACATCATTTGTCTTTAAATTCATCATTTTGTAACATCTGCAACCACCAACCATCAACCTATGAAGATTATTCATGATAAGTTTACTTATTCAAACAAAGGTGAGGAAACGGTAATTGTCCAATAAGCGGTGAAACTCTGAAAATTGATATTATTGCGGAAGAAAAAGCATAATATTGATATTTTTCACCTTGAATAATATGATCAAGATGTCGAAACGATGTTTTCTCCTAACCTTAAATGTTTCATCATATACCATACAATTATCACGGAGTAACAGAACAGTATCCGGTGAAACGTTAAAAGTTTGTCATTTATCATGAAAAAGGATAACAATTCCAATGTCGGAGCTAGCCATGTCGACTAGTTTTTGAGAAATGGAATTAAAGTTTTCTGGAACGTCACTGTTCTACGTCTAAAACAGGGCTCACGGTCAAAACCTCACGATTGACAGAATATAAATGGCGCTCAATTGAAACCACCGATCAAAGATAGTAGGTACCGTACACCAGTAGTAGTATCACCGTTACTACGTGGTACAATAAAATAGATAGAATTAGAATGAATTCTACTTCGAATAACACAAGGAGACTGACGGGGCTCAGTGGGGTCGACCCTTAGAGACAAAAGGAGACTTATCAGGGCTCCAAATGACACTAAGATACAAAGGGGCTCAGGAAGTCTTATTAAAACGCTGGAGTGTAGTTGGGGGAAGGGACAGGGCTTCGAATAATACAAAAGAACAAGACAGGGCCTAACAGGGCTCTGTAGGGGCTTCAAACGACACTCCAGACACATGAGGGTTCAGCAAAGCTTAGAAATATACAATGCAGACACAATGGAGGATGTGGCTCTGAATATCACAAAAGACCTGCCAGGGCTCATTAGGTCTCCAAAAAATACAAGTACAAGGAGGCTCTGTATGGGACTCCGATCAACACATGGAGACGCAAAGAGTGGTTGACTAGAACAGAAGGTATCAGGGCTTGAAACGCCACCATGTACAAGGATGAATACGGCTCCCAATGACACAAGAAGGCAAGACAGAGCTCAATAGGGCTCCAAGTCACCTTGAAAATACAACGTGGCTCAACCGGACTCAAAATGCTATCTGTAGACACAAAAGAGGATCGAGGGGGCATATCGGGGCTCGAAAACAACACTTTGGGATGCAAAAGAGCTCATCAGGTCTCAAAACGCTACAATGTAGATGCAAGAAGGAATAGGGAGAGGGGTTACTGGGGCTATGAGAGAGATCTAAACCAAATGCCACTTGAAGACACAAGTTGGCTCAGCAGGGCTTCAAACGCAACAGTATAGACACAAAGAAGAATCAAGCTCTGAAATTGCAAGAAGGCCTGACGGGGCTCAGTAGGGCTCCAAACTCGGCTCCAAACGACTTTTGGAGACACACGGGGGCTTATTAAGAGACACTCGAAGACACAAAGGAGCTCAACAGAAGTTGGAATGCTACAATGTAGAGTGTAGACACAAGAAGAAATAGGGCTTAGAGTAACATAAGAGGCCATGACGTGGCAACAAGGTAAGTAGATACCTCAGGTAGTGTGTGCGACTGAAAGATATAGTTTCCCAGCTTGATAAAGAAACTCATGAATGACTTTGTTCCTACAAAACGCTCTCTCGAATGAAAATTCAGCAAAGTAACCCACGAAATGGGCTTCTTTTCACTCATATTTTGGGATGTCTCCTCGAACGTCTTTCCAAATTTTTTCTATATTTTGGGTATTCACCCGCGGATCTTTGGGGTCGACGTAATTTAAGCTATGATTTGTTTCCAGACGTTCGGAGTCCTTATTATCCAATGTATTATATGCTTTTCAGCAATCCGAAATTATCACAGATCCGGGAAGAATGTTACGTCGAATGACTCCCAGAAGCTCTCCCTGATCACGTTTCGGTACTGGAACAAGAAAAATTTCCTTAGTGCTTCTTTCAGCATCGCCGAAGATCCACTGTCCCTTAATCCTCCTACCTCTATTATATTTTTTTTCCGAACTTTGCTTCGTCAATCTCCACGATGACTACAGGTCCACCTATGGGCTGTGGATCCTGGAGGCACCAGTTCGGGACGACTTCGCGGCAGAAAGATGACTAGTCTACCACCGTCGAGCGGGAACACTTCTTGGACACCATGATTTCCTGCCGAGGGGAACGAAGGAGGTACCACAGTACCGCGAAGTATCCAATGTCTTCTACGCTTAATTTCAATGACTCAACAAAGATACTTGTTGATCTTGGGCCTTGTTGAAATGTGCATTGTATCTTCTTTTTTTAAAGCCGAGGCGTCTTCATATCGGATCCGTTTGAAGGTGAACGTGAACTGCACCACGTTTAAACTCGCCTCGAGGCTTCATTGCCGACATGTAATAGATCCTGCAAGGACTCCGTGTCTAAACAGAAATATCATATACTGCCTTTTGTTGAAGATCAACATCAGGAACTTCCTAATTGTTCCTGGACAGTCTTCACACTTCATTGTGAACAGTCTTAAATTGAAGTTTATGTGAAATTTTGAAAAAATTTGAAAGCAAACTTGATTAGATAATTTACTCACAGAGCTAATTCGATTTTTTGTTTTCTTTTTTTATACGCTTTGGACACCTGAAGACATAATAGGGCTCAGCAGGGCCTGAAACGCCACAATGTAGACACATCCCTGATGTGTTCTAAATATCACAAGAAGGCCTGATGGGATGAGGCTCAGTGAGACTCGGAACGATCTTGTAGCAAAAACGTGAGTGATAATTTGAGAGATATTCCAGAGCAAGTTTATTGAGAAAAACGCTAGTATTTTACAGCATGGCTAGCGCAATGCTTGAAGCTACGTTAAAGTTGTCATTGCTCACGCCCAAGACGCAACTGAGCAATTATCAGACTCAGGGTGATCCAGCAATAGATTCCTGATCATCTCTTTGGCCGTCATTCAACGGTCAACTCAGAACTGGCAGAGTGCATCAGTTCCATCACCTTAATAATTTTTGTGGCTGATTCACATTAAATTAAACTGAACTGACTGAACTGAACTGAATTGCATTAGGTCTGTTCCATCAAGAGGTTTCAAACCAGTCAGATAGAAATAGAAATAGAATAGAAAAATAGAAATCGAGAAAATCAGTTTGCAAACTGATTTGGGTGCTTCTTATTGGCTCTGACTAGTTTGAGATTTATAATGGAACAAACCTATATGCCGATCAGCTTTTAAATTCAGCACTTCGGTGATTTTCTTACGCCAAGTTGGCAATTCTGCGATAATTGGGGATGCTCAAATTTGTAATGTTGGATCACTTTTTCCCTAGATGACCTTGAATTTTTATTGTCAATCGAGTACAGCGCTGTTGCAGATTGTATAAACGTTCAAGGCGTCTCGATTTTGGTAGATTTTTACCAGTTTAAATGGGCGACTGGTGGAATGTTTTTTCCAAGGTTTTTTCAAATAAAATAATAAATTACGTTGAGGAAACTGTTCTAATTTTTGGTCAAAAATAAAGGTCAATAGCTGATATCTAAAATTAATCTGTGCCTTTTAAATTTAACACTAGGTGATAGATTTTACAAGCTCTCGAAGGTAATAATCAAAAATTTTACAATTTTTCTGAATTAATTGCTATGCCTGTACTAAGGATACAATATTAGTGACAACGTGAATCAACTTATATAGTGCAATAGTACCTAGTATCACTATATCGATGGCCCCTAATAAGACTAGCGTAACTCGTGAGACACGGTTAGAACTAGCGGATCTCTCCGTTTACCAAATGAACTAGCGTCCCTCCCATTTGATTTACACAGGCTGTACGCTAGTTCATTTGGTAAACGCAGAGATACGCTAGTTCTAACCGTATCTCACGAGTTACGCTAGTCTTATTAGAGGCCATCGATATGTAGGTACTTAAGATACATTGATACTATAACTAAATATATACAACAATTCTTGAAAACCTGTGAGATGAATTAACTCCAGCTACAGCATTCGCTCGAAGATCTATAGGCAAACCACAGAAAAACTGCTCGACGTAGCTTTAATGCAAAAAAAAAAAGGAAAAGATGTCAGCGAGGCTGATATTGGTGGCCATCTTAGGGAACAGAGGGTAGAGTAGATGCAGCAAGTGGGCGAGTGCGAAGTTGACGATGGAGATGTTGAGGAACTACAGGTCTAGCTCGGATGCAGTTTTTGATAGCCATTGTCCGCGGACACCTACTCCGCGACGATGTGGTTCATGATCTAGTTCTCAGTCCCACACTCAGAACTCGGATCTTCTACATATCCTGACTGATAGAACTGAAATCTGCATTTTCCCTGCCCTGTTCGTATTGAATCCATACTTTCCTTGGAAGGGAGAAGCTCTTCGGATCCTCTACAATCGCTCTGTTTTTGACGGCGGCTTCAGTATCCCATATTTTCTTCCAGTGTCTTTTCATCTCAAAATCTGCAGCATGGATTTTTGGCTGCGATGTTCAAAATTGGCAGCCAGAAAGTCTGGGTAGATTTGACAACTCCAGCAATGATTCTCAATGCTTGGTTAAGAATGACGTCAGTGATGTTGTGTGTGTGTGTGCTATTCATCCAAACAGGAGCGTAGTATTCCACTGTCGACTAGACCAAGACAATGGTGGATATCCGAAGAGTAGTGGCGTCGACACTCCATGTAGCTCTCGCAAGTCTCTGAACCAGGTTCATTCGTGTCTTCGTCTTGGCAGTGAGTCTCTCCAAGTTGATCTTGAAGGATAATGTTTGGTCGAAGGTCCCACCGAGGTACTTGGAGTGGGACTGTGCTGCAGATGAAGTCCGGCCATCAAAGCTGACATTGAGGTGACGAACTGCTTCTGTCGTTCAGATGAATGGCTCTATAGTCTCTATCTCCAGAGAGTTCGGATTCAATCCTCATTTCTGAAAGATGA